>CAWUFW010008466.1:0-600000 GCA_963921515.1 Calotriton arnoldi | reverse complement strand
TATGTGTCATCACATTTACCCACAGAGAATGGGTAAAAACCCTTAATACATCAGCCCCCAGTTTCTAGTGAGTCAGTATTGATAGTAGGTGAATTGCCAACACCTCAGGCTTTAAACATTCAATGCAAGGTATAGTGACAAGTATAAGTGAAAAGAGCGCTACACATGACACCAGACTTTTGGAAAACATGGAACGCAGTGTCACTTGGAATGCTTTGCAAAAAAGGTTCTTTCCAAGTTCAGCAAAGATTAGAGTGATATGTTCGTATTTGCAGTGATTCAGCTATGTATATGAAAAAGTTGTGTGATGACCTGTCAAAATTGATACCTGAGCTTAAGTGCTTCCCTGTAAGAGATCCTTGCCACTTGTTAGATGGTATGCTGAAAGCATCTTTACAATCTTCAGAGTTAATGAGGAATGCTATTTACCTTTTAGTCCATTCTGGTGCACTGTTTTCTTATGCACAGGAACTAAAACGCAAATATTTATCATTTCGTGCTTTGTGTGGCATCAAAGAAAGAGTCATCCCAACTGTGTCCCTTAGCTGATGGTTCTCAGCAAGGGGCTATGAATGCTATATTATCCATGTGGCAACCATTTACAGAATTTTTGCTGAGTGATGATGCCAAAGGCAAGAAATGTGAGGATCTTTGGTCGCATATTGATAGTGATGTGAAAAATAGTACACTCTCCTGCATTCTTAGATTTTTACAGGAAAACATAACTGCTGTAGTGGACATAATAAAAAAAACTAGAGTGTGAAAACACCCTTGTCTGCCAAGTGTTCAGCATAATTGGTGTAGATGTGAAACATCTCCTTGAGAGTAGGCTGGGCGACACCTTTAGTGACTTTGGCACTGCAACATGTTCCATGTTAGAGTGCTTGCCACTTGGTAAGCAAAGCAATGCTGAAGAGCAATTCAGGAACTTTTATTTTACAATGAATGAGAAATGGCTTGCAATGATGCATAGAAATGTCCCTTCACCACCAATGGCATTTGAAGTCAATGAAACCTCACTGTGGTACTCTGTACAAGTTCTAGATCCCTTCCGTAAAGGGGAATTTCCTCCGTAGTTTCAAAAGTGCTGCTTCATTTTTGACCGCTTCAATAACTCTGAGGGCATAAGAGCCCAGCTCAACGCAATTGTTGCAGAACCCACCCTGAGAATCGCAATCTTCAAGTGCATCAGTATTGGCATGGAAAGCTATGTCAGTGGCCAGAGTTAACAAATTGTGTACTGGCTGTTTTGGCGTTGCCTGTCTCAAGTGCCAATGTTGAGAGGGCCTTTTCACAGAAGTTTACATGAGAAGGAAAGAGCGAGCGCACATGACCAAAGACTCACAGAAGACATATTGTATGGTGTACTACAATAAGTTTAATTTGCACAAATCTATTTGGACCTCATATACACTATACGTACACTGTCTATATAACATGCACTATGAGTGCAGAAAGCAAGCAATAATAAAAGCAAAATGTTCCATAAACACCGGGAAAACACTGTTTCTGTTGTTTTTAATGGCGCGATAATGTGTAACCACTGATAACCACTGTTTTTTTAAGGTATTGAAATCACTTGAAAACACTGAAAAAAAACCACCAGAATTTATCAAAATTAGAAACTGAAAACAGGAAAGCCTACGGCTATAGACCTCATTTTGAGTGCTGGAGGTGACCCTCTGGTCCTAGAGGTGCTGAGTGTGACCCGGGCGTTCCCATGCATCTTCTGGGTCTTGAAATGAACGCGTCGCCGGGGGACCGGGCCTGAGGTCTGGAGGCCTGTGACCTGGGGTGTGGGCCTTAAAGCGCTGCCTTACTGGGGTGGGGCACACAGCCTTGCTGAGCTCTCTAGGGGCTCCCCTGCCCCCATATTAGTGCCTCATCCCCACGGGGCTCCTACTGTCTACTGTGGTCATGGTCCCCTCCCCCTGGGGTCCTCGAATCCACCAAGGAACGACCGGGTAGCGGCCGTGCCAACGGAGCATCACTTTTTGAAATTCACACCACGGGACCCTATAACAAGTCTTTAGGGACCCACTGGCTGGCACCTGGTCTCCCAGGATATGGCTCCAGCTAAGGGTAGGTGCGACCAGTCTGTGCGGGATATGCTCACCCGCTCTATGCTGGCTACTTCCAAGGACTCGACCCCGGCTTTCCAGCGGCCCCCACAGCTGGAACCGGAGAAGACTCCCTGTTTGACTCTCTTAAAGCCGACATACAAGACCTCAAAAGAGACCTCTCAAGACTTGTGAAAAGTGCGGCAGGACCTGTCTTCGATAGGTGACCGGGTCTCCTTCTTGGAAGACAGCGAACAGACAAGAGGCGAAGAGATAGAGATGGTCCAACAAGAGGTAATTCCCCTTCATGAACAACACGGCGCACTCTGGGCCCAAGCGGAAGACCTCGAGAACAGATCCCAGCATAATAATATCAGCCTTAGGGCGATACCAATTGGCTCTGAGGGTTCAGACGTCCGAGGATACATACAGGCCCTGTTCCGCTCGACTCTAGGTTGGGAGGAGGACTCTGACCTAAGACTGGCTAGAGTGTATCGGGTTGGTCGCCCAGGTGGACCTCAAACCAGACCTCCGGACATCCTGGTGTGTGTACACGACTTTCAAATCAAAGAAGACATCTTGAGGAAAGCTAGAGTCCAGCAGCTTGTCCACTTTCGAGGGAACCAAATCAGTCTCTTCCAAGACATCTCCCTGCTTACTCTCCAAAGACGTCAACATTTCAAGCCGATCACCAAATTCCTGTGTGCCTAAGAGGTGTCCTATGGTTGGGGTCCCTCCCTTTAGATTTGTCTTTCGATGTGAGGGTCAATTCTATCAACCCAAGACACTTAAGGAAGCCTTCCGTATTCTCGATCTACCTGATGAATCACCTCCACGCTCCCTGCCTGGCTCCCCCAGGGGCTCACTCACATGACTACCACAATGACATAAGAATAGCAGGCACTGGAAACACTCACGCCCCGGCCCTAAGGAACACATGCAAGAATGACAAGCGGTATTAGACAGCCTAGCCTTCGGTACGGGCAAACCCACTGAATGACTGTGGACTGTCACTACTTGCTGTGCCTACACCAACTGAATCATGCCAGGGATAGCTTTTCTAGCAATAACTGTGATGGCGTAGGGCCCTCTGGATAGTGTTCTCCACTGAAGAGCGAACCCGGTCTATCCGACTGGCTCATGCCCACCTCATGATTTACCATTATTAATTATTCTTGCCCCTGTCCTACGGGAGCCACCTCACTGCTTACTTTGCTGTGTTCTTTCTTGCTTGACTGGTCCCAACCCAAGGAAAGACAGATCAGATTGTGATCACTAAGCAAATTGTCTGGAAAACTTAAATCAGAGCCAAATCTAAGCAGTGGAGAAGAAACAAATATGAAATCAATTATTGTAGCACAGGCATGGCCGATAAAAGTAGGGGATATTATAGTAGACCCTTAAATGCTTACTTTCTCTAGAGAAAAGGCTAAATTATATTGATGAATTAAGATAAGATTTAAGATTACCCCCTGGCGTGTGTATTCCATGTGTAACATGCCAATATTAGCAGGGCAAATTATATTTACTTTAGGGCCTGACAAAACTCCCTCACATAACTGAATATTAAAATCACCCAATAACAGATAATAAGTCAGACCAGATTTCCGCTCCTCTAAATGGTCAAGGAAGAAATGTAAGGCATTCAAGTTTTGCATTAACACATTAGCATTAAAGAAATTGATCAAAACAAACGTAGCAAACTTGGGAATAATGATCTGCACCGCCTGAATAATGGATGAACCTGTGTCCAGTTCCATGAGCTTTGCCTCGAGCGATAGTGAGCTAGAAGTTATCAGACCCACTTTGTCTCTACCAGCATGAGAGGGAATAGTTGGCGTATACAAAGACTTGTATCCATCTAGACTATGGTTGAAATGTCCCAAGACTCCTGCAGGCAAACTAAGTGAAATGGTTTCATAAAATCAAGACAGACATAATCAACTTTCTTATTATTGAGACCCGCGATGTTCCAACTTAATATCTCAAGGTAATCAATATCAATGCCCCTCCCTAGATATTTACCTCATGGGGGCTGCTCATTCCTGTGGTTTATGTGCTGTTGGTCGCAATGTGCCAAGGAGTTCAGTCGCTCAAACCTGTTACTCATTGGGATTATACCTTCGGAATTGGCCCCCACATTGCAGCCTTGTGATCAAGTAGCGGATGAAAAAGAAGAATTGGCTAGAGCCACTTGCGGTTTATAAAAAAATCCCAGTGGCAACACATTGATGACAGAGCCAGACTTCTTATTAACAGCTGATAGAGCCAAAATATGAGCAGCAACACCAGACATGTTAACATTGACCAACACATAGTCACCATCAAAACACTTTTTGTCAGGCTCAATTCAACCCACCCTCCAAACCATGATGATATATTAGGATAACTAGGCGCCATTATCAACATGTGCACTCAACCAAAGCCTAGCTTTATTTTTTGGCTTGCTATAACTGTCTTGTGACCCCTCCTGTAAGGGAGGAGCATTGCTCAAGACCAAAAAAGAAGGTGTTACATCGGATGGGAGGCTAATAATTACTTTTGCCAGGGCAATAACATGGACACTATAGCTGTGTGAGTGACATCTTGACAACTCAGGTATCAATGGATCGACTCGGTTAGTAGGAATGTTATGATGAGTCAAATGCTCATCCACAGGTTTTCTCAGGTCACAGGAGCTCGTCGAGACTGCAAGAGATTCATACGCCACATCTCCCACAACATGACTGTGTCCTATCTATACAGGCAAGAAGACAACTCATTACCTCCATTACTTCCATTTGAGGTGTCAACCATACACGTAGGCACACCTTTCTGTACACACTCTCAATATCGCCAATAACAGTAGATTACTTCTTGATCTGAGAGATTATATCTTGCAAAACTCTCTTCTTCTCCTATTCTTTTAAGACATTCATCAAATGACTTCTCCACATAGTGCACTACTCTATAGTATACATGATCCAACAGTTGACCTGAAAGGTCACAGATTATATTTTTTTGTCTCCCCTTGGTTGTTCCGCAAGAGTCAAATGATGGTTTGTCACATGATGGTGTAGGAGGTACAGTCTCTTATGTTTTTCTTACTAGCTGGGGGGTGAGATTCTAACAAATTTTCCAGGAGGTCAGCGTTGGCATCATGGGAGGCTTAATACACTTCGGCCACAACAGTTACTGGCTAGTCTCAGTGGCTGGGCTGCTTATAGAGTGGCAGTTGCAGTCGATCGTAACAAGTGGGGGTTCAAGCTACAATCCTCCTCAGAGACCCGTACAGCAAGCCCCGGGGCATGCTGTCCCAATTCCTCCTCAGTCGTAGTGATTTCCTCACTTAAGGCTCCCACCACTGACGTCAAAAATTACATGATTGTGGATTTAGAGCAAGTGCAGATTTCCAAAATTTTGGCATTTTGACTTGAGGAGGTTGACTTAGGTTTTTGCAAGTCTGTAGGATATTCTTGGACAGATGATAGAAGGGTGGCCCGACCCGATCATGTTCGGGTAAGGACAGTCGCAGATGGGCCCATCTTCACCCGGTCTTTACCCGGGCACAGCCCAGGGAGCTTCCCATGCGTATCCCGTGCCGAGGACCCAAAAGCTCTTTTTGAGCGCTTGAGCCCCCCCATCTCCACCACCACCACCAACTGAGAGACTTCTGGGCTTCCGAGTCCTAGCCCAACACAAACAGCAAACAATCAGCGCATCCTACTCTACACCCTTAGAATTTAAAACAATACCCCCATACATAATGCACCATTGAGTTTGCAGATGTAAGAGATCTGAAGACACCGCTTGAGAGCATCTAATGTACTCAGAGGTTGACACCCTCACCCCTTTGGTGAATAAAAAATCTCTTCATTTGCTTTCAACTTTGCACAGCATCTTGGATTGTCTTCCTTCACAGCTCTTGCACCGTGATGCCTTAATGCATAGCGCTCTGTTGCTTTCGGCTAGGTTTGATTCATAGCTACCCATACATACTGACTTCAACAACCTGTACAAAGAAGGGTTTGAAACAGGCAGATTGAGTTTTGTTGAAAGGTATGAGAAACTGACTGGGAGGTCTTTCAGAGACTCACTGGCGTGGGTTCATAAACTTTCACATATTTTACCGCTCAAACTTCATTTTGACTAAGAAATTCTGGATAGCTTTCTGAAACTAAAGCGCTCTCGGTGAGTTTAAAAGTAGGCACTGTGTGGAGTAAAAATCTGGTTTTACTTTCTATTGGTCTATACTCAAATACATTTCAGAAATAAAACAAACTCAACATTATTGTACACGTAGCATGTGATTGTTAAATAATTAAACTATTATTGTTGGGCTACCTGGGAAAGGGTTACAGATATGGTTAGCATTACATCATGAATCATATTTTGCCTTGACCACTTTTAAGACCTTACCTCTTTCTCACGCTACCAAGTGTACTGTGTGAACCAACTGTCTCTTCGATCAATTTATGTCCCACAGCAATTGCTTCTCTGTGCATTGTCTTTGTTCAAAAAGGAACACAATTAGTTTGCCATACGTGCAAGGGAAAGATGCCAGAAATGACACGCTGAAAATCCCTGACAGTCAGTGACTGGTTCAGCAAAGAAACCAGAGTGAGGGTTCTTTGTATTTCCTGTTTTAGAACCCCTTTGATCTTCCCACAACCAGGCACATTCATGTATTACTTTTGGTTCGTAAACTACACATCCCAATGAAATGCCCTGCCTTAGGACATCTGAAGTCCCGATCAGGGCTGGGTGCCTTTATGCCTTCATGTGCACGTTAGCCAAGGTTATAAGATAAGCCCAGGAAGAGGAGCCTGAACTAGGTGCATTACTTGATTTGTTTAGTCAATACACATCTATTTCCTTTGAGGTCAAAAATGCACTTTGATTTGTTATGTCAGTCTCCTGAACTTGAAACCTTGCAGTCTCCTTGACTAACAACATTTTTTTCTTTACCACTCCCAGATTTAGGCATGTACCAGCAACCTTGACCCAGTATTTTATTTCCTCTTTGATGTGTAAAGAAGTTCTCTGCACTTCCATATATGAAACATTGACCAGTTGGAGGGCTGTGTACCTTTCTTTCAAAACCAGGACCAGTCTGCCCCAGCCGAGGTGGACAGCCTTGAGCAGAGAGAGGACATGCCCCTAATGTTTGGGAGCATTCCTCAGGCTCAGCTGTGAGGTCCTTCTCGGCTTGAGGAGTAAGAGCTGTTTACCATCTGAAAACTAGCTTCCCGGCTGCTCGGTTCACCCAGTAGCAAGATGGGTTGAGGCCTGTGGAGGAGCCCCAGCAGACATTGGTGTGAATCTGCTCCCATACTCATTTACTGCTGTGCTCTTAGACCTTCCACATGTACAGCTGCCTCTAGTGGTCTTGCATTTGGGAAGCTGAGCTTTGTGTCTCAGGGGTGCGCAAACTAGGATTGCAGAATTCAGGATTTCCTTCATGGAGCCCGCTAGCAACCACAAAGAGAGTCCAACGATGCTGTTGGAAGCACATTTGTTGTTGGGGTTTGCTTGTTTGCAAACATCAAACTTTGCAATACTGGCCCTGGCTGCTAATCTACCAATCTGTGAGTTACAATTCCCAATGACACTGTTGTAGAAATTTCTTTTTGAAATCGCATTGCCTAAGAAACACCAGAAACATCTCTGAAATTTACTAACACCTTTTGTTTGTTTCGATGATTCTCATTTACTATTAATCTGTAATGTAAATAAAGACTTATATCCTTAGATTGTGTATATATATATATATTTCTGAATTATAGCTCCGGTTGGACGTTGACCTTTATTGAATGTCATTATTGTGGCATTACACAAAGTTGTCATTTTAATTTGCACCAGCCTCCTAGATTAACGCTTGACAGCTCGATCTTACTACCAAGAGAGTCAAGATCCAAATAGATGCCTAGTAGGATCCTTTGACACCTTTGAGCCCTAGATGGGGAGAGAGGAGTAGTATTTTACTACTTTAAAGGGGCCGTACCTGCGGATCAAATTACAGCGTTTCCCACGGATGTCAGCTACAGAGGAAGCCGTGCAGTCCGCATGCTGACATTGTTTGGGGCACCACTGTGTGTTTGGACGCTGCATTACTTAATGGGCGCCCGCGGCGGATTCTGGCTGGCCTTTGCAGTGGGAGAAGCCAAGGTGGAAGCTTGGAGGTGTATTGCATCTGTAATAGTGGGGAGGGGCTAAGACTATGCTCCAATGGGAGTGTTTTTGCCAGCATTGTAATCAGCCCCCAGGTGCTCACCATCGTAACGAAACCGGCACTGATGAAAGCCGTCAGGCTGAAACGCGTCTGCCTTAGCGTTGCGCCAGCTCACCTCTATCTGCGCTTTTAAACCTTTGGACTAAATAAAGCCACTGTGTACTGCACCCTAGCTGTGTCTGTTCATTCTTACCGTGAGTGGATACTGGACTGGATGTTTAGACCAGCATTGCAGGCGCTGGTACAAGACACGCCCTCTCGGTCTGGAGCGACACGTTTGCCCGCATGTTTGGAGTTTGTAGTGAGTCTACCACGTGTTCCCCCCCACCCCCAGCGGTCTGAGCTCCACAGCGAGAACATTTCCTAGATGGGGAGAGAGGAGTAGTATTCTAGTACTTTAAAGGGGCCGTACCTCCGGATCAAATTACAGCGTTTCCCACGGATGTCAGCTACAGAGGAAGCCGTGCAGTCCGCATGCTGACATTGTTTGGGGCACCACTGTGTGTTTGGACGCCGCATTACTTAATGGGCGCCCGCGGCGGATTCTGGCTGGCCTTTGCATTGGGAGAAGCCAAGGTGGAAGCTTGGAGGTGTATTGCATCTGTAATAGTGGGGAGGGGCTAAGACTATGCTCCAATGGGAGTGTTTTTGCCAGCATTGTAATCAGCCCCCAGGTGCTCACCCTCGTAACGAAACCAGCACTGATGAAAGCCGTCAGGCTGAAACGCGTCTGCCTTAGCGTTGCGCCAGCTCACCTCTATCTGCGCTTTTAAACCTTTGGACTAAATAAAGCCACTGTGTACTGCACCCTAGCTGTGTCTGTTCATTCTTACCGTGAGTGGATACTGGACTGGATGTTTAGACCAGCATTGCAGGCGCTGGTACAAGACACGCCCTCTCGGTCTGGAGCGAGACATTTGCCCGCATGTTTGGAGTTTGTAGTGAGTCTACCACATGTTCCCCCCCCCAGCGGTCTGAGCTCCACAGCGAGAACATTTCCTAGATGGGGATAGAGGAGTAGTATTCTACTACTTTAAAGGGGCCGTACCTGCGGGTCAAATTACAGCGTTTCCCACGGATGTCAGCTACAGAGGAAGCCGTGCAGTCCGCATGCTGACATTGTTTGGGGCACCACTGTGTGTTTGGACGCTGCATTACTTAATGGGCGCCCGCGGCGGATTCTGGCTGGCCTTTGCAGTGGGAGAAGCCAAGGTGGAAGCTTGGAGGTGTATTGCATCTGTAATAGTGGGGAGGGGCTAAGACTATGCTATAATGGGAGTGTTTTTGCCAGTATTTAAATCAGCCCCCAGGTGCTCACCCTCGTAACGAAACCGGCACTGATGAAAGCCGGCAGGCTGAAACGCATCTGCCTTAGCGTTTCGCCAGCTCACCTCTATCTGCGCTTTTAAACCTTTGGACTAAATAAAGCCACTGTGTACTGCACCCTAGCTGTGTCTGTCCATTCTTACCGTGAGTGGATACTGGACTGGATATATATATATATCCTGGGCGTGAAATTCCGCTTTCAGAGTTTTTCCCACTGCGCTCCACGTCCTGCTCGAAGTTCCGAAAAACTCCTCGCTCACCAACATTAAGTTGGCAAGCGAGGAAATCTTACTTCAGACCACCTCCCGGCGAGATTTCTCAATGCGAGCGGTCACGGATGGCCGCGACCGCTCGCGTTGAGAAACCTTCCGTTCGCATTGAGGAAGCTACCGCTCGAGTAAAACATCTACTCGATTGGCAGAAAGAAGCAGTGCCCTCTTGAGCTGCACAATGTGCCGTTCGTCCTGATTTTCCAGCTTGTGACAAACACCCGGGGCTAAAAATCAGCATGAACAGCACGATCTAACGCACTCCGCCGCTTGCAGAACCCCACGTATCGCGGCGAAGTTTTTTGGTCACTTCCGAACTCCGCCCAGGCCTAATATATATGTGTATATATATATATGTGTGATCAAGACCACAGGCTTGTGGTCGAAACGCGTCATCCTGACATGCTAAGACAATAAATTCTCTTTATTGCATCTTCAACTGGAGTCTGTGCCCTTGTTTGGCCCACCGTGGTCGTTCTTTGTGATCCTGGTTTCATATATATATGTGTATATATATATTATATATATATATATGCTATTTGTTCTCGTTATATATATATATATAGGCAAACTTCCGGTATCTACGGCATTTGAGAAAGGCAAACTTCGCCGAAACGCGTCATGCCACATCTGTTGTCAATAAATGGATTTTGCTGATGTCCCCGCTGTGTCCTCCGGTTACTTTCTAGTGAAGTGATCTGTTTTTGGATGTTTTTCGTGCTTGCCAGTGGCACGGTAGGAGGACCCGCCCTACAAGTTGTCAGAGGCATCATTGGCATGCAAGGAGTAGATCCATGGGAGTGGAGAGCCTCTTGACCGCCGCGACCAAGGAATGCAAGGTACTGCTGCGATGTGCAGTCCGTGACTTCACGGGGAAACGCGATCATTGTATCAGCGATTCACAGCTCTGCGTCTGTCTTGGAATGTGGCAGGGCGTCTGGGGACCCAGGCTAAGTCCGTGGCAAAGATGTTATCGGGATCTATTAACAGACATAAACTCTTTTTGACAGAAACACCAGCGCTCACTGTGATTCCATTCATGCCCTGTAGAAGATACCCAGTGTTGTTGCCTGCTGGGAACTGAAGTTCATCATCCAGAGCTACAGAAATACTCAAATGAAAACTGGGGCCAGCTAGACTCTCACCAATGGGAGTACTTCAACACATTCAAAAAGAGGGAGGAGGCAAACTTCCGGTATCTACGGCATTTGAGAAAGGCAAACTTCGCCGAAACGCGTCATGCCACATCTGTTGTCAATAAATGGACTTTGCTGATGTCCCCGCTGTGTCCTCCGGTTACTTTCTAGTGAAGTGATCTGTTTTTGGATGTTTTACGTGCTTGCCAGTGGCACGGTAGGAGGACCCGCCCTACAAGTTGTCAGAGGCATCATTGACATGCAAGGAGTAGATCCATGGGAATGGAGAGCCTCTTGACCGCCGCGACCAAGGAATGCAAGGTACTGCTGCGATGTGAAGTTCGTGACTTCACGGGGAAACGCGATCATTGTATCAGCGATTCACAGCTCTGCGTCTGTCTTGGAATGTGGCAGGGCGTCTGGGGACCCAGGCTAAGTCCGTGGCAAAGATGTTATCGGGATCTATTAACAGACATAAACTCTTTTTGACAGAAACACCAGCGCTCACTGTGATTCCATTCATGCCCCATAGAAGATACTTACCCACTGTTGTTGCCTGCTGGGAACTGTAGTTCATCATCCAGAGCTACAGAGATACTCAAATGAAAAACTGGGGCCAGCTGGACTCTCACCAATGGGAGTACTTCAACTCATTC
Organism: Calotriton arnoldi; assembly: GCA_963921515.1. Classification (NCBI taxonomy): domain Eukaryota; kingdom Metazoa; phylum Chordata; class Amphibia; order Caudata; family Salamandridae; genus Calotriton; species Calotriton arnoldi. The sequence goes on along the minus strand of CAWUFW010008466.1, from coordinate 588,342 downwards.
AAAAAGAGGGAGGAGGCAAACTTCCGGTATCTACGGCATTTGAGAAAGGCAAACTTCGCCGAAACGCGTCATGCCACATCTGTTGTCAATAAATGGACTTTGCTGATGTCCCCGCTGTGTCCTCCGGTTACTTTCTAGTGAAGTGATCTGTTTTTGGATGTTTTACGTGCTTGCCAGTGGCACGGTAGGAGGACCCACCCTACAAGTTGTCAGAGGCATCATTGGCATGCAAGGAGTAGATCCATGGGAGTGGAGAGCCTCTTGACTGCCGCGACCAAGGAATGCAAGGTACTGCTGCGATGTGCAGTCCGTGACTTCACGGGGAAACGCGATCATTGTATCAGCGATTCACAGCTCTGCGTCTGTCTTGGAATGTGGCAGGGCGTCTGGGGACCCAGGCTAAGTCCGTGGCAAAGATGTTATCGGGATCTATTAACAGTTATAAACTCTTTTTGACAGAAACACCAGCGCTCACTGTGATTCCATTCATGCCCCATAGAAGATACTTACCCACTGTTGTTGCCTGCTGGGAACTGTAGTTCATCATCCAGAGCTACAGAAATACTGAAATGAAAAACTGGGGCCAGCTGGACTCTCACCAATGGGAGTACTTCAACACATTCAAAAAGAGGGAGGAGGCACACTTCCGGTATCTACGGCATTTGAGAAAGGCAAACTTCGCCCGAAACGCGTCATGCCACATCTGTTGTCAATAAATGGACTTTGCTGATGTCCCCGCTGTGTCCTCCGGTTACTTTCTAGTGAAGTGATCTGTTTTTGGATATATATATATATATATATATATATATATATATATATATATATATTATCTACTGGCGGTCGCCAGTAGATAGTTATAGTTACAACCTATTATCCATAGGAAATCCGCGACATTCTATTTGAAATAACTCTCTTGCCGGTTGACGTATCTTCGCAAAATTTTCAAACTTTGTGGGGCGCTCCGGTCCGCTCCTACCCTGAAAGTCTCGGGGGATTCGTCAAGCGGGGGCCGAGAAAAAAGGGGGTCCCAAAACGCGTTTTCCCCATGCAATTTTCCATAGGAAACTTTAGACACGGCTACAGCCCGAACTGCTGAACGGAATTACACCAAATTTGGCAAAGAGGTAGTTCTTGGTTCAGAAAGAACCCTTTTGTTAAATGGTGTAAATCCGTTCAGTAGTTGCTGAGAAAATCAAAAGTAAAAGTACATATATATCTATGGCCGCGTCGGATTCGCGCACCCTCCCGATCACGAGCTGCATGCTAATTGGCTGTCAACACTCCAAATCAGGAAGTGTTGGCAGCCATTTTGTCCCTCGGTAGAACCGAGGGACAGAAACAAGTGCGCAAAGCGCACAAAGGGGGCAGGGTAGAAACACCCTGACCCCTAGGTCTGCTCAGGGGGTCCCACAAGGACCCCTGGGCAAAAATTTTTTTTTTTTTTTAAAATCGGCAGGATGCGCTCAGGGTGCGCGAATCCTGCCGAAAAAAATCGAGCGCGGTCTCCCGCGCTCGATAGTTAATGGCCCCGGGTGGGCCAAGTCCCGGGGGCATGCTGGGGGGTTAATTTTATGTGTGGGGGCCTCTAAGGGCTCCCCAAGCCCCGGGGACCACCACCCCGGGGCTTTATGTATAATGGTGCGGGAGGGCTCTGAGCCCTCCCGCAGCCCCGAGGACCGCCACCTCCCCGGGGCTTCTTTTTATTTTTGAAAAACCTGTGTGGGGGGCTCCAGCCCCCACACGCCCGGGACCACCACCTCCCCGGGGCTTTCAAAATGTAAGGAGGGGGCCGCGCGGCCCCCTCCTGGAGCCTGTGGTGGCCCTGGGGACCGCCACCCCCAGGGCCGGCTCCTGCAGTGTCCCGGGGTGCCTACCCCGGGACACTGCTGTTTGCAATGACAGGACGGGAGCCTCGCGGCTCCCGTCCTGTCATTACAAACTGCTTTGGATATTGGAAGAGAGAGCAGGAAACCTGCTCTCTCTTCCAATATCCAAAGCTGATTGCTTTCCACATGGGGAGCAGCATGTTAGCTGCTCCCCATGTGTAGCAATGCCGGCTCCCGTAGGACACGGGGAGCCGGCGGGACTGTGGGGGTTTGGGGACCCCCCACAGTCCCCAACGAGAGGCCAGGCCCCGGGGATGGGATCCCGGGGCCATAAGTGGCCACGGAGGGGGCCACGCAGCCCCCTCCCCAAAGGTAAAAAAAGTAAAAAAAAAAAAAAGTGCAAGGCCGGCCCCGGGGATGGGGTCCCCGGGGCCTTAAATGGCCTGAGGAGGGGGCCACGCAGCCCCCTCCAAATAAAAAAAAAAGAGGCCATGCCCCGGGGATGGGGTCCCCGGGGCCAATACAGGCCCAGGGAAGGGGGCCACGCGGCCCTCTTCCCGTTTTTTTTTTAAATTTTAATTAAAAAAAAGGGGTAAGGCCCTGGGGGATGGGGTCTCCAGGGCCTAAAAATAGGAAAAGGAAGGGGGCCACACAGCCCCCTTCAGGGGGAAAAACAAAAAAAAAAACGATCGGGCCCGCAGGCCCCGCCCCTTCCTTCACCACTCTGCAAACGCGCCCCTGGCGCGTTTGCAGAGGGGAACGAATTCCCCTTGAATACTGGGGGTCCCTGAGGGCCAACTAGCCCACCAGGAACCTCCAGTATGCGCCAGGGGCTGCCTTGCAGAGAGGTGTACAGAGGCCACGCCCCTTTTACACCTCTCTGCAATGCAGCTCTGTGGCGCATTTTGGAGGTATATGGTGGGCTAGTTGCACCCCAGGGACCCTCAGGATTCAAGGGAGTTAATCCCCGACTTAAAACGCGCCACGGGCGCGTTTGCACAGTGGTGAAGGGAGGGGCGGGGCTTCAGGTGACATGTGTGCAAACAGGCCCCGTGGCGCGTTTTAAGATGGGGAATTAAATCCCCTTCAATCCTGAGGGTCCCTGGGGCCAACTAGCCCAACAGGTACGTCCAGAAAGCGCCACAGAGCTGCGTTGCAGAGAGGTGTAAAAGGGGTGTGGCCTCTGTACATGTCTCTGCAACGCAGCCCCTGGCGCATACTGGAGGTTCCTGGTGGGCTAGTTGGCCCGTAGGGACCCTCATGATTCAAGGGGACTTAATCCCCCAACTTAAAACGCGCCATGGGGCGCGTTTGCACAGATGTCACCTCAGGCCCCGCCCCTCCCTTCACCATTGTGCAAATATTCCTCTAAAATCAGCTGAAATACGAATTCTGATTTACTCACCTGTTATCAGGAGAGACCTCAGTGCTGCATCTTTCAGCCCAGTACTAATCCTGAAAAGTAATTTTAACCGTACTTACCAGTAACTTGAATTTCCTTCCATAGGCTAACATTGACTGGTTTCACTTGGAAATTCTTCTAAGTGTGGAGTTTTGGAACTTTAAAATATTCCTCTAAAATCAGCCGAAATACGAATTCCGATTTACTCACCTGTTATCAGGAGAGACCTCAGTGCTGTATCTTTCAGCCCAGTACTGGTCCTGAAAAGTAATTTTAACCGTACTTACCAGTAACTTGAATTTCCTTCCATAGGCTAACATTGACTGGTTTCACTTGGAAATTCTTCTAAGTGTGGAGTTTTGGAACTTTAAAATATTCCTCTAAAATCAGCCGAAATACGAATTCCGATTTACTCACCTGTTATCAGGAGAGACCTCAGTGCTGCATCTTTCAGCCCAGTACTGATCCTCAAAAGTAATTTTAACCGTACTTACCAGTAACTTGAATTTCCTTCCATAGGATATAATTGCCTGCTTTTTGCTGAAAAAGTTTCTAAGTGTTGATTTTTGAAACATACAAATATTCCTCTAAAATCAGCCGAAATACGAATTCCGATTTACTCACCTGTTATAAGGAGAGACCTCAGTGCTGTATCTTTCAGCCCAGTACTGGTCCTGAAAAGTAATTTTAACCGTACTTACCAGTAACTTGAATTTCCTTCCATAGGATATCATTGCCTGCTTTTTGCTGAAAAAGTTTCTAAGTGTTGATTTTTGAAACATACAAATATTCCTCTAAAATCAGCCGAAATACGAATTTCGATTTACTCACCTGTTATCAGGAGAGACCTCAGTGCTGCATCTTTCAGCCCAGTACTGGTCCTGAAAAGTAATTTTAACCGTACTTACCAGTAACTTATATTTTCTTCCATAGGAATCCATTGTCTGGTTTTCAGCAGAAAAGTTTCAAAGTGTCAATTTTCACAAACTACAAATATTCCTTAAAAATCGCCTGTATGACTTAAACGCATTCTTTCAACTGTTTACAGGAGATGCACCAGTGCTGGATCCAGGATCCAACACTGAGTAAGAAAAAGTAACGATAACAGTTTTTACCTGCTAAGTGAATTTCCTTCCATAGGATAACATTGGTGATTCTATGAGAAAAAGTTTCTAAGTGTCAACTTTTAAAATACAATAATATTCCTTAAAAATCACGACTGTAACCAAAACGCTTTTACTCAACTGTTTACAGGAGATGTACCAGCACTGAATCTAGGATCCAGTCCTGTGGTTAGAAAAGTAATCCATAAAGTAACTAATTGCATTTAACTAGAAATTCACATTGAGCTGAATGTTGCATTGTGTTTGAAAATGTGGTGCCCATTGCAACAACTGTAACTACTGTACTTAAAAGTCTATTGCCTATGTGCAAAGTATTTAAACTAAAGTAATTCATTCTGAGAAAGTATTTTTTGTAATGTAATGTATAATGTAATTACAATGTAATTTAAAAAATAAAATATGTAAAAAAATTCTAAAAATGTAATAAATCAGTATGAAAAAAATTAATATAACAATTAATACATTTAAAAATTGTCATTTACAAAACCTTTGAAATTCACTGAAAAAACCGTAGGTTTCAGACATGTTATAGTTAGGAATTAGCATTTAAAAAACCTTTGAAATTCACTGAAAAAACCATAGGTTTCAGATAAGTTATAGTTAGAAATTAGCATTTAAAAAACCTTTGAAATTCACTGAAAAAACCATAGGTTTTAGGGACAGTTATAGTTTGTTGGACATTGCACTCGTACAAAACCCGTGAAATTCCCCGTTATAGTTAGTTCAGCTAACTATAACTCGCGCCCGCAATGCACTGCTGATGACGTCACATATTACATCACTCATGACATGGTCAGTGACATCACTGATGACATCACTGATGACATCTCAAATGACATCACTGATTACATCATCCACGTGATAATCTGATGCACCTCCTCACACCCTAATATAACCTTTGATACACCCAATCTAAATTACAGACTGCCATTCGCAAAACCATAGACACTCCAACACCAATAACTACATACCCACTCACTGATTCTTAGGTCTACACACACACATCCACTCACTCACCCGTACAGTCACTCATACTTATGGTCACTCAGTACAGGACAATCATATGCACTCTTACTCCTATATAGACACTCAAACACCGCCACTCATCCATAGAGGTACTCACACACCTAGTCAGTCATGCAAATAATTAAACACACTGCCATTTACTCACCTATACAGTTATACACACCCCAGCTCACTTAATCATACAAATACTAGCACATTGTTACGCTCTTATACAATCACTGATACAAGCACACACTCATCCATACAGCCACTATCACAATCACTCACTCTCGCTTATAGCTATTTATATACTCCAATACACATATATACTGCCTTTCACATATGTAGTTACTCACACATGTACCACTGGGACATACATTCACTCACTAACACACTCTTACACACACTTACCCACCCATACAGTCTATCACAGATGCACTCTTGAAACCATCCACCCAGTGAATCACCCACTCACACATCTATGCACAGTCGCACACACCCCATCCACACAAACACTCAGGCACCCATACAGATACTCAGACAACAAATCAATAACTCTTATAGACACTCATGTAGCTATTCACAAACCCATGCAGCCACTTACACAGCAACAGACAGATACAGACATTAACCCAGTTTAGTCACTAACCCATGCATTCAGTAAGATACGTTTAATCACTCACTTATAGAATTAGTCACGCACCTACTAAATCATCCATACACACACTTATACACCCACTCATTCTTCAATACGCCTTTCCCTATATATATATAAAAAATATTTAAACTTTACAGAAACACACAGTCACTGGATGATGTCATCAGTGATGTCATTTGAGATGTCATCAGTGATGTCATCAGTGATGTCACTGACCATGTCATGAGTGATGTAATATGTGACGTCATCAGCAGTGCATTGCGGGGGCGCGAGTTATAGTTAGCTGAACTAACTATAACGGGGGAATTTCACGGGTTTTGTACGAGTGCAATGTCCAACTAACTATAACTGTCCCTAAAACCTATGGTTTTTTCAGTGAATATATATATATATATATATACACACACACACACACACACACACACACACACACACACAATTCTTTCTGGTCACAACACCTTCAACATCACAAGCTCCAGAAATCCCGGGGGAACACGAAGTCGGTGTGGATTTCTCAGGTATGTTTTATTTTCTCCAGCCAAGTGCATCGTCCTAACAAACAGGGGCCTATGCATTTTGGTCAAAACCTTCAACTGGGCCATAGAGTGATACCACATAGAGTGTCCATTTAAAGGGCTATAGTCCTATTTCCCATCACCTCTAATTAAGAAACAGCTAGACCGCTAACATTACTCTAATCTTAAAGTTCATGGTTTTTTCCTTTTTTCAATCGTACATGTATATAACATTTCAATATTTTTAACGTTGTTACTCATTATTTTATCTCTACCCCTCATGTTTTACCCAACATTGCGGTGAGCAGAGAACAATTACTGTGAAGTACAATTTATATCAAAAGGGAAATGCTCTTTTGAACTATCATAGTTTAAACTTTTCAAGTAACATATTCAGAAATTGTTTCTCTCTTTTTTTCTCTCTAAAGCATACGACTTCAGTCTGTGTAAAGTACATTTCTCTAAATTCATATACTGCTTCATAAGAGAAAAAGGGAAAAAGAACGGGACAGTCATGCTTACACTTTGACTATGCATAAGATTCTTTCATATTACACATCAAATAGTCTTTTTGATTTGATTTCATATGGAGTAGAAAACACAACAGATGTTTGCTTACAGATACCCTTAAAGACCTCCACTTCTTTACATGTTTAGGAATCCTGATGTTCATTCAATTATCCATGACTTTCCACAAATAAGTGAAAAGTGCCTTGTGCTATTCTTACATTGACATTTATTGATATATAAGCATATATCTATTCTTATCTTGCACTGGAACCGTTTCTCTAATTATTTATACATAAATTCTTATAAAAGTGCAGAGTGCTAATAAATACATCTATGCTACCCTTAATAGAAAAATAGATTCCATATAAAGTGCGTCTCGTAAAGTGCAAAAAGGGTAAAGTGCATTTCTTAACCAATCTTGGCAAGACTCTCTCATCATATCATATTGAATAAAGTAGTCAATATTAAAGTGCAATTTATGGAGCGCTAGAAAGTGCATCTCTGATCAATTTTCACAGTACATGGATAATAAAGTGCTAAGTTCGTGCATACTACAGTCTGATTACGCATCTTACAAATGGCAAGTAAGTCCCATGAAAAGGGGGAGTTTGAGCTACAAAGAAGAAAAAAGAACAATTCAATAAACACAATAGATATGTAAAAAGAAGAAATGTAAAAAGACGAAGAGAGAGGAGCAAAACCATTGAATTATAGATGTACATATAACTCCGCATCCACATTTAAACCCCATGGTATTTCTGTCCCAATAGTAATAATCCATCTTGATTCTGGTCTTCTCAAGACCAATTCTCGATTCCCTACTCTTGGTTTTATTAGATTTTGTTGAATTCCATAATAACAAAGACCTTGCAGATCACCATCATGTTCCTCCCAGATATGTTTGGCTATTGTATATGTATAATCTGTGTTGTTAATGGCTCTAATATGTTGAAGAATGCGTAATTTGAGTTTATTCATTGTACTTCCTACATATTTCTTTCCGCAACCACATTCTAAAACATATACAACATGGGAGGTTTCACATAATATAAGGTCTTTGATTTTCTTTGTTACACCATCAAATGATTCAACGTCTTTCTTGTTACATCCAGATTGACAGGCTTTACATTTTTGGCATTTATAAAAGCCAGTTCTCTTAAGCCAATTTCCTCTATCTCATTTTCGAGCTGAGAAATAACACTGAGTCAAAAGATTGCCAAGGGAGGATGTTTTTCTATATGTAAGTTTTGGATGTTCTGTTATACAATCCTTTAGATCTTCATCTTTTCTTATATTATTCTAATTTTCTCTTTGAGCTTTTTTGACATTTTTATCTGAGAGGTAACAATCCAGTATGTACCTAGTTATAGTTTAATTTGTATCCTTTTTAATTATCTTCAGTACAAGTAAATCCTTTCAATTTCATGTTTTTACTCTTTTCTTGGCATCCTCTAAAACAGATACAGGGTATCCTCATCTTTTGAATCGTTCAAACATTTCCTAACATGAACTCAATTTCTTCTGAGCTATTTCTTATAGATATTTAACAATACATAAATATGTGGTTATGTATATTTGTATATAAACGCATATTTATTATTTAAAAACCTGATTCCCCTTTACTTCTACCCGCTCCTGAACCCTAAAAAACCCTTACATCCCTTTATCTCTACCTGTGTTTGAACCATAAGAAACCCTTACCCCCTTTATCTCTACCCGCGCGGTAATCTTAAAATCACCATTACCTCCCTTTACCTCTACCCACCCCTTAACCCTAAAACACCCCTACTTCTCTTTACCTCTACTTGCAGCTTTTTTTTTTTTTTTTTTAAACATAAAAATAATATGCAGAGTAAAGTACCACGTGGTAAAGGTGAAACCCATTGTATATACTTACCTGCATAGTACTTACCTGAGTGGTAAATAGTGTGGAGTAAATGCAACATACCATTTGATGGAACAGTTTTCACTTTATAATGTTGACAGACTGTTAATGTAGATACATTTGAGTTTTGTAAAAAATTGTATCTATATTAACTGTGGACCTAAGTATATTTCTAGCAGTTGGTTGATTCTTATTCATTTTTAGGGTCGAGCCTGCGCCAGCGCTTGCGAGACACTGTTGCTAATAAAAAGGGCTTGGAGCCTGCCCCTTGCTTACCATTTGTTGGCTTGCATGACAGTCTTCTTTACAGCATCATAATTCATCAAGGCAGGCCCAACATCATTTCCATTCCTTTCTGTGGAGCAGGGACCAAACACTGATTGATTTAACTTAATCAGTGCCCGTCCACTGATCCCGACGTGATTGTTGTACTATTGTGTTCTTTTCAAACAGACGGCGTGTGACAGGAAAAACGTGCACAACAGGTCAAACAAAATTGCAAAGATATATTTTCTATAGTTAACTTTCTTTTATTATGCCAAGTCTTCTTTTCTCACTTTGCACTCATGTTTTCTTTTGTTTTTGCTCGTGGGCGCTTTTATTATTGCAAAGCGACATTGTTTCTGTTTTATGTATAATTTCTGAATTGATGCTTTAACACATAATTGTGCAGTACACCCTAATCCACCTCACTCCAATCAGCCCACTCCCCTGCAATCCACCCCACCTCACACAAATCTACCCAACTCTATCCAATCCACCCCAGACCACTCCAATCCAAACCACTCCAATCCACCACACTCCAATCCTCCCAACACACCACACTCCAATTTGCCCCACTTCAATCTGCCCCGCTCCAATCTAAAATAACCAGCCCCACTCCAATCCAAAACAATCTGTCCTGCTCCAGTCTGACCCACTCCAATTACAAACAATCTACCGCACTCCAGTCCAAAACATTCTGCCCCAATCCAATCTACTGCACTCCAATTCAAAACAATCTACCCCACTCCAATCTAAAACAATTTGCCTCACTCCAATCCAAAACAATCTGCCCCACTCCACTCCAGTTTAAACAGTCTGCCCCACTCCAATCCAAAACAATCTGCCCCACTCCACTCCAAAACAATCTGCCCCACTCAATCCAAAACAATCTGCCCCACTCCAATCCAAAACAGCCTGCCCCACTTCAACCTAAAACAATCCAATCTGCCCCACTCCAATCCAAAACAATCTCCCCACTCTAATCCGCCTCACTCCAATCTGCCCCACTCCAATCCAAAACAATCTGCCCTACTCAAGTCCATCCCACTCCAATACAAAGCAATCTGCCCCACTCCAATACAAAACAATCTGCCCCACTCCAGTCCACCCCACTGCCCCTCTCCAATCTGCCCCCTTGTAATCCACCCCACTCTGATCCAAAACAATCTGCCCCACTCTAAACCATCTCACACCAATCAGTCCCATTCCAATCTAAAACAATCTGCCCCAATCCATTCTGCCCCACTTGTCTGCCCCGCTCCAATTCAAAACAATCAGCCCCACTCCAATCCAAAACAACCTGCCCGCTTCAATCTGCCCCACTCCAATTCAAAGCAATCTATCCCACTCCAATCCAAAACAATCTACCCACTCCAATCTGCTCCACTCCAATCTAAAACAATTTGCCCCACTCCAATCCAAAACAATCTGCCCCACTCCATTCCAAAACATTCGGCCCCACTCCAATCCAAAACAATCTGCCCCACTCAATCCCAAACAGTCTGCCCCACTCCAATCCAAAACAATCTGTCCCACTCCAATCCAAAACAATCTGCCCCACTCCAACCCAAAACAATCCAATCTGACCCACTCCAATCCACTCCACTCCAATCCAGAACAATCTTCCCCTCTCTAATCTGCCCCACTCTAATCCACCTCACTCCAATCTGCCTCACACCAATCCAAAACAATCTGCCTGCTGTAATCTGCCCCACTCCAATCCAAAACAATCTGCCCCACTCTTAACCGCCTACTCCAGTCCAAAACAATTGGCCCCACTCCAATTTATTCCACTCCATTGTTCCCCATTCCAATCTGCCTCACTCCAATATTCCCCACTCCAATCCAAAACAATCCACCCACTCCAATCTGCCCCACTCCAATTCATCCCACTGCAGTCCACTTCACCCCAATCCACCCACTCCATCCCAATTCACCCCACTCTAACCCACCACAATCCACCCCACTCCAATCCACCCGACACCACTCCAATCCAGCCCAATCTACCCCACTCCTATCCAATCCACCTCACCCCAATCCAATCTACCCCACTCCCTCCTCAATCCCCCACTCCAAACCAATCCACCACAATTCACCCCACTCCAATCCAAAACAATCTGCCCCACTCTAATCTGCCCTGCACCAATCCAAAACAATCAGCCCCACTCAATCCAAAACAATCAGCTTCACTCTAATCCAAAACAGTCCACCCCACTCCAATCTGCCACACACCAATCCAAATCAATCTGCCCCACTCCAATCCAAATCAATCTGCCCCATTCCAATCTGCCTCACTCCAAACTAAAACAATCTGCCCCACTGCAATCCAAAACAATGTGCCCCACTTCTATCAGACCCAATCCAATCCATAACAATCTGCCCCACTCCAATACACCCCACTCCAATCCACCTCAACCCAATCCAATCCACCTCACTTCACCTCACCCCAATCCAACCCAACCCACCCCACACCAATCCAATCCACCCCAAGCCAGCCAAATCCAATTTACCCCACTCCAATCCACCCTACCCCATTCCCCACCCCAATCCTGTTCACCTCACCTGAAACCAATACACCTGAATCCAATCCACCCCACTCAATCCAGTTCACCTCACTTCAATCCACCCACTGCAGTTCAATCTACTCCACTCCAATCCACCTCACTGCACGCCAAACGAATCTAAATTCACCCTACTACAGTCCACCCCACTCCAAACCAGCCCATTTCACCCCACCCCACTCTACCTCAATCCACCCCACTCAAGTCCACCCCACCCCAATAACCTGCCAAACCTAACCCCACCCCACCCTAATCCATCCCACACCAATCTAATCCACCCCATCCAGTCCACCCCACTCCACTGTAGTCCAATCCACCCCACTCTACTCCAATCCACCCCACTCTACCCCAATACAATCCACCCACCGCAGGTCAATCGACCCCACTCGATCCAATCCATACAGCCCACCACACTCCAATCCACCCCACTCCTATCCAATCCACCACACTCCAGTCCAATTCACTCCACTCCAATCCACTCCACTCCAATCCACCCCACCCAACTCCAATTCACCCCACCCCATTCCAATCCACTCCAATCCAATCCGCCTCACGACAATCCAATCCACTCCACCCAAAACCAATCTAATCCACCCCACTCCAATCTAATCCACCCCACTCCAATCCACCTCACCCCATTTCAATCCACCCTACTCCAATCCAATCCACTCCACTCAATCCAATCCACCCCACTCCAATACACCCCACCCCACTCGACTCGAATCCATCCCACTCCAATCCACTCCACCCCACTCCAATCCACTCCACCTCAAACCAATCTAATCTACCCCATTCCAATCCACCTCACCCCATTTCAATCCACCCTACTCCAATCCACTCCATCCAGTGTACCCACTCCAAACCACCCCACTTAATCCAACCCACTCTATCTCAATCCACCCCAATCTACTCCAGTCCACCCACTACCTCAATCCATTCCACCACACTCCACCCTATTGCACCCTACTCCACTGTATGACACTACACTCTACGACACTTTCTGCCACTGAACCACTAAACTCTGCTCCCCTCTACTCTACTTCCCCCCCACTCCACTCTAAGACACTCCACACAACGAACTTTTAGCCATGCTGAACAGCAGCCACACTGGTGTAGAACATGGCAAAAACACATTGCCAAAGCCAATAGCTCTTGTATTGGCGAGAACTATTGACTATGCCAATGCTTGTTTTTAATTTGCATGTCTGACCCTGCTCCATCCTTCCTGCTAGCCCCCAAAAAATGATTTCTTGAATTTTAGAACAAAAATAGGTTACGCAATTTTATGTCGAATATTTCCCAAAAAATGCCTATGAATACACGCTTGAATTCCATAAATATATCCCGGTGCAAATATGATCAGACCGGATACTTTGCTCCCAGTAACGGCATGCACCCTGTCTTTCCCCCAGGCAGACTAGCAAGTGCTTGAGATGTAATTTTTGAGGTTTTGCATGTTATGTTTTTCCATTTGATTTTACTGTTCTGTTGTTTTATTCAATTTTTTTGCTCGTGATAAATGAGCTGGGCTGCATTTTCTCTCTACTACTCCTTCCCTGATTCCGTTCCTGCGTCGTGCCTGTAGTTTTGTAAGAAATAACAGATTTCTATTAAAGAAAAAGGTTTTAAATACGAATTAATCAGAATTGATGTGTTGAGGGGGCAGAAGGGAGGGGCGGGCAAATCCCTGTCCCTCTGCTTTTAAGAGATAGCATGCTTTACATGGCAAAGGACAATTAGACACAGTCAAATATTGTCCTGGCTAAAGACTATTAATTTTCCCACGTCTGTCATGAATTAATCTCCTTTGCCTATTCAAACAATATTTTCTCGATAAATACAACGAGGCCTGTCCTATTTAAACATTACATTTGCTCTGGTAATGAACTGAGGGGCTAATAATCATTTTGCAATGCAAAAAAAGGCCAATTACCGACTGCGCTTTGCACGGTGTCACGGGGTTGCTCTGCTTAAATGTGCTGAAAAAACACTTTTCACGTGGGCCGGGTGAATTGTAAATGTAATTCTGGGAATCGTATAATCGGATAGAAAACCGTAAAATGAATTTATGCAGCTCCCTAGACAGGGGCGTAGAAGACACTAAAATTCTGGGGGGGACAGGGACAAACTTGTGGACTTTCCAGTGACCCTATACAAATCACCGCCCGTTAAACAAATACAATCGCATAGTTTTGAAGTGAAATATTGAGAAAAGCAGGCATGTAGTCACAGTTTGCATGTATGCTTTATTGTTATTTACATTCACATATTAATCAGACCAAATGTTAAAAAAACATGTATATGAATCTTGCATCTTCATGCACCAAGCAAACAAAGGTCGCTGACTTCGGGTGAGGGCGTCGTGTTTGCAAGTGCATTATGGTTTGAAAAGTACCTGCTGCTGCATTCCTGGTCTCCAGCAATTTTCAGGCAACAATAAAAATGTGAAGATAACTTCGGTGATTAATGTTCTTTATTGAGAGAGATCAGAGGTTTGACTAGTGGAAGTTTTGACTCATGGTAAGGTAGCCACAGTGTGTTAATATGCCTGCTGCAAAGAACGTGTACCACGCAGATCACAAAATGCATATAATGTAAATAGGTCAGTGGGTTACTGCTTTTGTCTGAGAGATTCTTTTGCTATTTGCAGTTTATAAGTTAAAATCCTAACATTGAACAGTGAGCTATTAACAGTCATCAAAGAGCTGCATGAAAACTGCAAGGTATAGATTAGAACGTTATGATTTTTCCCCAGTCTTTCATTATCCTACTGTTGGAAAATGGGTTCATTAGGATGGAAATCAATTCTGATTATTAAAGAGAACCCCCAACCATGGTGTTATGTTTTAAATTCTGAGTTTGTGCTTCTCTAGTGTTGCAAAGCCATCCTGTGCCCTGGGCACTCCCCAACTTTTTGCTGACTGGTACTAGTGGTGCCTGACTGACTGACCCTGGGCTCTGCCTAACCAGGCCCAGAACCAGTGCTATGCTGAAAGAGACACTTAAAAATACAGTGAAAACACCTACATACAATAGGGTGCACTATGGGTTAGGGTACCACTACGATTGGCATGACCTCTCCTATAAGGCCCTAGTACATAATAGGGCATGGTGATTGAAACTACCTTTAAGTCCCTAGTATATATTAGGGCATGGCAGTTTAGAGGCCAGCAGCCCTTCCTGCGCTTGCATGTGTGCACTGCTGAAGCCTGAGATCAGTTTAAAAGCAGGCCTGTGTTGCAGGACTGCTTTTAAAATGCGAATTGTGCCCAAACTTGACTTTTGGGTTTGGGGCACTTACAAATCGTTAAACTACAATGTTGGGGCATATTAGGTATCCCCAGGGTTACCCCTTGGTGTCCCAGGGGTGGGGGGTCAGGTATCTACAAGGAGGACCCTTATCAAATGAATTTTATATGCCCTGGGTTTAGTGAAATTGCACATTTCACTGCCTACTTTGTAGTAAAGTGCTTCCCAAAATCTGCTTTTGTGCTAGGAGCACTGTGAAGTGAGGATCTGGAATATTTTGATATAATCAGAACCCCTAAAGTCT
Organism: Calotriton arnoldi; assembly: GCA_963921515.1. Lineage (NCBI taxonomy): Eukaryota > Metazoa > Chordata > Amphibia > Caudata > Salamandridae > Calotriton > Calotriton arnoldi. The sequence goes on along the minus strand of CAWUFW010008466.1, from coordinate 573,039 downwards.
TTCCTAGGTATTCCAGGGGTGGGGGGTCCTGTAGGTATAAGCAGGGTCCTTATATATGCCCTGGTATTGTAGAAATTGGCCAGTTCATTTTTCCATTGCAGATCCCCAGCCCATAGGTTAACATTGCAAGAGGTTATTAATTAATAACTTGAGAAAGGAAAGCTATAAAACTAGGATTAAAGGACTCAGAAGAATGTTAATGATAAATGCAACAATGTGGTATTGTTGAATTTATTCTAAAATGTACAGACAAGAAGTTATAAGACTTTCTTGTCTGTAAGCCACAATTCAGCCCTCTAGTGCTCTGCCTTGATCGGTCAGAGGTAAGTGGATTAGCCTGGCTGTTTGAAGAGGTGATAAATGACCCCTGGAGTTAGGAAGCCTTTCTGGGAGGAGAGGTTGCTGGGCATGGGAATGCCAGTGCCAGGGGAGGGGTAGTAAATAATGCTCTTCAAGGGATGGAGGAGACACGCTGGAGAAATCACTTTCATTTACACCTCTCCCCCTGCCCCACAGCCGGATGGGGGATTAAGGAGGAATTCCCAGATGTAAGGGGAGTGGACCTAGGTAGATGAAGCCATCCTGTAGGCTGGTTTAGTTAGTCCTGCTCCCTCTGCTGGAAAATCAGCCATGATGAATTTTGGAGAAATTGTGCTCTCTGTGAGAAAATAATGACACACTTTAGAGGATGTGGTCATACCCTGGAGCGTTGCCCTGCACCTCATTGGACAGGAGTGACCTCCTTCTTGACCCAGAGAACTTGGAATAAGTATCTGAGAGGGACAGAGCCTCTCAGATGATGCTGCTTCAAACTTGGGAGAAGAAGGGTCCCTGCTGAGGAGTTTGATTTGCACCAACCAGGCCCTGGACTCTGAAGATTGTGCCTGTTGCACAATCTGGAATTATAGCCCTGTGGACTACCTTGCTTCAAAAGGCCTAAAGAGTGGACTCCCTGCAAACTGAAGGTTAACAGTGCTCACCTGGACCACCACCACCAAGAATCCCCAGCCTGGAGAACTACCAGTGAATTTGTAAGGGTTTTGTCCAAGTGGATTGTGGGAACTGAAGTCCCTTTCAAGAACCATCTTGAAGATTCCAGACCCTTGGAGTAAGTTTTGGACACTTTGAGACCCTTTGGAAAACTTCAGGAAGAAGTTCCAGAGATTTGGAGAAGTTTGGAGCAACTTTGGAAAAAAGCTCCATAAGTGGACCGACTCACCCTGACCAGCCAAGCCGGCAACCATCAACCATGAGTTGGCCTGCCATCCAGGTTCCTCCCGCTGAAAAGCTCCAGGGGTCCGACTTCCAGAGTTTGATCGGGCGTAGGCGGAAACCCAAGCCGGCGAACCCTCACCGAATCCGGCCTAGTGAAAAGCATCGAGGGACCCGCAAGAAAAAGCTCTGTAAAAGTTTCTAATTCTGAACGTAGAAAAGGTGACGGGGACCAACCACGAGAGCCAAGCCACCCACCATCAACTGTGTGCCAGCCTGGATCCCTGGCACGTACCGCTGGAAAGCTCCGGAGGTTGGACTTCCATAAGTTTGACCGGGAGCTCGTCGCAAGGCAAGCCGGCGAACCCTCACCGAATCAGGGCTGGTTGAGAGCTTCGAGGGACTCCGGGAAGAAAAGCTCCAGAAAAGTTTCTAAGTCAGAAGGTAAAAACTTTGACCAAGACCTACCGCAAGGAGTAGCCCCGCAGGGCTTCATCGCGGTCGACCTGAAACTTTGACTTTGAGCAGGTCTAGCGTGACCTGATGTACCAAAAGGGGCTATACGTTTCTATGTGCTATATAGTGCTAAATCTTTTTAAAAAAATATCCCCGGTTCCCTACATTGGATTCTTTCATTTTAAAGAGAAAAATATTTCCTATTTTTATAAATTGGTGTTGGATTTTTATTGTGTGTTGTGTCTTAATTATTTATTGAATTGGTGTTTTTAAATGCTTTACATACCTGTCTTTGAAGTTAAGCCGGCCTGCTCACAGCCAAGCTACCAAGGGTTGAGCATGGGAATAATTTTCGAAGACCGGTACTGAGCCATATATTGAGGTAGTGGCCTTATTGCCGGGGACAGATATACATTTGCCCCTACTATTAACCCACTTTCCAACATCCAGACCAAGCACTCTTAAACAATACTGTCTACAAGTATGGATGACATGTGACTGCTACACCCTGTAGTTTTATGTAACATTTCCTATACACAGATTTACACACCTATGATTGACTGCCTCTGTGTAGTGTGAGTGATGTAAAGTGCTGACACCCTGCACTGGTATGAGTGGCACTACATAACTAATTAAATGCATCTGAGAGAGTGGTTATGGAGACTTGAGCAGCACTATTAAAGGGTGGTAGTGAGGGAATCCGTATCGGATCTGGGTTGTTGAATACCAAGGCTGTCTATTTGATTTCAGCTCCTGCATCCTTCATCCACCAACATACTCTTCCCTCCACATTATCTCACTCTTCCAGGTTCTTTCTCATCTTTGCTTTCTCCCTTTTCTCTGTTTTCCATATTTCCCTTCCTCTTTCTGCCCACACCCCTTGATGCCTTTCTCTGACTTGTTCGGTTTTACAGTCTGATGGTTTAAAAAATGTACCGGTCTCTAACAAAGAATGCAGTTGGGCCTCACCTGCAGACACCAACTTAAATTAAGCATCATTAGCTTGCAGCCCACAAAGGAAATGCCAGAGTGGCTAGTCTGGCCCTTTCTGCATTGTATATCCTTCCTGAAGAGCAGATACACCCTTTTTTCTCCTTTCTGCAAGACACAAGGACCCCAGCCTTCGCCCTTCCCCATGACGTAGCACAGAAACATTACATATGACCAGAAATAAGGCCCACATGGTCAACCTCATCTCAAAGTCCCTGCCCCCTTTCTACCAAAAACGGTCTCCCAAGTTAACTGTTCGTACTCAGCACAACTGACTCTGGCGTAAATCTGAGTGCATTTTAATGTATCTTTTCCAATCCTTGTTACTTCTGCTGGGGTACTTACATTACTATTTCCATCAGAGTGAATGCTGCTTCAGAGCATCACCAGCTACCAGTCTCTTGTCTGTAATTGTCGGAGGGTTCCACTACTAAAGAATGCTTGCCAACTGCACTGTGTACAGCTTCTGCTATTTCTCATTCATGCCTCCCCCCACGTACCCTCCCACAGTATGTAAGAATATAGAGCCTCCACAGGCAGGACTTGTTGCTTGAACCCCATGCCATCATATTCACATTCAGCCGCGGCGCGTGCAGGTAAGAGCGGTGGGGCCAGGTTGGGGGGGATTTGACAGACGTCCACGAGGGAAAATTAAATAAATAATTCATTTTCCCTCGTCGTCTGTCGAAATCTCCCCCTCCTACCCGGCCCCTCTGCTCTTACCTGTACAGGCAGCGGCTGTTCTCATTAACTGTATTTGTAAAGTGCACACGTAGTTGAAAGGCAATGGAGTGCTTTACATGGTCAAAGGCAGAGATCCAACCAGAAAGTGAATCTGGGTGGGAGGTCTTGGGTTCTGTGATGGGAGGTGGACTCTTTACTGTGTTGTGATGTAGTGTTCTTTAAAGATATGCATCTTCAGCTCCTTCCTAACTTGAAGCATACTTGGGGTGGTCCTAATGGATACAGGGATATAATTACAGATCCTGAGTGTGTGGATGGGGTAGGCCTGTTTCCTCGTTGTTTTATTGGTTCTTGAACGTCTGTGTCCCCCTGAATGAGGGTGTCTGAATATGTCCCTGACTGGCCCGTTGATAATTTTGCATTGTTTGTTAGATATGGCCTGCACGAATAGGCCTACTACTGCAGATGAGGACTCACCAGTGATGTGTACAGAACTTACAACTGTCTGCTGAGTTTGCACACCGATATCCAATCCAGAAGTATTCATACTGGCCCCACGTTGTTGACAAGTGAATTCCACAGATTTCATTCTTTCAGAGCCATCATCCATCTGTTATCCTGGACCCAGATTCATACCTAGAGCTGTTACGCTCCTAGCTGCCAATTGGCCACATGTCAAATGTAGGCCCTTCAGGCCATTCTGGATTTTTGTCCCACTGTACTTTGCATGCCTGGATTTCAAAGTCCATGCCTACAGTAGAAAATGTAAAACTACCAGTATGCAAAGGGCTGCTGGCTAAAGAGCCACGACTGGCTGATGACCTCATCTGTGATTCTTGTCCACTTGGAGCCTTAAAATTTAAAGTTACTCTGCTGAAAATCGAATTTGTACAGTATTCAAAAGCATAGTTTCTTAATGAAAGCCCACTTAAGTGTCCCTAATTCAAGAAGACCCACAGCTGTCACAGACAAACACAAAGAGACAGCACAGAGGGCATGTGGTGCTAAAGTACTTGGCACATCTTTTATTGAGTATTTAAAGAAGATGCCCTAGCAGGCCTGGAAATGTTTAATGTAGACGGGGCGCCAACTGGCGCAGCGGGGTCATAAGGGCTACTCACATTTCGATTGTTGGTGCAATACTGTGAGTAAATCTCTTGCACTTTTTGTGAATCACAAGCACAACAGGCCTCAGTGGGAAAATTAGGTTTTAAATTGGTAACATTGACAGGCCATTAATGGTACAGACTCAATAATGGGGCAACTTGGTTTACACTTTGTGTGCCTGCAAAAAGGGCCCTCACATTTCTATCCGTGTTCAGAGTGGAACTGCCTGAATAAGTGTGGCTTACCTTTAATGTTACCAGAGGACTCCATTATATCATCAGAGACACAGTGGTCAAGTCATGGGCTTTCCCTTTTCCTGACATTGCTCTCAGTGTATTAATCCACTTGGTTAAGCTGATGTAATGCAAAACTATCTATCCCAGAATGCATTATTGTGTTTAAGGAAATTCGGGGACTGCAAAATAGCGTTTTCCTGATACAGTGTCATCTGGTACCTTTACTAGGCTTCTTAGTGAAGTGGGAAGGCACAGGGAAAGTGCCCTATGCAGTCTGTGATTCCTAATTTCAAGCCCCAGCTCCCATATGAGCCAACTGTGATCTGCGACTGCCGCGCTTAACCCCACAATCAGGCTCCGATAATACTTCAGTTCGAAAGGGCTCGACATTCAAAACACAATAGGCAGGAAGAAGTGGTCGAAGTGGAGAAAAAAAGTAGGAGAACTGTGGGCGGAGAATCAGAGGGCGAGAATAACCTGAGATTTGGGTCTGTGGGCGGAGTCAGAGGTGTGGCCATAAAGAGCAAAACGTCCCTATTTTTAGTATTTATTTGGCATTTCACTGACCAGTTAATTCAACCAATAGATACACATGCTTATTTAAGGTTTAGTATGAGTTATTGACATTAAAATACATTCACAAAGAGGGGTATGTTTTCAATCACAGAATGTGCCTAATACGCTTAAAAGTGGAATCACAAGCCATTTGTCTCTGAGCAATGCAGTTTCTGTCATCAGCACTTCTACTCACTTATTCCACAAGTGCAGTCAAACATGAATGGTTAAATATCCTAGTTTAAAAAATGTTTTCCACTTAACTATGGCTGTACTATATTTGCCACATAATACATCATCTGCTGCATAATCTAACAATTTCTCCCAAAACAATTTTGTAGCCCAAACGGATCAAAAATTACTAAAAGAAATGTGACTTATGTTGCTCTGAAGTGTACGGCCCTTTGCAAATGTTGACTGGTCACCTTTCTCACTGCTGCATTTGTATGTTACACAGGTACTAATGATGCAAAAGCTTTGCAGAGGCTGTTAGTATGTATAAATATGTCAAAATAATAAAGTATCATAAAATGTACCGCATTACGCTGCAGCCTTTTTTTGCTGCATAATTTAGTCAACACTGCGACATAATTTTGGCCTCCATTGCTGCATAACTCCAGTGGCCCGAAAACAGGCTGCACATGTTAAAAGTGTTTGTGCACGAAGCAGAGACTATGATGTTTGCGAACTTAGGGACTGATTACGATGGCAGGCGGACCTCAGTCCGTCCGCCATCGAATTGGGGAATGGGACCGCTCGCCTATAAAGCGGCGGCCCCACGATAGGCATTACAATGCGACCGCCACTACAGCGTTCGCAATGCCTATCTTTTACATTGCGGCAGGTGCTGCTGGCTGCATCACCCGCCGCAATGTAAAAAAGGGACATGTTACATATATCACTGCACTACGTGGCAGTGCCACATGGTGCAGTGATTTGTAGGGGGGCACCATAGGTGCCCCCCAGGTCCCATGTCTGGGGGCCGGGGGTAAAGGGGCCTGCTACGGGCCCCCAATGTCCCTTTCCGCCAGCTTTTCTATGGCGGGTGAACCGCCATGGATAGGCTGGCGGGTAAGGGACATCGTAATCCCTACTGCGGTGCCTGGTAGGCACCACCAGCATTGTAGGAACTACAAGCCCCTCTGCCGCACAGGGGGGCTTAAGGAGCCCGTCGGGTGTGTGGCGATCGGTCTTTCCGACTGCCAGGGAACCGCCCGCCATTGCAGTATGGCGGGCGGTGATGCAGTCACCGATGGCTGTGGGACCGTCCCCGACGGGGTGATGTGGCGGTCCCACCGCCATTATAATCACCCCCTAAGTTTGGTGTGCATGCAAATCCTACATTGCCAACCCCTGGTAAGTTGCACTACTAGTGCTGAAAAAAGCCAATGGAGTTACCAATGGGTGAGCTGGGCTGGCCTCAAGGGTCTTGTGACCTCACTGACAGAGTCACTGTCGCTCTAGGGTGTGCTTCTTCGTATGCCTGCCCGCAAGACTGGAGGTGAACTGCATGGATTGTGGTGGACAGGCCTTCAAGGTTAACTCACACTTGCCACCGTTAGGGTCCACCTGCTGGTGCTAAGACACCAGGGCTTTTAAGGTCTATCGGGCCTTCTAAGGTGTAGCATCAGAATGTGCTCTGTCAGGAGAGTGGTCTGGTGGACTGGTCATGAAGGCTGAACATGGTTCTCCAGTTCCAAATTCGGCAGCTCTGGCCAGAGTGCTGCATCCTCTCCCACACTGAACACCATATTGCCCCACTGAGAGAAACTCTCACTGCCTTCAGCTACAACCCAATTGTGCTGCGACTCAATTCAAATTATGCATTAGACAAGAGTAAAATGCTGCCTGACAAAAAGTAATAACACCCTGAAAAAAGCAAACACTCATAGGGAATGCAAGGATAAGCAAAGCATGTGAAATGTAAGCAGGAACAACATGGTTACCTTAACGGTTTTAAACTCATTATTCAGAAATCAGTAAGTGATTTTGCCTGAAAAGTTCAGGACATGACTACAGGACCAGGAAGGGACCCGTTTCAATGTCCATTGCTTGTATCCTTACAAAATGTAAGCAGTTTGTATTAAAAAAGACCACATCCCTAAACACAGAGCTGCGGTACACATTTTATAAGCTAAAATAATTAAAACAGTTGAAAACGATCATATTAAACGTTTTCCACTCCAACCATTAACCAGGTATTGCAGTCCCTTTAGGAATGGTGCACTTCCCCACCCTGGGAAAACAATGTTGTTCAAAGAAAGAAGATAAAAAGAAAGTAGCGCTTCACTGGCAAACTCTGTAAAGTGGCGCTAAGGTGCTTGGGTATAAATAACAATCTGGCCTGTGCGGCGCTAAGGTGCGTGGGTGGAAATAACAATCTGGCCTGTCTGCTGACCACTCTGTATTGCTTTATTTGGTTATTTAATTATTTTTCGTATTTTGATACTTTTTTCTCTGCGTCCCGAAGTTGTACTTTGGAATAGAAAACGGTAAGAAAATGAGGACATTTCCAGCCAAAGTGTCCTGCTCGTTTTTGTAACCATTTCACAGGGGAACAAATAAAGAAAAGGAGAGGCAAGAGAGAGTACGTAACAGCTGTCAATTGAAATCAGCACTTAAGGAGGAGCGAGACAGAGACAGAAAGAGATGGAGGAAAGAAGAGAGAGAGAGGGGAGGAGGGCAGCAGCCAGAGGCAGAGCGGGAGAAGCGGACACTGTCCTTGCCTTCTCTGGGCATGAAGGAAAAGAGATAAGAGTTTTTTAGGTCTCGCCTAGCGACGCAGCGCATGCGCTGCTCGCTTGCGAGATCTATTGTTGTCGATTTAGCTTCCGAAGGGGGACAGGAGATGTGCACGTGTATGGCTCGCACAACGCGCGCATGGCGCGCTTTCACTTTTTTTTTTCCAGCGCTCAATTTGTGCAGATATACTCAGACTCACTCGATGTCTCTAGATCTAATAAAGTTTGATTCCCCCGTGTTCACATGTGGCAAAAATTGTGCAACTAGAAGGGCTGGCCGGATGTTCACGCAAGAGATGCTCCCGCGCCAAAGGACGGCACAGTCCGTGTCACAGACTAAAGAGCGGTGCCGTGATCCCCCCGCAGCTTGTCATCAGCTAATCATATTTCCTGACTCGTTTCCATGAGCTTAAATTGTTCGGCTTGTGATATGGGTGTCCGAGTGCGCAGTAACTGCGCTGAGCGGAAACAGTTGGACCCTATAAACACTCTGTCCATAATCTGCTAAAATCTCTCTTGTCGCAGTTTCCCTAAGACTAAAACCCTGTTTCTGCCTTCTAATCAATAGAATAATTTACATAGGACGAGCTAAAAAAAACTAGCCAAAATGTGAAGTGTTTCTAAGCAGACACCGCCGTCGGTGTGAACTGAAGACAGTGTGCGCTGCGCGCCTAGAAGCCCCGCGGCTGCACTGCTTAGTCAGGAACAGGGCAGTTCGCTGTGTCATCCTCCAGTTAAAAGTGCCCGCAGTTTCCCCAAGTTTCCCCTCCGAGGCACCTGTGATACGGGGGCCGCTCGCAGATGCTGACGGTGTGTGCCACCTGTTGGGCACACGCCAAGTAACCCACCTGAAATGTAACAGCTTGGAACAAAATGGGTGCTGCCCCTTGGGACCGGGGCTCGTGTGCCGCAGACGCTGAACACGAAAGGTCCCATCTGCCGGGCGGCTAGCGCAGGTGCAGTTTACAGCGAACCGTGTGATTTACGCCACACAAGCCAGTGTCCCGGTCCAGCCGTGAATTATTAGAGCAGCTGAGCCCCATGCATTACCACTGACAAAGGTCTGCCCGCAGCGCCGGCACGCCTGCCCCTGCACCGGGGCAGCTGTGGAGCCCGGGGCGGTCCCACCACGTTCGCAAACTACTGTGAGTCACATTACTGTCACGGAAGGATGACAAGAACAACCCAACGAACCAGAATTAATCGAAATATTGGGTCGTAATGACCAGCCGTGTGTCAAATCTAACGACAAAGTGAACTCTCATGGCTTCAACAAGTTTAAAGTGTGCCAGGCAGTTAGCACACGTTCACTGGCGTTGTGAAAAATGTATTTAAGAATTGAATCTTAGGACTGGCTGTCCTAGCCTATCACGGCACAAGCACACACGTCAATGACATTTTAATGTGAGCACAGTTTAGAAAGTTTTGACTGCAGTTTTATACATCGAAGTGTAAGAAATCTCCAGGCACAATATTATTAATGAAACGTACCAGTGGCTCCAGGCAGCTGAAAAGAGGGCACGGGAATTACCGTATGTAACACGGATGTGGAATAAATGCCAGGAAACACCTGTTGGCAGCCGGACAGGTTCCTTATAATGGACTCCGAAATGATAGCGCCAGTTACGATGCACCTGAATAATTGATTTTGAGTCCGGTGTCCCATTAGCCATCCATTTTTAATCGTGTTTAATTAAGGGTCCCTGGCCAGTTTAGTTTTAATTTGGTGAGCGTGTCTCGTATAACTCCCCAATAGCGTGACTGGAATTCTGAAAACTACACACAAGTGATCCCCCCCTGTCAAGTCAAAGGGTAGATTCTTTGTCATTAACTTCTTATAAGCAGATATATATTGAAATTTTCACTTCTTTAAAATTACCAGATTAGAATATAACATAAGAGCCGGCAATAACCTCCGATATCAGCTTTAATATATATTGAAATCCAACCGTTTTTCTCCAAACGTAAGGTTTTGGGTTCTGAAAATAACACATTGTAGTCTTGAATACACAATTTTTTATTTTGGTATACATGTGTTAATTGAACCAAGTAAAAATATCTAATTTAGTAGGCTGGGCTGCTGTATACTATTAGGTCACACATTTATTAAACTCTTTTGGCAGTGGCCCGTATTTCCAGGCCAGCTGGGATACCATCTTATTAGTTTGGGAATGTTAAAGGCGTGCAGTATTAGTAATGTATTGGGATGGGTGTAGTTGTAATGGACGACTGCACATGCATTGACATGCTTGCTATGTTTTACATGTCATATAGATTGCCATAGCAAACATGCAGGACTTGCTCACCTCTTTGCAGTCAATTGAGGGCCATAAACACCAGGGTGCTTCTATAATGTCGAAATCAAGTGCAAGAAGTTCTTAGAAGTTGAATACAATATGAGCTTGTTTACGGGGTTTAGAGCGTCAGAAATGTGGGTTATTACCCCAACTTATTAAATAAACCCACTATGGTTTGGTCAAAACACATTTCTTAGAGAATCTGTACTCAACCCCTGGTACCTATGGCACAAGCAGCAGGAAATCCACAGAGAAGTGTGTGTTAAATTCAAACAGTACCAATATTCCAAAGTAAAGAACTTACTTTCTGCTTAAGTTATCAAAAAATCTTATTTAGCTATTAAGTCAGATTTCGAAAACTATGCAGGAAGCATTCTTTAGCCCTTTACAAAACTGAGGAGGAAAATGAAGACTTTAATCCCACCTAGGCCTATATAGGGAGACGTCTAGCCTATAGAGTGAAATAGCTTTTAGTTTTTATTTCACTGTGAGGGCATACTGATCCCAATATGTAGTGCGCTTTTTAGGTCGAGCCTGGGCAGCGCATGCGCTGCTCTGAGGTATGCTGTATTGGAGTTTGGAATAGAAGCCCTGCCCATTCCCCGCCCATATTTGTTATTGGCTTGTGTCATTGTCCTTCGTAAATGCTGGCTTCTCCTTCATTATTAGGCTTGTTAGTCCCTCCTTAGTACCGCCTTTTCTTCATTTGTAACCTCCCATGAGGACTGGTCCTTTTACTTCGTGTTACAGTGTACGTGTTTTTTAGTCTGTAAGCACTATTTTCTTTAATGAGTTTCTCCTACTGGAGGCATGACATGCTTTCCTGCAACATTCAGTGCACCATGCACGCTTTCACTTTCCGAGCAGCTGGGACAATGACGGCCGCTTCTTTGAATAGGTCTCGCATTTACAAGAGTTTGAGCTATTGGCATTGTAAATGACAATGACTTTTATTTATGTGTTAATTAGCAAAACAGATAAATAAAAGGCATTGTAATTTACAATGGCAATAGCTTAAACTCTCGCAAATGCGAGACCTATTGCATTGCAAATGCTTGTTTTCCTTCTCTGCCCGTCCCAGACAGGCCGAGCCTTACTGCAGCATAACAAAGGAAAAAGAGGGCGGGTGGCCTCTTTGACTGCAGGCAGGTCACAGGTCAAGTGCAGGGTCATTAGGTAGCGATTTCGCGCGCTAATGGCCCTCCGAATAACAGAAGGGAGAGGGGAAATTCTTTTGTCCCCTCGTCCCCCCCACCCTTGTCCCCCCCACTCCAAAATCTGGGGGGGATATATCCCCCACGTCCCCCACACTTCCTACGCCCATGTCCCTAGAGTTAAGCGAGTAGGGCTAGTGGAGCTGTCTGTGAAAAGCAGTCAGGGGCTGTAAAGGTTTTATCATGACTCTTCGACGTTGCTTCTAGCCTTAGTGGGGGCCCCCCGCATGTTTAGGGATAGCTGAACTGATGACAGGTAAACTCTGATGTGTAATAGGTGAATGGTTGGTTGATAGGAAAGTGATTCTGCTGGTTGTATGGCATGCGTTAGAATTCACCCTGGTTAATAACATGTACAAATTCATTACCACACAGAATTTCATCAAGAATATGAACCTCTGTAGAGCATGTAAAAATAAAAGGCCAAAATCATTTGCCATGATTCCCTTCCGACTTTAAACAGCACTAAAAGTAAGTGATATACACCATATGTGCTCACTTAGAGTTTGGCTGCCAAGGATTATACATCACGCACAGAAGAGAGGGGTCACCAGATGAGAGTGAAGTGTGGAGTGCATTCCAGAGTGCAAAAATTGTTTTATATTCACTAATATCGCAGATGTGTGGTGTGTTCATGCAGTGCTTTAAATGGGATGAAAACGAAGGGGGTCTCTGAAGGAGCATGGCCTAATGTGCATCTAAAAACTGGTTTAAGAGGTGTTGCCTTCTTAAAAGCGAGTCCTGGAAGTTTTGATCCTGCAGCTGGTCCTCCTCCCCCTCATCCAGGATCTTTTTCCTTGTCCTCCTCCCTCCTTCTTGTTCTCAACCTACTTCTCTTCATCCTATTGGCCCTCGTCCACCTGATTTTTATCTTCCTCTTGGTCCTTCTGCTAGTTCTGATGCCCCTGGTCCTGGGGATGGTCCTGGTCTTCCTACACTTCCTGGCCATCCTCTTTCTCCTTGTCTTCCTGAGCATCCTTCCCCTGGCTCTCTTTTCCGCAGTCCTACTCTTCCTCATCCTGGATCTCCTTTTCATCCTCTTCCTAGTCATGTTCCTCCTTGTCCTGTGGTGGTATTGGCCTACACCCTTTTATTAATTCTAGTTTTCCTTGTAGATTCTTCATGTTAGTCCTTTTTGTCATTTATGTTCTCTTGCTCCTTCTCCAAGTCTTCCTCCTTTGCATCCCAGTATTCTGGTTGTCATTGTGTTCCTGGGCCTCCTTGTGGTTCCAGTTCTCTGGTTATATGTGATTTTCATAGAAAAACGATTTCATGGAATGCCATTACTGAGAAACCATTTCATCTAAACTGTTTAATGGACATTTTCAGAATGAATGGCATTTGCCTTTTCGTAGAAACCAATTCATAGAATGTCTTTTTGGTCGAAATTGGCTTTTGAATGCTTATTTTTTAAGTGGAAATGCAATGGTAGCAGGTCTTACTTACAGAAACAGTTTTGTTGAAGATATTTATTTCAGTGATTTACTTCAAGGGATTTTATTTCATATTTATATCTTTTAAATTGTCAAACAGTTACTTTTGATGCTTTTAATTTGCTGAGCACTCACCACCCATAAACACCATCCATCGTTGACCCCTAAAACTCCTCACCACACCTAAACTACACTCACCCCTGAAGCCTAAAAGCCCTTTCTACCTCAAATATTCACCATCCCTGAACCATAAAATCACTCACTACCCCAAACTCCACTCATCCTACCCTAAAAAACCCTCACCGCCCTTAGACACTAGCCATCCATGACCCATCATCGCTCTAAACTACCAGTCCCAAAAACCCTTTCTACATCTAAACTTCACCCATCTCTGAAACCTTAAAACCCCTCTCCACCCTAAACTCCACCCCGTCCTGAACCCTAAAAACTCTTCACCACCCCAGCCGCTACCCATAATTGAACCTTCAAAACCCTCACAAGCCATAAACTCCGCCCATCCATGAACCCTAATTCCCCTCAACACCCTTACACTACACCCATCCCTGAAACCTCAAAAAATCTCACACACCTAAACATCACTCATCCGTGAACCCTAAAAAAACCCTCACCACCCCTAAATTCCACCCATCTCTGAACCCTAAAAACCCCCTTCTATGCCCGAACTCCAATTATTCCTGACCCCTAAAAACCTCTCAACGCCGTAAACATTACCCTTCCATAAACACAAAAAACCCACAGTAGTCCTAAACTCCACCCAAGTTTAATGTAATTTTGGATTTTATGGCATGACACAGAGGCTAACATTATGCAAATCTCCTTTTTACACAGCTCACAGCAGCAACAATTGAAGAGATCTATAACTTCAAAAACATTCCAATAGTGTATATAGTCCCTCCACACATGGTCTTCTCCCTTCTTTGTTGCTGCTGCTCACAAGATAAGTGCACTCATACTTTGTATCTATGATGTATGCCTGTTTGAGCATGATTGATTGATTAATTAAGTGGTTAACCCCTCCCACCCACCTCCAGTAAGTGTATACTGTATATTTTTATTAGTTATACCGTTAGTTATCGTTTTTCTCTTACAGGGGGGCTCTCTCTCTTAATAATCCCTCAAGTTAATAATACCTCGAGTTTCATGTCCGGAGGCTTCTCGCCTCCGCTCCCTTTCGTCATGCTTATCAATATGTTATTGTATTTGTAATTGAAGCGGAGACTTCCTGTCTCCACTCCGTATTCCTGAACCGTCTCCTTATTTAATTGGTCAATTTCAGCTGTTTACCACGTCGGAGTCGGGCGGAAGCTCTTTGCCTCCACTCCGACTCATTTCTCTGCTTTCCTCCGCTTCTTAAGGCCGAGAGAAGCACTCGTTACACGGGATCGGCATCTTATAAGGACCGATCCCCTGCTAAGCGACGCCTTCCTGACCGGCAGCGTCCCGCTTCCATGGCAACCCCATGGCCTGAGCAGGAGCTCAGGAAAGGCCGCGCGGGGTTGCCATAACAGCAAGAAACGAACGAGCACACCCGTGAGCCGGGTCAAGAGACCGGCTCATGGAGGACTTGCTTTTTGTTTTATTAAAGGGAAAACACAGTACGAGTACTAGAGGTGACTCACCCTTCCCCGTCAACCAATGAGTCACCCTCTTCTCCCAGCGCCGGTTAACCCTCGAGGACAGTGGCTACCGGCTTAGGTGAAAACATTGCACAATAAAAAATAAAAAAAGAAAGGGCAAGAGGTCACACGGGCCACTAAAATAGAAGAAGGACACTGACAATAAGCCCTAAACAGGCCTGAATTTAAGGAAAAGCCCTTAGTAACTCCTGGCAACCATTTTGTCAAACCAGGTTAAGTTACTACAATTGTTGAAGCAGCCATTTTATGAATCTGGGCAATCTTACTTGTTTTTGACAGTTGGAACCTCACTGACTGTTAGGACAGCTGCCCTTACACCACCAGTTTACAATTTCTTAATTTAATAATAATTATGTCATCTGAACCCTCAACTAGCTTCATGGAAGGCAGATTGGAAGGTCTTAATAATAAAGCCCTAGATAGGGTAATAGGGTCACTTGGTGACACCATTAACAAAAAATTAGAGGTCCTATCAAAAAAAGGTTGGCCAACCACAGGATCTTGCGAGGAGGCCACGGAGACTGATAAAAACCAAAGAAAGAGACCAACAACTGATAACCCTCCTAAAGGTGCTAAAAAAGCGAAGAACTCCAACCCTATGACTTCATGCTGTGGCAGTGACAATGACAGTGCCTTGGGCACAGTAGATGGGCAAGAGAAAGGCCCGGTACCACCCATCCCCATCGATAGTGACGATGGCCAAGAGGATGAGATCAACCTCTCCTTCTCCTCCGACTTTGACTCTGAGGAAGAGGGTGAGATAAGGAACGTGGATATATCTGGTGAGGCATCTAGGGACTCAGGGTCAAAAATGGGGATTGTAGACCCCTTTGAGGAGTGCACGTTTGACCCCCTACTCATCAAACACCCCCTCTCCCCCGAGCTGGTCCCTTCCCAGCATGTAGGCGAATAACTTTCTTTCTGGCTCCATAAGGAAATCTCAAAGGAGGTGAGGTCTCGCCTCAGATCTGAATGCCCTCGACCATCCCTCCCAGATAAAGTGGCCTCAAACCCAGACCTAGACAACAAAGTAGTGGCGTTCATTGCCAAGAGCGGGAGAGTCCCAAGATGCAGACGGGAGAAGGCAACGGGTGATATCCGTACCCCCAGTTTGAACATGGGTCGTACATCCAGATCCACATCGATTCTGCGTCTCGCATAAGAATTCTTATCAAGACCAAACTGGCTGAAGCTTTATGTTTGTGATTCTTCGCCTAACATTTATCTGGGCCTACATTATTTGATAAAGGTTGCATCCTTTGAGAACCCATAGACCGATCTGGTTATTTTTTTATCATGTTGCTGTTGGATTATGTTCTGTTCTGAATACCTCAATAGGTTAATTGAGTGTCCCACGCCATCTAATTCACTGTTTACGACTTGTCCTGAGGAAGGTGTGGCCCGGGAGTAGGGTTTCCACCGAAACGCGCGTCGGCGTTGGTCTTTCTAAACCGTGAAGAGATTTTCTATCTTCCATCTGGACCATTTTATCAGAACATTCATTTACCTTGCTGGCTTCCTTTTAACTTTGGATGATTTGTTATGTATGTTTGTTGGATGAAAAGAGCTCATGTGAAATGTATGAGTGTGCATGTATGAATGATGATTGTGTGTGGGGTACTTTATTCATTGTGTTTTTCTCATTGTTTTTTAGTTATATGTATCTCTTTTTTTGTAATATAAGATAAAATTCTGTGATACCGTTTGATATTTTGATAATAAAAAGACAAAACTATTCATCGTATTTATTGTTGTTTTCTCAATGCATGCACGGGATTGCTTTGTTTATTTAATTAGCATAGGACCCCTTTGTGGGCCTTTATAATCCTTGAATGGGTGGGTAGTTCCTCCTTTCTTGTACTGAGTCCCAAGGAAAGGTCTTGACAAGGGTCTGAAGTCTTGCCAAGACCGACTCCTGGATATTGTGGGCCCTCTAACAATTTTTTTTTGAATTAGCCGAAAGAGCCTACGTGGAGGATACCACCATTGACCCCAGAGAGCTGCGCCAGTGGGTGCAAAGGGCCATTTGTCTACTTGGCAACGCCAACACTGCACTCTCCAATGAAAGGAGGAAGAGTGTCCTCTTAAAGATCGACCCTAAGCTAGTGGAACTAGCTAACAAGGAAGGGGGAGCAACCTCTCAAGGCCTTCTCTTTGGAGAGGAATTTATCAAAGAAATGGCAAAGTATGTGGGAGTGTTTAGCTCCATTCAGAAATCACAAAAGGATATAAAGAGGGTCTTCCACGATAGGGTTTTTGGCAGGGCCGGGAGAACACAGGGTCGGTTCCCCGGCCGTGGCCGGAACTCGTCAAGACCCTACATGGGACGAGGAGCAATACCCTCTCAAACAGGATTTACGGGCCATTCGTCCTCCTACCCTCAGAAGCAAAGATTCCGTGCCGGAGGCTTCAGGGGTGAACGGAGACGGAGAGGCTTTTCAGCAGGTAAGACTTATGAAGGACCCTTCAGATACCACTATAAAGGTGGGGGGAAGACTAGCCCAATTTTGTGGGAACTGGAATCTGGTGAGCCAGGACCCTTGGGTACTGTATATGGTCTAAGGATACAAGATAGAGTTCCTAGACTTACCAATACAAAGGAGATTACCCTGAGAGATATCATTCTCACAACAGGATTCAGACCTAGTGACAAAGTAGGTAAAAGACTTATACGCCAAAGGGGCAATTTGAGAGGGTAAAGAAATAGGCTTCGTCAGCAATGTTTTTCTAGTAGAAAAGAAAGACAAAGGGATGAGACCTGTTATAAACCTAAAAGATTTGAACAAATGGGTGGTTTACCATCACTTCAAAATGGAGGGAATCCACCTTCTCAGGGATGTATTGAGGAAAGGAGATTGGTTAACTCGTCTAGACCTGAAAGACGCATACCTGACTATCCCTATCTGGCCTCCACATCAGAAATTTCTCCAATTCATGTGGGAGGGCAAACTTTGGCAGTTTTGCAGCCTCCCCTTCGCTCTTTCGTCAGCCCCATGGTGTTTCACCAAGGACTAAGACGAATTTTGTATATAGATGATATTCTAATAATGGCCCAATACAGAGAGGTAGCATCACAATGCACGGATCTCACAATAAAACTCTTAGAACACCTAGGATTTGTTATAAACACAAAAAATCATCCACTACCCCAAGCCAGGACACTCAGTTCCTGGGTTTTATGATAAATACTGTTCAAGCTGAGTTGAAATTACCTGGGGAAAAGAAACTTCGGAAGGAGTTAAGGAAAATACTAAAGAAACAGGGATTCCCATTAAGATCATTAGCAAGGGTTCTAGGCCTCTTGTCCTCAACGATCCAAGCCATATATCCGGGCCACCTGCACTCCTGAGCCCTTCAGAGACTCAAAGCCAAAGCATTGAGATTAAATCAATCTTATTCCAAGACAGTTTTCCTGGACTCGGACTCGAGGAAAGAACTACTCTGGTGGCTGAGGAATGCAGAGGCATGGAACGGCAGAGCCATTTTTGGGGAAGAACCGGAGATAATAATAGAGTCAGACGCAAGCTTAGAGGGATGGGGTGCCACATGTGGCGACTCATTGACAGGGGGACGATGGACAGAACAAGAGAAGGAGTTACATATCAATTGCCTAGAACTACTGGCAGGCTCCTTTGCAATTTGCAGCTTTACCAAGGGCTTAATGAAGTGTTCAGTCATGCTTCGCATGGACAATGTATCTGCGGTCAGATACGTGAACAAGATGGGGGTCCCCACTCCAAGGGACTATCAGACCTAGCCAAGAACTTCTGGGCCTACTGCCTCAACAAGGGCATCTCAGTGATTGCCAAACATGTCCCGGGTTTGAACAACGGGGTTGCAGACTGGTTTTCCAGGAATTTCAGAGATTCCAGCGACTGGAGACTAGACAGGAAAATCTTTTTGACCATTCAGTCGATTTGGGGACCCTTTGGGGTAGATCTCTTTGCAGAACAGAGTGAACAGTCAACTACTAAAATTTTTCAGCTGGAGGCCAGACCCCCAAGCCTTGGGGTGGATGTCTTTCTTCAGAATTGGCGAGGACTAACACTCTATGCCTTCCCTCCTTTTGTCATGCTTCCACGACTTCTATTACAAGTTTGAAGAAACAGGGAGGTAACAGTAATAATAACGCCCCTCTGGAGGTCCCAAGCTTGGTTCCCAATCCTGATGGAAATGAGTATAGACCTACCTATCCTTATACCTACATTCGAGGAAGTAATTACAGGTCCTCAGGGAGAATGTCACCCCCTTGTACAGCAGGGCCTTCTGTCATTAATGGCCTGGAGGATTTCAGGAGACAGTGGAAGTTGCCAAGACTTTCGGAAAATGCTTTCAGATTCATATCAGAGTCATGGGCGCCCGGCACAAGGAAAGCATATAGATTGGCTTGGCAGAAATGGGTTTGTTGGTGTCTTCGACGGAACTACAATCCCATTTCGGCTGATCTAGTTCAAGTAATTAACTTCCTATCTGAGATTTTTGCATCGGGTCTGGCCTATTGTACTGTGAATGTCTACAGATCGGCGATTGCAGCAGGCCACTGCCTGGTAGACGAAACCTCTGTGGGTCAAAACTTACTAACTAAATAATTAATGAGAAGTATGCGTGTTTTAAACCCACCATCAGCCAAATACACTGCCCGATGGGATGTGAGGAATGTCCTTCGGGTAATTACAGACTAGGGTGAGAACTCTGCACTCTCCTTAAAGAAACTATTTTATAAACTCACTGTGTACTGTGCCTAGTTTCCTTCAGACGAACGTCAGATGTGAAAGCCTTAGATATCACCAGTAGAGCATACCAACCAGAAGGGGTCTGTTTTTTCTTAAAGAGACGAACTAAGACCATGTCAACCTCAGTTTTCTACCCCTTCTTTTCACAGAATGAAAGATTGTGTGTAGTGAAGTGCCTGTTGGAGTATGAAAGAAGAACTACAAGGTTAAGAGGAAATGTTGAACAGGCGTTAATATCCCATAGTACTCCCCATAGAGCAGTTTCCTCACCCACCTTAGTAAGCTGGGTGAAGGATGTTATGAAAGAAGCAGTAATAGATATATCCATTTTTGGGGCACACTCTCTTAGAGGGGCCTCAGCCTCAAAAGCTTTTATTCTGGTTGGTGGTCTTCAAGACATCCTTAGAGCTGCAGACTGGTCCAATGAAAGTGTCTTCAAAAGCTGTTATTTTAAACCGGTAACAACCGCTATTGATAATGTGTTGAACACACTTTAAACTTGCATAATGTTAGCCTCCATGTTAAGACATACAATTTAGATTTTCACAGCCTGGTGGACAGAAAATCTGGATTTTATTAAAGACACGGAGGCTAAGATTATCCCTACACTAAGAACCCACCCTGGGCAAACAACTAAAGTGGATGTTTTTTTGTCTTCCAGATTAGAAATTTCAAAGAACTAATGGATGACAACATTAAAGTTTCAAAACAGAAAGAAAAAAATATCTTGTTCGCTGCACATAGAAGGGAGAAGACTACGTGTGGAGGGACTATATACACTGTTGGAATGTTTTTGAAGTTCTAGATCTCTTCAGTTGTTGCTGCTGTGAGCTGCGCAATAAAGGAGATTTGCATAATCTTAGCCTCCGTGTCTTTAATGAAATCCAGATTTTCTGCCCACCAGGCTGTGAAAAATCTAAATTTTTCCTTAAAATTACCTTTCCTTTAAAAGGTTTCCTTTATTTTTTAATTGTTTTGCATTTCCTTATAATTGTCTTTCCTTAAAATTTCTTTTCTATGATTTGGTTTCCTCTAATGTGGTTTCTCAGTTTTCGTTTTCCATTAATTCACACACATCATAGTTCTCCTGCTCCTCCTTGCTAATCTCCTTCTTATGGGCCTTCTATCTCTCCTACTTCCCCAGTTCTCCTTTTATACGTGGTCCTCCTCTTCACCCTTTCCTAGTTATGTTCCACCTTTACCTGGTGGTCATGATCCTACTGATGTATCCAGTACTCCAGTTGGCATCTCTGCCTGTTCATTGCTCTCCATACCTTGGGCTTCGTAGCCCTTCTAGAGGTCCTATACCTCCTCATATTCTTCTTGAATTTCCTCAATATCCAAGCCTTCCTCTTCATTCTCCTTATCTTTGTGGTAGTGCTGGTCCTCCTGTGTGCCGTCCTCCTCCTGATCTTCCTCCTCCTCCTTCTAAATCTCTAGTACCTGATCCTTCTTGCCATTTTCTTCCTGCTTGTGGTTCTTCTGTTAGTGGCCCCCCAGTTAGTGGTCATTCAAGTCCTTTGTTGAACCCCCTGGTGGTGCTTCTCTTCCTGGTAATATTTGCTCCATCTGTGTTTGGCTCTTCTGGTCCTCCTTGTTGTCCTTGTACTCTAATCACCCAGGTGGTCCTAAACTTCTTCATTGCCTTCTCGTTCCTCCTATCCTTCTTGGTTTTTCAACCCTCATTCTCTGGGTCCTCCTATTTGTCCTCCTGGTCCTGAGCCTGCTGGTCCTCCTGGTAGTCCTGCTCCTCCTGGTAGTTCAGGTTCTGGCGGGTGTGGTTATTCTGGTTGTACTCCTTTTCCTCTTCCTCTGCCTTCTGTTGATCCTCTTGGTTCTCCCGCTGCACTTCACCTTCCTGGCCATCCAAAACCTCCTGGTCACAGAGACCATTAGTTTGTAGGCTTCCTAATTCTGATCCTCATGGGTCAGGCCTTCCTCTAGGTGCTAATGCTACTGGTCCTCTTGCAGATCTTGGTCCTCCTCGTACTCTTCCTTTCCTGATCCTCCTCCACTCTACTCTCTGGGTCCTCCTCTTTGTCCTCCTTGACTCCCTGGCCCTGGTTCTTCTGGTTGTCACCCTACTGGTAGTCTTACTCTTCGTGGTGCTTTTTGTTGTCCCTTTCATCCCACTCCTTCTCCTCCCACTTCTGCTGGTCTTCCTGGTACTCCTCCATCTCCTCTTCTTACTGCTCCATATCATTGTTTGCCTCCTAGACTTGGTCTTTCTGGTTGTGTTCCTCTAGGTCTTTGTTCTCTGGGTCATCAGGTCTTGTCTTCCTGCCCTTCTGGTGAGCCTTGTGTTTCTAGTCCACCTGTGGTCCTGGTCTTCCTCCTCTAACTAATACTCCTACCTCTTCCTATTCCCCCTTCTATTCCTCCTTATCCTTCCAGTTCTCCTGAATGCCCTGGTAAATCTGATACTCATTGTGGTCTTGGGAGTTCTCCTTGTGATACTCCTCCCCCTCACTGTTCTTCTCCTGCTGATATTCCTGATTATTCTCTGCTCCTGGTTCTCCTAAACCTCCTGGTCCTGGTTCTCATGTTGCTCTATTCCTGCTGGTACTCTTATCCTGGTCCTCTTCCTCCTATTCTGAATTTCAATAATCTTTATTGTAGAAGCCGCCATAGACAATGTATGTTTCCTTGTAACCCCAGTACAAGCATAAGAAAGATAATTCCACCTAGAAGGCAACCTAAGGGAAAAAACCTCTAACACCAGATTTTCTGTCCCTGTTGTGGCACTCTTGTATACCACTCTGTGACCATGAGTTACGTCTCGGGCCAGGGTTGCTAGGAGGAAGCAATGTGTCAAAATACTGGTTCCAAAAAGGTAACATGATACAAACAACTCGCCTCTCCTCTTCCTCTTCATCACAACCATTTGATCATCAAAATTAGGAAGAAAACATCTGCCTTTCTGGCTGCACAGAAATGAATGTCACAAACAACAAAACTTGACCTTAATGATTGTGGCCCAATTTCTGTACTCGGTATGTGAATGAAGGACCCCCACCCCCCCCACACAGCCTCTGGTTGAGACAGGTAAAAGAAGCCCTCCTCTTTCACCCTCGGGCTTGCTGAGAGTCAGAAGAATGCCACTAATTCTCTCAAAGTCAATTCCTTCTTTATTGTTTTGTAGCTGCTGTCACCTCAAGCGTAGAGCTAGAATTATGTCTAGAATTACTTATACGTTTGCTGCCTTCAGACTGAGACCTGCCGTTTTTTGCTTTCCTTTGAGTATCAGTGCTCTAGGACTCAGTAAGTGCACCAACACTACTCCAGAGGCTCGCCCAAATCCAAGGACCCACTGGTTGGAACCCTTGTGCCTGTATTATTGGCATAGTATCGCTTATCTTCAAATTGATCGTGGTCGTACTATGTGGAACCAAATGATCTAAACAAAATACATATTTAAATATTTTACTCACCTAGATCATTGTAGGCAATTGGAAAATCATAGATGAGTTTATTAGGGAGGTCTGTGTTGAATGCACATAATGGAATTCTGGGAAAGTGTGATCTAGATATGGTGCTGTAGCACTTATAAATGGACAGGTTTACTTTGAACCTGTTACATAAAGGGCGAATGGCTTCGCTTATATGAAATGCATGTTTGATCTGAAGTGAAAGGAGACACTGTCGGCATCAGTACCTGATTGCTCTGAAGGAAAGTGCTTTCCAACTATGTTCCAGTAAGCCTACTCCGAGTATAAGGTGGACTTGTCCGGGCTAGCTTGACTGTTTTGCAGATGAGTCCCACGGTCTGATTTGTCCACCCCCGAAATAAGCTTGCCCGCAGACACAATTTTCACTCAATAGTAAATGATGAAATGAAAATGAGAGGGCATCATCTCTTTGTAATTGCTTTATTTGCCTACTCCTAAGTGCACATGACTGTTTGGCCAGTACTTTTGGCCCGCCCAAAACAGTCAAGCGTACTTCCCATGTTCTCCATGCAGGCTGCATTACAGCCTGCATGGAGAACATGCTCAGGCCCCCATTCCCTGGCTGAGCGCCAATCCACGACATTGCAGCGTTGTGATTGGTTATCGGGAGCCTGGGAGCTGGGTGCTTCCTCCTGCTTCCTGTATCCTGCTGCAGGACCGGAGCAGGAAGAAGAGGACAGAGGAGAGGCAGCAGCCGGCCGGCCCAGGTAGGTGTTTTTAAAAAAAAGTTTTTTTCGCCCCCCCTTCTTCCACCCCACCACCCGAGTCCAGTAGCAGCCGCTACTGATTATTGCTAATGGATCCCAAATTGAGTGTGCCTTATTACACGTCTCTAAATCCTTACAAACATTTATAAACTTAAAAAATCACAGGATTTTAAAATAAGTTAGTGGAAAAACGAAAAGCAACCTGTGAAAATAATAGTTTACACCTTCTGGTATTAAGAAGGCACTGATGGGGACTCCTGATTCTACCTGGGACCCTGATTGAGTGTGATTCAACTGCGATGTGTGCGGTAACTCCTGTTACCACACATGTTGGACTTTTGAGTTCTGTGATCATTACTGCACCTGTTCAGTTTTCCTCATGTAATTGTTAGCAGGTCATAGCTGCCAAAGTTTACCAGGAGAAAAATACTGATTACATTCCAATACATGTGGAATTTGGTCCGAAGTGCACGAGTTCTGCATGCAAATCCCAATTTTTCTTGGAGAAGCTTGGAATAGGGGTTATTTGCTGGATCTGATGTTGATAGGCACTCTTCATCAGGACCAGTAAGCAGGTATTTCTAGAGGAAGTCTAAAAATATAAACGTTCTGAAGAACCAACAGAAATTCCAAAATGGTGAATTTTCGAAATGTTTCCAAAGAGAGGTATTTCACCAGCAAATATTACTCTAACCTGCGATTTTCTAAAATGTTTTCTCTTTATTTTGTATTACATATGTGGTTCCTCGTGGAGGTTGGCACAATGTAGCTGAAATGTGAATGGATTTTGCAGCTGCAGTTTGTTTTGAAGCTTTGCTTGACGAACATAACCTCTAATCTGCTTCTTGTTTTCCAGCATTTTCGACAGTTGTTTGAGATTCAGATTAGTAGAATTGAGGAAACATAGACAGAAACATTAATCGGTGTCGTGTACATAAAATATTCAATTCATTCATAAAATGAATGTTTACTTTTTTGTTTTTCTGGCTTTCAAAACCAGTAGCTTTAATGCCACAAATTATTCCGCGTACTTCTTCGAGAATGATTTTATGAACCTTGCACAGGAGGGAACCTCGATTTTTACCATCTAACAAAAAAATAACAAAGGAGGTTGGCCTCTCATCCTTCTGTCCACTGCACCCTCCCAACTCAAAAACCTTGGCGAGGATAAATCCACCTCGTACCCTCCTGTTCCTATCTCATTAGATGTGTATCCTTGCTGACCATGTATGTGAGAAGTCAGAGGGGGCACAGCTGAAAGCTGTCTCATCCACCACTGATGAACAGAGGTATGAGTGTGATATATTGTATCTGGTTATCTGAACAATCGAATGATTTACCAAATAAAATTGTATAAAATGTATCTGATTTGCCATTCTTTTCACTTTGAGGTTGTTTTGCTTATGGAAATTCATGAATAAGTCATGCATACGTCTAGAGAAGAACAATACTTTTGGTAGAAAAATGTTTTGTGAATCGTGTGTGGTGTAATCTGCAAGTTAAACACACCATCATGATGACCTGTACCTCGGCTCATTTCATGAATGGGCACGCCCTCACATGATAAACTTGTCTTAAAACATGGTAAGAAAAAAAACACACACCCCCCACCCCCGTTTTAGATTACATAAAATAAACAATATCAGGCAAGGAATGCTGAAAATAGAAAATAGGCTTAAGCGGTGACATCATGTGCAATGTTATCAGCAATGTAAAAGGGAGTGAGTTGTGGTTTGCATTGCTAACCATAAATGGACAATTTCAGTTGGCTCATGACTTTTTTGGGGATTTTTAATGACATCCTATCCAACTCCCATGTAGTTATGTGACCAGGCCTTGAGACCAACTACTATGAGGCCTACTCCTGCTTGCACAGGCCTGAGCACGGGCTAACTGATCATACCCATGGCCTATGCCCAACATCCCATGGGACCAAGCCCTCTCTGCGCATGGCCTTTGTTGGTGTGACGTGGGGTTGGTTATAGGGCTTGGCCTAGCTGCATTGTTTTTTTTAATATTGTGTTTTCAGATATAAGTTGTGTATGCCCTCAACCAAAATTATGGTTAGATTTCCCTAGCCCTTTGTGGAGAAAGGGGACAGTTCCATGACCCACCTACCCCCCTCACTGTGGCCTATATATTTTAGAGGGAGAGACGTTTGAAGGACAACAGACCTGCTCGAAAATTTACAGGGTTTATGAGGGGTGCACCAGTGGTGTAACATTAGCCCCCGCTGTGGGGGGGGCGAGCTCATGGGGGTCCCCTCAGCATAGTTCTAATTCTGAGGCAGCATTTAGGTGTTAAACGCATATCGAGACCTGATCACGGTGTCCTTGGAGATACAGCTTCATCCTGCTACTGACTTGGTCCCTTTGGGGGGCCCTCCATGTTCTGCGCAGGGGGCCCCTTCAAGTTTCGTTACGCTACTTGGATGCACCTCATTTCAGGACGATATCCAAATCAATACAAAAACACTCATAAAATTAGTGGTGGTGGGGGCCGGTTAAACCGAGTATAACACATATGGATTAGAACAGTCATGATCATAATACAAATATTAGCAAAAGCTAATAAAATGAGCGAAAACAATATGCACATAGCAAACAATATGGCTAATAGGCAAATCCTAGCCAGGAGGTGGTCACATAAAATATTCCCTCATGACTCACTATGTCCCAGATGACTGTGATGCTAGCTTTTTAGTGGGAAAATGTTCACTTGGGTAAGCATGGATTCCAGGTGCATTGTGGATGGTCCTCCTTCAGAGGGAAGACAAAGTGTTAAGTTGGTATTTACTTCCAGAACCTTCCCACCTTTCCCTCCCAGGCTCCCGTACCCTCCTCGCGCTCTCACCTCTATTGTGATGTAATCAGCTGGCGTTCTACGCTGTCAGTTGAAGGAATGTCTTTGGGGTGTTGACACGTTGTGCTTTACTGCCGTGTCCTCCAATCTGGTGTGCTGCTTTATCTGCAATAAATCTTCTTCAGTGAACTGGTGTCCTCGTTTTTACACAAAATCATATGATTTTGTGTCTGGGTACTGTGGTTGTCTAGCATCGATTGCTTGGCAAACTAGTACTGGGTAAAATCACCCTGTAACCTGTTTGCAAGGCTCGGCTTTCTAAAACCCCACCTCTTAGCTGGGTTTTCTGGTAACATAAACTGCTAAGTTAGCTGAGCATAAATAGGCACAGCATAGAAGGTGTTATTGCATCACATGTCAGTGATGCCCAATTTTATTACAGTTAAGCCAAAATGGTGTAAGTAAACCTGAAAGATCATTAATTAAGGTGGTTGTTAAGGTACTGTAACACTATTTCTTACCTTATGGTTCATTATACATATGAAATGATGTAATATGTAAACTGCTTCCCTCACCTCCCAGGGAGTTTGGACCCCCCTCTTGTTCTTAGAGTAGCAGAAAGTGTATACTGGTGTCCCCATCATGTATGGAAGATATTTAGTAAGTGTTGCACACTATATAAACCTACAAAAAAGAAAAAGTTGGTAAACACTAACAAAATATCATTCATAAAATCCGATCCGGTGATATTATTTGGGAAAATTATGTTCAAACGGCCATTCTATAATGAAAGAGTGCACAAACAGTGGGAGTGGTGGCAGTGATGCCAGAGACGGGGCTGAGCTAGACCCTTGCTCAGTTTATAAGGCCCTTGCGTTTCTGGCGGGAAATCTGAAGCAGCTCTTGTGACCGTTGGCCTTTGATGATTGCAGAGACCTGATGCTGTAAAGCATGTGATGAAAACAACGTTCGGTGGCGCGTGCCAGCTGCAAACTTGAGTGTAGAAGTCATTGACATTGAAAGAGAAGGTTGAAGAGGCTGGGGCTGTTGTTGAAATAGGTACAGAAACTGGCTTTGACAAACGCACAGGTGTTATTGTTTTTTTTTGTCTTTAAAAAAAATATTTTTATTGTTTTATATTTTAACCTTGGAACAATGAAATAACAACAATTTTACTGCAATCGAATCATGAGAAATTAAGCATCTTACAGTTCTCACAGCTGAGACAGCGACTTTACATGAAAGAACATGTGTGAGAAAAAGAGAAGACAAGGAACCAAAAGGAAAACTAGATAAAAGGCAAACACTATTGTGGGTCTACAATTCTCTCAAAGGCATTCAACGACATTCCGTCTGGGAAACTAGTTTACTCAAAGCATTTACAGTGAAGAATATCCAAGCATATTGTGTTTCTCTGCGGATTTCCCAGGACATCTACAGCACCTTCTAGTAAAGCGAAGAGGGGGAGCAAGTGAAAATGGCCATGAAGAGAGTATTTTTAATGTCACTACACTAACAATCTCATCACACAAAAACTAAAAAACCTGCTCCACTGTAATCAGGTGTCGAAGCACAGTTGGGTAGCACTCGGCTACCCGACTGGGAACCCGATGATGAAGCATGACACCAACCAGGTTGGTGTGTGAGGGTTCTTTTAAACAATTCCTGTGGTGTCAGACACTATTCAGGTTAACTAGTCACTCTCTAGTGGCCCGTCTCTGTTGTTTTTTTGAGTATTACATTGGGACAAGGAGGGCACACTCATTGTCCTGACTCTCTCCTTTGGTTTTTGAAAGACTGTAATAAGCGTCAGTGTTGACAAGTGCCGGTCCCGAGCACCGGTAACTACCGGCTCAAATTAAGCACTAGTATTTGGGATACTCAGCCTCCAGCTTAGCGATTCAACCTGTTTGTTGCCCAACACCGGACCAGTAAGGCACCAAATTCGAACATGCCCAAAACATATACTGAAGATCAAACGTTAATAGGGTTACTTCTGGGGCAGATATCCAACACTGTATGGAATATTCTATGGATCCTACTCAGTGTTAAATA
This sequence comes from Calotriton arnoldi, assembly GCA_963921515.1. Lineage (NCBI taxonomy): Eukaryota > Metazoa > Chordata > Amphibia > Caudata > Salamandridae > Calotriton > Calotriton arnoldi. Next base: position 544,710 of record CAWUFW010008466.1, on the reverse strand, counting down.
GAAACAGTGTAGTATATGGTATTGAATTAACTGAAAACTGGGATTTTTAGAGACCGCCTTGGGGTTTGCCCAGCACCCACAATCATTCACTATCAGAGATTTAACCTCCCCACACACTCACACACACATCTATCTCCCAAACAGCTTTCAGTGTATTACAGGTGTTATTGTTAAGGGTATTAGATTGCTGTTGCAAGTGTGAACATTCACTTGCCCCTGCCCGCACTGCTGGGGTGCAAAGAACTATTTGCTTAAATTTTCTCAAACTTTTTTTTACTGTTTAGCTGATATCAATACATCACTTATCAATAAATTGTATTTTCACATTGTTTCAATACATTAAACTTATTTATTACGGATCCATTTCCGCAATCATGTCACTGTAGAGTGAACAAAACATAGCATGAAATCTTTACAAATGTCATATATACAATGATTATACACAAACACAAATATTTCTGTAGATATTTCCCAATGCATTTCGGGATAACCTTATCCCTTCGTCAGGGGAACTGTAAATAAAACAGAAATGCCATTGTTTAGACATACAAGGAGGAAGTAAAACTCATTCGGTTGCCAAACTTAGACTATAATATATGTAACAAACTGCCATGAGCATGAGCTTATACCAAAGTGATCATGTGAGAAAAAATGTGAAAAAAATGCAATGTGATGGTCACTAGTACTAAATAATAGTGATCGTGAGTCAATCTTCACCAATGTGCACAGTCCTCAATGCGTGCTGCAAGTAGCACCCATATCCTGTATCAAACCAGCACTAAAAAATTAACAAATCACAGGAAACTTACATCCATAGTGGTTAAGCGCTTTAAAGGGTGCCCCAAGCACACCTCGATCCTGTCTGTGCGGCGAAAACCAAGGCATATGAAATAAATGCTTAAGGACATGCTACAACAACACGTGGTTGAACCATATACATTAACGATGCTCAACCCAGTGATTTACCTCAAACGTAGATGGTGCCCATATGTCGAGTGCTGTAGTATAACACATGTAGCTCAATATACTGTGGAAATACTGTGGTTATACTACAGCGCTTAACCACTGTGGATGTAAGTTTCCTGTGTTTTGTTCATTTTTTAGTGCTGGTTTGATACAGGATATGGGTGCTACTTGCAGCACGCATTGAGGACTGTGCACATTGGTGAAGGTTGACTCACGATCACTATTATTTAGTACTAGTTACCATCACATTGCATTTTTTTCAAATTTTTTCTCACATGATCACTTTGGTATAAGCTCATGGCAGTTTGTTACATATATTATAGTCTAAGTTTGGCAACCAAATGAGTTTTACTTCCTCCTTGTATGTCTAAACAATGGCATTTGTGTTTTATTTACAGTTCCCCTGACGAAGGGATAAGGTTATCCCGAAATGCATTGGGAAATATCTACAGAAATTATTTGTGTTTGTGTATAATCATTGTATATATGACATTTGTAAAGATTTCATGCTATGTTTTGTTCACTCTACAGTTACATGATTGCGTAAATGGATCCGTAATAAATAAGTTTAATGTATTGAAACAATGTGAAAATACAATTTATTGATAAGTGATGTATTGATATCAGCTAAACAGTAAAAAAAGTTTGAGAAAATGTAAGCAAATAGTTCTTTGCACCCCAGCAGTGCGGGCAGGGGCAAGTGAATGTTCACACTTGCAACAGCAATCTAGTTGACTAACAGGGGCTGGCTACCTCTTACCCACCCAGCACGCTTAAATAATTAACACTGAGTACATTGGTGAACATTGGTTTACACACAGATAGGAGTGCGCGGTCCGACCCATTTCTATTCATTAATTGACAGCCGCCTCCTTGGGGCCGCAGCACCCGCCACATTTGATTCTATTTCGAACATCACCGATAACAGAGCAGAAACTAAAACTTATACTTCAGCACAAGCTAATGATATATACTCGTTAATACAAGAGATTCAAACGTTTAGCAGTCAAGGAGGATCTATCACACAACAACTTCATCAATTGGAATTTTTATCAAGAAGAGCTCTGAACCAAAGACTCCATGCGTCTACTTTAATTCAGTACCATAAAGTACAGAGAATTCCGAGAGGATTACGCTTGCCAATCAAGCCTATGTTATTTAGTTTTCAATTCAACAAACATTTTATGGAAAAATGGCACGCCATATTAAATAAATGCTCACTTGATTTGATCTTGCTACTAGTGGAGGAATTATCAAAGACCATAAAAGAATTGGAAGAAGAAATAGATACCATTAAAACAGACCTAAGCTTGCGATGTGAAGCAGAATTTTGGCAAATTACCTTAAAGGATTTAAATGAGAAACTGGATCGTTATGGAAAAGACACACAAGAACGTAAATTACGCAAATACAAAAGAGACACAATCGACTATAAACTCAATGAGGTGTACACCTGGGCGGAGGTGTAGGCACAAAGGAGACCCCCACCAAAACACGTAACCTCATCTCAAGAAAGTGTCGTGTCGGATCAAGACTTATCATCAACAAGACAACCAATTAATGTGGACTCTGTTCAGTCTTCTCAAACCACAACCGCAGAAAGTGCAGCTACAGCGGGCACATCTAATCAACAACAACCGGGTTTTTTAGACAGGGGACCATCAATCGGCAGACCACCAGACACAAGCGGTCCAAAAAAATCTGTCGAGGCCAGAGACACCATCAGCCAGAATCTCAGGAGCAAAACAAGACCTTAGTTATTAACATCTCATCTAAAACGTTAAACACACAACAATTGCATGTCCTTAAAAAAAGAACCTCTTTTGTGCCTTCATATATCACAGCAATAAAATTGAAATGGAAGTTTGCTTGTTCAAATTTATGCGTAATTTAAGATTACGACATTTCTTCAACAACATTGTTCCAACCTTGCCTGAGAGTACTCCTCAATCCGAGATCAAGGACGCACAAGAATATCAGGAATTTAAACCTTGCAGTACATTCATGGCTCCCATTTCCCACAAGATATTGGATGTCTTTGAAACTTTAGTCAAGCAAGATTTGAACAAATTGAATTTCAGGTCTAAAACCAAAATCAATCTGAATAAGTATGAACAACACATCATCACAGAGCTGGCAGCGGACACATCATTAACTTTTCAGATGGCAGACAAGGGAGGAGCATTGGTTGTCATGGACACCACGTTTTATACAACAAAAGTGCAAGAACATGTGAATGACCAGGCAACCTCCGTGAAATTAACACGGGATCCGATAAACGACATTAAAAACACTTTGGATGACATCCTAAAGAATGCGTTTGAGATGGGATGGATTAACAACAACACTTTCAAATTTTTATTCACCAACTATCCCAGATGCCCTAAGCTTTACATGCTTCCCAAAGTCCACAAACATTTAACGAATCCTCCTTTTAGACCTATAGTGAGCGGATGTGGGTCTATATTTGAACCATTGGGAAAGTACATTGATCGGTTCCTGCAACCCTTCGTCCAACAATGGACATCGTACATTCAGGATACGACACACCTTCTGCAATTGTTAAACCAAATGGAGAACATAGACACTTCCAACGTGTTTCTGTGCACGATCGATGTGACAGCACTCTATACATCTGTACCATTGGCTGAAGGCATGGAGGCCTGTGAATAGGCATTATTACAACAAACCCAGGTAGCAGCCAATAAGGTTTTCATCCTTTAGTTACTGCAATTTTGCCTGCAGCATTCATATTTCAAATGGAATGAGGAATTCTACTTACAAATTAGTGGAACATCGATGGGCTTTTCCAGAGCCCCGGCGTACGCTAACACATACATGGCCAAATTTGAAAATGACTACATCCTCACTGATCCAGACTGGTACAAGAATCTTTTATTCTACAGATGTTTTATCGACGACATTTTCTTAATCTGGGCTAACACTGGAGATGAATTGATTACTAAAATATCTGAGCTCAATCAAAAAAATCCACGGATCCAATTCACCTATCAGATAAACAAAGATTAGATTTCATTTTTGGATGTACTAATCACCAACACTCAAGGCAAACTAAACACATCCGTATACCATAAACCTACTGATCGCAATAATTCCTTGTTGTACACCAGTTTCCATCCACTAGCTCTTATACACAATTTACCGTACTCACAAATGCTGAGATCTAAACATATATCATCTACTCCACAAGCACTAGTGAGAGAATTGGATCATCAAAACAAGAAGTTTCTGGCGCGCGGATATCCTCCGCAAGTAATTGCTGCAGCTGAGTCCAGAGCTAACAGTACGACCAGAAGTGAATTGCTACAAATGAAAGTTAAAACAGATCAGGACAGGATGGTCTTTGTGTTGAAATTTTCTACGAAATCTGAACAAATCAAAAAGGTTGTGAATCTTCGATGGGAACTACTCCAATGCGAGACGGATTTCAAAGGTTTGTTTGATAAAAGACCTTTATTTGCCTACACTAGGAGCAGAAATCTAAAGGAATTAATAACCAAAAGACCATCATATAGCACTACCACTGGAGTTGGCATGAGAAAATGTTTCAACTGCGTGCATTGTAACAACATTATTCCGGGTACAACTATCTCACATCCTCAAACTGGAAAGACCATTAAACTGCGTGATTCAGCCGATTGCAACTCTACGTTCGTAGTTTATTGTATAAAATGTCCTTGCGGCAAAATGTATGTGGGCAAGACAGAAAGAAAAATTAAAATTCGGATTACTGAGCACAAACGTTTAATACGCAACAAGAATCCCAATTCCAGCTTGGCAACACATTGGTCAGAGTGTAATCACACCATACCACAATTGAGATTTTTTGTACTGGAGAAGATAAATCAAATAACGGAACGTGACAATGCCAAATGGTTATCACGAAGAGAAATATGGTGGATAAAGTTCCTAAACACTTTGATGCCTGTTGGATTGAATGACAAGCTTGACATGGGTTGTTACCTATAAGGTCTTCTTTGATGGAGAAGTTTTAGGTGTACACAACTACACACATGATGACCCCTTTTCCACAGTTTCTATTTCACTCAGTAAAGTTCACATTAGTACTCCATGGGGTAACACCTATCTAGATTATGTTATAAGCAATAATGTTCACGCTGCTATTTTGGTTATACATATATGTCATGTCCCAAATATGGTTTGATTACATGTACACATATCATGAGTGTTTGTATCATTCTTGTACCTCTCTGTACATGACTAACATTTTTTAAACTTCACGGCGGTGTATAGGTGAAGGTTGTACGGATGTTTGTTCTCTAGTTTGTGCACAGTACTGAATTCTTGACACTTTGGTGATTTAATGGTTTGTACATTCAGTTTCGGATCTGTTTTTCATGCGATGACAATATTGTGACCATAAGCTAATACTTGCATTGGGTATTCCGTATGAGGCATGAATCCATTTAAGTTTGGAACACTTGATATCAGGCGAAGTTATTATTATTATTATTATTATTATTATCATATTTTTGTTGATCGACCAATAGCATGATCATATACAGCTTAAAATCTTACATACAGACTTTATCACATAGAACTTAAAAAAAAACATTTCAGAAAACTATGATTTAAAACCTTGCTTGGCGCTAAAATCAATTATAAACTTAAAAAGTTACTATTTACAATCTATAATGGATGTACAGTATAAAAAGACATTATATTCAGTCATCAAACCCAGGCACTTATTACAATGAGGCTTTCGATCGCTGCCACCAGGCATATAGTAAGTATCTCGTTATTGCAAAGACAAGCCACTGTGTTGTGTCTGACCGAAATATACGTAGTGCCTCACAGGGGCGTGAAAAGGAAAGCAGTCGACATGCTGGAGTAATCCATGTTTTCCTTATATTTCTGTGTGCAGGACACAAGAAGAAAAAGTGCTCTATTGTCTCTGGCACAGTAAAACAAGATGGGCACATAGAGGAACTTGTAGCATTTGTCCAACTGTTTTTCCATGCATTTAATGGTAGAGTCCCAAGCCTGAACTGAATATATAGTGCTCGTGCCTGGGGTGGTTCAATTTCGTCCATGTACATATCAAAGTTAAAACAGCTTTTAACATTTAAGAATTGCAGGGTTAAAGTGCCACGCGCTACAGTATCGTTATAAAATCCCAATACCTCTTCTTCAATAGAGGAGCCATTCTCTTAGTAATAGAACGAGGAGCCTCCCACATCATATCCATGCCCAGCCGATACAACCATTTCCTTACCCTGTTAAACCACGGCAACTCGCCTTTCTGGATTTGGAGGGCTAGTAATTCCTCCACTGCCTCTTTTACGGGAATCTCCGTATTGTTAGTCCGGATTCTAACCCAAAACAGCAGTGCTTTGAGGACGGCGAAGTGTGAGATGGATTTAATACCTAAGTCGAGGCGTAGTGGCAGTATTGGTGTGTTAATTGGGACATTAAGTATTGCTCTTAAAAATTTGTTTTCCACTACCTCTAACTTTTTCGTGTTCTCCAGACCCCACAATTCGGCTCCATATAAGGCTGCACCAAGGCCTTTGGCCCTGTGTATTTCGAGTGTGGGGGAAATTGGGCTAAAGGATGAGCGTCTTAACCTCCTTGCAATTGCGCAGTCCACTTGTTGTAATGACGACTCACTCTTCTGAATTTGGGGAGTCCATACTAGGTTGTCACTGATTCTGACTCCCAGGTGATCAAAGACCTTAACCTGCTCTAGATGCTGGGTACCCAGCATCAGTTTCCCCTTAGATAGTTTGTAGGGGTTAAAAACCATATATTTTGTTTTCGAGCCATTGATCTCGAGGCCCGATCCTTACAGGCTTTATTAAACTTGTTCAGGGTATTTTGAATACCCATCGGGGTCTTAGAGATGAGTAGTGTGTCATCTGCGAACAGCAAGGAGGGTAAGGGGCTGCCTGCTAGTCTAGGAAGATCACCCCCACAGTCATAAAGCTCTTTTATTAATCCATTGATGTACATGGTAAATAGCGTTGGGGCAAGCACACAGCCCTGGCGTACGCCTTTAGAGATTGCAATACTATTAGAAAGGCTGCCATCTGAGTTCCACCTGATTCTAGCGTAATTATCATCATGTATGCGAATCAGTAACTGAAGTAAGTCACTTGGTAGCTTTAATTTCCCCAGTGTGGCCCACAGCTTATTACGATCAATGGAGTCAAAGACTGTTTTGAGGTCAACGAATACAACATATAGATGGCCCTTCCCGATCTTCTATAGATGGCCCTTCCCGATCTTCACTTCCTTCCAGATTAATGATAAAAATCTAAACACTTGGTCTAGAGTACTTGTAGATGACCTGAAGCCTGCCTGCAAGTGGGAAATGATGTTCTCCTCCATCCAGTTTTGAAGACGTGACAAGATTACTTTACAGAAGACTTTTTGGGATACATCTATGAGACTTATCGGTCTGTAGTTTGAGGGATCCCCTTTCTCTCTTTTTTTAAAAATGGGAATTATTTCCGCCCCTTTCCAGGTTGGGGGAATATCCCCACCACGCCGAATGGCATTAAAGACCTTTTGAAAAAGAGGGCCCCAAATATGAGGCTCAGCTTTATACAGATCTCCTGGGAGTTTATCTAAGCCTGGGGCTTTTCCAGCCTGGAGTTGATTAATTGCCACTATAATTTCCTTCAGGGAAAACCCTTCTGCATGTTCCAAGGTGTCTTCCCCTGCGGGTACCACAGTTCCCTCCTCCATATTAGGGGCCACTCCAGTGTAAAGCTTTTTAAAGTAATTTTCCCAGACCTGTGGCTGTATATAATAGTCATCTTCACTGACCTGCTTAGTTGAGCCTTTAGTAAGTAGGTGCCAGAATAATTGGCTGTCTTTCTGTCTAGAGGCCTCGGCCAATGTGCGCCAGTTATCAGCCTCTCAGCACCTTTTTGCTCCCGCCTGGTCCCTTTTATACATCGCTCTTATTCACGATGTCCTCTCGAACTCCTTGCTTAACTGCCACCATGAGGTTAACCTTTGCTAGTTTACATTCCTCAGTGTACCATGGGGCAGTGTTTCGTTTAACCGTATTAAAACTAAATGATTTACTAAAATGTTGTTTAATACTATTGGTCAGTTTCTTATAACTGGTTAAAATAAGATCGTCTTCCTTTTGGTCTAGGTCACTAAGGACCATAAGGGTCTGGGCCACTTCTTCATACATTTTTGGGAGTATTTGCCCGTCTGCTATTACCTTGGGCCATTTAATTCTTCTATTGTTGTTCGTAGTTACAGTAGGGGCTGTATTTTGAGGGGTTTGGTTATCAAAAATTGGGAAACCAATTAACTCCAAAAGAAGCGCATTGTGGTCGCTATCATCACGGTCTTGGACAGTCATATCCTTGACATATGGCCACATGTCAAGGTCCACCATGATGTAGTCTATCCTGCTTTTAATGTTCCCCCTCTTAAAAGTAAACTTTGCAGCCTCATCGGCCGGTGTCTGCCCATTACAGGCTCGCACCCCGTGAGCCAGGGTAAAAGACAGTACCTGCTGCGCAACTTTAGTGAGTTTTTTAATGGGAGAAGTATGTAACTTTTTAACACCCCTAGCTTGCTCTTCATCCTGTACTAGCTCTTGGACATAATCTACCGGCTCATAGGTCGTGTTAAAGTCGCCAGCAAGAATAAGGTAAGGCCCTCCACTACAATTCTCTAGGTAGTCTACTAGCGTTGTTATGGTTTCCGAGTTCTTATGAGGGCTGCTAAACCTATTGTAGATGTTGACCACTCTAATTTGGACATTCCTTTTTGGCCATTTCAGATCAATACCAAGGATCTCCTGAGAGTCTACCCAAAGTTTTTTAATTTCACAGTTCAATGTTGTCTTGACCCAGATTAACAGCCCACCAGCCGGTCGTCCCGCTGTTGATGGCCTAGCCTCGATGCTAAATGTGGTAAACCCCACCCTATATACCCGCTCTGTCGCCCAGGTTTCCTGGAACAGGCATACATGATTACTATCAATCATCCTACCCCATTCAGGATCACTTAGCTTAGATTTAATTCCAGCGATATTCCATGAGACAATCTGAATTGATTTTTCAGCACCCACACTTCCCTGTTGCCTATGGCAGAGTGTAGAATTGACGTTTATTGGTATCTGAGCTATCTCATGAAGTATTTTCTGGGAGGGGGGTGTTGGCTGTCTCATTACACACAGTGTTATCGATAGTTGTAAATCCCTCTGCGTGATTAGTTGTGACTACATTATGTGCCGGTACACCACTCTCTTCATGTAGTCAGTCAGGACTATCCAAGTCAGTAAGGGCCTCAAATCTATTGCTGACTTCCATGGGAAAATGGACTTTCCTGCTAGGTGGATTCTGGGGTGGGTGGACATTAGGTGGGGAGTGCAACCTAGTCTCCTTGAGATGCCTATAAAAAAAGCCAAGTGGCATTAACTCAATCATTTGTCCACGACCATACCCAGGTCGTTCCCTCCAGCTTGAGAGCAACTGCCCAGCTAGATCTGGAGATCTGTAGTTAATCACTATGCAGTCTCCCTCTACTACCTTCCGTAGTGGACCAACCCAATTCACTCTACAGGTGAACAAAATGTCATGAAAACATGAACTAGAGAAATCGGTGTTCTGTGTTAACCAGTGGCAGACCTTATTCTTTAGTTGAGTAGAAGATTCCTTTTGCTCACCCCTAAGTGTTGGTACATTAGTTAAGATCACCACGTAGGGACAGCAATCTGGGGGAAGGTGGAGAGTCACATCATTATTGTTTTCTTCACCTAAGGGAGCATTGTTCATTCGTAAATTGGACTGTCTAGACGAAACCATATCTTTCCTATTCAATGGCAGGCTGGTAGTATTGCAACCCGTGTGTCCAGCATGTTTATGCTGCCTAGTGTTATCCCTACAAGCATCTTCACATGTGTCATGAACATTTTTCTGAACAGTGGACATTGCAGTAGGATGAGCTAGATTACAATGGGGATTTTCCGCCGTAGTGCTAGTTTTCCTACTGTCTGCTCCCCCTAGATGTTCTGCAGACCCAGAACATGAAATGTCTTAATTATTTGTCCCCGCAGATTGGGAGGAAAGTATCTTTTTCACATTTTCCACACTAGTTTCTAGATTATCAAGCCTGTTCAGGATGGGTAGCAATTTATTTTGTAGTATTTTTTCAAAACCATCCAGTAAGAGCTTGATGTCTTGCGGGGATAGGACTGTGGAAGGAGATGTTACAAGAGAGGGATTCGATTTTGAAGGTATACTGCAGTATGACTATTACAATCACCAGTAAGAGCCTGTCTGGCTTTTCTCTTGGATCTAGTATTAGCTACTAATACAGGCTCTAAATGCTTTTGTTTCCTCTTCCTTTTAGCTGGGGGACTGGGTGCTGGAGATGCTTGAGGTTGGTGTGGGGGCAACTCAGGGCTAGCTAGGTCCTGTACAGAATGATCAAGAACATTGCTCTCTAGGACCGTGGCCTTTGTTTGAGCACCTATAGATATTTCCTGATTCATACATATAGTAGGAACCCCCTCTAGGGACAAACGGCGTTGGACTACAAGTATTTCTTTATCAATAACTTTCGCGGCTCGTGTTAGGAAGCAATCAAGAGTTGAATTCTGTAGGGACCTCGGTGTGCTCTCCCTTTCCCCCACCCGTCTTAATTTTGCCATAATTCAAAATAACTTAGATCAGTGTAGGGCAAAAATAAATGTAAAAAGTCTAGATAGTCAAGCGTGCTTACTTGGTGAGGTTCTTCTCCCCAAAAATCTCACAGTATTCACGTAGTCCAGTTTCGGGGTTTTGGAAGCATGAGATGGGGCTCAAAAGGACAAAGCCAAGGGGGTAGGCCCAGCCCAGCCTTGTCCAGGCTTTGACGGGCACAGACTGCCTGCCCTTGGCCCGGGTTTTGCCCAGGCGCGGCCTGGGCACGCCCGCGTGCGTACCGCGCTGCGGGAGCCCTGTGGAAGCTTTATGCGCCTTCTGGCGCTTCCCCCTGGCGTTGGCGGCGTGCGCGCCACTGGGGATGATGGGTCTTGTGGTCTAGGGTCCTCCGGGACTGGGAATGGCCGCAAATGACTCCGGCGGCGGTGGCGGCAGACAAGAGGAGCTCCCTTGCTGGGGGAGCCCTGTGGAAGCTTTATGCGCCTCCTGGCGCTTCCCCCTGGCGTTGGCGGCATGCGCGCCGCTGGGGATGATGGGTCTTGTGGTCTAGGGTCCTCCGGGACCGGGAATGGCCGCAAATGACTCCGGCGGCGGTGGCGGCAGACAAGAGGAGCTCCCGCGCTGCGGGAGCCCTGTGGAAGCTTTATGCGCCTCCTGGCGCTTCCCCCTGGCGTTGGCGGCATGCGCGCCGCTGGGGATGATGGGTCTTGTGGTCTAGGGTCCTCCGGGACCGGGAATGGCCGCAAATGACTCCGGCGGCGGTGGCGGCAGACAAGAGGAGCTCTATCAGGCGAAGTTATTTTCGACATTGTGATCTGTAGTGTGTCAGTTGGCAAACACTAATTGTAGAGCATACTATCTTTAACGAGCATTATTTTGATGTCCGTGATGGCATGAACCCAGTCGACAAACATTAATTGCAGAGTATACTGTTTTTGGAATAAGGATAACCTTAAGTTAGCCGCTACGGTAAGAATCCATTTAGGTTTGGAACACTAGAAATTATGCGCAGTTTGTTTATATTCTGTGTTGCAGTTTGTCAGTCGACACACATTAATTGCATAGCATATTGCATTGTATTCTGATTACTTTAAGATGGCCGCCATGGTAGCCTGAATAGGCTTGGTACATTTTCAGTAAAACCGTAGTCTATGTTTACTTCACGCACGGTTTAAACGCCATCCAGTTCCCGGGTTGTTACTTTCTCGATAGCGGTTTACGTGGAGTACGCGGCGTTCCCAGTTCAAATTTTGAGGTGAGATGAGACCTTGATCTGTGTTTACGGAGCGTGATAGGTGCGGTACAGCGGGTAACTCATGGTGTTACATTCTTTTCCACAGTGTATTGAGCTACGTGTGTTATACTACAGCACTCGACATACGGGCACCGTCTACGTTTGAGGTAAATCACTGGGTTGAGCATCGTTAATGTATATGGTTCAACCACGTGTTGTTGTAGCATGTCCTTAAGCATTTATTTCATATGCCTAGGTTTTCGCCGCACAGACAGGATCGAGGTGTGCTTGGGGCACCCTTTAAAGCGCTTAACCACTGTGGATGTAAGTTTCCTGTGTTTTGTTAATTTTTTTGTGCTGGTTTGATACAGGATATGGGTGCTACTTGCAGCACGCATTGAGGACTGTGCCCATTGGTGAAGGTTGACTCACGATCACTATTATTTAGTACTAGTGACCATCACATTGCATTTTTTCACATTTTTTCTCACATGATCACTTTGGTATAAGCTCATGCTCATGGCAGTTTGTTACATATATTATAGTCTAAGTTTGGCAACCAAATGAGTTTTACTTCCTCCTTGTATGTCTAAACAATGGCATTTGTGTTTTATTTACAGTTCCCCTGACGAAGGGATAAGGTTATCACGAAATGCATTGGGAAATATCTACAGAAATTATTTGTGTTTAATCATTGTATATATGACATTTGTATAGATTTCATGCTATGTTTTGTTCACTCTACGGTGACATGATTGTGGAAATGGATCCGTAATAAATAAGTTTAATGTATTGAAACAATGTGAAAATACAATTTATTGATTAGTGATGTATTGATATCAGCTAAACAGTAAAAAAAGTTTGAGAAAATGTAAGCAAATAGTTCTTTGCACTCCAGCAGTGCGGGCAGGGGCAAGTGAATGTTCACACTTGCAACAGCAATCTAGTTGACTAACAGGGGCTGGCTACCTCTTACCCACCCAGCACGCTTAAATAATTAACACAGAGTACATTGGTGAACATTGGTTTACACACAGATAGGAGTGCGCGGTCCGACCCATTTCTATTCATTAATTGTTAAGGGTATGGCAGCCTGATAAACTACCAGGAATAGCGAAGTCAAAACAACTGAAGAAGACTGTTGTTGAACAAATGTAGAAAACATTGAGTGCTAAAGAAACTGTGAAAACGCTGGTGCGCTTTGTGACGCCTGTGCTGCTGCAGAATCAAGAAGGGATGAACATTTCACCAGGTTATCTGCAGTCGGAAGATCCGGCATTGGATCTGGTGTTACAGGAATACAAAGTTGAAGATTATCTATCAACAGTGGGTCCCTCAACCCCTGATGAGAGGCCCACTAGGTTCTTAATGATGACGCTGGACACAAGCTTGACCGGTCCAGTGCATAAAGCTGAAGTTGAGTTGGACTGCTGTGCCTTGGGCCCAAAGGTTACCATACAAGCTACCAGCAGAAGAGGCGTCAGCATGAAAGCACAACATTCATCCTGATTGACAAGGGGCGGGAACAACAATGATAGGTGCTGAATCTGCAACAGGATGGCGCAGGATAGAGGCAAGTCAGGGCTGAAAGAGAGTTGGTGGTAGTTTGTTGAAGACTGGACTGCAGAATTAGGACAGATGCTGCTACCATGGAACTCCAAGGCTGCGGCCAATTCCAACAAGCTCATCTGAGGAGCGGTATAGATAGATGGTGAAGTTGTCATTTGTAAAGCAAGAAGAACAACAGTATGGTGGCTCTGATGACGAAGAGATGTGTTAGGACGGTAAAAGGTGAGGATGTGAAGTAGACAACTATTATAGACACCACTGCAAGTGCAAACCTGAGGTTGAGCAAGAGCTCTAGCCCACAGTCTTGAATGAAGAAGCTGTACTTCTAATACTGGGTGCAGAAATATAGTTGAAAGGGTAACAACGAAATCAGGCAGGTAGACCGTCTGGAGTAGGTGTGTTACCTACACCGCAGTGCATAAAATTCTGCTACCGAAGTAACACGACATCTTGGTGTAAAATAGATAGTGTTGTTGCGAATTTGTTTACACGTGACAGGGTTAGTGAGAAAGCAGTTGCATGAGAGTTGATCCGTTGAGTGCTGGTGGGATTTTTTTTATATCTCAACATGCTGTCAGGATTAGTGGCAAATATCTTTCTTGCTAGTGCAGGGTTGAGACTCAGAAATGCAGGCTCCAAGCCTCATTCAAGTTTAGACGAGGTTGGCGCATAGGGAGAACGGGATTATGCAGATTAGCTTGACGGACACTTTCGAGTTGTGGGCAGGGCTTCCGGGAGGCTATGACTATATACACTCAATGCAGACACTGAGTCAGGGCCTGGCAACATCTCTCAGTTGTTTGGCTCCTTCTCTACCATGCAGTTTGTGACTTTATAATCTGTACCATCACCTCTGTTATTGTTTCCCCTTTGGATTCTTGCGCTTTCTCCCTGTTATGCCTCCCACTTACCTCCCGAGTCCTTCCTTACTGACTCTGTTGTTCTTGCGTTCGCTGCTTTGCTGCATGGGCTCCTGCTCACCATCCTTATGGCCTTTCCTTTGGCGTGTTACCTATTTCAGCAACTACATCTCATAATCTGCTTGCTTCTCGGCTCTAGGCCTAATTCTGGGTAGGGCTGGGACTGGTCACAGTCTTTCGTCACTGAGAGAACGGTAAGTCCTATGACTCCATTTGTGTATCATATACTATGTTTTGTGTTGCATAAGTCTCACACTGTACTTTGTGTTTGTTTTATTTTCAGAGTCTGAGCAGTGGTTCTAAAACTATCTTTGTTGCTATGGGCGCCTTTTTGAACCAGTGTCTTCAGTATCATTTCCATCCCCATTATCCATGGGCCCCTAACCTACTTATATTATTGAGTACCTGAGCTGTAACTGGTGGAGGATTGCGATTGTCGCCTATACTCCTTTTGGGGAATACATTGTACCCTTAAATCCAGACGCATCCTTATGTGCTGGCCCAGTAGAGAGGTAAAGTACCCCAGGAGTCAGAGTGCAGGAGGGGCTGGAAAAACTAATAAAGTAAGACCCATTTTATAACAACAAATTGTTCTGTGGAGAGATCAGCTTAGCTTTCAGAGTTCAGAGGCTTCCTGGTTGTAAAACATTACATGGAGTGTATTGTTATTTCCCTACACACAAGACCTAGCAGGTATCTTAAAGAACCTGTACAAAGATGCACTGATTCATTACCCCCATTCTTTATGCTGAAAGTAAAGAATATGTTGATTCTCATTTGCCGGATGCTTACCTCTCAGCATTCGGACATTAAGGTGTGAAAAACTTGTATTTTTCAAAAGTGATAAATGCGCTCTACTTGATTTCAATGCCTGTAAAGCCCCCTGCAATGAGGGTCCCGGGGGAAGCAAAGGCGCAGCCTAGTCTTCCCCCGGGAGACTTTGCGGGGTTTGATGACAGGGCAAGACAGGATAGGTGGGTTGTGGGCGGGGGTGGAGTTTGGTGGTTCTCAATATAAGGAGTCAGGAGAGGGGGTTTCAGCCTCTTTCTGACTCCTCGCACTACCAGGGGGCAAAAAGTTTGACCACCCACCCTACAAGTTTTATTGGGGTTTGGAACCTGGTTTGATTGTGTGCTGAAAGGTTGCCATGGTAGGACAGGTTGCAAGGGCGGAGGCGGTAGTTGGAGGGATGGAGAGTCAGATGCGGGAGATGCAGGCGTATCCACCTGTCGGGGGGGGGGAGCATATGCGAAGGAAGACGGTGTGCGGGATGCCTGGGACAGGACAAGGAGGCTTCATTGGAGTATGCTTGGGTAAAAGAAGTGAGAAAGAGACTGGGAATAGAAGGAGGTTATTGAGAGAAAGGTGAAAGGAGGAGTGAAGCAAAATGGGGTGCTGAGGTGAAAGCTGGGGTTAAAGAGAGAATGGTGGGAGGAAAGGGTTTACGTTTAAAGATGTTTTGATATTATGACAAAATGGTGAAGTGTTTGAATGTATGCAGTCCTGTCCAAATAAATGGCCTTTTACGCATCATGGAGTGCTGTGTCTGATTATGTCACGAATGAGAAATGGCTCTCATGTTTAAATGGTTCCTTTTCTCAGATCACTGCATGCCAAGTAGGTTGAACACTGAATTGTTGAAGTCATGCGTGTTGACCTTTTACAGGTCTATCTCTTCTGTGCAACCTGCCCTAACTCTATCTTTAGATCTTATACACTGGGAGAGGTCTCTCCTCTTCTGCTTTAGAGCAGGTATGATTCGGCGGCTCTTGTGTTTCTGGGACGATTCTAGCACTATATGGGAGCACCGCTCCGCCCTGCCCATGTGATGGCTCTTCTGAGCAAACGCTGTTGCATTTTATGTTTTTCTGTAAATTATTTTGTCAGTTGTTCAGACACTTGCTCAAGCCATTATTAAATATCCTGGGCCATCGAAAATGCAGAGAGGCGCTTTACCACTTGCAACTGTTGAACAGCTATGAAATTTGTTTTAGGGTGGCTCCTTTCTTAAAGCTGCAGTGGAATGGAGAAAATCCATGGAAGGTTATTGTGGTTTTCGACTACAGGAACTGGTATTGCTATTATTTTTAACTGTTTGGGTCCTTGTTTTATTATTTTAAAGTGGAGCCATTTTAGGTTCAAGATATAGCCAGCCAGTTGTTTTTAATTATATGTGTTTTTAAGATTTTGGATTTTGCTGTATTAATGGTTTTACTAATTTGTTTTTGATTTAAATGTCTTGCACTTTCTTTTACGGCCTTACATGGCCAAATAAAGATTCTTTGAATTTGAATTTGATTTGGTTCTAAATCATTCTTAACTATTGTAGGTGCAGATTCAGTGAGCTCAGACACAGAACATATATTTTCAGGAAAACATTTGCACCTTAATATCAATCACCTTTAGTGATATTTTGGAATTATTAGTTTCAATTTCTGTGATCCATTTTGCTTCTTCTTGGCATAGATAAGCATATTTATGCATAGGCAAAAATCGAGTACTTTAGAGAACACTCTTTACTATGAAGGGTATCTGCGCATTCATATGTCATAGATAAAGTGCTGATATAAGACTTTAGACTTTTATGAACTCCATATGCTTCAGGAATGTTCTCTTCTGCTGATTTTTCCTCCTCCTTAATGGGATTCTGTTATTAAAGTTGTACATATAAACAGCTGAGATTATGCACGCTATTCCCTGCTTTGTGAGGAACACAATGTTGCACACAGTAATCTGACATAAAGCTGACGGTGGGAAGTTCCCAATTAATCTTAGGGTTATGTTTCCTCAACCACATGGTACCCAATAAGAAGGACAATGATGGTGCATCAATAACATCAAAAAACAAAGGCTCCACATGCCCTGATTGTCTTGACATATATATTGTGTGGGTTTCTTTGCGCATAGTCCCTGACATTAACTCAGTGCCATCAATCTCTTGCATTTCTACAGGTAATACTATGATGGGTCTATACCTAAGATCTAGGAGGCTCACTTAGGGACCAGGAATACACACAATATGGCAAGTGGCAATGGACAATCTTAAAAAATCCATTAGGGCCTCGTAGGTTTTGCAGGTTGCTTGGAGGTGAGCATCACACATTTCTCAAGCAACTCAGGTGCTAAACCTTTCCCTTCACTGGACAGTTCATGTCCTTAAAAGGTCATGTTTAGAATGACAGACTTCTTGAAAATAATTTTATATCCTGTGTTAGCTAGAATGGTGACCATATTAGTTGTTCTTTTTAAATGTTTAACAAGAGAAATGTCTGTAATGTAAATGTCATCAATGTAGGACACTGCCTCAGACATTCCCTGTTGGTGCACTATGATTCGTACAGCAAAAACTCACGGGCTATATTCGTAACCCTGGGCCATACAAGTGAATTGCTATTGAATTTGTCTAACTGTAAATGTGGTCAAGTACTGCGATTCAAGAACTATATTTTGAGAGAAAAAAGCGATTATTGATGCCAATTGTTTTATACTTCCTTCAATTTAGCTGGGTTATCAATCTGTTGTATTAGTACAACTTGAGCTTTACAAAGAAAACTTAGGTTTCTAAAGTCTAAAACTGAACTCTAGGACATGTCTGCTGTGTTCATGGAAGACTGACAAAAAGTATCTGTACCACTATAGGATAACTCATTTAAAATCCACTTTTTCTTTCTTTGCTTCGGATTTTAAGGGACATTGGTGTTAACTGTAGTATCGTAGGTTATAATACTAGTGTTCACTTAATGTTTTTGTTGGAATGGAGAGTAGAAGTTCTAAGAACGCGGGGACTGGGAACTTGAGTGAGAAACAGTTGCCGGGTCTGGTGGCTCAGTGGACTAATGCATCCAGGGCCAGACTGGGAACCGAAACCGGCCCTGGCAAACTGCTCGGCGGGTGAGGGGGGTGGGAGTGGGGGGGGAATGGGGGTGTGCCGAGCAACAAAAACGGCCCCCAGGGGCCCAAAGCCAGCCCACCGGGGAAATGCCCGATGCTCTCTATGGCCAGTCTGGCCCCGAATGCAGCCACTGCAGGGGTCTGTGTTCGACCTCATGGTCACAGGTTAAAATCCTGGCAGGTCCACTCAGCCTTTCAACCATCTGAGGTCGATAAAATGAGTACCATTGAGTTGAGTAAAAATAAACATCTGTTATTCAGCGCCAAGATACCTATGGGTGAACATGCGCTTTGCAAATACACGTTATGTTATGTCTGTGGAAGTTGGTGGTGGCTGAGGCGTTTTATACGGACAAGCTTAATACATTTATTATGCTGAAGCTGGATCATCAACTTTTTCGCATTTTAACCATATGGCTCATAGCACAAAGGAACACCATGTACTGTTAATTCCTTATCTTAATGTGCTTGATTCTTCATAGAGAACAGGAGCTAATTGTAAAGCTCATTTAGGAGAGTATAAATTATGGAAGGCATTAGATACTGAAGGTGGAAAATCTCAGGACTGACCTTTGTTTGATGCTCTGTTTTGGGGCGACTGTTCAGTCCTGTGGAACTTTTGACAGGTGATTGTTTGAATGGCAGGTTTATTTTTAGCTTCTTCTAGCACCTGGATCCTTTAACTATTTAATATAGCGCCAATCAGGATATTGATGTTTCCTCAGGGATGAATTTGCTTACAGTCTCTTAACTTGTATCCGCCTTGGTGCACTGCTTTACTCTCCCACTTCTCTGCTTTTCGGCACACTGCTTAGGATAGAGCTGATTTTCATAGGCATTTTTAGTCCTTCTTCTCTTTTTTAACAGTGAAATGTTTTATTGGCTTTAGTATAAATCACATAATTCATAAAAACCATACGTAATAGTGATACTGTTGATCGGGCAATCGCATATTATACATAAAAATCATAATTAGTAACTTCCTCCAAATTGCTCATTACACCTTTGCAACTACTATCATCCCAACTGGGCTCCATATAGTCTCAAAATCTTGCCTGTTTTCTTCCCATTTCCCACTTTATTTCTCCGTAGATAAGAGGCTCAACAGTCGAACATACCAGTGCGTAATAGGAGAAGGTTCTGTTTTCTTCCAATAGGAAACAATTGTAGTCTTTGCCGCCCCTAAACAGTTCTAGAGAATTGTCTTATCAGCTTGAATCTAGTAGCGTAGGGAGGGGAGTTGCACCCCCAGTATCAGTGTGTTAATTTCTCTTGGTATCTGGTAGCCCAAAATATTCATAATTGCCTCTAAAATCTCAGTCGAAAAAGCTGAGATGTGGGCACTCCCACCATATGTGCTTCACGCCTCCTATGTCATCACACCCCCTCCAACATTTTAGTCTACTCATCGGTGTAGAATTGATGTAATTTGGTCAGGGATATATATACCAGTCTATCAAAAGTTTGTAATGTGCCTCCTTGCCAGAAACAATCCCAACACTTTGAAGGAGATCTCTCCTCACATTACTTCACTGGCCCTCTGTGATTGGCGCTCCACCAAATGTTTCCATCTATTTCTCTGAGAATTAATGGCATATGGCTTGGCCTCTAAAACGAGTCTAAACAAATGGAGATAGTGTTTTTTGAGCAAGTGGCTCACTTCTCCAATATTTCTATAGGTGTTAGGTCTCGAGTTGCTGCCTCATTTGAGATAGGTTATAGTACCCAATGTCTTAATTAGGTGTAGCGAAATCTTTCCTTCTCATCTACATGAAAGTCAAATGTAGCTGTTGTTGGGTGACATCAAAGGTCTTGAGCCATGTGACTGTAAGTGCGCTTAAAGAGGTGTTTGGTCTTTCTTGGGCGTCCATATCAAGTCCCATAGAAAGGGGCCTACCATAGCTGTATTCATATGAACCCATACTTTCTCAGGTGCTCTCAAACTGCACTCTGAGAGGACCCTTTGCTGGGTCGCCCGATAATACATCTTAAAATCTGGGAGGGTAAATCTCCGCCCGCCCCCCCCCCCCCCAAGAGGATTTTGGTGTATTATATGGTATGGCTGTGTAGCCTTACCATGGAATACACTTGCAAAAACTGTCTTGGGTCCAATCAGGCTCATTTGGACAACCTTAAGCTCAACCCTGGGTAGCTATGGCTTCCAGCTGCAAGGCTTGCACAAAGGAACTTAGTGTAAAACATTTAACAGTACCAAACAACGAAATAAGAAAGCCACACAACACGAAAGAAACACAACACCAATTTATAAAAATAGATTATATTTTAATGAATTTTCGGAGTCCTTGATGAGCAAAGTCCACCAGAGGGTCCTGGAGATACAGATTTTTAAAGGTTTTAGCACTTTTTAATTCAACCGCAAACAAGCATTGGTCAATTTGAAGTTTGCAAACTTCTGAAAAGTTTGTAAAAGTTCGGTTACTCCGGCCCGGCTTGGGTGACTAAATCCAACAGGGAGAAGGTCTGGGGGCCAATGGGGTAGATTTGGACAGTTACCTGACCACCAGAGCGTTTTCCAAGTCCAGCTCCAGCCTTTACAACACGACTGCCATAGACGTTAATGGAGTGACCCTGATGCTGAGGATACAGGATGAAAAGTTGCCGATTATTGCTCATGATACTGTACCGTCGACGGGGGTGCCTTTGTAGGGATCCACGGCTCATGTGGGACGACTTTAGCCAAAGAGGTCGGCGTCCCACAAAGTCTTCTTCGAGACAGTAGAAGGCCAGCTGCGGCTGGGCTACCGGTACCTGGATACAGCTATCACAGCGAAATCCTTGGGTGGGGGCTAGTGTCCCTCTTGGGCAACCAATCTGGACACTGACGGCATTCCCAGGTCCGGCTGGCTCGGGTGCAACTTTTGGCCGTCGAGGATCTGTCTCTTGGGGTGCCCAGTGGCAGCTAGCAGTACATTTTCTGCTGTGGCTAGCCACTTGCTGGTGTGGTCTACTTGAGCTGTAGTGGCCCCGGTGCAGGTTCCAGGGGGTCAGTCCCCGGTTACACTCAGTCACTCCTTTAGTCTGGGGCATGACTTCTTCCTGAGCCAGGAGCCACAGGCACAGTCCTCTCTTCACTAGCCCACGGTGCAGCAGGTGCAGTCCAGCAGATGGTGTAGCCTCTCTTTGTGCGGACCAGGGGGAAGCAGGGCAGTCCTTCTTCCATCCTGGCTCCAGTTCCAACGTGGTCTGAGGTGGAGGGTGCCAGGGGTGCCATATTTATTCTCAGAAAGTGCCCCGGGGAAATGAGTCAGGCACTAGCCAATAAGCTACCAGATTGCCTTCCTCTTGGTGATGACTTTCCGGCTATGTGTGGCTTCTAGAAATCCCACAGTGCACTATTCTGTACCCTCTCAAGATGTCGGGACCCTTCCTCGAATATTAGGAGCTTGGTAGCCCACCCTAGAGGTGTGGCTACCTGAGGGCTACATGCCCTTAGAAAAACTGTTTGGGCACTGGTCTTCTCTCTCTGGCCCTGTATCCAGCCTGTATTCTTGACCAGAGGGCAGCTCCTTGGTAGTGTTATCACCATTTGCCCACCAAAGGCGGGTTCGCCTTGAAACTTACCTTTTAAGGCTAACACCCTGTGTGGTTTCCTGCGCTCCTGGGAGTTGTTCACACTACTCCCCTGGTAGGCAGAAAGCTGTCTGTGGGTCAGGGCCCATGTGATGCCAGTGGCCTAGCTGGGTCACAGAGTGGCAACTTTCCAAAAGTTGCTTTACTTTAACAGTGACATTAAATTTGACTTGGACGTCAGGTCGTGTTTAATGCCACGATTAATTTGATACCTTACAGTACCCAGGTAGGTAGTCCCATTCAGAAGTTAGCCAGACTGAGGTGCCAGCTGGTAACCCTGTGTTAGTCAATGGGGCTACTAACATTTCCCCAGCAAAACAACAACTGTAGGGGTTTGGTGCTAAGACACATATAAAATACATGTACTACTTAATAATATACAGCTTCCTGCCTTAAGGCTCTATTGGCCTTCCTTAGGGGAGACTTAAATATATAGTTAAGGTAAGTGGTGGCTTTGCCATTAGTGGTAATGACAAAGTCGAAATTGCAGTGTGACCACTGCCCTTCCAGTCTGCTGTGGCAGACTGAGAGCCATTTTGTACTTTGTCACACACAGGGTGGCACAAACAGTGCTGCAGCCATGGGTGGAGGCTCTGCCTTACGTGCCATAGGTACCCTGGGTACCACATGCAAGGGACCTATAAGTAAGTCAGTCCTTTAAAATTGGGGATAGCCAGTTCGACATATACTTTGTAATGGGTTAGAACACTGGCACTAAGCTCTGATTAGCAGTACTCAGTGGACTCTCAGAGTCGATAAACCAGCAACATCAGACCAAAAATGTGGGGGTGAACATGCAAAAAGAGGCATTTCCTAACACCCCCCCCCCCTTATTGGTTGGCACGATGTTTTATATACTACTCGCGGTTGTTTTCCTCCCCATATAAATTTCAACACGACTGCACTAAGGTCCGCAAAGAGATCATCCTGGAGAATGATAGATAATGCCTAGAAGAGATATAGGACTTTAGGTAGTGTTGTCATTTCAATTGTATTTGATTTGCTTCTCCATGACATTGAAGTCCATCTGTAGAATTCCCCTTTGAGCTTAGCTATAAGGGGAGTAAAGTTTGCTTTATAAAGATCTTAAAGTTTAGGTGCAATTGTAATCCTAAATTGTAATCCTAAAATAGCTAGTGGATCAAGGCGCCTACGGAAATTAATGATGTTCTTTTGAGTGTTTCGACTTTTGTGTGTGGAAGTGCAGGAGTCAGATATAGACATATTAGACTTTTGTGTATGAGAGTACAAGGCTCAGATTTAGACATAATAATCTTAAAGTCGGAGACCTCTTTAAATTCCCTCTATAGAGTATGTAATCTAGGAAGTTAGGAATGAGGATGCATCATGGTCAATAGAATATCGTCTGTGAATAGTATCACTTTATGGGTTTCTTGTCCAAATTGAGGCTTGTGCAATTCCCCATCCCTCTAATTAGAACAGATGAGAGCGAGGAAGGAAGGCATCCCTGTTGAATTCCCCTGTGGAGTGTCCGGCATCGAGAGAGTCTACCATTCAGTGATATTCTGGATATCGGACTGTGGTAGCCACGTAAACTCATTGCCATAAACATAGGTCCAAAACCCAATAAAAAACTTGAGTCATAAACGCCCATACTACCTGATCAAAGGCTTTGTCTGTGTCTAACATAACCAGGACTGCTAGTATTGCCTTTCTATGAGCTTTTCCAGTCAGGTGGATTACCCTATGCATATTAACATGCGTCTGGCGATATGCTATAAAGCTCGACTGTCTGGGATAGGTCCGTTTCAGGAGAATAGTCTCTCGGCGCATAGCCAACATTTTTTGTTGATTTTAACATTGATATTCAATGCTGTGTTATGTACAAAGTTTCAGGCCCTTCCCTTGTTTGTGTATTCGAGAGATTGTGGTTTCCGTCATAGTGGGAGGTCCTCCCATCTGTTCTGCGAAGATATTGAATATTGTAATTAATTGCAAGATCAAGTAATATACAAAAGTCTCATAGAACCCTCCTGTGAAGCCATTGGTCCCCAGGGCTTTATTCACTTTCAATGCTTTTATTGCCGCCTTTAATTCTTCTTGGATTGGCTGCTCAAGGTTTTGCCTCTGTTCTACGGATATGTGAGGCACTGGATCTCTCTCTAAGTATTCTTGTTGGGTCCTCCCAGAGAGTAAGATAGATGCATACAGGTATGTGTAAAATGTAAAGAAAGCCTCCAGCTTATCTTATTCCTTACTGAGAGCCAAGTCTCCCCTCTCCCAGTATTTCTCTAACATAGCCCTTCTCCTGCTTATTTCGAAGCTGTCTCGCTACGTGGGTGCCCACGTTGTTTCTTCGATCATAGAACGTAGGCTGTTCAGCTCTATTCGCGTTTAAGGTATTAAACTGACCCCCCTCAAAGCTATTACCATTCATAGAAGTCCTGCTGAGGATGTTTGTCTGTAGTTTATATCCACTTCTTTCAGGGCTTGTTCTAGGCGTTCTGTACCTAGCCTCCTTATTCTCATAATGTTGCCCATAATTCCTACACCTTAGGGGCACCCCAGAGGCTTGAGTTAGAGATCTCCCCTTTATCACTTTCTTCAACATTAGAAGAAAAAAAAAACTTTATTGGGTTTTGGTAAATAATACAGTACAGCTGGGCACAACATTAATAGCATAGAGCGCCTAAATATACATTATTTTGTGTGGTAATAGACCCGTGCACTGTATTTGCATGTGACATCATTAAAGACAGTATAGACATTGTAGAAGGCATCGTATCACCTGCAGCATCATATAATGGCAACTGTCATGTTTATCCCATGAGTATGAGAACATTTAAACTCCCTCCCCACTACTGACAGCAGACATATAGTAGAGAATACACAGTAATAGGAACATTCTTTGTTTGAACACTATATTCTTCAATAGGATCATTCATCCAACAAGCACCTCCGGTCCTAGCAGCTTTATTGGTACCGTACGTTCCGAGTCGCTCTTTACGCTCAGTCAATCAAGGACTCGCATGTACCCCCTGAGTCTTTAGAGCGAGAGCGGGCGGTCGCTCTTTTAAAGTTTTGGCAGCCAAACTCTGGAACTCTCTCCCAGTTTCCATCAGAGGGCTCCAGAATCATCTGGCATTCCGTAAAGCCGTAAAGAACTGGCTTTTCCCGGCATAACTTCTTTCTGTGTTCTGGGCGTTATTTTAGTCACCTGTACTCTGGGTAGTGCTGGGACGCCCCGTTGCTGGGGCAGCTACGCGCTGTATAAATCCAAATCAAATCAAATCAAATCAAATCAAACAGAGTCCCTCATGTTGTCCTGGCATGGGGAACGGGTCTCACGTTATTGCTTCCTTGGGTGTGTTATTTCTGTATACCTGCTAATCTAAGATGCACACCAACAATATCATGTGTATGACAGGCCATGTCTCACATGTGACAACCATGTCTCACCCCCGAACCTGAAGTACACCCCACGTCTATTAATCATTAGTTGAGTCTGAAGCTTTGAATGATTCCAATATTGAATCCCAGTCCATGGCTATTGGCCTCTTCCATTACCCACTGCATTCCTCCTGTCGGAGTGCCCCACTCTCCGCCTTTCCCCATCTGTCCACCTCTTCTCTCCATGACACGACAGTGGGGGAGGGGGGCTTCTGACTTCCATCTCCTAGTAATGAGGCGTTTCGCTAGAAGAGGTGCCAGATCTGCAAATCTCGCTTGCACCGTATAGCTTTTGGGACGAGGGTACAGTCCTAAAAGGCAGCTCTCAGCCATTCGCCAGGTGGTGCCTCCCACTAATTCCCCCAGTGTGGTGCCAATCCGATCTGTGCCCAGTAGGATGAAAGGGTCGAACAGTCCCATAGCATGTGCATTAGAGTAGCATCTTGTTCAGAGCACCTAGGGTACACCGCAGAGACAGCGGGAAAATTTGCATGTAGCCTGTGTGGTGCAAGGTAGGCTCGATGGACAATTGAGTATTGCATGAATTTGTATCTAGTATTTTGGGAGATTCACTTGGGAAACGCAAGTATAGAGTTCCATTCTTTGTCCCGCAATTCCCAGCCTATGTCTAGTTCGCACTGGGTCTGTAAGTGTGCCAGAGAGATCGCTAAATGCGCACGGAGGCCTCGATATAGCAACTGAATCAGATGCCTGCCAGTACCCATTAGGTGGAGTGAATGTATAAATTCATGTGTGGGGTGTTCTGTTCCCTCCGGTGCCCAGTGTAGTTTAATATACCTACTGATATTTGCATGTGTGAGGAACAGTGAATCGGGCAATCCCTACTCATTCACCCAGTCTGCATGATTCAGCAGCGTTCCATCTCCAAACAGTGCCCCCACTGTCATCACCTCCACCTGTTCCCATTTGTGTAGTCGCCGCTGTGTCAGCTTCCCCACTGGAGTAGGAAGTCCCAGTGAAGGTATATTGGGGGCATAAGGGACCGTTTGTGCAGTGTAAAAAGTTCGCATGACTTTTACGTAAATTCAGGATGGGATTGGTGAAGGGTAAATCATAGGGGATATTGTTTTAGCAAGCATGCTTTCATAATTACAGGTTAAAGATGTTTTCATTGAGCAGACTTTTCAGAGGTCTTTTTATTCTTTCAGTTACCTCTGACGAAGGGCTGTATAGCCCGAAATGCATTGGGTTGAACAACATGATGCTACTTTACATGAATTGTCAATTCCAACGTGTCGCTGATAAGGCCCGGATAGGCATACAGACGGCATATGAAAAAATGTGGAATTTCGCTGGCTTCGAAGTGAATGTTTATTTATGGATGAAATTAGGAAAAGTATTCGACAAAGCAATTGGATTAAATATTGGATTTAAATGTACAAGATTGGTTTATTTAGAGAAATGATTCTCGCACTAGGCTGTGCGACTGATTGGCGCGCAAGGTACGTGTAATTAGTACTGTTCCATCGACCCATGTTTACCATTAGTCCGGATATGGAATAAAAGTGCGCAAAAGTTTGTGCAACTGACTGTAGATTATTTTGCAGATCTATAGATTATAAAATTATATCATCTGTGTATAACGACAATGCATGAATCACAGGCCCTGCTGGAATACCCCACTCGTGAGCGCCCCATCGGAACTGGTGAGCTAATGGTTCCAGTGCAAGTACAAAGAACATTGGGGATAATGGGCATCCTTGTGTTGTGCCGCGGTGAATGGGGTAGGCATCCGATATATAGACTCCAGTGCATGCTCTCGCCGTGGGGGACGTGTATAGCAGCGTTACCCATCTAAGGAATGCATGGGGGAAGCCAAAGTGTCTGAGGGCAGCTAGCATGTAGTCCCAGCTTAATGAGTCAAACGCTTGGCGGAGGTCAAGCAAGAGACAGCTCGCTTTATGACGTGCTACAGTAAGGCCGTTCATTACCTGATAGAGTCTTCGTATATTTAGTGAGGTACTACCGCCACGTACAAAGCCGCACTGGTCCACATGTATGAGTTTCGGTAAAAGTGGGAGTAGTTGCCGGGCCAGCACCTTGCTCAGTACCTTGTACTCAGTCGTCAACAACGATAAGGGCCTGTAAGCTGTAATGTCAGTGGGGTCCCTGCCCGGTTTTGGGAGTGTTGTTACCAAGGCTTGTACAGTGGTAGGTAGTAGTGCTTCTCGGTCCAGTGAGGATTGGTAGAGCCGCTCTAACTGGGGAACCAGGTGTGTAGAGAAGGAGGCGTAAAACTCTTCCGGTATGCCATCAAGTCCAGGGGTTTTATTACGGGGGAGTTCCCTAATGGCCTCCCAAATTTCAGCAGCAGTCACTGGTGCAGCAAGTGCTTCCTGGTCCGTGTCTGTTACTTGAGGAAGAAGTAGTGCACCTAAAAAGTCAGTGACATCTTGGGGTCCGGCCGTGGGAGGGGCAGGGTATACATTTTTATAATAGTCATGAAATGCATTATTAATTCCGCTCTAAGTAGTTACGTGTGTTGTCATTGGCGTGTTTATTTCAAGAATGGGAGTCGCGGGGGTGTTCCTAATCAGCTGGGCCAGCAATCTACCTGACCTGTCTGCCTCTGCATGGGATTTCTGAATATATAGGACCGCAAGCGCTCCAGTAGTTCTGCATATTTGATCCATGCTGCCTGAATCTCTGTTGCTCTGGCTGTGTGCCGTCACCGCAGCCTGCTTCAGTGCTCCCAGCCCCGCCTCCACCCTCGCCAGCCCAAGGTGGACCTCCTGATGTGCCCCTACTACTGAACTGATCGAAGTACCTCTGATCATAGCTTTGAATGCCTCTCAATCTAATAATGGTGAAGATGCAGTATCAGTGTTGTCCATGAAATAGTTGTGTATAATGGTAGCTAAAGTGTCCCGGAATATCCCGTCTTCCAGAAGGCGAGGGTCTAGTCTCCACGTGGTGACTCGTGAGGGCAGCCGTCCCCAGGATAGCGTGAGCTCCAGGGGATTATGAGCCGATGCTGCCATCTTGGATAGCCACTTAGCCCCGCACCTTCTTCTCTTCTGAATTTTCTTCACTCTTGCTGTTTATCTTTAGGTGAGGCTCAGGAGGTCTAATTTCCATGGCGTTCCTCTTTGTGGAATTACAAACATTTCTGGTCCTGTGGAGTAGTGGCATTCTTCTAGTTTATGGCCAGAATAGTGGGATTGCTTTTAGGATTACCTAGAACGATCTCTACTATTGAATCAATATTGCAAATCCATTTCATACTAAAGTACAGCAGGGGAAATTTCCAGTGTTTAGCTTGGATTCAGTCTTGTACAACAGGCTCTTTTGCTAAAGACTGAATGCCATGAGTAGTAATATTAAGTCATTTCTGCAAGTAGTGTGCTAACTTGGCATCCGAGCCATCCTCATAGGGACGCACAAAGTCATTATCTTGTTTCTGGGGTTATCATCAGGTTTATAGAAGTAGATGACTAGTTCTAGTCTCAGGTCCTCGTGCCAGCCGCACCCTGCCTTTCGCCCCTTCATTGGCTATAGTAGGGGCTACCAGCCATGTCCATTCCTGCCTGTATACTAGACTTGCACCTTCTCAACCACTTCCTGAAAAGGAGAAATTCTAAATGCTCACATTGGCTCAGGTCCTGTCTGCCCTGGACCTTAGAGACTGGATGTTTGCGTTGGTCTTGCAGGATGGCTATTTTCACATACTTGTCCTGCCGGCCCGCAGACATTACATGCAGTCCACGGTGACCACGAGCGCTTTCAGATTGCTTTGCTCCCCTTTGTCCTTACCAGCACCCCTCGGGTGTACACAAAGGTGATGGTTGTGGTTGCAACCCATCTGGGGAAGTCAGGGGTTCCAGTTTTCCCCTACCTCGACAACTGGCTGCTAAAGGCGGGCTCACCCCAGGCAGTCGTCACCCACCTCCAGACTACAGCAGAGTTCCTGCATTCTCTGGTGTTCACTATCAACGTACTGAAGTCACACCTGACTTCCTTTCAGATGCTCCCTTTCATCGGAGCTGTGAGGAAATGGGTGTATTATATGGTGTGGTTGTGAGACTTCACCATATAATACACTTCTAACCCTGGGTAGTTGTGGCTTCGAGCAGTCAGGTTTCAACAAAGGAACAAGTGTAAAGCATTTAAACAGCACCAGAACAACTGAAGAAGAAAGAAACACGACTCTCAAGAAATCTGACACCAATTTATAAAAGTAAAGTGTATTTTTATGGATTTATGGACACCAAAACGAAAAAGTTCCACCACATGTCCCAGACATATAGCAATTAGAAGGTATAATAAATATGCACTTTTTCACTTAACAGCGAACAAGCACTGGCAAATTCAACCATTTTGACACTTAGAAACTTTTTCAAGAAAAACTTGGGTAAGTATCAATGCGGTTACTTTAAGTCACTTTAGGTGACCAACCCTGACAGGGAGCCAGTCAGAAGGACCAGCAAAGTTCTCAGAGACAGTTACCTCAAAAGAAGAAGCAGTCTTCAGTTAGTTCCAGGCACTTTTGTCTCCTTGCCATAGACTCCTATGGAAGTGGTCCTGATGCAAGGGATACAGGATGCTGAAGACGGTCTTCGTTGGATTCGCCAGAGCAAAGAAAGGGAAAGCTGTGCAGAAACGGACCATCCCCAGATGGATTATGCACTGCATTAAAATCTGCTATGCATTGGCCAAGAAGAAACCCCATAGCCCTTACGGACTCATTCCACCACAGACAAGGCTGCGACCACTGCGTTAGCTCGCAGAGTCCCCATCGTGGACATCTGTCAGGCTGCTACGTGGGCATCTCTTTACACAATTAATAAAGACTACTGCCTCGACAGTCAGGTCCGTTGCGATGGGCACTTTGCCTATTCGTCCTCCAGGACGTCTTGGTTTGAATCTGTTCGCAGACCCTCCTCAGGGGTGGCATTGCTTGGGTATCTATTATAAGGTAAGGAATCTAGGGCTAGAAGTCTCTATCAATGAACAGTTTACTTATCGTCGGTAACGCCTTATCTGGTAGAGAGTCTTTCTATCTCTAGAGTCCTTACCAACCCATCCATCCTCCCCGCTTCTGCAAACAGGTTTTTCTATTAGAAGGGCCCCTGTTGGTCCTTAGTGTCTGCACACTGGCCAGTCAGCTTTCTAACGTGGCTCCGTGCTTCTGGCACGTAAATGTCATGAAAAGAAACTGTTGTCAGCCCTCTGGGCTGGCGTCTATATAGGCACTGCGCACGTCACTTCGGGTGCAGACGATCACCGATGACGAGCCGTCTGATGCCACCTGCCAGCACTCAGAGGCACTGCTCAAGATTCAATCTGACACATTTGGAATAATCTAAGGTAAGGAATCTGCGGCTAGACAGAATCTCTACCAGATAAGGGGTTACCGAAGGTAAGTACCTTGGTCTTCTTGGCAGAATTCAGAATTCAACTGGAGGGATTGCTGTAAGGCACCTCTTGGAGTTGATCTCAACCAATATTTCAATTTTAATTACAAATCCAAAGCGAAGAGGATGTGATCAGATATAATTCTAGGATGGATATTTATCTAAGCTTGATGTAATCCTTGAACGCAAATAATCACAACTATTCTTGAATACTACCTATGCACAGGAGGAAAGAAAGAACATCCGACCTGATTAGATTTCACAGGTCGGTCTGCAGGACCGCTGTTTCCAACGACACACTTTACCAGTTGGTAAAAGGGGAAAATGCTTTTTCATCCAGTGGGGTGATTTTTTTTATTTGGACTTGCAAATAGTCCACAAATGAATGGTCACATTACAAAATTAACTTAACCCTTCGAAGTACACCCATCGCCGCAAAAATGTCCTATTAACGAGTAAAGCGCTATTTTTTGTCAATTTTGAGGTAATTCTTCTCAGTAGTTTTGCTGTAGTGCACACTAAAAATTCCTACGCATATTAGAAAAGGAAACACAACTCATTTATTCCTCATCTTACCTTTCCATCCTGGATGAATCTGCGTGGCACGTGGCATGCCCTAACCTAACCAGTTTCGTTAATTGAATGCCAAATGTTGTGCACATTTGTCAAATGGCGCCCGGATGCCAGTGTGGTGAGTTGCTGGAGATTAGGGGCTGATATAAGTCCTAGATCATAGAAGTTCAAGGTGTGAGTGAGTGCTGGCAATCGGGGCGTTTAGGAGAAAGTATGTACAATATTCTGGGGTTTGGAGGAGGGCAGTGATACTTGCATGTGAGGGGCATAGGGGGCATCCTGGAGATTAATGAAGATGGGCATGCATGGAAGGTTCTTGGAGAAGAGTGGTGCTGAGGATGACTTCTCTTAATGAGACAAGGAGTCACGGGGTAGCTGCTGAAGAGAGTGTGGTTCAGATGTTGTGCCCTGCGCACCTGTTGTAAGTAGTGTCAGTGAGGTGAAGGGAGCGCATTGGGCTGAAGAAGGGCTAGTGCTGAGAGAGCCTGTGTTTTATCTGCATGAAGTCCAAGAGAAGAAGTTTGTGAGACGGCCAGGAAAGTCCTGACTGTCTCATTATAGAGCGTTGTGAGTGCTGACTTCATTGGGGGTAGTGACTGTCTGTGTTGGGTATGTGTTGTAGGTGCCAGAAAATGTAGGCTGCCTGCACGGGGGGTATTCTGAGGGATTGTACAGCAGAGTATACTTTGCTGAGGAGAGGTGTCAATGTTATCTTCCCTGTTTGCTGTGCCCTTGTTGACATTTTAAGCAGTAACAGTAGGTACAACAGTGAACATGGGCTCACCATCTGGAGTAACCGTATGTGCTAGCAGTATGTAACTTGCGCAGGTGCTTGGTATATTGCATGATGTACTTAAACTAATACTAGTCTATTGGTTGCTATGGTACTGTGTCTGCAGCTGTTATAATTACTCCCAAATGGATTAGTGGCAAACTATACCCTGTTGGTACTGCAGATATCTCTGCTGTTGCCGAGGAACAGTGCTCCTTCATACTGTGACCAAAGGTGAAAAATTGAGTTACTTAACATGCTCCCCTTCAAAGCTGTTGCTAAAAGTCTACGAATTTTAAAATGTAATTTAGAAAATAATCATTAAATATACAATTCTGCTGAATGTGTTATTAAATTCTTGGGTTCTGACCTCTCCCACCCTTGTCAAAGGAGTGCATTGCTTGCTGTGTTTCCTCCTTGAACTTTGAGCATCCGGAATGCCACTGTTCTTTCATCAAACGTCTACATTTGAGTCATGGGGAGTTTGCCTCTGATGCAGTGTCTGCTCGCTGAAATGTTTTTAGGTCGAGCCTGGGCAGCACATGCGCTGCTCTGCGAGGCATGCTGGAGTCAGGTAGGGACTTGAAGCTCCGCCCACTCTCCGCCCATATTTTTCATTGGCTTGTCATTGTCCACTGTAAACTGTGGCTGTTCATTGGTCAATCAATCAATCAATCAATCATAGCATTTGTAAAGCGCGCTACATACCCGTGAGGGTCTCAAGGCGCTGGAGGGGGGGGGGGGGAGTGCTGCTACTGCTCGAAGAGCCAGGTCTTGAGGAGTCTTCTGAAGGTCAGCAGGTCTTGGGTCTGCCGTAGGTGGATGGGGAGGGTGTTCCAGGTCTTGGCGGCGAGGTGGGAGAACGATCTGCCGCCGGAGGTCGCTCTTCGGATGCGGGGGACAGTGGCGAGGGAGAGGTCGGCGGAGCGGAGCTGGCGGGTGGGGGTGTAGAAGCTGAGTCGTCTGTTGAGGTACGCTGGTCCGGTGTTGTGGAGAGCCTTGTGTGCGTGGGTGAGGAGCTTGAAGGTTATCCTCTTGTTGACGGGGAGCCAGTGCAGGTCTCTCAGGTGGGGTGTGAGTGGCTGCGGCGAGGGATGTCGAGGATCAGGCGTGCAGAGGCGTTCTGGATGCATTGAAGCCGTTTCAGGAGTTTGGCCGAGGCTCCAGCGTAGAGGGCGTTTCCGTAGTCCAATCTGCTGCTGACGAGGGCCTGGGTGACCGTTCTTCTCGTTTCGGTGGGGATCCACTTGTAGATCTTGCGGAGCATGCAGAGGGTGTTGAAGCAGGCGGAAGAGACAGCGTTGACCTGCTTTGTCATGGAGAGGGTGGAGTCGAGGATGACCCCTAGGTTGCGTGCGTGGTCGGTGGGTGTTGGAGCAGTTCCCAGTGCGGTCGGCCACCAGGAGTCGTCCCAGGCCGAGGGGGTAGATCCGAGGATGAGGACCTCCGTCTTGTCCAAGTTCAACTTCAGTCGGCTGTTCCTCATCCATTCGGCGACGGCCTTCATTCCTTCGTGGAGGTTGGCTTTGGCGGTGTGGGGGTCCTTGGTGAGGGAGAGGTTCAGCTGGGTGTCATCGGCGTAAGAGATGATGTTGAGGTTGTGCAGTCGGGCGACGTGGGCGAGTGGTGCCATATAGATGTTAAACAGCGTTGGGCTGAGGGATGAGCCCTGGGGTACGCCGCAGATGATCTCGGTGGCTTCGGAGCGGAAGGGGGAGAGGCGGACGCTCTGTGTTCTGCCGGAGAGGAAGGAGGTGGTCCAGTCCAGGGCCTTCTCTTGGATCCCGGCATCGTGGAGGCGTGTGCGTAGTGTGCGGTGGCAGACCGTGTCGAAGGCGGCTGACAGGTCCAGGAGGATGAGGGCCGCGGTCTCTCCGTTGTCTAGTAGGGTCCTGATGTCATCGGTGGCGGCGATGAGGGCAGTTTCGGTGCTGTGGTTGCTGCGGAACCCGGACTGGGACGGGTCCAGGATGCTGTTCTTCTCGAGGTAGCGGGTCAGTTGTTTGTTGACGGTCTTCTCGATGACCTTCACCAGGAACGGGAGCAGGGAGATGGGCCGGAAGTTCTTGAGGTCCTTGGGGTCCGCCTTGGGTTTTTGAGTAAGGCGTTGATCTCGGCGTGCTTCCAGCTCTCCGGGAAGGTTGCTGTCTTGAAGGAAATGTTGATGGCTTTCCGGAGATGGGGTGCGATGGCGGTGCTGGCTTTGTTGAAGATGTGGTGTGGGCATGGGTCTGACGGAGATCCGGAGTGGATGGTGTTCATGATCTTGATGGTGTCGTCGTCGTTTATGTTGGTCCAGGAGAGCAGGCGGTTGGTGCGGATGGTGGTCGTGGGGGCGGAGGTCTCAGTGGTTGTCGGGGTGATCGTGGCGTTGAAGCTGTCGTGGATGTCTGCGATCTTGCGGTGGAAGAAGGTGGCCAGCGAGTCGCACAGGTCTTGCGAAGGTGGGATGTCGTTGGAGTTGGAGCTGGGGTTGGAGAGTTCCTTCACGATGTTGAAGAGCTCTTTGCTGTTGTGTGCGTTGTTGTCTAGGCGGTCTTTGAAGGAGGCCCTTTTGGCGGATCTGATGAGGTGATGGTGTCTGCGAGTGGCGTTCTTGTGGGCGGCGTAGCTGACCGGTGTTCGTTCACGGTGCCAGTTCCTCTCTAGCTTTCGGCAGGTTTGCTTGGAGGCCTGGATGTCTTCGGTGAACCAGCTGGCTTTCTTGCTGGTGTGGTTGTTGGAGGGTTTCTTGAGCGGGGTGAGGGTGTTGGCGCAGTCGTTGATCCACTGTCTGAGGTTGCGGGCGGCGGTGTCTGGGTCGGTGGGGTCGGCGGGTGGGCTCCGGGCGAGGGTGGTGGTTAGCTGGTCTTCGGTGACTTTGCTCCAGCAGCGGCGAGGCATCTGTTGGGTGCGGTGGTGCGTGGTGGTTTTCTGGAAGGTGAAGTGGATGCAGCGATGGTCGGTCCAGTGGAGTTCCGTGGTGTGGCTGAAGGTGACGTGGGAGCTGGCGGAGAAGATGGGGTCAAGCGTGTGGCCGGCGGAGTGGGTGGGTGTTGTGATGAGTTGTCTGAGTCCGAGGTTGGCGAGGTTGTCGATTAGGGTGGTGGAGTTGGTGTCGTTGTTGTTCTCGAGGTGGAAGTTCAGGTCCCCGAGGAGGATGTAGTCCGTGGAGGCGAGGGCGTGTGTGCTGACGAAGTCGGCGATGAACTGTGGTCAGGGTCCGGGGGGTCTGTAGACGAGGGTCTTAGTAGTCCCTCCTTAGTACCGCCTTGTCTCATTTTGTAACCTCCCATGGCGACACCCCCTGTTACGCGTGTTGTTACTCAGTAGGTTTTATTTACAGCCTCTGAGCACTATTTTCTCAAATAGCTTTGTCCTGCCTGCTGTTGCAGGCAGGACACGCACTCCTAACGCTTTTAAAATTTTTTTATAGCACGGGCGCCGAACGCATTTGCATTGTAATAGGTCTAGCATTTGCAAGAGTTTAAGTTATTGGCATTGTAAATGACAATGCCTTTTATTTATCTGTTTTAAAAACAACACATAAATAAAAGGCATTGTCATTTACAATGCCAATAGCTCAAACTCTCGTAAAGGCGAGACCTATTGCATTGCAAATGCTTGTTTGTGTGTAGGATGCAAGCAAATCAACATATGTGCAAGAGGAATACCTTCAATTGATGCTTTTGTCATGCAAACCCATTTAAAGGTGGGAAATAATAACTGTGTGACTTATTGCAGATGACCTGACGCAGCACATCAGAATGAAGCACTTGGAGGCATCAACGGGGAAGCCACCTCTGATTCAATTGTGCGAGTTTTGTGGACAAGCAGTTAAGCATTACAAGAGTCACAAGATCTTCTGCAGGCAAGAGAATGTGTACATATTTGAAAGAAAGAAGTATGTGTATGTTGCATATCAATGCTGGCCTTGCACCTTTTAGTTTACAGTATGGCTTCTCTCTAGCTGATTAGACACCTATGGATGACATTGATTCAGTCTGCTCTCTCTGCTCAAAAGGTTCATATCGAATAAGCTCTGCGGTATCTGTCATAAGACTCTGCGAATGCCAGAGCTCCTCCATATGAGTGTGGTGAGACTTGTACGTCTTATTGAAAGTCCTTTAGATAGAAGACTACAGTCAAGCCAGTTCTCCACTCTCTAGGGAACTCAAAGGCAATTGGGTGATCCTTGTAACAGGCGTTGCCTGTTGTAATTGGAACCTCAAGAGCAAGGTACGACTGCAAGCTCACTCAAACTGACTACTTCTTTTTTGAGTTTTGACTTTCAGGGAGTAGTAAGGTCGAGTCAAAGCTTATTCTTCAAAGATGGTGTGGAGTTTGAAACCCAGATCCAGTCGACACATCATTAGCTGGTTCTATGACTTGGGAAAAATTAGAAGGACTTTTATCTCCTAAGTTCAATAGCTGAGTATAAATGCAATAGGTCTGCTGTTTAAACATTCGTACCCAAATCAGGGAGAAGTCTCAATTCTGTATTGTTGCAGCGTATGTTGCATGCATATTATAATGCAACACCAGGAACACATACTTGTTTGTGACTGAATGTTGTCTTGGTATGCAAGTTGAATTTGTATTTTGGAAACCTATGTATTTAGTCAGCGGCGGTTCCTGCATTTCAGCTCTGGGGCATTGCCCCGCTCATATTTTGTCCACCCTGGTCCTCCCTTTTTATCGTACAAAACATCGACTTTGCAATGCTGCTTGCATTCATTTTTGCTCACGGCAGTCAGCTTTCAGCTGCGGGCATCAGCGGCTGTGAAGTGGGTGTGGTTTAGTTTTGATAGACACTAGGTCTCCACCACACACTGGAGTGAGCAAGCCCACTGCACCTAGGCCCAAAGTGCGCATCTCGGGTTGGTCGGCTACCTTTCTCCGGTTAGCCCAACATGCGCACTATGGGCCTCTCTCCATCTGCACATTAGAGACCGGGGGTTGATGAAAGCTGCAACCCCTGGTCTCCTAATGAGCGTTGAGTTGGGCCGCTCAAGCAATCCTAGCGCTGCCTTATTCTGTGTAACATCAACGGAGCAGCTCTGGATTGGCTGAGAGACGCGCCCCTCCCTCCTACCGTGCACGCCTTGGAGGGAGACATGGCCGCTTGAAAAGGGATCTCAAGTGGACGAAAGGTGTGACTCTGGCCGTGTTCTCAGTGCCCTGCACTTTGGGCTGGTGTGGTGTGGCTAATTCCCGGCAAAGATTTGGACGAGAACGATGAGTGCGGCAACTCTGCCTCTGAAGAGGGTTCCGCATAGCCTCTGTGCAGGGACTACGTACAGGTGCAGTGAGTGCTACCCCCGAGGCCAACAAGCGGGCGATCAAGGAGAGCAGAGTAAGTCCACATAACATATTCCATTCATATTTAACACGCGCTGATAGGGCGCCATGCCTGACAGAATCGTTCGGTAGAAAATTCTTGGTTATTATTTCATTTTTATTGTTCGCTAAGGCCCACGTACTGTAGAGTGTGTGCATCATTATTTTGCAGGCTCATATTGCGCGAGCTCGACTCAAAGATATTGGAGCGCCTATATGAGCAACAGTTACGTTACACAAGGACACATTCACCGTACATTGATGCATCATTCACCATGGATTACTAGTTAACCCACTTGTGAAAACCGATCAGGAAATAGAGCCTGGGGAGATTACGTCCCTTTTCTCTCTATACACCAGTGCTTAATTTGAGTCGGTGCTTTCCGGTGCTCAGCACCGGCACTTAATTAGTTTCCGGTGCTCTGCACCGGCACCTAATTGTCAACATCATACTTGGAACAGTCCACCACATGGTGGCGCTGCTCATCTAATTTAGAGATGAGCAGAACAACAGTAGTTTAAGACTACAATATACATTAAAATTGCTAATACCTCCCTCCCCAGCCATTCCTTTAGCCTTGGGGACCTGGAATAATCTGAACTGTCGCATTTACATGCGAGAGAGATGGTTAGTAGTTGTTTTGGCAGCGATGACAAGGGTGATGGGTGGTGCAAGCTGCAGTGGCCTCCTGGTCAGAGCCCTGGCACTTAATATTTTACAAATTGAGCACTGCTATACACTGAGGTCGATTGACTCGATTCATTAAAATGCCAGGTGTACCGAAAGTGACATCAGGCACCCTTTGATCCCTGCTGAAGTCGCGAGCAGCCTAATTCTACCTAACAGTCATATTTTAGGGTTGCCACCTTTCCAAGAGAAAATATGGCCATTTGTTTTGTTGTTTTAAGAATCCGCAAAGGCCTGGACAAAATATTAAAGAGGACTTTACACAAAATGGAACGTGTTCATTAGTGAACATTACTTTCCTGCCTTTGTTTTCTTTAATTAATAGTCACCTCTAGAACACGTTTAAAAGTGCTTGCTATTTATATTTGCTGTTTCAAGTATGTACAGATAAGCGCTAAAAATAAGGGGCTTTAGATGAATGTGCTTATTTTTGTACCTGGCCATTAAAATAGCGGTGGTGGCAGTAGAAAACCGGCAAAGTGGCAACCCTAGCTGCTGAGAGGCTATGGAGGGGCAGGCTGGGGATACTACATAACATGTAAATCAGTGTGTATGAAGCAGGTTCGCTTCCTGTTCCTGTTGCTGCTTAATGAGCCACGGAATCACGAGTAGCAAAGGCAGGTCCAAATCTAGAAGAGAGGTGTCCGTCTAAGGACCGGCGGGAGTGCCAACTTGACAGCGGAGGTCCGGCTAACAGGATGAAAAGCAGTTGATGAAGGAGGTATAGGGGTAGCAGTATGGATGAAAGCAGACGAGAAAGGGTAGGTGGGTGGTGAAGAGTGTGCATTTAAAAATCATGGATAGATGAAGACGTGTAGAAGGTTTACCAGGAGAGCACTGAAGGAACGAGCCATAAAACACAAAGTGCGGGAGAGTTGCATGAGTAAGGGTGTCTTGGAAAGAATGTTTTGTATAAATCAGTGAAAGAGGAGTATTTCAAAGAAAATAGGATATAGAATGAGAGTAAGCAAAAGGTTAATCAAAACTAGATATAGCCAGAGGCGGTCTCAGTAAAGAGTTTAATGCTGTGTGTCTGCAAGTGCACACATCACAAACTTTACTTCCGTCACCTGTCCCCTCCGGTCACAAGCCAGACAATGTGAGACTGGCTTGGCTCTGGAACAGAATCTCTATGAACACATGAACGACACCTTGCACACCCAGGCCCTGCAGCACCATGCAGTGGCTGTCAACTAGCTGCATGCGTGCTGGGACAGGCGTGTTCTCCTGCAAAGTGGGAGAATCCCAAGCAGGAACAATCCCAGGCGTGCTCTGGGGCCTACCTTGGCTAACGCTCTTTCTTACACTACGATGCTTGCTTGGTTGGTGCGCTTTGGGCTACCACAGCCTTCCCCATGCTCCCTTTGGAGCCTCAAAGAATGAGGCTGCAGTCATTCTCTAGGGCTAACTGAGCACTTCCCTTTACAAAGCTTCACTTATTTCACAGCATTGCAATAGTAGTTCATGTAATCCACGACTCAGTGTTTTTAGCCCCTGATCTTAATATTATTACCTGATGCATTTGGAAGTTGTAGTGTAGGTTCAGAACAATATGATAGAAGTCCTAGATAATAGGAGTTTGTGCGAGGAAATCCCCGGACTGGAAATACAATGTGTCTGGTGAAATAGAGTCATATGACTACACCATAAAAAGTAAATAGTAGCAAGTTTAGTTGCCAGGCTAGTCTTGTTTGCTTCTGTTAGTTACCAACAAACTTCTACATAGTCCTAAGTAACTGTCTGTGTATGATAAATCTGTATATCACGTACATGCTACAGTGATATTGTTTGTGCACATTTAGTGCAGGTTTTTCTGTTGGTATTTGGCAGTCAGTCTTATCCATAATTCGTTTTTTGGAGATTATACACAGCAACAGTTACCTGATGACAGGGTCGTGTGCTTAATTTAATAAAACAGTGTAACACTGCCTACAAACCATCTGTTGCTTTGACCATAAAGGGGCAGTCTAGACACATTTTCCTTTTCCTGAAGTTGTCTCCATTACCTGGCCCCAGCCTTGCCTTTGTTCTCATCAAGCCTCTCTTTACTTGGCCCCATGAAGAGCTAGGAGCAGTTTTCCAAACTCTGGTAAAGCCTGAATTACTTACCTTTAATCAGCGTTGCTCCAACTCCTCCTCCTTTCTTCCAGAAATTACACAGTGAGGTGTTATCATATGAAATCACTTTATTGATGTCATAAGTACACTTTTACAATTGCTTTATTAACCTTTCTTGCTTTCTCAAATTAGCTTGAAAAGGCACCATTTGCCCACTCTATTTTGAAAATTTTCCCAGGGGGAGAACCCCCCGAATCCCCCTGATGGTGCTCAGGCTCGCTCGCCACGGTGCACTCATCCTACACTTTTACGCCTCACCACTTTCAAATGCCACCTGCCGCCACTGCAGTTATGCTTTAATTTCCTGGTTGATGCAGGGGGATACAAATGCTATTGATGGATGTTACAGTACTAAGTGGATTTATGGCTAAGGGACATCCCTGCAGTCTAGTGTAAAAGTTCAATCTATGCCTCATGCTCATTGGCTGTTAGAGCGGGGATGAGTTCCTGACCTAGTAGGAACTCTCCGCTCAGTCTGTAACATTAGGGGCATGCCATGGCAGCAAGAAATCAAAGAGGCAGACTTAAGAGCAGTGCTGGAGCAATGCCATCTCACAATTTGCTGGTGGAGGAACATCAGGCAAGGAAAGAGTTGGAAAGAAAGCAGAGCACCCGGGATTGTTGAGACAAAGTTGAGGGTATCAGCCCTAAGGTAATGCTGAGTGACGGAGATAAACCTGCTGAAATTTAGCAGTTAAAAATGATGGACTTATTGAACGTTTTCCTTGTTACCACACAGTCACTGCCTTGGAAAAGGGATCTCTATTGTAGGAGCGATGTTTTTAGAGCAGGGAAAGACAATAATTTTTTAAGTGTGGTATCTAGGGGAAGGACTGAGAAGTGGAGGGTGACACCCCTAACTCAGGCAGGCCCCTTCCCCATTTCAGGCAGCACCTTCCTCTCTTCAGGCAGTGTGTCCATGTGGCTGTAAGACACAGTAGGTGAAGCGAAACAGTTCTTCAGATGAGTACAGTCAAGTCCGCAGTTTGAGTCTAACTCATTTTTTTAAGGTGCAAGCAACAGCTGACTCATACAGAGGAACAGCTAAGATTTCCTTGGTCCAATCCTTTCCCCTGTATTGATGCACAGAGCTCCACCAAGTCAAATAGTGGCCTGATAGTCTGGCTCACAGGGCCAGCTTAGGTCCAGAGTTAGTGGCAGTAGGAGCCAGGCCAACTAGCCACTTGTGGTGTTGGTCAATAAAAATGCTTAAGGGAGAGAGGAGCATCTTCCTTCGGATAAATTCCAATCATGTGGTAACTAGCAGTCTCATAGTGTTTGCAGTCACTTTGGTTCCATGGTGATGTGTGACATCTCATGATACTGGCAGGGAACATGCATCTCATTCAGACACTCCCTCAGTCAGTATATGGTATTTTTCTGATACAGACTTCTAGTTGCAGATTCCTCGCCTTTTGAATATTCCCCAAGCATCAGACTGGATCTGTAATATACTACTGGAGGACAGTACACATGCGGTGTCCCTGTATGCAGATGATTTTCTCATCTATGTGAGGGACATTATGTCTGACCTCGACCGCTTACGCGCAACGCATGACAAGGTCACAATGGCTACGGGACTTGCGTCAATTGGGACAAATTGGTAATATATCTCCTGTACCATGATCAGTCACCTTGATCCATTTAGCTAGGCTCTGCACCTCTACGATGGCAGGGCGCAGCGATATTCTCTGAGTAGCACTACAAGGTATCGAGACACAAATGCGATTCTGGCACTCAATACCTCTTACCCCGATAGGGAAAATTGCCCTGGTGAAAATAATTATATTACATTGTCTGCTCTATGATTTTGCCAATATTCCTGTGGTCCCCCCATTCTTCCAAGAGCTCAATTCCCTGCTGAGTTCTCTCATATGGGGCAATGGATGGCTTTGTGTGATACTTAGCAAGCTGTAGCTCCCGCTGGACCGGGGTGGCTTGGGGGTCCCATCCTTCGAGGCGTATTTCCTTGCGGCACAGTTGCAATAGGTATCCCGCTGGACTGACGGGAGATACATAGGCGAGACCTGCAACGCAGATGGAGAGATGACACCCCAGGCTATCCTTCCTAAAACGCCACCTCCCACCTCTCCACCCATACGAGTGGCTATAGCCCGCACTTGCATGAAACGCATATATCACATGTCACACAAATTTCCAGCATATGCCCCTGCACTGCCCCTGAGAGGACTCCCTAAATTCCCTGGATACTACACAAGACTTGATATGAACCCTTGGTCCGACTGCTCAATCCACACAGCTGGTGACCTCTTCCAAGATGGACAATTTTTAATTTGACTAGCTAGTAGCTGAGTATGGATTACCACCTGGGCAGTTTCTCCTACATCGCCATCTCACACACACTTATAGTACCGTATGGAACGCTGCAGTGACTGAACCTGTAACACAGCCGGTACTGCAGACAATCTTAACCATGGGTTCTGGCCATCACTTAATCACCTGGTTCTATAAAGCATTACGCGAGCTGACTGCACTTTCCCTAGACACGCTCCGACATAGATGGGAGGGTGAGCTCGGTCGTGCACTATACGATAAGGAGTGGGAAAAAGCTTTATAGTTTCCGCAACAGGTATCACTTAATTTTCGTTTTAAGAATTTACAATTCTTCATGCTGCACGGCGCATACCTCACATCGGCCCAAATCAACTGAATTTTTTCCCAAGCGGCCGATGGATGCCCTAGATGACACGCTCCGGGTGCAGACCTACAGCACATGATTTGGTCCTGTCCAACCTTACACCGCTATTGAGGGAAGGTGCTCAAACTTCTCCTTCAGATCACGGAGCTTCCTGACATCCACACATGGGAAGCCTGCTCACTTGGCATTTTTAAGCATTGTAAGCCTCACAAAATACGCTCCCGCTTTTCCTCTCTGGTACTTCTTTCCAAGCACACAATCACTTTAAACTGGCGGTCCTCGACAGCCCCCTCGCTGGAGGCTTGGTGTGGTCCACAGATGGAGTGTGGTGGAGGAGTACGCTCTCCGCTGTGAGGAGGTACGCGGCCTGTGCGAAAGACCCATCTCCCCCCAGTGGGCCACTCTGTTCTCGGAGTTTGTGCAGCACACAAGCAGCAACTACCTCCTCCCGTAGAACCCTACATTATGTTGTCCTCTTCACTACTGTTCTACTTCCCCCCTCCCCACGCATTGGCCTTACCGGATGTATTGCTCGTTTCTAACTTAGCATATCCCGCTCACACTATTCCCATCTCTCTCCTCCCATGGATAATTCTTTGACAAAATGAACCCCGCTGCGCTCCCTCTTTGCATCTGTTCCTCCTACCCCTTCCACCCATTTTTCCCAGTCCTACCCATTGTTCGGTGACTTGATAACTACATGTAAGATAATGATATTGCTTTCTATTGTTTATTCGTATTGTATTTGCATATTGAACTTTCATGTTCTGTGTTTTGCATTGACTCTGCCTCAAGAAGTGTATATGCAAGTTACTGCACTGTTGATGGAACTTGTTTCTTTACAATCAATAAAACAGATTGGAAAAAAAAACACAGGATCTGGAAATGTTTTCGTAGTACCTCAGTAGGCCAGAAGGTGGAGCCATGCGGCCCTCCCACTCTGGAAATGACATGTGGGCGTATAAAGGTGCCATTCCTGCGTGCTAGATCCAGAGCTTCTCTCATCTCTTAGAGATTGCTTTTTGTCAGGTATTTTCCAAATTTTCTACACTGTGCAAGGGATGTCACCCTCTTAGAGGACCGGTTTTAAGTCCTGTAAGGACTGTCGCAAATGGATGTCTGTGATAGATACCCACCAGTTGTGCTTGTGATATCTGCGGGGACAGCGCGTCGATGAACCCCAAGGCCATCAGGGAACGTGAGGCGAAACTTTTCGTCGCCAAGCACAACAAGATGCAGCACCGGGCCCACCCTAGATCCTGCTCCAAGTCAAAAAATCTGTCCTTCTCCCAGATTCGACGGAGCCACTCTTGAGGCCAGACTTTGTTGCACTCCAAATACTCAGGTAGGCATAAGAGTTCTGTTCCTTCTCGCCATTCCCACTCCCATTACGAAGTGCATGGGTGGCACCAACAGTGCCGTTCCCACTCCAGACGGCGGCTGATTCTTCAGCTGGTTCTGGCACAACCTTCAGCCACACCTCACCAAATTGAAGAGTTTCGCTCTGCCATGCTCTGTCTCTTCAGTTCTTTACTAACTCCCTCTAGCACGCCTTTGGGCCCCACGGAGCCGAGAGGCCTACCAACTGGATTACCTCTGGCGGGTTCGTCCTCAGCACCAGCTGGACCCTCTATGCAGATTCCACTCTTGGCTTTTAGTACCAACGCCACCCTTGGCACCCTTACCCAATTCAGGCTTGGGCATGTCAATGCCAATGCCGACTTCGCTGCCTGAAGAGGTGACCCCGATTGTCCTTTCCGTTGCTGGTCTGAATTCGATTGATGCCTCAGTCGAATGTGACAGAGGTTTCTGCTCTCAGCAACACTCCTTCATTCTCTTTTTGGCACAGACTACCCCATCAATCCTGATAAGTGTGATGAGTTCGCTCAACCCTATGCAGATAATAAGTGGTTTGGGAACTTGCAAGAATCTAGCAGGCTGGACACCTCCCCGGAGTCCGCCCTTTTCTCCTCTCATGGTCCAGCCATGGAAGAATCTGCCTCCTATGTCATGGTCATGAATAGAGCCGCC
This sequence comes from Calotriton arnoldi, assembly GCA_963921515.1. NCBI lineage: Eukaryota > Metazoa > Chordata > Amphibia > Caudata > Salamandridae > Calotriton > Calotriton arnoldi. The sequence goes on along the minus strand of CAWUFW010008466.1, from coordinate 499,934 downwards.
AAAATCCTAAACCTTCAACTCCCCACTGTGGAGGTAAAAACAAACCTTCTGACCGAAGACCTGCAGCCAGGCCTCTCCTCCCCTTTAATGATGCTTTGGCGGATACCCTTCTACGGGCCTGGACTAAACCATGTACCGGCCTACCAGTTAACAGGCAAATTGCCAAGCACAACTGCCCTGTCCCTGGTGACCCAGCCTATCTCTCACAGCACCTGTCTCCAGTCTTGTGATGCAAGCTTCTACTAGCCGGACCAACTCTAACAATTTCGCTACCACTCCTTCTGACAGAGAATCTAAGAGAGAGGAGACTTTTGGAAAAGCCTTTTTCTCCTCTGTTAGTTTGGCTCTGCGGTCCATCAGTGCAACCTGTTTACTGGGCCGTTATTCTCACATTCTATGGGAATCAGTGGCACAAGTCCTCCCTAGAGTTTCAGAATACCTTCACCCTGTTTTCTCACAGGCCATCCAGGATGGTTGTGATGCGGCGAAGTTCATGAATTGTTGTGGCTTGGACAGCACCGACTGCATTGGCCATAGGCACCAGTGTTGCCATTCGCCGCCATGCGTGGCTAAGAGCCACTGGGTTCGTCCGCTTGGGCAGCGTCCAGTCCTCCCTAATGGACATGCCATTTGATGGGACTCACTTGTTCGGGAACAAGGCTGAGTTGGCCCTTAATTGATTTAAAGCGAGTAGAGCTACCACTCGCTGTCTGGGCCTTTCCACCCAGCCTCGCCTGCTGCACTTCCAACGTTCCTTTTATGGCTTCGGCAGAGGCATTCCCTACCGTCAGCCTATCTTACCCCAAAAGGGAACACAGCAGTATCGCGGGAGAGGCCGTGGTGCCTACCGCCCCGCGGCCAAAGTTAGGTACACCTCCCCCGTCCTCGCAGCCACACCTGCAAAGCCCTTTAATGAACCCTTACAGGGTCACGGCCACCTGGTGGGAGGCAGAATCCACCGATTCTATCCGGGCTGGCATGCAATCACCTTGGACAGATGGGGCCTCCAAATTGTTCACAAAGGTTACGCTTTACCTTTCCTTTCTTTGCCGCTGCACCTTCCACCGTCTACCTAGTGACTGACGAAGGACAGTCTCTCCATTTTGTAACAGGTGGTGCATGACCATTTTGCCAAAGTGTCTATTGTCTATTGAGAGGGCGCAACCACCAGAAGTAGGAAGTAGTTTTTATTCCAGCTACTTTCTGGTGCCCAAAAAGGATGGAGCTCTTTGACCTTTTCAGGATCTGTTTGCTCTCAGTTTTCTTCCTCCACATGGAGAAGTTCAAAATGCTCAACCTAGCCAGGGTCTTGTGTACCCTTGACCCTGGAGACTGGATGATGGCATTGGACGTGCAGAATGCCTATTTCCATATTCCTGTCCTGTTCATTGGCGCTACCTTCGGTTTGTGATGGTAGAGGAGCATTTTCAGTTCACTGTGCTCCACTTTGGTCTCACCAGTGACCCTTCTGTATTCACAAAAGTGATGGCAGAGGTCAGAGGTGCCAGTCTTCTCCTACCTCAACAACTGTTGAAAGTGGGCTCCCCCCAGGCAATTGTCAACCTCCTCCAGACGATGGCGAACCTCCTGTCATCTTTGGGGTTCACTATCAATGTGCCAAAGTCATACCTGACTTCTTCTCAGACACTCCCTTCTGAGTCATTCTGGACAAGGCTCAGTTTCGTGCCTTTCCTCCAGGGAGGAGTGTCCAGGACATTCAGGCTACGATCCCGATCTTTTAGCCTCAGTCCTGGATTTCAGTGAGGTCGAATCTGTGGCTGATAGGAATAATGGCCTCCTGCATCCTGCTGGTCGAGCTTGCAGGTTGCATATGCGGGCTCTCCTGTGGGATCTGAAGCCCCAGTGGCCCCAACATCAATGGGACCTCTCTGACCACGTCCAGATCTCAGAGGAGTCTGTGAAAGATCTGTAGTGAGGCTGCTGGACCACAGATCCCATTGCCTTTCCCACCCAGAACTGACAGTGGTGACCAATGCATTGCTTCTGGATTGGGGCAGCCATCTCCGAGAGATGGAGATCAGAGGCCTCTGATCTCTGGCGCACTACCAGCTCTATATCAATCTTTTGGAGTTGAGGGCCATCCGTTTGATGCTGAATACCTGCCATCCATCAAGAGGAGACTCGGGCAGGTGCTCATGGACAACACCACCGCCATGTGGCACTGCAACAAACCAAGCGGGTGGGCTCACAGACCCTATGCCAGGAGGCCTTGTGCCTCTGAAAATGGCTGGACCACCAAAGTATTTTAGTGCCATCCGAGTGGCTATGTAGTGGGCACCACCAGTATGGTATCCAGAACTCCTGGTCTTGAACATTTGTCCTTTGATCAGGCTGCCCCTCCGGGAGGATTTGCTGTCCCACGCAGAATGGTTGGGTTCTTCACTCCACCCTTCACAATCTCCACCTTCATGCATGGAGATTGAGTGGCAACAGGGGAACAATTTTGACCTTCCTCTGATGCCCCTCAGCAAAAACTGTATACACATGTTGTTGGGACAAATTTGCTGTTCAGTGTGGCTCTCGTCACGTTGACTCCCTCCAGGCCAAACTGTCTGATGTTTTATTGATTATGCTGTCTCTTCCCTGGCAAGGCCTTGCTCTGGGTACAGTTCAAGGTTATCTTTCGGCCCTCTTACAGTTGCCTGAACAACCCTCTTTATTTAAATCACCTATTGTGATGCGTTTCTTGAAAGGGCTGCACCTTCTGTTACTCCCATCCCTGTTTGTGATGCACCAATGGACCCTAATCTTGTCCTTACAATTCTAATATGTGCTCCATTTGAGCGGCTCCGCAGTTACCCCTTATGGCTTCTCAACCTTTAAAATTGTGTTTGAAGTCGCCATCACTTCAGCATGACATGTGAGTGAGCTTCAAGCCCTGTGTGCTCATCTTCTAAACACCTCCCTCTTCTCCGACAAGCTGGTTCTGCGTACTAGGGCATCCTTTCTCCCGAACATTGAGACACCGTTCCACGCCAGCTAATCCATTACTCTGCCGGCGTTCTTTGCTCCACCTCACCCCCTAACGAGGAGGAGAGGCTCTATTGCTTGGATCCTAAAAGAGTGCTCAGCTGCTACACCGATTGCACCAAAGACCACCAGGTGGATGATGAACTCTTTGTGGTGTTTGTCAGAGTGAAAAAAGCAAGACTATGCAGAAGCGTGCCATCTCACACTGGATCATTCTTTGCATCAGGATCTGTTACTCACCGGTGAAGAAGCAGCCCCCTCAGGACAACCTGCCCATTCCACCAGGGCCAAAACTGCTACCACTGCGTTAGCAAGTGGTATCCCTGCCCTAGATATCTGCCAGGCGGCTACATGGGTGTGTCTCTATATGTTCACGAAGCACTATTGTCTGGACAGCCAAGTCTGCCCACAATGGCACTTTGCCCACTCAGTCCTTCAGGACTTTCTGGTTTGAGTCCATCCACAGTCCTCCTACCTTAGGTACTGCTTTGGTATCTATTTAAAAGGTGAGGGATCTGCGTCTAGCAGTCTCTATCAGAAAAACAAGTTACCTTTAGTAACGCTCTTTCTGTTAGAGACTCTTTCTAGCTACAGATTACTCACCGCTCTTCCCATCCATGCCATTCTGTGGTTGGACTCTATCCACTGATAAGATTCAAAGTCTCAATTTGCTTTTGGGGCTCCATGTCTGAAGGCACGGACAGTCTAAAAAGCCACTGACATCAGCGTGTGGCAGTGGCACATTTATAGTCATTTCCGGAGTGGAACAGCTTCAGTGTGGAGCTGCACGGTACCACCTTCTAGCACGTTGAAGTCCTACGAAAAAGTTTCTGGATCCAGTATGACGCCTGGGGAATATTCAAAAGGTGAGAAATACGTGGCTAGATAGAGTATCTACTAGAAAGAGCGGAAATGAAGGATGCCAATGACAACAGACTACACCAATTTACCAGAAATAACCAGTATGTATCGTCCCAAAAGAGGGGTGCAGATGAAAGGCCTGTACACTACGACTATCATTCTGCTACTGCCAGCTGTGGCATTTTATAGCCTGGACATGGGAACAATAGTTCCATTTGGATGACTCTGTCTCTAACTTTGATGGGAAGCAACTTGTACCAAAACATGTTGAGTGCCTAGCCATTCACAATGTAGTTTTCCTGCAGAGGTACCAGGCCAATGAGAAAAATTGAAAAAAAGAGCAGACCTTATAACTGCCCAGAATACATGTAATGGCCCTCAAGATAATTTTGTCAGTCAAACACAGATTTTACTCCCTTTCTTTATAGTGACTGTGTTTTCCCAACCAGGCAGTAGGAGTATTTCTGATCACATTCATTAGGTACAAATGGTAATAAAATGTCCAGGGCTGACTCTATGGTAAGGCAATTCTAGGCAGTAGCTTAAGGTGCACCCACGTAAGGGTAATCACATTGTCCAGAAAAGTATCAAATGTTGCTCCATTGCCCCTTGGCACCCCGAGCACAACAAATTCAAATATCAGTCCAGAAAGAACAGCAGGTATGGAATATTGTAAGATGAGAAAACAAGACTGTTGCTCTGAACAACATCTTATTGTAGATCTAGGTGTTTACTCAAAAACAGCACCACAGTCACCGTCCTGCAGAATGTCTAAAAAGCCACATTCATATTGGTTTGTAGGGCTTATTCAAGGGATATCTGCATTGTACCAAACAGTGGACTATTTTTGAAACTCAAATCAGCAGTGTTTAATAAAATAAATAAACAAGTGCCAGTGCCATTTTGCTGAATTTAAATGCCAAAAGAAAAGACCTCTCCCTCTGTTCATCAGGACATCAGTTGCAGCTGTCTCATCTGTCTCCTACCCTGCACACATCCAACCATTAAAGCGAAGCCAATCATCTCTGTTTAAACAGACGTGCCTGCTCACTGTGGAACTTTCATAACACCCCAATGAGAGTAAAAAAGGCTGGCAATCATACAGCCTCCTAAGAAACCTTCTGGAGTTGCATGATGAGCAAAGTATTCTGCATCTTTTTATGTACAATCAGCACTCAATATCTAAAAATCCTCCACCATTCAGAAGTGGAGTAAAAATGCCATTGCCTCTCTTAGATTAGTGCAAATTCAATGCAGGACTGCTAGTGTTTTAATGTATATTGTATTGCATATTCCAGTGTCTTATCTTTCAGCTCATTGATTACTTATTTTAGGCCACGTTTGACTGTTGTTACATCTCTGGGCATATTTTGCTTATGTGGAACTGAGGCATCAAATGTCAGGGTGTAGTAAACACCAGTAACCCATGCTCTTATGATGCTCCCCCCATGTCAAGTGGGCCATTGGACGACCATTTGCTGTAAGTTCAGTACACAGTGTTTTTCTTTATTTATCTAGCCCTGGATAAGTATTCCAGTGCTGGTATTTAGAGTGAGGAATCCTCCTTTTCAGTGGGTTAGTGACCTTGAATAAGCATTGTAGACGTTTTGCAGCAATTTTAAGGTTGTTTCTAGGTCATTTCATTGAGCAAGAAGAACAAGTTGCTAACCTTTGGTAACTCTCTGTTGGATTCTCTATCTAATGTCAGATTCCTCAGCTTACAACACTCCTCAGATACAGACTGGATCTGAAAAAGTGCTTTTAGCAATGATTTGCACGCCGCTAGGTGGCACAGTGCAGCTCTGTGCTGGATCCACACCACCCTGGAAGCACCGCCCCTGTCCATTGAAGCCGGTTTCTTGCTAGACTCTTTCTGTGCCCTCAGACGTACAGCATGAAACAATTGCTGGTACCAGTGTGCCACTTCCTAACTTGAGACTGTTTTCAGATGTGAAAAAGAGGCCACTCCACAGAACGGGGAGGTGGGAGGACGATGAGGTATCTGCAGTTTGATAGAGTAACCACCAGAAAGAGCGCTACCGTAGGTAGGTAATTTGTTCATCTGATGGATACTTCTAATTGGAGATTCCTCACCTTAGAGTAGATGTCAAAGCAGTGCATCCCCAAGATGTGAAACATCAGAAACTGGTTAAGTTCTCACTGTGGCATCATAAATAGCTTGAGAAGGAACATGTGTGTCAAACCTTCACTAAATCTCATCACATTAGGTGATTTAAATGGCTGGTCCAGCAAGCGTAAAAAGGCAGACAAATAACCTTTAATAGTGCCCACTGCAAGACCTTGCTGGGCCGAAAATAAAATGAGCAAGAGATGATACAACAGTTTGACTTGTAAAGGGTCTACCTTGTGAAATCCACACAAAGCCACAAATATGTCCCAGTGCCTGGTGTAAAGGATTCAATGGAAGGCTGTCTGTCAGTGAGGATGACGTGCACCACTTCAGATGGCAGATCAGACTGAATTAACTGCTGCCGCTCAGTCTCCACACATGTAGGTGTAGATTGTGCAGGTTCTGATGAAGGAGACTGCTCTGCTGCTGCAACACAAGATCATCCCCGAAGTGGTAGCCTATCGGAAGACAGATGCTCATGCATGGAAGTTTCAGCAACCACACTCCGCTGGACTTATCCGGTGCCACTAGGAAGAATTGGCACCGGTTGTTCCTGATCTTTTGCAGAAGTCAGGGCAGTAGGGGCAGGGGCAGGAAGGCATACAGGAGTCCCATATTCCATTCTGGCCAGAATGCATCACCTGGCATTCAAGGATCCGTCTGTGTAGTTCATGATCAGGAAAATGCCCTGACACTCTAGTCAACTCCTGGGTAGCAGCACCTCCTGGCAATGGATCCAGGACCCCACTCCACCCTGCTTGTTGCAGTACCATGTGGCGGTGGTATTGTCCTTGTGAACCAGCACCAACTGCTCCTTGATGGACGGCAGGAAGGCCTTCAACACCAGATTAATGACTCGCAACTCCAACAGATTGATATAGAGTTGAGTTTCAGCCGAAGACCAGAGTCCTCTTATCTTCAATTCCCCACATGACCTTCCCAACCCAGTTGCGACGCATCCATCACCACCGTCAGCTCTGGGTGGGAAAAAGAGAAGGACCTGCCACTGGACCTATTGCATTTGAGCAGCCAACACTGCAGGTTCTGAGCAATCCCTTCTGAAACCTGGATGACTTCCATCAGATTTCCGTGGTGCTGGGCCCACTGAAACTTCAAAATCCATTGCAGAGCCTGCATGTGCCACCTGGCATAGTCAACCAGGTGGATGTAGGAGATGAAGAGCCCAAGAAGACTCAGAGCTGCACTCACCCAGATCCACGACCGAAGCTGAAACAGCAGGATCATAGCCCAAATGTCCCAGGCTTGCTGTAGCGGAGAAAAGGCCTGAATTGCACTGCATCCAGGACAGCTCAGATGAATGACAGCCTCTGTGAAGGAGTCAGATGCAACTTTGATTCGTTGATTGTGATCCCCAATGAAGTTTGCCATTGTCTGGAGGTGGTCCACAACTGACTTTGTTGAGCCTACTTTCAACAGCTGGTTGTCGAGGTAGGGCAAGACTGGTATTCGAAACCTCCAAAGGTGTGCCACACCCACTGCCATCACTTTTGTGAACACCTGAGGGGCACTGGTGAGGCCCAAGGGTGGCACTGCAAACTGTAAGTGTTCATTGCTGACCTTGAACCACGGGTAGCACCAGTGGGACTGCAGAACGGGTATATGAAAATATTCATCCTGAGGGCTCAAGGACACCAGCCAGTCTCCAACGTCCAGAGCGGCCAAGATCTGGGATAATTTGACGTTCTCGAATTTGTCCTTCTGCCCGAAGGTATTTGAAGGTTGAAGGTCCCAAGAGAGAGAGAGAGTGTAGATTGTTTGGTGTGAAAATCAGGAACGCCAGATGCTGGTCTGTGATGCCTGGCCACCTTCCTATTGACTTGCAAGGAGGAGCAGAGCTTTGACAAAAGGCCCATCAGTGTATCAGTGAGGGCCTCGTTGAAGGGCAGCAAGGGCTCAGACGTTGCAGGGAAGGCTGCAGACTGAAGTCGGTCCGGGCCAGACATCAAAATCAGAATTGGATCCTCTTTTAGTGATGTAGGCACCAGTGTTGACGAGTGACGGCCTCGTGCAGGTCCAGGTGCAGAGTAGGCGTCTTGTACTGGAGTCGGAACTGGAAACGGACCAAGTTCCGAGGGGTTAGTTGACGCTGAATAAGGGTGCACCATCAGTAACCTGTAACCACTAACCTGAATAGAGGCCCTGCAGTCCTTGGGGCCCAAAAGTGTGCCAGAGGGAGCCAGAAAAGAGCCAAAGATCTGCAGCCTCTATGAAGGCCTCAATTTTCTGCAGTATTACAGATGGCCTGGGAAAATCAGGGTGTACTGTGATCAGCTGGGGGATTGGCTCCATCCTAGGGGATCAACTAACATCTTGACACCCTCTTGCCTTCTTTTTGGACATGGAGTGACCGGTTGAAGTTGAGTTCCGCTTCGCTTTTGTATGTTTGCGTGTAGACTTCAATTTGGACTTACCGGAGGAATTCATCCACATGGTAGACCTCTCGCAAGAAAGGCCGCAGGAGCAAAACTGAGACCACGCCTACAACCTAGAGCAGGACTTAGCAGAGAGTCTCAACTTCTTCTTATGTTTGATGACATACAGCTTGGCCACCCTGCCGTAGGTCACCTTTGAATGCATGAGGTCACTCTTGTTCCACGACTTGAGTCATGTCCTCACCCCAGATACCAGAGGCACACCTTGTGCGGGTCCGTGACTGACATCCGTATTCTGCAATCACAGCATGGCTTGAAGCCTGTCATTTTAGAAGAGGATATTGTTTTCTAGGATAATGGTTTTTAAAATTTAAGAAATCATAGTCGGCCAACGAATGTGAGAGCAGATCTCCAGATTCACATCGGAAGGTGCTGAATGAAAGGAACCCACATCAGCGGACAGGGTGGAGCTTATATGTGGCTCCACTTTGTTAGTTCCAGGGTGGTATGGCACCGGCATGGAGCCTCTCAGTTCCACGTAGGGGTGCGCAAGAGCATTGCTGAGAGTGTTTATGGATCCAGTCTGGCGCCTGTGGAGTATTATTAGTTGAGGAATCTGCAGTTAGAAGTATCCATCAGAAACAGTAATTTGTGAAACTCATCTTCTTGCCTTGCCTTGACTTGATTGCTTATTTCTGCTTGCAACAAAGTGTCACTCAAAATATCACATATTATGCATTGAAAAGTTACACAAACACCAACTGAAAACATGGAAATTTCACACAAAAGGAAGTAGATAGCTTGACAATGGTGTACAGTATACACTACTAGCCCTTGATATGTGTGCCTCAACTTGTAACAGATGGATGCTGGAGTCAGGCAGCCGCACTGCATAGTCTGTGGACAGAGAGAAGAGATGGAGAGGTGGGTCACATTTTCGCACATGATCTCTTGCGGCGCGACTTGTCACTGGTTCATCCTGTCAGTGTTTATTAGTGATGTGTTGGCATAACCAGCTGAAGGTCCCGGTCCCCAAAAACGAGTGACAGTGCTGAACAGCAGCAAACACCTGCACAAATTAAGCCCTGCATTTCGGTACTCATATAGTTACTTAGTAAAAGACTTGAGTCACGAAATTAATTATTTAATTGAAACTTTACTTTGGAAGCAAGCTGAGGGAGTAGGTTCTCTCTTCCTTTGCAAGCAATTTGTAGTAAATGTTCTATGGGGCTGACAAAACAATGCCTCTGCATGCCATTCTGAGGCCTTTCTGTGCCATCAAAAAATATACATCTTCTTTGTTCCTTTAATAATGAACTTGAGAAGGCACAGTTATGGACTAAAGGGAATATTTATTTAGACTATCGTTTGTGAGTTAAACATGCATCTTTTCAGATGAGTCATGATTGAGCCCTCCATAGATGGGACTGTAACTATATTGTTAATAATGATAACTGTGACAGTGGTAGATGAAGCTGAGGCTCATTGTGAATAAGGTGTGTATTCATTTTCACAGCAGATAGGTACATCTGTGTCATCCTCCTGTTTTTCTTTATGTGATAGTTTGGATTTTTCCGTGTACCACTACCAGATATTATGCCCAGAGGATAATTTACTGACAGATTTAAACCTTGCGGCAGCCCTGCCTCCAAGCGAAGGTGTTACCCCATGTAATCGTAGCTCTCCATTCTGAGGATCTACCTCATAGTCACAACCTGATGAATACGTCCTGTGAGCGGTGAAGACCCTGGAGCTCTTTTCAAACTGATAAGTAACATCCAAAAACTGGCAAATACTTTTCAGAGATGAAAGATCATGAGGAGAGGGGAAACCAGGATGCTCTTCTTTCTGGGAGCCTTCTTATTCCATATTGTGTAGCCCTCTGGCAACTAGCCGTAAGCGTCCTTGAAAGTGTCTTTGTAGGACAGTGGTCAGCTCTGAATTAACAATGCCAATATGAGAAGATAGCCACGATAAAAAAATGTCCTAACAGGTACCCAACTTTTCCTTTTCTGCCATGGAATTCTCTTCATGCTCACAATCTTTTAAGTAGGATAAAATGTGAAAACAATGTACTGGTAGATGACTTTCAGTGAGAAAATAAACATGCTTCTCTATCAATAAAATTCTTTGGGAGAATATCAGACTGAAGTATCTCCTAAACGGTCGGGCAGACTTACAAATCACTTTCCTGAAAGAGCTGTCAAAGCTGCCATGTCTATTGTGGAATGAGAATGGTAAGACCTGGTGAAAAACAAAGTGCTTAGAGGTGCCTAAAATTAATGCAAGAGACAAGCAGCCTGCCAACCTGGGAGCAGCGCAGTCCCTTGTGTTGGCTCCCAAAACAGCAAACAGAAAAGGACACTCTCCTACCTTTTGTCATGAATGGCTACTAATGTTACGCTCGTCTTACATCCAAAGATTGTAGGGATATCTCTATTTAGTAATGGGGGTTTGTTAAGAACACTGGCTGGTTGTCACAGAATTCCACAATTACTTGACTCGAAACCATGTTGCATGGTCATAACTACTGTGCTCTTGCAAACAATTGTTTACGACTTAAACTGCATTGTCTTCTTGCTTCTTTCAGCATTTGCAGGCATTTATCTGGAGGGGCCAGCTCTCCGTAATAAAGGATTGAAGCAACCAAAGTACAAAGTTTCCACATCACGATGGAAATATGTTCCCTCCCATAAGAGAGAGGATGTCTGGTCTGAGTATTCACTGACACAGATCAGAACATCTGCTTGCCACCATTGGTGGGTTTCTGTTGTTGATATGAGAATCATGGATGCGACCTACTTGCTCACCTTCTAGATGTCCATAGGGATTCAATACATTCGGACCAACCAGGATTAAAAGGGCATTTCCTTGTGAATTACATTCTGGAAATCAAGTGGCAAGGCAAAGTCTGGCAATGCAAAGTTTCTACTGTGGGAAGATCTCATTCTGGAGCTTGGTACTTCTGACTTATGTCTTGCATTACTTCTGCTTGGAGCTCCCAGGTATAATCTTTCTATCGAGCTTAGCTAACTGCAGCTTCCTTTGTGTCATCTGTGTTTGGATGGTGCACTCCAAATAGACATTTTATGCTTGAGGGGCCAAAAACAAAGATCCTATATATGATTTCTTGCAGCACATCCCTACACATGCCCTTCATTGCTTCTTAAAGTGTTGCAGGTTTGAACTAACTCCTTCAGTTTCACCATAGGAAGAAAAGATCTTGTTTGTCGGCTAATATGCATGAATGTGCAATTTCATGTCTAATCATCTATCTTCCACCATGAACAAATCCATCAAAGTTACCATCCCCATTGTAGTTTTCCATCTCGTTGCCGGTCATGCAGTCTGTGTTTTGAAAGGGAGAGTCCTCTCCGCTAGATCAAGAATTATGCTGCTTTCATTGATAATCTCACTTTTTCGGGCAAGTGCCCAGAGCTCTCTTTCCACTGACTTTCTGAGCATCAGATATGACCTTTGTGCCACTAAGCTGGTGGATTCATAAAATGCTTAACTTAGGAGGATTTACATCATCACTTATTGACCTGGTGGGAAGGCCTGACCATTTCTTACAAGATGCTCTAAGCATGTGCTCAGCAGAAAACCCCAGTAACTTGCCCTGTCTTGCTCATCCAGAATCTGAGATGTTAGAGAATGTCCACTGACCTAACCTGGACCTCCTCTGCTGACCCAATAAAGATATTGCTTTGTACCAGGTGGTGCCAGCCTTCACAGTTCAACCTCACCTACTATTTGGGCATCATCCTTCCCAATGCCCGCCAAGGTGCATTCCTCTAACCATCATATTAACTTGTTATGTATGAAGTACAGAAATGAATAAAGTTTTGCTTTCATGTTCGGACTCTACCTCTGAATTCGCTTATTGCACTTCAGCCATTAGGATCGGGGTATTTATATATTTTGTAATCCTCTGCTTGACACTAAGCACATGTGTAGTGCTTCACGAATAACGACATAATAAAAAAAAATCCACTTTTAAGATAGTCTCAAAATGAGAGAGCTGACCACTGATGCAGTTCGCTGTGTATTTTCTTGCACATTGAGCCAAGGAGTTGAAGTTCCTACCTACCGTGACTATGAACACTTTTTGTTTTAGTGGTGTTAAGAAATACAAGTGTGACTACTGCGTGCAGACATTCCACCGAATCTCTGAGTTGAAGCGGCACACGTGGACTCATACTGGCGAGCTCCCCTACCGATGTAAAGTAAGCTTAAAGACAAATAAACTTTTTCTTTAAAGTGTTTTAGATCGTCGAATGTTCACAAGTGTCAGTTGAAGGATTACACAACAGTTTTTTAAAAACACAAAAGTTTATCATACACATTGCTTAGTTGCGGTCTTTTGTTTGGGTTCTTTAACATGTTATATAAAGAGGCCACGAACTGGCTAGTGTTCGTTTTCATTTTACAGTTACATGTTTATTGGAACATTTAACCTTTTTCCCTAGATTCGTTCTACTTTTACAAAGCACAGTGCTACCTGTTTATTTTTGTCTATCGTATTTTAGATTTGCTTTTTTCTGTTGATTCCATTTTGTTATTATTCTATTTTGTTCAGTTGCTTCTAAATCTGACGCTGCTATATTTCAGTTTATTTAGTTTAATATCTTTTCATAAGTTATCGACAGTACTTAATTTGTGCCGGTGGTTTCTGGTAATTGGCACCGGCCCTTAATTGTCAAAACGGAACTTAAGGCAGTCTGCCACAGGAATGCACGGTTTGTCTGATTTAGAGAGCAGCACAACAACAGTTGTTTATTAATTCAAAATACATTAAAAATTACTAATAACTGCCGCACAAGCCATTCTTTTAGCTTTGGGGTCCTGGAATAGTTTGAAATGTCACACTTGTAGGATTGTGATGGTTAGTAGTTGTGTTGATATTGTTGTTGGTAGCACTGGCAAGGGCAATGGGTAGTGCGAGCTGTGGTAGCCTCCTGACAAGAGCCCTGGCACTTATTGTTCTACAAATCAAGCCCTGGTTATCGAGTAAGTGCCTTTCAAGTAAAGTACTGGACACAAAAAGAAAAGCCAAGGCAAGGCCTAGGTGATTATTGGGTTTTGAGAAATCTGGTAATGTTTTTTAAAAAATATTTTTATTGTCATTTTCTTTGATAACATAGCATGGACAAATGATAAACTATAGTTGTGCAAGCCGTTCCCATTTTTGGCATGCCGATAACAAAAACAATCAAAGTCAAGGATACCCTCTCCCAGGAGCACTTCTGCCCTCCATGCGTGCCGTACTTGTGCATATTTTAGGGATTAATTTCCGTGCATTCCATATTCTCGCTGACGCGAGAAGAACGGCATGATGTCGACATTTTTATTGAGATATCCCAATTTGGAGATCCCTATCAGATCCCATGCCCTAAATCCCCTCAGCTTACGTATTTTTGGAAGCATTCCCCCCCTCCCATATGGGCGTTTCTCTCGTAGGCTTACCATGCCATCCAATGGACTTCGTGGCTCTATCCCAGGCCGTCATCGCTAGGAGATGTTGGGTCTCTCGACCCCCATATAGATATCGAAGGCAAGATCTCGAGGTCCACTGGGACCGTTCCAATCTCAAAGTGGAGTGATCTAAGGGAGTGTAGAACCAATCATTAACATTAATGAGGTGGGATGCCCAGTAATAAGCATGCACGTCCGGCAAAGCAATGACACCGTTATATTGGTTACATTGGGGAGTTGTTAGGGCCACTCTGGGGCATTTACCATAAATAACAATGTTCGTAGGTCCCCTTCTATTGTGGTGAACGTCTCAGGAGGGATCAGGTAATATGCATGTTGAAGGGCATGGAGAAGCTTGGGCAATGATTCCATCTTAAACATAGCCGCCCTCCCTAGCAATGTGAGGGGTAGTCCTCGCCATCTCTCCATGTCCTCTCGGCAGGTACGAATAACTCTTCCTAAGTTGCGTTCAAAGCATACCCCTTTTGTGGCGTCAGAAATATTCCTAGATATTTAAACCCCAGGGCAGTATGTGTCAAGCGATGGGGGACAGGGGGAACGACGGCCTTCTCCTGTGGAAGATAAAGTATTGACTTATCCCAGTTAACGCAATATCCCGAATAGCCCCCCCAGTCCTCCATTATTTTTTTTTAAATACTAATGCATTTCGTGTAACCGGGCATACCTTGAGGCAAGTTGTCATGCAATTGAAAAGAAGCACACACATTAAAATGAAACTGAATTCCAGTGCACAGTTGAGGACCAAACGAGATGTTTTTCCAAATTTCCTCAGTGGGTGTGGAGAGTTGCACGTTCAGAGAAATTCCAAAATGCGGGTACAGTTTATTCAAATGATCATTGTATAACAAATACGTATGTTCCATAGATATTTACCTAAGTAAGGTATATTTTCCTGACCTCTTCCGGAGATGCCCCAATACATTTCAGGGTAGGCGTTTCATCAGGGATTCTTAACTCACGAGCAAAAGTTCCATGCCAGACTCCCCAGTCCAGTCAGCAGGTAACTGGCTAAAGGACATATTTCACATGCCGTTTCCACGCAGACAACCACCCAAGTGTACTTTCCATAATACACGTCATTTTCGTGAAAATAATGTGTGTTACTCATGGAAAATACACAGTTTAGCCCGCTTCTAGTCATAGCATGACAAGTTCTTGTACTCCACTTTTAAATGGCAACTTTAAATTACACCAAAACAATGAGAAACTGAGTTTTGAAAGCAAAAGTGAAGATATCCCAGGGCTATCTCATTTCTTCATTAGTAAAGAAAAGTAAAGTAACTCGTAAAGGAAAATAAAGTAGCTCGTATATGGCATTCATTCACTAGAGATGTCATATAAGAAGTCAAATAAATATTGTCCTTTTCTTTAGAAAGAAGGCCAAGTTAGTAAGCAACTGTCCAAGAAAAGCAATTCTTTACACTTTTCAGTAATATGCTTTTTGCTAAGGAAGCAAAACCTTTCTTAAGTGGCAGTCAGAGTCTACCAATTAGATGCCATGAATGAAATTGTTTCCATTTAAGTTCTTTTCAACAAGTTGTGATGGCAGGAATGTTGTAGCTCACATGACTGGTGAATTCAAAAGTGGGATTTAGGCGTGAAAAAACCCAGAGTGGGTTTCTGTCATTCCTCCTGGTTTTGTAAGGGGAGAAATTAGATTTTGACATTTGATCCGAGTGTTTGAGAAAACCTGGATTTGCAGGAGAAGTATAGTATGTATCTTTTTATTTATTTGAAGTTTTAAACAACACAAACCAGAGTGAATGGCCCTCAGAATAAGATAAAAATACAGAAATGTACAGATTTTGTTAGAGATTCATAACATAAATATTTCAGACATCAAAATATAAATATTCAATACCAATTCGTTTCAAATAGTTCTATATAAATCTAACATAAGATATGACTTTCCCTAACAGGAGAATAATATATTGTTGGAAAAGATATTGTGAATACACGAATAGCTTGTCCATTATTTGAATACAAAATATATAAGAAGCACATAATTCCTTGTAAGAAGCACAATAATTCCTTGATACTAAATCCACAGATTCCTGAGAGAAAGTGAAATTGAAAAATGGGCGTTGTAAGAAAAATAAGATTTGAGAGGGGAAAAAAGGCCATGGGGAACATACTTGTAAGCACCATTGGAAGGTAGACATTTAAGGTAGTTTATAAAAAATAATGTAGGAGAAACATAAATGGATAGTAGATGGTTGAACAGTCCAGAGTTTGGGAGCACTGCCTGAGAAGCCACTATTGATGGTATATTTTCTTATGCTGACTAGAGTTTCAAACAGAAGTGATTCCAAGCTTCTTAGTGAGCACAGGGAGAGGTGTGGCGCAGCGGCCAGAGCGGCTGACTCCAGAGCGCGGGGCTCGCGGTTTGATCTCCAGCGGCAGCAGCTCAGCATCATGTGACTCTGGGCAATAGCTCAATTAATCTCCCCAATGGCCCCCAGCGCCTGGATACCCTTAGGGGTGATAAGTCGCGCTTACAAATATTGGAATTATTATTATTATTATACCTCCAGAAATAAATAACTTCACAGTCGGATAGTGAGAATTCCAAAGTGTTGGACTTTGTGTACTATACAAGTCATCTTGTAAATACTCCTGGTTTGATCAGGAAGCCCTGAATGGAATAGAAGACAGAGGTGATATTGTCACAACATTTTCTCCTTGTGATCCGACTTGCGGCAGCAGCCACAGCAGCCTTAGAGGAGCAAGATGAACTTTATGCATACCCATCAGTAGACAGTTTCCATAATCAAGCATTGATGATACTAATTTTACCACCATTTGATATAATTTCCTGTAATATAACATTTTACCCAAATAAAAGCCCTGATTGGAATTGAGCATTACTGGCCAAGTTGTTGATATGTGCATGAAGACTGAGTTTCTTATCAAGAGTGAATCCAGGAGATTGTGAGCCTTGAGTAATGAATGGTGGAAGGTTAAGTATTCATTGCTAGAACTCAAACTCATAACCTCCAGAACATCAAATTATAACTGAGCCCTTTTGTCAGCTTAGGATGGTGATATGACTTGTGTTTTAATCTGTATCCAGCTGAAGCTGTTTGGTCCAAGATACCAGCAGTCGCTTTGCAGAGGTAACTTCAAATAAATATGATCAGCAAGGCTGTTACTTTGCTTCATGCCTCCCTCAACATCATGTTTAGAAAATTTACTCTTTGACCATTTTGTCTGTCATGTTAAGGAATATTTTTGGCAGACCCTCTTTTGTTGGTTGCAGCTGCCAACCCTATTCTTCCACCTTTGTACAGGTGAAATTCTTCACACACATATGCATGGACGGCTATTGAAGACATTACAGAGGAAATTACTCATCACGGTAATTTCTGAACTCTCAGAAGCACCTACCACCATATGGGTAGAGCAAGCAAAAAGGAACTGAGAAGCGGAGTCTAATGAGCACAAATGCCATTGGCCCTGGTGAAGGCAGGAAAGCTCATGTACTTGAACTTCCTTTTAGTGCTATGGCCCGGACGTGATTGAGTGAGTGGACATCTCAGCTACATGGAGAAAAACGACTAAATTACAAAGAGTGGAATTGTGAACACATGTACAGATTCACAGGTTTCATTTCCACTGCTTCACAGTTTCACTGAGATGGCTCTGTGAAAGTGCAAGTCAATGTAACTGTAGACCTTGGGACAACAGATAGACGAGATTGAAGTTGATGAAATGGAAATGCCAATATTTTGACCTAATACTAAAAAGTAAAGTTTCATTTATTATTACCAGATGTACTGCTGTCTCAATTCTGATTTTTAAGAAGTATACATGGTTACTGCGCTTTCTGGCGTCTCATCGTCTCTACCCAGTGCTTAATTTGTAAAACAATAAGTGCCAGGGCCCTCTTCAGGAGGCTACCACAACTTGCACTATCCATTGCCCCTGCCAATGCTGCCAATAACAGTACCAACACAACTACTAACCATTACAATCCTACAAGTGTGACATTTCAGACTATTCCAGGGCCCCAAAACTATAAGAATGGCCTGTGCAGCAGTTAGTCATTTTTAATGTATTTTGAACAAATAAACAACTGTTGTTGTGCTGCTCTCTAAATCAGACAAACAGTGCCACCCTGTGGCAGACTGCCATAAGTCCCGGTGTTGACAATTAAGTGCCAGTGCCGAGCACCAGAAACCACCGGCACAAATTAAGTACTGCCTCTACCAGGATCAAAGAAGTGTCTGTGTCTTCTCAAAGTTTCATGCCCATCTCGAAGATTTGTAGAGCCTGCTTGTCGGCTACTTCCACAGGCTTTGCAAGAAATAAATCTTAGAAGCTTCTTCCAGATGTAATGCTTCTTTTGGCAAACACACAATATGAATAGTGGCGTCTCATCTGTCTTTTCATGCTGTGAGAACAGTTATGATGAGCTGGGATTGCCCAACAGCAGGGCACTCCGAAAGGGAAAAAGTATTTTCATGATGATTCAGGTACTCTTGGTTGTTGCTCTGCCTTCTTCATAACACCCACCCACTAGCACTCAGAAGCCCATATTCCAGTCCGATTCTACATCACACGAAAGTTAGGGAATTGAGGAAGCAACATGGGGACCCACTGGCAGGAATGAAGCATTTCATGCAGAGGACCATACGTGTGGAAGGCCTCCTAGGAGTACTTAAAGTAAAATCATCTGTTGAGAAGAAAGAAGATTGGTGTTCACTTTAGTTCTCCTGCAGCAGAATTGAGTTTCCAGTCAGATGTGCAGTAGAGAGATGGAATAAGAGATCCTGGGTTGAGGTTGTGGGCTGTCTGCCTCAAGTGGGATATTTGGACATGTGCGGTTAAGATCACCATCTAAAATTACATTTGTACTTATCACCAGTACTTATTTTGTCAAATAAATAAATAAGTGCAGAAGCTGACGATTTTTCTTAGAAGGCTGTCACTGCAGAATAACAAGGATGCCCAGCATTTATTCCACCTCATGCCTCTTTTGTTTATCACCCTACACTTCATGTCTGTTTTACTCATGCATGTTCTTTTTCACTCCTGTTTTCTGTTTTTGTCACTGTTTTCCTGTATTTCTTTTCTTCCTTCTTTCTCCCTTTTCTGCCTTTCATGCTCTTCCTTTGGATCCGATGATGAAAACTGTGTCCTGTTCACCAAAAATGAGTGCCTGTGCTCACCAGCTGCAACCATCAGAACAAATTAAACACTATTTCTACAGATGCATCTTTGCACTTTCAATAGATCCCTGTTTGTAACCACTTGTGTTTTCCTCTATATAGATCTGTGGGAAGGGTTGCCGGCACCCTAGCAATTTGAAGAAACACATCCGAACTGTGCACAAGGAAGACATGCGAGTTCAGATCAATAGGGAGCACGCTTCTCCCAGATTCTACAAGAACATGCGCCCTCAAGCAAGGACTAACAACGAACTGCTTCAACAGATTCTGTCCACCACACTTTCAACATTGCAGTCTGCTTCCTCTTCTTATCATGGCCCAGCTGAACAGACTGTCTCCTCTACAGCCACAGCCTCCCCAGTGACTCTTACTTACCTCTCCATGTCCACCCTCGCACAACAGCAACAAGCGCAATCCTCAAGCCAGCTCTCTTTTCACTATATCAGTGCTACCCCGGATACTACTGGTGCCATGTGATGATTGGAAGAAACTGAGAAAATAAATGGTTGTTTTTAATGACTCACCCAAATCATAACACATTGGTAACATTCATTATTTTGGACGAGGGAGCTATTTAGGCAGCATTCATGTCATAATGGGGAGATATGCTGCAGGTATATGTACCCAGCCACTTTCTGTTCACCCATAGCCGGTACTGGCAACGACTCCTGGGGAGTTGTGCGTCCTCGCCTTTAATCGCAGTAGTCTTATTGTTTCTTACAATAAATTGCCCTATTCTGTTGCATATGTTGGTATTTGTATTTTAAATCTACAAAACTGAAGTGATCAAGTTGTGCAAGTTAAGGCCTTCAAACTTCATCACAATTAAAAGGTTTCACTTATTTTTGCACAAAATGGATTTTGGAAAAAGGGACTGGCGTGCGCAAGTGCCCAAAAGGCGAGTGAGTACCATACTCATTTATTTGCACACTATTCATACAGATATGTTGATTTCACGCTTGTGGACGTAAATTGCCTATATCACATTATAGGTATGTTCCAGAGCATACTGTACATCTGATTTGTAAGACTTGTGGCCGAGCAGTTGAGAAGCTGAGTTTGGGTTCCAGTTTCAGAGGTTGTGAGCATCTTTTTGCAGCATAACCTGTTCTAGAGTCACATTTTGTGCATTATTCCACCATCTAGTTCTTTTGGTCTCTAGATGTAAATAAAAATACATTTTAACTTTGGTTGTCGACACTAGGTGTAGTCAATATGACTCACTAAGTGTATATCTGATGTGTTTGACTTCCTGATGACCAGTTGCTGATTGTGCAGATATTTCAGAGAAGACCCATGAAAAGCCTTTTCAAGTTCCATACTTTGTACTCCAACCTTTTGATCTCCAACCTTTTGATCTATAGACAAGCCCTGCAAGGGCATTACAGCAATACTTTTTTGTTTGCAATTACACATTTAGTAGTACAGTGCAAAGGTGAATTCGGACTTTGTTACCAAAGTACAGCAATATTTACATGAGCAAAACACCTTTTACAGTCTCACAGATTGAATTTAGCAATCAATTTCTACACAGAAACAACTCTCCTAATACTCAGGGGGTCTCCAACTTGATTTTAACTTGGGGAACCCATTTAACACCTTGCATTCTGTTTTTGGTAAAATACCTTTTGTTAAAACGAATACACATACAAATGCCATGGCATAAACCATTTATGCAGATGCTCATAGTATAAAATGTTAATAATTGCTTTTGTTGAGGAAGAGGATGGGCATCATGACTCACTTGAGCCTTTGCTTTTCGTGAGGCTTGGCCCCTCCTCACTCTCAACAATCGTAATAAATAAAGTATTAAAGTCTGTACATGCATATATACTTTCAATATACTATATATGCAGATGTCCCTCTACTCCCTTAACAGAGGAAATAATTAGCATATAGCCGTTATGTTGATGATCCTGAAGTTCATTCCGGGACAGGAAAACGACCCCCAGACTTCTCTGCTTACAGGCATCTGAGACAGGTGTTTTATAGGGCCAGTTAGGAGTACAAGTCTAGTTTATGGCCCACATTGAATACAGTCAGTTGTGGCTGTGCACTATTCAATCATTTCTGTGCTTTACTTTGGAAACTGACTTCGTTCCTACGTCTGTTTTCAACCAATCAATCAAACCAGGCTTATAAAGCACGGCTAATCACCCGTGAGGGTATCCAGGCGCTGAGAACCCTGCTGGTAAGGAGGGTTCACTTGAATCTTTTCCTGATTTCCAGTAGAGAGGATGAGGTCCGGCGGTGCAGGCTGAGGTCGTTCCAGGACTTCGCAGCGAGGTAGGAGAAAGAGCGTCCTCCACTGATGCTTCGGCATATGCAGGAGTGTGAAAGAATGAGGTGGAGCACAGGTGTCTGGAGGGTTGGTGGAAGTTCAGGCTGTGGTTGATGTATGCTGGTCCTTGGTTGTGTAGGGCTTTGTAGATGTGGATCAGCACCTTGAATTGAGATCTCTTCTGAATGGGGAGCCAGTGGAGCTTCTTGAGGTGGTGGGTAATATGGGTCCGCTTTGGGAGACCGAGGATGAGTCTGGCTGCTGAATTCTGTGTGGTCTGCAGTCTTTTCAGGAGGTGTGTGGTGATTCGAGGTGATTCCTACTTAGAGTGCGTTGCCATACTCAAGCCGACTGGTGACTAGGGCTTGAGTGACAGTTTGTCTGGTGTTGACGGGGAGACATTTGAAGATCTTATGTAGTATGCAAAGAGTGAGGAAGCAGGCGACGGAGACCGCATTGATCTGGCTTTTCATATTGAGCTTGATGTCCACGTCCCAGGCAAGCCCGTCTGTACCCATCCATGCCTTGACCTCACCCTGCGCCATGGACCCTGGTTCTTGGACCATCCACTGCTACAACTCTAGCACCCTCCACGCCCCCATCACCGGACGTTCCACCGCCTACCACTTTGCGTCACCGAAGAACACACAAGGCCAGCTCACCTGCCGCAACTGAAAATTCGCCGGCCTCCCCACACCAGACCCATTACCCACACCTGACCGGACCACCTCAGAAGCATCCTACTCAACACCCGCTCCATCAAAAGACACGCTGTGGAAATCTGGGACCTGCTGGACTCCATCTCCCCGACGTCGCCTTCTTTACAGAAACCTGGATGAACCCCACCTCAGCCCCCGACAATGCAACCGCCATCCCGGACATCTACAAAATCATCCACAAGGACCGCGTCAACCGACCGGGAGGAGGTATCGCCATTGTACACAAAAACAACCTCCGCCTCACAACCAGCTCCAACGATCACTCACCCGACATGGAGCACCTCCACTTCCAGATCCAGCCCCAACCTGAACCCCACCCTCCGTGGCACCCTTGTCTACAGACTTCCTGTACACTGCCCCCCCTTCAGCGAAGCCATAGCCGACTTCATTGCTCACCACGCTCTCGCCTCAACGGACTACATCCTCCTCGGCGACCTCAATTTTCACCTGGGCAACCTCAACAACCACA
This sequence comes from Calotriton arnoldi, assembly GCA_963921515.1. NCBI lineage: Eukaryota > Metazoa > Chordata > Amphibia > Caudata > Salamandridae > Calotriton > Calotriton arnoldi. The sequence goes on along the minus strand of CAWUFW010008466.1, from coordinate 477,422 downwards.
ACACCTCATACCTACTGGAGAACCTTGCCACCTTCAGACTCAAACAACTAGTCACAACTCTAACCCACTCAACAGGACACATGCTCGACCCCATCTTCTCCGCAAGCAACAACATCTCTGCAGCCACACCTCCGAGCCACACTGGACTGACCACCACTTCGTCCACTTCTCCTTCACACCCACCATACGCCACCACGCCCACCACAGTCCTTGCAGAAGCTGGAACAAGGTCACCAAAGACCAGCTCACCACCTCCCTCAGCAAAACCCCTCCACCGACATCCACGGATGCCAACACCTCAGCACGCAATCTCCACCGCTGGATCTCTGACTGCGGAGACACTCTGGCTCTCCTCAGGAAACCCTCGGGCGAACAGCCCTCCAAGAAAGCCAGCTAGTTCTCCCCGCCCTCCAAGAGTCCTGGTGCACCTGCAGACAGCTCGAGAAAAGATGGAGGAGCAGCATGATCATGGCAGACCATGCAGCCTTCAAATCCGCCGTCACCGCACACCACCACCTCATCAGAACAACAAAGAAAGCAGCCAGGAACGCATCAATGCCAACACATACAACAGCAAAGAACTCTTCTCCGTGGTCAAAGAATTCACCAAACCCAGCACTGAGACAGCAGACATTCCCCCCTCTCAAGACCTCAGCGACAACCTCGCCACCTTCTTCCACCGCAAGATCAAGGAGATCTATGACAGCTTCGCAACCCAAGACCCACCCAAAACCACCACACCCAATGGCTCCAGACCCCAGAAGACCTTGCCCAACTGGACCACCCTCACCTCTGACAACACCCTCAGGATCATGAAGAGCATCCACTCCAGAGCCCCCTCGGATCCCTGCCTTCACCACATCTTCTTCAGAGCCGGCACCTCTATCGCACCTGAACTCTGCTGCACCATTAACTGCTTCATTGAGTCCGCCACCTTCCGGGAAGACTGGAAGTATGCAGAGATCAACCTCTTCCTGAAGAAACCCTCTGCCGACCCTACGGACCTCAAGAACTACCGACCCTTCTCTCTGCTGCCCTTCCCAGCCAAAGTCATCAAGAAAGCCATTAACCTCCAACTCTCTTAAGTTCATCGAAATGAACCACATCCTGGACCTCTCCCAATCGGACTTCAGAAGCAACCACAGCACCGAGACCGCTCTCCAAGCCACTACAGACGACATCTGCTCCCTCCTTGACCAAGGCGAAACTGCTGCCCTCATCCTTCTGGACCTCTCAGCTGCCTTCAACACCGTCTCCCACCACACCCTCTGCGCAAGACTCCACAATGCCGGCATCCACGACAGAATCCTAGAATGGATCTGTTCCTTCCTTATCGGCCGAACACAGAGAGGCAGACTTCCACCGTTCAACTCAGAGCCCACAGAGATCAGCTGCGGAATGCCTCAGGGATCCTCCCTGAGCCCCACCCTCTTCAGCATCTACATGGCCTCGCTTGCACCCATTGTCAGAAGCCACGGACTCAATATCGTCTCATACGCCGACGACACCCAGCTGATTCTCTCCCTGACAGATGAACCCACAGCCGCCAAGAGCAACTTCCACAATGGGATGAAGGCAGTCTCCACCTGGATGAAGGACAGCTGCCTCAAGCTTAACTCAGACAAGACCGAAGTCCTCATCCTGGGCTCCACCCCCTCTGACTGGGACAAATCCTGGTGGCCCGCAGTGCTCGGAACCCCCCACACCCACGGACCACACACGAAACCTAGGCATCATCCTAGACTCCTCGCTCTCAATGAACCACCAAATCAATGCCGTTTCGTCCTCCTACTTACACATGCTCCACCTGCTTTGTAAAATCTTCAAATATATCCCCACCGAGTCCAGGAAAACGGTCACCATGCGCTTGTCAGCAGCAGACTCAACTACGTCAACACACTCTACGCCAGCACCACCCAAAAACTCCAAAAGAAACTGCAGAACATCCAGAACGCCTCCACCAGACTCATCCTGAACATCCCACGCCGCAGCCACATCACGGGCCACCTGAGAGACCTTCACTGGCTACCTATCAACAAAAGAATTACCTTCAAGCTCCTCACGCATGCCTACAAAGCCCTCCACAATGCCGGACCTGCATACCTCAACCACCACCTCTCCTTCTACACTCCCACCAAACATCTCTGCTCCATCCAACTGGCCCTGGCCACCATCCCACGGATCCTCAAGACCACGGCTGGAGGAAGATTCTTCTTCTACCTCGCTGCAAAGACCTAGAACTCCCTGCCTCTGCACGTCAGTCAATCACCATTGCTTCCGCAATTAAGGAAGGACCTCAAGACCTGGCTCTTTGACTGAACCGCAGATCCACCCCCCCACTCAGCGTCTTGAGTCCCTTACAGGTGAGGAGTTGCGCTTTATAAGAAACCTGATTGCTTGATTTACCTGATTGAAGGTTGCGGGTATGGTCTGTCGGAGTGGGTGAGGGTCCTAGTTCGGAAGGCCACCAGGAGTCGTTCCACGGGGAGGTGTTGTTTCTGAAGATCAGACCTTCTGTTTTGTCTGTGTTGAGTTTTAAGCAGTTGTCTTTCATCCAGTCGGCAGTGCTTGTCATGCGCCTGTGGAGGTTGGTCAACGTGATGGAGGGGGTCTTCTGATAGCGAGAGGATGAGCTGGGTGTCGTCGGCATAGGATATAATATTTAGTCCATGGGTTCTGACAAATTTGGCCAAGGGGGGTCATGTAGGTGTTGAACAGAGTAGGGCTGAGGGATGAGCCTTGAGGGACACCTCAGATTATGTTCTTGGGTTCTGAGGTGAAAGTTGGTAGACGGATTCTCTGGGTTCTTCGGGTGAGGAAGGAGGCGATCCATTTGAGGGCACCTCCTTAGATTCCAATGTAGTGAAGCCTCTTGAAAAAGGTGTGGTGGGATACTGTGTCAAGCGCTGTTGAGAGGTCGCGGAGGTTTAGGGCTGCCGTTTCTTCTTGGTCAAGAAGGGTTCTGATGTCGTCAATGGCAATGATCAGGATGGTTTCAGTGCTGTGGTTGGTGCGGAATCTGGATTGAAAAGTGTCCAAAAGATAGTGGTTCTCCAGGTGTTCCGTGAGTTGGCGGTTCATGGCCTTTTCGAGGACTTTAGCGGGAAAGGGGGGCAGAGAGATGGGACAGTAGTCTTGGACCATTCTTGAATGGAGGGTTCCCTTCATGAATGGAGTTTTCCATTCTGACCTCAAATGCTGTTTGGTTTTGTGTTGCCAAGATTCCAGATAGTTCTTTATCCTTATTTAGGAAAAGCAGGTATTTACTTCCTTCCTGAACCTCAGATGGTCTTGTATGTTTTTTATCTTAAGTGCTTAAAAGTTCCAGAGTTCTGTTGCCTTTACTAAGAATGATGTTCCATCTGCAACTTTTTTCTTCTAGGAGTAAATGGTTAGACAAGGTGTTAGTTTTGAGCATAGTGTTCTGTTCTGGGATCACCATTGGAATTTTGTCATTAGGAACCTCAAGCCTTTCTCTGACTGGACCTGTAGAGAATGCAGAGTATATTAAAGGCAGAGCATCTAGCTTCAGGTAGCCAGTGGAGTGGATAAAGCATCGGAGCAATCCGTTCCCCTGGATGAAGATGTGTTCCCTTGGATTAAAATGCATGTGAAGTCATCAGTTTTTTTATTCCTATGCAATCCCTTACCAGGTCCTTAAATATTTCCTCTCCTCCTTCCTTTTTTTCACTTGCTCTGACCAAAAAGTTGAGTTTGAAGGGGATTAATAGAGTATTGGCTTATAGTTCCTAAGACAAATGCACAAGAGAGAGATGGGTAAAAGTGATAGAGAGAGAAATGTTAAAGCACAAGAATGAGTGAGAAAGATCTACATGACAAAGACAAAGTTATGCAAGAAATAAGAGGCACAGATATGAGAGCGAACCAGTGGGTTCGAGGGACACCTGAAGTGCGTAGTGTTATGGCATGGGGCTGCCCCACTTAAGCAACCTGTCTGCATTTGTACACAGCATGGGGGCCTGTCTGCATTTGTACACGGCATATCACTTACTGCTCAAGCCTGCATCAGCCACATATTTATTTTATTTATTTGTAAAGTGCATGACTGTCTATAAGACTTTTTTTTTTTTGTGTTGTAATTTTTTATTAGCATTTTTGCAAGAATTCATCACAAGAACAGTAATGATAATAGCATTTAACATGTAACAATTCATAATAAAGAAATAAGTATATTATAAGCCGAAATAGACACGTGATGGATACTATTTGGTAAGAAATAGAATATATATATGTGAATAAATAATTGAACAAATAATTCAATAAGTATATTGGATATCAGAAGATAATATAATATAAGGTGAGATAAGATAGGATAAGATAGAATAAGATAAGATAAGGTAAGATAAGATAAGATAACCAGGGGTGGGAAAGAGTAAAGGGTGGAAAAAAAACCAACAAAAAAAACGTGTTGGACTAAGAGACAGGGACAGCTGCAGTGGGGGTATTAATATCAATATCAATACCACTATTCATAGTCAAGAAAGGTGACCAAACCTGAAGAAATATGTCAGTTTGATTCTGAAGATTGTAAATAACTCTTTCGTGTGATGCAGTGTGTATCATTGTTGTCAGCCATTCTTCTTGGGAAGGAGGAGATGGGGATTTCCAATGACGTAAGATACATATTTTTGCTGTAGCCAATGCTGTATGAAAAAGACGACATTGGGGTTTGGAGAGTTGTGGGGAGAGTCGTAGATCATGAAGAAGGATAGTAGCAGACGTAAGCGGGAGAGATAAAGGCATTGTAGAGCGTAAGATTCTACCCACAAATGCCCAAAAAGGTTGTACCATTGGGCAATCACATATAATGTGCGTAGAGTCACAACTGGAGCTAGAACACCTCCAGCAGTTAGCATGTGAGAGTAAACCAGCCTTCTGTAGTTTTGCAGGAGACCAATGCCACTCATGAAGGATTTTGAAGAGGCAGAATTTTAGTCTAGCTTCACGAGTGCCTTTGTCTAGATTTTCCAGCATTTCCTCCCATTCCCCATCAGTGTAAGAGACTGAAAGCCGATTCTGCAATTTGAGTTGTAGCGTCGGTGATAAGGGTTGAGAGTGAAGATACATTGTAAAAATTTTATAGAGGCCAGATATTACTCCTTTATGTTTACCCCAAATATTTAAAAAATTTGATACTATGTGTGAGGATTGAAGGGTGGAAGAAGATATATGTAGGTGATTTTTCAAACATTGTTGAAGCTAATTATATTTGAGAGACTGATGTATTGGAAGATCAAATTCTTCTCCTAGTTGTGTGAATGATTTAAGATCACCATTGTGGAAAAGCTGATCTAGCGTTTGAATACCTGCTAAGGTCCATAATGGCCAGGATAATACTTTCCTATTAATACGAATACTGGTATTGTTCCAAATAAGTGCCTTTTCATGAATATTTGGGTTAAAGGCTAATAACCTGTGTGCTCTTTGCCAGGACTTGAGCATTGCTGATAGAATTGGGTTTTTAGATTTCTGATGACTGATTTTAGCACCATACAATGCGGAAAGGCCTGGATCTGAAGATAAGAGATGTCGTTCTATATGAACTCATTGAGGAACATCTGAGATTCCCGGTAACATATATGATAGTTGAGAGATTTGCAGTGCCAGATTATAATGTTCAATTGAAGGAAGACTCAGTCCTCCATAAGTGTGGTGTGCTTTTAATTTCGCTATAACTAAACGAGGTTTTGTCGAACCCCATATAAAAGATTTTATTTTAGAATCTATAAGTCTCAGCATAGATAAGGGAATGTGAAGAGGAAGCATGCCTAAGGTATATAAAAAACGTGGGAGAGTAACCATTTTAACAGCTTGGACTCTTCCCCACATGGAAAGATTTAGAATTTTCCATTTATCAAAATCACGTTGCATTTGAGTGATCAGTGGATTTAGGTTGTCTGAAGTCATATCTTCCATACCTTTGTTTACTAATATGCCTAAATACTTAAGACGTGAGGACTGCCAATGGAAAGGGAAACCATAGATAGCCGCTTTTGTGGTGCCATCAGAAATTGGTAAAGCTTCGCTTTTGTTCCAATTTATTTTATAACCTGAGATGGATGAAAAGTTTTCTATGATTTGGAGTAAAGATGGTAGTGAGCGAGAGAGATTCGTGAGAGTAAGTAAAATGTCATCCACATATAAATAAAGTTTGGATTGACCTATGGGGAGATGCCCGTGACTTCATCTGATTGACGAATAGTGACTGCCAGAGGTTCTAATGCCAAAAGAAAAAGGAGTGGGGATAAAGGACAGCCCTGACGTGTTCCTCTTAGGATTGGAAATGAATCTGACAGAAAACCCCCACAGTTTACTTGTGCAGAAGGATTATTATATAAAAGACGTATTTTTTTAATAAACTGATTTCCTAATCCGAAGCGTTCCAGCACTTTGAAAAGATATTCCCACTCTATGCGGTCAAAGGCCTGTTCGGCGTCTAATGATAAAGCTAATGCATCTTGTGAGAGTTTTTTAGCATACCATAATGTATGTGTCAGTGTACGGATGTGATTCCTAGAGGAACGCCCTGGAACAAATCCCACTTGGGTTGGGTGAATTAAGGAAGGTAATACCTTCTTAAGACGAGAAGCTGGAATACTGGCAAATATTTTGATATCGCAATTCAGAAGTGAGATAGGGCGATAATTGGCACAAAGTAGAGGATCCTTTCCAGGTTTAGGAAGTACTGCAATTATTGCTTTGTTAGAGATGGGACCTAAAGAATGATCGCGTTCAGCCTCCTGAAATGCAGCATGTATTGAATCAACCACATTATACCCAGTCCAACAATAGAATTCAGCTGGGAATCCATCCTCTCCAGGGGCTTTATGATATGATAAGTTGGAGATTGCATGTGCAATTTCATCCTTGCTAATCTCTCCCTCAAAAATGGCCCTACCCTCATCTGAAAGACGAGGAAGATCTACCTTTGTCTATTTGTGCCTCAGGTGTGTAAAGAGATTTATAAAAAGAAGCGAATTCATTTACTATGTCTTGTGGTCTAGTAAGAATGTGACCTTGAGAGGATCGGATAGCTGATATGGTCATAGCTGCTTCTCTTTGTCTTAATTGTGCCGCTAATAATCTACCTGCCTTTTCTCCTTGCTCGTAGTGTCTCGTTTTCATTCTATGTAAAGCAAATTCCACCTTAGAGGTAAAGAGACCATTTAATGCCATTCTAGCTTGCTCTAAAGATTTACGATTTTGTAAGGTTGGTGCTTTGGCATATAAGCGGGTGTATAATAGTATTTCCTGCTCTAATTCCTTTTGTCGTGCAGCATGCCGCTTATTAGCCAGCGCTGCTTCACGCATTAATTGACCTCTAATAGTAACTTTAGCCGCAGCCCACAGCATTCTACTTGAAGTTACAGAGCCCTGATTTGTGGAAAGGTAATCTTGAAAGTAAGCTTGTAATTGAGTTTTACCCTTGGGAGATTTGTGTCGTGATATATTCATGCGCCAGGGTTGGCGTCCTGGTCTAGGTAGGTCAACATCCAGAGCTAAGAAAACCGGGGAGTGATCGGATAATGCTGCTTCTAGGATGTAGGAGTCTTGAATCGATTGGATCAACCCTTGGGATACTAAAAAGTAGTCCAAACGAGACATGGGTTGGAGAAAAGAATGTATATTCAGTATCCGATGGATGGGAGAGACGCCAGCCATTGTCTGCTAGTATATCATCCTTTAATGCTCTATCTGCTGCATTATTTTGTCTAACGGACCTGTTTTATCTAGAATTGGGTCCCTCACAATATTCCAATCACCACCTATGAGATACTGTGATGCACCAATCTCTGTTAATAAGCGATTCAAATGAAGAAAGAATGATTTTTTTGCTCCAGTTGGGGCATAGACTGAACCTACGCAAATAGATGTATCTCTTATACGTAGCTTGGCAAATGCGTAACGACCCTCAGGATCCGTCCACGACTTCAATATCTTAACTTGGAGAGATTTGCGGATGAGGATCGCTACTCCACATTTGCGAGTGGGGCCTTTATGTCCAGGATCACCTTTCTGTACACTACTATGGATTACTTTACCCACCCAGTCTCTACACAGTTTTTCTGAATCCAATGCATCTAGATGTGTCTCTTGAAGTAATGCCACATCTGTCTTTTTAGATTGGAGATATGACAGCACTTTTTTCCGTTTGATGTAATGAGTGAGACCATGGACATTCCATGTTATTACAGAAAGAGGATGTGCGTTTGTCGTGTTGGACATGCCTAAAGAGTATAGATGAGATTGAATAAAACTTTGAAAAGTATGCTTATAGAATTGTAGAAGTCAGAAAAAAGTCCTGAAATAATAAAAAATAGGTAGGAGGGATGGAGAGGGGGTGGAAAATAGGAAAAGGAACCCCTGGTTGTTAACAGAAATATATATAATTAGTAATACAAAGAATATCTGAAATGTTGGAAGAAAAAGTTTGTAGATGCAGTAAAGTGAAGAAAAAGAGTGTGAGTAAGATGTGTAGATTGATATAAAATGATTCAAGCACTACAATTATTAAACTGTTAACCGCGGGTCTGTTACTCCCAGAGCACCACCGTAGAGAGGAGGCCCGACAAAAGGATAGGAATTACGGTTGGGTATGAAGAATATACACATCTTACTATAATGTAAATTATAATAGTACAGTAGATCTGTGGGATTATAAAGTATAAATGCATACATAATATAAGATGATAAGGTCAGTGAACTATGATGAAATTGACGTCTTATAGTTCTATTAAATACGTTATATATCACATAGAAAAAAAATACATTATAATATATAAAGACATGTAAGTTAGAAATTAGTTGAGTAACTTATAATAGAAGAAATATGCTAAATAGAATTGATAGATAAATATAAAATTGGATTAAACAGTATGATAAAGTATTTCATAATATAACATCCGATCAAAACAATATATTCTAATAAATAATAATACGATATATTAAAAATGATGTTCAATTGTATGAAATTGTATGAAAGTGAAATATATTTTCAATTTTCAATATATAACTGCTAGCTAAATAAGATATATAGTTTACTATAATGTAAATTATAGTAATACATTAGATCTAGGTGAATATAAAGTATAAGTACATATATAGAGTAAAATGGTAAGGTCATTGAACTATGATGAAATTGGCGCCTTGTATTTATAATAAACATGCTATATATCAGGGATGAAAACATCATTATAGTGTATAAATACATACAAGTTAGAAAATGATTGAGTAACTATAGTATGATAAAGATGCTAAATAGAATATATATAGAAATATAAATTGGATTAAACAGTATTATATAATATTTCATAATATAACATCTAAGCAAAATAATATATTCTAATATATAGCAAAATGATATATTAGAGATGATATTCAATTATATGAAATTATATGAAGTTGGAATATCGTTTCAATTTTCAGTATAAAGCCTATAGCTGGATAATATATACATTTTACTATAATGCAGACTGTAATAATACATAAAATTTATATGAAAAGAAGGTATAAGTACATATATAGTATAATATGATAAGGTCATTGAACTATGATGAATTTGACGTCTTATATTTATAATAAATACGTTATATATCAGGAATGGAAACATTCATTATAGTGTATAAATACATACAAGTTAGAAATTGATTAAGTAACTATAAGAGAAGAAATAGGTTAAATATAATATATATAGAAATATAAATTAGAGTAAACAGTATTACATAATATTTCATAATATAATATCCGAGCAAGACAATATATTCGAATGTATAGGAAAACAATATATGAAAGATGATACTCAATTATATGAAAGTATATGAGATTGGAATATATTGTCAATTTGCAACAAAGAGCCTGTATCTGAAAAAAGAGCCCTCTTTAATGATAGAAATGCAAGTGCTCATCTTAGTTCAAATGAGATAAAATGGGTTATTGTCGTCAGTTTAAATCTGAGAAATCATTGCTGTCAGTCTTCATCTGAGGCTGGTTTCAGAGGAGAGCGAGATTTATCTCTATGTTGCTCTTGTGTAAAAGCAGAGACAGTATGCAGCGCTGAAGACTTGTCATCTTGGATACGGACAGAGCATTCTAGATCCCTTCCTCTGTGCCTTGGATTGCTAAGATTACGTCTTCTGTTATCCAGTGATTGTTGTGAAGGACCCAAGCTCTCATGAGTGGCATCAACTGAAGCGTCTAGCGTATCCATGTCCTGTATTTTCAACTGGTCTAGGAATTGCTGTAGATCTGCTGGATCATAGAAGTCTCTAGAATCGCCATTCTTCGTAATACGAAAGCGAGCTGGCTCGAATAGACCATATTTAATGTCCATCTATCATAACTGAGGCCGGATGGCGAGAAATGCTTTGCGTCGTTCGTTGGTCTCTTTGGAGAAGTCTGCAGCCATATGGATGACATGACCATTATGTGAAAAGGAACCTTGCGACTTTTAAGCCTGGGCGTAGTTCGCGAAGTAGCGCTACGCGAAGCTACGCAAAGTGCAGTTCGCACTACGCGAGCTACGCGTAGCACTACGCGAACTGCGTAGTGCACTGTTCGCAATGATTGCACAGTGCCGGATGCTTGTCCGCACTGTGCAATCATTGAAAACGGCATCTTGCACAGTGCGAGCTGTCTTTTACTGCCGCTCGAGTAGATTTTTACTCGAGCGGCAGCTTTCTCAACGCGGACTGGTAGTTTCTCATCGCGAGCGGTCGCGAGCATACGCGACCACTCGCAATGAGAAACCTGACCTCCCGCGTTGAGAATCTCGCCGGGAGGTTTATTTTCCACGCTCGCGATCGGCAACTTGATGTTGCTGATCGCGAACGAGGAAAAAGTCTCGCCGGGATGTCATTTTGCTTGCTCGCGGTCGCCAACTTGACGTTGAGGACCGCGAGCAAGCAAAAAATGACCGCTGCACTACGCTACGCTACGCGTGTTTGCACTGTGCTACGTGCAATTCGCGTTGTGCGAAGTAGCGCAAACTTCGCAAACTACGCGAGCGTAGCGTAGTGCTTTGCCCAGGGTTAGCGACTTTGCTGCAGTGAGTAGATGTCTAGCTTTTTCATGCCTCAAGAAGCAAGCGATGAGTGGTCTCTGCCGAGCTGTTTGATCCTTCCGTGGAGGGCCGATGTGATGAGCTCTTTGAATTTCTAGTGGAGGATTAAAGGTGATACCAGTTAATTTTGGAAGGACATCACATAAAAATAGGCGAGCATTTTGACCCTCAATTGTTTCTGGAAATCCAAAGAAGCAAATGTTGTCTCGTCTACTACGATCTTCTAAGTCAACTATCTTGCTGCGAAGAAATAAGAGCTCTTGGTCCTTGTTGTGTACTTCGTTAAGACGACTTTCCACTGTTATCAGTCTCCAATCTAATGCATCAGTTTTTGTATGAAATCCCGCAAGTTCTGCACTAATAGTTTTGGTTTCAGCTGCCAGGGATAATATATTATTAGAACATTGGAATGTTGGGACTTCCATTGAAAACAATGGAGTAGCTCAGGGCTTATAATGGCTGGTATAAGCCCGGAGCTCCAAAATTCCAATGTTTCTTTGTTCACAGCTGTGTCTGTGAACAAAGGCTTCAGGGAGCCTGAGGGGATTTCAATCCCCTCGCGCTCCCTGAAGCCTTTGTTTTATTTGTTAGAACATTCTGCCCTCTAGTGGCAGAATGTTCTAATAGCCTTATAGCCCTTCGTAGCTGGGCTATACCGGCTATTAAAGTCTCGCTCCCTTGTAAAAGGCCCTCGCCTTCGGCTTGGGCCTTTAACGCTGGAGCGGGCCATTAATAGCCGGTATAGCCCGTTACGGCGGGCTATAAGGCTATAATATCCATATCCTCTAGCCGTCGACTGACAGTGGAGATTTCCTGTAGTATACGATTCATTGTGTCACCTTGTGGAGAAGCGTTGGCGTTTTGTAGGTGATTCCTTTGTAGAGGGAGGAGCTCCTTTCGTAGGCATTTTGCTTGGTTTTTTAAGAACTTCAGCAAATAGGAGAGGTGTAAAGGAGGTATTCCCGTGTTTGCTGTTTGACATTAAGATCAAACCCCACAACAATGTGCATATATGTAATTTAGACCTCTACAGTGCTTCTCCAGAATAATGCCCTCACTAGTTGGTCTACATTGTTGAGGGTAGCTGTTTGTTGAAAAATATTATTAGTGAGGATGCAGCTTTAGAAGACGGTACTGACAGGAATCAAGACTGATTATTGATTCTAGCCTCAGTACTTTGGAAGGCACCTGGTCGAGTCAATTGGGAATGTCACAAATGCCAGGTAGTTTATAAGGCTGAATATGCTGTGCGAGGCGCAGTTTCCGTGTGATTACAGGAACTCTCCCAAAAGCTGCACTTGGAAACGAAGGCACATGCAAGAGGAATCTCCAAAGAAACAAAGACAAACGCAGAGGTCCGAGTGTCCTTGTATATGAAGACTGGGGAAGTCCTAATCACCCAAAAGTGAGACCACTGTACATTTTCCTCAGAATACAACCTCCTCCAATGGTCATATATTGCGCAGCAAATGTGACTTCAAACAACAAAATATGTCCTCAAATTGTTGTTATTGCACTATGTAATTGAATGTGCCTCATTTCTGTTTAAACTGCATTACTGTGAGGCAGTCGCGTAGTATCATTGCAGCAGCCTTGCATTATTTACAGTAATGGGCCACATGCGCAATAAATGTGAGTTTAAACAACGAAATACATATATCCAAAATATATCCTCAAATTGTCTTTATTTCATTTTGGAAATAAATGCGCCTCACTATTGGTTACTCCTTATTACTGTGGAGCTTTCACGTAGCACCATTGCTGCAGCCTTTCCTTACTGACATTAAGGTACCTCAGAGCTCCGCCCGTAATTCTAGTCATACAATGAAGGCGCGTCCACATGGGCAGAGGCAGTGAGAGGAACCTCGGCCTCTGCGCATGCGAGGACCGAGGATTCCTGAAGCGGTGAAGGCCAGCTGACGTCGCGCTCACCTGAAGAAGCTGCGACGAGAAAAGGAGTCATGCGAGACGCCGCACAGCCTCAGGACCCACACGAAACGTTTCTCCAAGTTTCATCGAGGCAGAAGTCAGCAAAGTTGCAGCCCTTTTCGTCAGAGGCTCCTCTCCCGGCAGAGCCCGCGACTTAGGCAGCCATCTTCTCCGGTGGCCAGACCACGCCCCCCTGTCTATAAGACTTCTTGACTCTAAGCAGCAGCAGAAACTATAAACACCAAACCCAGACTGCACTTGATTGGATCTAAGAGAATAGAAATGTTGTCAGGCTATGCTGGAATCCTAGATAGGTCTACATCATAGGATCCTCACTGATAGTCATAAACATAGAACATTCCCTCCCATCTGCGGGTACCACAGAACACTTTCTTCTAAATATTTAGAGTCAATCTGTAGGAAATAAACACGTCAATGCCCTCTGTACATATCTTGATAATGAGCTAGCTAGGCCAGCTTTTTATCTGCATTTTTCTAATTTAGCAAAATGTTATTCTTCAATTCAGTAAAACCACATTGCAGCACTTACCTGAAAACAATGTTGTACCCTATCCAAAATAATCTGTAACCTAAATTAGGGATAGAGAAAATTTAAGGAAAAAGGTGCTGGTCTGGTCAAAAATGCAGACACTGCAGAGAGCAATACACTGATACTTTAAGAATCCAGCAGCTTCTCCTTCGTAGCATGCATTGTACTGTCAACCTGCTTCACATCATCAGTTCTTTTTTCTGGGTCATGCGGAGTAGATCTCAGAACACTCTCTGGTTTTCTTTACCCAATGTATCTTTACTTTTTCTATAAAATTGAAGAATTTCGTGTTTCATTCCACGTCTTTTGAGACCATTAACATTTTTCACCCATTTTGTCAATCAAAGAAGGATTTTATTTCACTGAAATGCCATCTCTTTTAGTGAAATATTCCTCATGTGGGCGAAAGAAGGCTTTTTGAAACCCTCATACTCTTTGTGTGGTATGTCTTCCTGCCTCACATTCAGTTAGAGTGCAAACTTTGTTAAAAATATTGCAAAAAGAGCTCTAAAAGACAGGGAGTGCATTTGTCTCAAAGGAAAGCTTGAGAACATGTGAGAAGAAGAAAAAGACTGAGAGGAGGCCCCCTTTTCTGAGATAGGATCGTTTCATGAAAGAGAATCTCACAGAGGAAGATTTAAAGGTGCAAGAGAAGCAACATGGTGTTGTAAGAGAAGTAATCTACGAAAGGGAGTATCTTTTTACCAGGATCTTCCAGACCAAACAGTTGTAACGGATGTCTCTTTCACAGAATCTGTTGGTCATCTTCTGGATCTCACAGTTCAAGGACTGTAGTTAGAAAAAGTTTTGTAAATTGCAGGTGGTTCACATAGCGTTGAAAGGGTTTGCACCATCTCAAACTTCAAACAGGATCATGATTCACATCAAATGAAAATCAAATTCTTTATTGTTTTGGTTAATTACAACTGTAACAATGTTACTTTTAAAACATACAGATCTAATTAGTTGACTTATCAGGTAAATTGCATAAATGTTTAAATAAATCGTAACAGTGCCGTACAGCGTTGCTTGACAATGTCATTTGCCAAAGGTAACTTTAAACAAATCTGGTTATTCATTTAAAATTGACCAGATTGACTTAATAGATAAGACAGCAAATGGGCATTTACATTAAGTGCAACAATGCTAACATCATGCCACTAAGTAATCTACCTTAGCCAGGAGTTCGGATAATAAATAAGACAATAATAATTGGCAAGATAAAGTGCAGCAATGCTAACATCATATCATCGAATAGACTAGGATAGCTGGACATTATCAGTCATATTAGTGTAGAAACGATTGTCTGGCTTTTTATAGTCTAATATTATCCCAGACTTTTGACAGGATAGCTGAGGTTGCAGCTCAGCTAGCAGCCTGTCACCGTTTGTTAATACACTTGCAGGCACTTGTACTTTGTTCAGGATTTAAGTTGTACGGCCTTTTCATGCGGTGACAAAAATGTCATAAATTTGCAGTTCAATTGAGGGTCAGCAGGACTGACTGTCTATTATCGCTGCTCTGCATGTACGAATGCCTCTAGCATTAAAACTCTGTAACGTGGTTTGTGTAAAAAGGGGCATGAGCAAACCAAGTGTATAAAATCCTCTTTCTCAGCACCGCAAAGCTTACATATTTGTTGAACCGTTATATTTCCAAGTCAGTTGGCATACCATCGCTGGTAATTGGCCAACACAAATGCCCATCAACCATCTCTTAATTTGTAACGAAAATGTAAGACTTAAATATGGGTCTGGTTTCAAGCTATCATAGGAGTTAAGCACCATCCAGACATGAGATCGATGGTTAAGTCTATTTTTGTCATCCAAATACGTATGCGTCTTTCCAGCTTTATTTACCACTTACTTGAAGACCGAAAAGGGCAAGTTCTTGTTCCAGAGTTCCGTTAAGATTGTCAGTTGTGATGAAGTGTAGAGGTATTTATAATAAGTGGATGTGAATCTTTTTCCAATGCTGTCCATAATGGGATATTTAATAAGCTTTCTTGATCTGACCTTATTTTGCACCAGCACTTTATTGTTGTGTGCATTCTCCCCAATACATGCCTGAATTCTAGTCGAACCTGTGCCGGGGAGGAACTTTGGGGAAGACCAAACACCCGCTTAAAAGCGCTGACATGCAGTCTGTCCAGAAGTGCTGCATCCTGGCATCACATGGCAACATTTGCAAGTGCCATGGTTGGTAGCAGCTTGATCGCTATTACTGTAAGTAGTGGCTTAAAAGAGGGACCATCCAATTTCTTTGGAAGTGTGCGGAAAGCAAAGATAAGCGCATTCCCTTTCTTTGCCATATACTATTTTTGCTCACAGAAGTTTGCTCTATTGTCTATATACTCCCAAGTATTTATAGCTGTTGACCTCCTCCAATGTTATCTCGTCGAGGCAGATTTTAACAGGGGGCCAGGATCGATTACTGATGGTCATTGGTTTAGTTTTACTTGTATTGATTTCAAATTTGTTAGCATTGACATAATTTTTCAGTGTAGTGACTAACCTTTGTAATCCAACTTTTGTTGAACTGAACAGTAAAACATCGTCCACGTAGGGCAAGTGAGATAGACATTGTGAACCCAGGTGCGGTGGTTGGGAGTTTACCTGATCTAACTTTGTTGTCAAGTCTGCCGTAAACAGATTAAAAAGATATGGTGCCAACACACACCCTTGCTTTAGGCCTTTTTCAGTAGCAATCTTCCTCAAGAGCCTGGTATCACATCCCAACTTAGCTTGAATCCAGGTTTGTGAGTGTAGTTGTTCGATGGCTCGTAGTAGCTTCTCTGGGATATTCCATTCATTTAGTTTTCTCCATAAGATCCTGCGATCTACATGGT
This sequence comes from Calotriton arnoldi, assembly GCA_963921515.1. Classification (NCBI taxonomy): domain Eukaryota; kingdom Metazoa; phylum Chordata; class Amphibia; order Caudata; family Salamandridae; genus Calotriton; species Calotriton arnoldi. The sequence continues at coordinate 461,015 of CAWUFW010008466.1, read as the reverse complement.
TGAATGCTGCTTTAAAATCTATATAGCAAAGGTGCAGTTTATTTCGCATTCACTTGCATTTATCTGCAAATAGGGAAACTGCTAAGATGTTCGTTGTTGTACCAAGTCCTTTCCTGAATCCAGTCTGGTTTGCTGGGACCACATTGTTCTTGTTGGAACACTCAATGAGATCTATACCAAAGACAAGTAATGGAGTGCACACCCGTTTTTGTGAGTGCACACCGGGAACTACGCCTTTGAGCATGTCATAAAACTATCGAACCTAAACAAAAACGGGTGTGCACTCAATTGCTTGTCTTTGGTATAGTTTATTGCTGTCCCTTCAATCATCTGCACCCCAATAAAAGAGATAAAATGCACAGTAACTTCAGAGGCAACGTAGGTACTATGAGTTGCACAGAGGTCATCCGTGGGAGTCACCGTTTTTTGATAAAGAACTGAATAATTCATCCATACAGAACTGTTGTTTTTATGTATTCATGTCAAAGCGAATTTCGCAAGAGTACAATATGAGTAGATTGAAGTTTTCCTTTTAATGTTTCATTTTGGTGCATTTTTCACAAAAATATAACCCCATTTAATTTTGTATAATTGTATTTAAACATGGATTAATGTAGTTTCAGCATTTAGTAAGCATGGTAGGCACAACGGATTAGAACACAGGGGGATATTCTCAAGGAAGTGGTGGTGAGAGGCCTCTCACCGCCACTTCGGAAACGCGAGGCTGCACCCTATTCTCAAGAATGTGGTGCAGCCTGGCGTTTCCCCCTGCAATGGCGCTAAGTTTCACGACTTAGCGCCAACGCAGACATCCTTGCACCAGAGTGCAAGGGTGTCTGTGTGCAGGGGAGGGTTGTTTATGTACAGGAAGGTGCCCCTTCCTGCACATAAACAATCCTAAAATACCATTTTGTAACTTTCATGTGTGCTGCTTCGTGCAGCACACATCAAAGTTACAAAATGGCATTTCTGAAAAGGTTTGTTCATGTACAGGAAGGGACACCTTCCTGTACACGAGCAAACCATGGCATTTTGCTTTTTCCATGTGTGCTGCACAAGGCAGCACACATGGAAAAAGCAAAAACGAGGAGAAATAAAGCATTTCTCCTCGTTTTGCCACCTTAAGACCAGGATTCTTCTGGTCTTAAGTTCGGCACTGCCACCTATTATCGCCGCCCTTGATAATAGGTGGCAGCGTCGATCATAATGAGGGTTGCGGTGGAACGCCCACCGCAACACCCACTGCACGCCCCTTTCACGCTAAATTTAGCGTGAAAGGGGCCTTATTCTCAAGGCAGCGTTAAGCCACTTAACGTGGCTTAAAGCCAAGTTAAGTGGGTTAACGCTGCCTTGAGAATAAGGCGCTGACCCTATCGCCACGGGAACGTCAGAAAAAGTGACGTTCCCGTGGCGATAGGGGCTTGAGAATATGCCCCACAGTGTTTCTTTTATGTTTATTTAAGGTGGGGTTGGTGGTCACGTTTAGTTAGTATTTCACAGCATGTTTTGAATGGATTGGTTGCACCGGGAGCACATTGGGATTTCAAAGAGAAGCAGTTTTCTGCATACGCATTTGAGATCATTAGTTGAAGGAGTCACGGAGCTGATTACGGCATTGAGATGTTCGAGAAGTGGATTGTATTTGTTATATTATAAGTGCACTTTTTTTAGGCTTGTTTTGGGTTCTTAAGAACACAGCTTAGCATGGGAGACTCTGCACAAAAGTCAATTTTTTTTCGCAGATTAAATAATTCTCTGATTTTGGTTCATCCTTTAGTTAAAATGTGGGTTAGACGGTTTTATTTAATGGTGTATTTTCAGTTTAGTTTTGTGGATTTTAGGATTGTTTTTGGGCATTCACATTAACATAGAGTCAAATGCCATGAAAGTACACAAGAACACTGATGGTTTGTTTTTATATCACAGCTACTCCTGACGAAGGGCGCATTGCCCGAAATGCATTGGGTGAACACATGTATGGTTACCTAGGATGAAAAGTGGATTCTAACGTGCCGTTATAAAAGGCCTGGATGGGCATTCATGCTGCATTTTAAAGTTTGGAATCACATTGCCTCCACTGTGAACATGAAGATTATCGCTGAATAAAAATGAATAAATATGAATTACTTTGGATTACGATGGTTTATTTGGAATCACGCTGTTTTGATGCTTCAGCACATTTTTGGGTTGTGCGGCTTGGAACTGAGCGCGATGGCGCAGCAGTTTAATTGTGGAAACTCAATGAGATCTGCCAGAATTAAGGAGGCATAGTATTTGGCCTCTGAGTCGATTAGTGCTATGAGCCTGTAATTGGCTGGATTGGCTCTATCCCCTCCTTTGAAGACTGGGTTTATTTAGAACCACACCAGCTCTCCGGAATGGAGGCTATTAATTGGACCTTGTGGTATAATGTAGATAACCTGTCTGCCCAAACCTGAGGGTCCTGTTTAAAGATGGCTTGTGGTATGCCATTTGGCCCTGGTGCTCCATCTTGCCGCCAAGCAGATATAACGTTTTTAACTTCGGTTGGCAGGTACGTCTACTCGGGGGTTTCCCAATTGCATATCTTTGGATGTATTAGGCCCATTATTTCTTGTATAATTAAAGTTATCTGTGTTGTTTATTATAGTTATTTCACCTTTTTGGTTAATTTCTTCAAACACCAGTACTCGTTGTTTTTTAATTTGTTGTAATGATTTTGCCTGTTTCGTTATATTCTCCGATCCCCGGTTTTTCGAAATGGGCTCTAACGATGAACATTTCCGCCAGGAACAAATACCATGCTTCCTTTGCCCTGTTTGAGTTGCTTATTAGGTTAACTGGTCTATCAAGCCCATTGATAGTCTCCCTGAAAGCCCTGGAGTTGGTCTGCGTCACCCTATATATTAGCTTTGCTCATAATGCATCTGTCTTTGATTTCGGATCTTCCCAAAGCTGCTTTTTAAATTGTTTTCTCAATATTTGTACTTTTTCCCATGGATAGGTTTGACAATTCATTTTCCTTAAAATTATCGTTAACTTTCTTATCTCCTTTTTTAAGATTTTGCAATTAAAAGTGTACCTTTTTTCTGTCTTTGGTGAGTTATTTTTGACTGGAGTTACGTGTGTCAACAGGCTGATGGTAAATTCCTTCCATGCGTCCATTGGATTGCTTAAGGTTGTGATGCGGATCTCCAATAATTCTTTGGGTAGGTGAGACAGGGTGGCTATTGTATTATTACTCCACCTCAAGTGCCTTAATTTTGTCGTTTTTATTAGTCCAACATCTGCTGGGACACAAATATGCGTTGGTGGACTTATTCCCAGTCTGAGCAGCTGATAGGAGTGATCCTTAAGTGTGGTATATTTAATTGAGTAATAAGATCGTGTAGTCTATGATAGAAAGGGACTTTGCACCATGGTAAGTAAATTTGAGTGGTTTATCGTCTTGTGAGCTTCCATTTAATACTCTCATGCCTAGAAATTCCAAGGTCATCACTAACTTTTGTCCTTTTACATCACAACATTTTGGTGTGGGACATGACTGTGGTTGTACATTACAGTATGAATTCTCTGCTGTTAGTTTTTCATCTTCACCTGAGATGTAGATTAAGTTGGAATTGAAATCCCCTGTCAGGATTATCTCCCAAAATGGATTTGTAAACCTGAGATCTGTTATTCTGAAGATTAGCATTCCGTGGAATGCTTGCTTTTTCTTCAGGTTGGGATGTGCATAAACATTAAACAGAAAAACAGGCTTTATACCATGCTTATTCAATATGCTGAACTTAATTATTTGTAGGCCAGGATCCGTAGAAGGAAGCTGTTTAGAAATAATGTTTACAACACATAAACTGCAAGCCCACTTTTTGGTCTCCTGTAACGCTGTGGTTTTATGGCCATAACATAATAATGTGTATAGCCTTCTATTGGCAAAGTTTCAGTTGGCCAGGTCTCTTGTAATGCAATCATTTCAAATTTCTCCCTTTTCTTTGGGGGGATTCTATCTTGTAATAGGGTTTTGTCCAATGCGATGTTCCATGAGAGGAGATGTAATGCCACTCGCAGGACACCCGTTCTCTGGAGGTAGGGAAGTCATTCTTTGCTAGAGGCATTTATCTCTGATGATAACCAGTTTCACTGATGCGGGTTCAAAATATTAGTCTGTTTTGTTTTAGTTAATGCAGCACTGTTGCAGGGCTTATTTCCTCGAGCACTCTGCAAAACTGAGTAAACTGGGGCTGTTTCTGGGGCAGCTGTTTTCCAGATGTTCCGCAGCAAAGGAAGATAATATTGTTGCTGTGTATATTTCGTTACTATTATGCCCCAACTTTTCAAATACTGTATCAAAGTTCAGAATTAAATTTGCTCTCTCTTCCGTTCTGCAAGTAGTAAGGGTTCGCTAAAGCTCTTTTCTGTTTTGGTTCTTCATTTGAAATAAATTCAACTGATAAAAGGTCTGAGGATTTTATATGCTTCAGGCCAGGGATTTCAGCTAGGAGTCTCATTATATTTCCTCTATTGAGGGTGTCCTGTGGGCCTTGAGAGACGTATTCTGGTTTTATAAGAAGTTGCTGAGTTACTTTCTCCTTCAGTGGGGAGGAGCTCCTACTTAGAGGAAGCTTTTGAAAATGTTCTTGACACGAAAAACTTTGTTGATTACATTTTTGATCCACTCCTGCTGAATGGCGGCTGACCCTATGTTTGTTGATATTAACTACTATTTTTTCTACGTTTATATTGCTGTCAGAAAGACCTACTTGCTTGCTCCACAGTAGGGTTTCTACTGAGTTCCTTTCTTGTTTACTATAAACTATTGTATCCTTCTGGCCAGGAGATGTACTGATAAAAGTCCGGAACATTGATGCAAAGTTCTTTTTTAGGATCAAATCTGTTTATTAGCACTGTCCGAACACAATGTACACAGCAAGCCACCTACAACCCAGCCAGGCCGGCTGCGTTCAATTCAATTGCTTTATGTTGCCTACAACCCGGGGGCTGGCATTATAATCTGGACTGAATTTTATAAAAGGGGGAAAAGGGAAGAGAAGAAGAAAGTAATCATAGCTCCCCCCATCTGCCGTCCCTCCTGTCAAGCATATGACTTCTTTTATGATTCAAATTGTTGATCTATGCATGCCGACTTACAGAGTAAATGGCAATCAGTGTACAACACGTATATCATGTCTACAAGGCAGGGAGGCTATATGAGAGAGTAAAACCTGTAAACAATAGTAACAACCCATACCCTCCCCCCAAGAAACACGCAGCTTGCATCATGGCAGTATTATTCACTGTACTCAGTTCGTTTCATGGGTCCTTCCCTGAGTCAGGTGGAGCAGATAGTTCAGAAAGCCGCAGAATGCGGAGGTACTTAGGGCATGTGAGTTCCCGGAAATCTTCAGAAAGAAGGGATATGTATGGCCTCCAGAGGCCCTCATATGACAGCTCACTGTTCGTAGTGGAGAGTGTGATCTTTTCCTTTCCGAGAATATACCACAGGCGATGGAGCCATCCCAGGTTGGTAGGTGTGTGCCTCGTCCCCCAGTGTGAGAGTATGTTTTGTATGGCTGCCCCTAGTGCTATTCCAATTTGCCGTCCTCGCATGGATTTCAAAGGGTAAGTAAGGGGGTTGGGAAGGCCCAATAAAATATTGGTGGGGAATCTGGGGAGCTGGGTATACAAGTGGTGGTCGATATCGTCAAGTGTTTGTTTCCAGTATGATTGCATCTGCAGGCATTCCCACAGGAGCTGTGTCAGAGAGCCCGCCATCCCACAGCCTCTCCAACAATTCTCATTTTTGGATGTGTCAATCCTGTGAAGCCGCTAGGGGGTGAGATACCAAGTTGTTGCCTGATTTTTCCTGATCTCATTTTTTCCCACAGAAATTATTAATCAGGAAATCAAAAGTTTTCACATCAGGCACTACTGGCTCCCTTTCTCTTGTCTGAATGCCTCAACAAGAGAATGCTCTCTAAGGGGCCAGCCATACTTTGGTCTTTCCCTGCCTCCTCTGTGCCTCACCGGCTCCAATTCCGGCCCTTATAATTCAGACTGCTATACCGCTTTCCTCGCTGAGCATGTATCCCTAGATGTTAGGGTGAGTTAGGCTTTAATTACTTAGTCAGAAGTAACAATGAATGGTCAAGTTTATGCGGTCTGCCGTTGGCATGAAAGACAGCTGAGCCGGTGGACTGGGGGTGGGAGGGCAAACCAGGGCAAGCTAAGATGAATTTGCTGGTAGCCTGCTTAGTTTGAATATTCCAGCCTGTGTAGTTGCTCGTATAATTGTTTGTTTGGATGCATGGCAATGGTCAATGTGGCACACTTAATCTGCTCAGCCGGGTCTCAGGTTGCTGCCGTGTTCCCACCATGCACAGCACTCAGCTCGAAACAAGTCAAGAAAAGCTGGCACACTTCCCCCCTATGCTGGAGCTGATGGATCCGTCTGCAGTGTCGTATTGTTTGGGGGATAGTAGGAATGATATGGAGGGTGGGGGGTAGCATTCACCGGCCTCACAAGCTAACCTAGTGAGGTTGCCTCCATGTGGTTGGGCTCAACCCAATGTGGTGTCACTAGGCGACCGCCCTACCACACCACCACCACTTAGCACAGTTTTCAATCTCCAAACCTCAAAGCTGAACCTGGGTGTCACTAATTTAAACAGATTAATCAATGAAACCAGTTCAGGGCGCTATGTGCGCTATGCGCTATATGCAGCACCCTATTCCCCGTCAAGTGTCCTCAGTGCCTTGGACGCCGTCAGTCGCCTCTTCCTCACGTGGGGCAGACATCCCCGACAGTGCCACGCAACCAAGCAGCCCGAGCTGCCGGATCACCTCAGGCGGCGTGCAGTGCAAAGGCTGCGGGTGCTGGCGCTGACCTCACTGGTCCCTCTGGCCACAAGCTGCACTCGGGGGCAAAGCAGGGACTCTGTCAGGGTTTTGTGACGGGCGATTGGTGCACCGTAGCCCCTCCCACTCGGCCACCTCCGCCACCCTGCCATGTCTTCTATCGCCCTCTCAGAATTGAGGCAAGAGAGGTGGCGGTAGGGGCGAGTAGAGCAAGAGCAAAGCCAGGAGAGGATGCGGAGGAACAAGAATGGCAAAGCGAGCCGGCTCTCCCGTACCTTTGGAGCCAAGCCGCTGTACTCCGCAGATTCACTGATGCTCTGGAGCTCTGCTGTGCTGCGCTGCACTCCGCACTGCGTGTTTCAGGCACCGCCCAATGGAAAACAGGAACAGCGTCACAGGAAATCAAAATGGCAGCCGGATCATGATTCAAACAGACAATATGACAGCGATACACTATTAGAACAAACAAAGTGGCACCAGATCAAGGATTCTTTCATTAGAGGGCCAAGCAATTTGGCATTGGTTATTGGCAAGAAATTTAACAGTTCAAGCAATTTATTTGTTCCTGGTCTTCAACATTGTCAATCAGATTTTCTTAGCAGATGCTTGATAGACAGCCACGAATGAGAACTAAACGATACAGTATTATTGGACATTTTTCAAGATGGGGTTTTCCTGTCATAGATTTATTCGCCATGGGAAAAAAATACTAAGGCCCAAACTTCGCGTTGAGAACATGGGAATCAGCCTTGTTGGGCTATGCTATTTTGATTAATTGGTCAAAAAGTTTTCTCCATGCTTTTCCACCAATTTTGTTTATTCCAGCAGTGCACCTGAAACTGAGATTGTCACATGCAAAGATGATTTTGATAGTAACAGAGTGACCCAGACAAAGGTGATATCCAGAGCTACTTCACCTCTCCATGAGGCATCACAAGAAGCTGCCATGCAAATTGAACCTTCTACTGAGACGCCAAGACAAAATTATCACCCCCAGCTTCCAATCCTTAAATTTGGGGATTGGCTTCTGAGATAATCAATATCGATGATCCCATAAATTGTCGAGTGAATGTCATTTTGCCATATGTACTTCATTTGGCTCATTCAAAACTTCAGTTCACTTCCATTAAAGTTCATCTTGCTGCTATTAAAGCATATAGGAAAGGGCCAACACGAAGATCCTTCTTTACTATGGCAGTCATAAAGGAATTCTTGGAACTATATATAAAAAAAAAGCCTCCAGTTAGACATCCTCCTGTCTAACTGGAGTTGAATATGGTTTTAGCTAAATTAATGGCTCCTTGATTTGAGCCCATTCCAAAGGCCACAATACACCACCTTTCATGGAAGATAGTTTTTTTGTCAGGGATTACATCGGCAAGGAGATTTAGTGAGCTTGAAGCTCTTTCCAACATAAAACCATACATAGTTGTTCACAACAAAAGGGTAGCATTAAGAAAACTATGTTCCTCAGTCACCTAAAGTTGTCTCAGATTTTCATATCAAACAGACAATTTCACTGTCAGTATTTTTTTTGAAGTTGTATTTGGACAGAACTAAAGATATTTGTCAAACAAACCAGTTGTTCATCAATTATGGACCTCTTAGAACTGACATGGATTCATCAAAACAGGATTGTAAAAGGGTCTATGTATGTTTTTTATTTGTATCAACCGAACTTTACTATTTATGGACACTTCTTTATTTTGTCGACAAAAAAATAGCCATTGCTTGTATGATATATCAGTTTCAATTCTTTGCAGCGCTAGTATACTTTCTAGTGATTCGTTTATTAGGACAGGTGATAGAAATAAGCATCATTAACATTGACCATTCAGCTGGTTCACAAGGCATACCATCAATTAGTTGTCCTAGAGATCAGCGCATTTTCTGGTATGTCATTTCCTTTGCCCCTTTCAGGTATTCTTTACATTTAAGGTAAATGAAAAGGTCGCCTAGTGTATGCATTTGTTTGTTCAGTGGCTATATTTTAGGACTCCTTTATGCAGTAATTTCAGTACATGAATTATCAGCTAATGCAATCAACAAAGAGTACGGGCTCTCAAGTACCGCTAGCCTGAGGACCTGTTCCATGCCCAACTAGTGCAGTTTACTGTATTTATTTCCTTACTAGGTCTACAAGTCTGTTGAAATAGCACAATAGAAAGGAGTCAGTGGGTTCCCAGACCAGCCACTAAATTCTGGTGCGGTGCCAATACATCATTGTGAAATCAATACAGCGTAAAGTGCGCTTGTGCCACTAAGTAGTAGATATAAAAATTGAGAGCTGCCGAACCCCTTTTATCATGGGGAAGCTGTTGCTTATTCCATGCTATTCTGGGCTGACGGCCCACCCACGCTAAGCTAATCATTAATGCTTTAAGGTGTTGGAAAAAGCTTTTAGTGAGGGGCACTGGTATGTTCTGAAATAACTATAAAGGTTTAGGGAATGGTATCATTTTAATCAGAGCTATTCTACCAGCAACTGACAGTGGAAGTTTCATGCATTTCTCAACTAGCATGATCATTCAGCTCATATATTTCCCATAGTTTTCTTGCATATCGTTTCTATGTTTTAGTGGTACTAGATACCCAAGTATCTGATTGGCCCAAGTTGCAATTAAATTGAATAGTCTAATTTTGTAGGGCTGGTCTTTTAAGTTAGAGGTATCAATCAGATTTTGATAAACGTATTGATAGGCCAGACCACTTACCTAACGTAATTATTTCTTCTATAATTTGGTTTGAGTTTTAATCCGGGTCTCTTGATAACAGCAGGATATCATCTGCATACATTGATAGTAATGTTTTCTGAGTGCCAAACTTTATACCTCTAAAATAATGATATTACTTGAGAATAGTGGCCAGTGGTTCCACCGCCAAAACAAAACGGATCTGCGACATGGGATATCCTTGGCTCGTACCCCTACTAATAGTTATTGGAGCTGATAGAGGACTATTGACTTTAATTCTTGCAGTCAGTTGGGAATATAGTAGGGTAATCCATTTAATCGTGGCACCAGTCATTCCCATCCGTTTCAATACAGTCAACAGAAAAGCCATCTTAATAGAGTCAAAAGTCTTAGCAGCATTCAGAAAGGCTGCCACTGCTGTTAAAGCAGGGTTCAATTTGATGGGTTACTGCAAATTGTTTACGTAAGTTAGTGACTGTAGACCTACCCGGAATAAATACGGATTGATCGGGTCAAGTAAGTCCATGATGAAGTGGGAGGATCCTATTGGCCAACAATTTGGCCAGTATTTTAGTTTTGATTTGTTGATCAAATCGAACTGCTTTGAGTCACATTGTTTGAGTCACATTGATTACACCTCTTACCAGGCTTAAGGAGTGTTACAAAAATAGCCTCTCAGCAGGATGAAGGCAACTTGCCCTGCTGAAAAGCCTAACTGTAAACTTCTAATAAAAAGGAGCTGGCTCCGTTGCATATATTTTATAAAATTTAGCTGGGAGTCCATCACTACCGGGTGCTGGACCATTTTTCATGGAGCCAATCACCTGTTTAATTTCCTCTAATGTGATTGGGCAGCATAGAGGTTTCCGTTGCTGTCTCTAGCTATGCCAATACATTTTTCTAGATAGTTATTGAAGTCCTGTGTGTTTAAGTCAACTTTGGCTGTGTGTAAGTCTGAATTGTATTTTGTAAATGTATTTAGTATCTCATTCATTCCATATTGAGACAGCCCTCCTTAGACTCTATTTGGATGATATCTGATGCTGTAGAACCTGGTTGAATCATTCCAACCAGAGTGCGTCCCAGACACTCTCCTTCACAGAATCTCCTGGCTGCTGCAAATATCTATTTCCGCCACATCTCTAAATTCCACCCTTTTTAAGTTACGTGTTGTGAAACTGGTTACATCTAGTGCCTCTAGCAGTGTCTTCTCAAGCATACTAATCTTGGACTTAAGGTTGTTCTAAGTGCTCTGAAGTGCTTGGAGGACACCATGTCCCTTATCTATACACTTCCCCCTAATTAGTCTTTTTTGTTTTGTAAAATATTTGTATTTAATTTCCAAATGACACAAAATTATCAAACAAAGATAAACAACAGAAATGCAGCAATATGTGCACCCTTTGTCCCCACCATCCCCCTAACCCCCTTCACCACCATCACCCTAATTACAGTCTTAAATGCCTCCCATGATGTAGCATATGTTGCAACGGTTCCTTAATTAGTTCCAAAATAGTTCTTTATGGCACTTCTGATTTTATCTTGGAATACCATTGGCAGCAATCTCCATATCCTACCTGGTCTCTTTGTTTCAGGCAATACAAAAGTCAGCATCACGGGCAAGTGGTCTGACAAGGTAAGGGCAAGTGGTCAATAGAGTGCACCCACCACTAACATCTTTGGGCCCCAACCAGAAGTCTATTCAAGATGCAGTTCCATGAACTGTGGAGTAATACGAGTATACCAGGGAATCAGGATTTCATGAGCGTAACAATTCTATCAATCAAAACTGTTGTATTATTCCTTATAGAGTGGCTAATGCTAGTCCATGCCTAATCCTCCCAGTTCAGGTGCTATCTATACTTAGCTGCAGTGTGAGAGTGAAGTCACCTCATCGTATAATTGTGCATGGATCGTAGGTGATTAAGCTCTGTCGAACCTTTCAAAACATTCTGGGCCTTCCAATTTGGGCCCATTTATGTTCACTGTCGTTATTTGAAACATACCTGTCCAACCTTGAACTACAACACTGCATCCCGTCATATCCGAGGTAGGTCTGAATCGTACCTCTCTTCTAACCAGAAGTGCCACTCCTTTGGAATAAGTTGAATAAGAGAAATATCTATATGATGCCTACTGGCGCACAAATTGCATGGGTAATTTGGAGCCATGTGGGTCACCTGCAATAGCGCTATGTAAATTTTGTGCCTATCTAAATCTGTCGAGCCCTGCATTAATTATGAAATCCTCTTACATTCAATGTAATTAGTTTCAATGTAGTGTCATTTAGTTTCTGTTTTTATTTACAGGCATAGTGCCCAACATGACTCATTGCTAAATTATGCTTTTTGAGTGTTTGCGGATGTGCCTGGGTCTATAAGTCCTATTTTGATGATATCTGCCAACTTAACTTCCCTACCCACCCACCCACACCAAGCCCCAACTTCTCAATGACAACACCCTTTGTAACCATAATCAAACAGTGCTATAAAATGTAGATATTCAATTTCAAAACAAATTAACCTAACCCTTGCAGTCTTGCTGGGGGTAGCCAGAGTACAGAGATAGACTTCCCACACGTACATATATCTCAATTTCACTTGTTAATTCTTAATAAATCCTGTTCTTACCTCGTCATGGCAGGCAGCTTACATTATACTAATAGCAGTTAAGCTTCTTTGGTCCATTATTTGGCTAGGCTAGTACACTATCCATTTTCCAAATCTGAGTTAATATTTGTATAGGTCTGATACCATACTTTGTTTTTAGGTTCACTGCGCATCTTTACAACCTTCATGACCACTTACACATCACAGCCTTTGGGTGGTCATGTATCACTTAACGTCATTTTGATTATTCTCCCTCAGTTGGTTTTGCTGCTCTCCTGGTCCTTTTAAACCCTTCAGCTGGAATTTCCGCAGGTACTTCTCTGCTTACTTCGGCTCAGTGAATACATGTGCTGTTCCATTGTGTTCAAAACACAATTTAGCAGGGTATAGCATTGCATAGCATATGTCCAAGTGTCTCGGTTTTTTCTTTACTGGTCAAATTCTGACCAATTTTATCTGGCAGAATAGGGCCCAATGAATCTATGATAAGACAGGAGAGCCAGTGCTACATGATAAAGCACAAAATGAGAGTAACAGGAGCAGGAACAAAGCTAGATGTTATTCGGCCCGAGAAATCATAATGTTGCAATGAAGTAGACAATGCCACAAGCATAGCAGCTACATCTGCTACCAAAAATAAACTATGGGTACAGAGTCTCTCAAAGTCTGAAATGTAATACCTGGTGATACCTCCTTTCTCCCACAGAGATACTGATGATTCCAGTATCAATAACTCTAGGGGATAGTGTAACCCAGCACTACACAGGGGGCACTGGTAGGACAAGAAGAATCTAACTAGAACTGCAGCCTTCACATCCAACCTTGAGGTCGTCAGCCTTCAACAAATTGTGTCTGGCTCAAATTCCGCCATGAGACTTACACTGAATATCATATGTGGTCCATTGGGGCAGCCCACAATTACTGACAACTTTCCTGTAATCTGGAGCAACTACAGCTTCATTACTTTCGGGATCAACATACCCATCAATAACATCATATTATAGACAGCAACAACCACCAACAACAAATGCACATACGATTGAAAAAACTAGACCTCATAACATTCAATTTTCATCTCGGGAGAACACTAATTGATATGCAGCCGTTAGACATATACACCTTTTGCAAATGGATCTCCATTGCATTGGACAACCAGTTACCAATATCCAAGGTTAAACACAAGAAGAAAACCAAGTGGCTTGATGACAGCATCAGAAGAATGAAAACACAGCTTGCAATACTACAACGCAAGTGGGCCTCAAAGACATGTAAGCATGATGTGCCTACCACCTTTCACATGAGCAACTACACCCAACATTGTGATGTCCCTCAGGGGTCCAGCATATCCCTTCCTATATTCACCATCTACTTAACCCCCATACCAGACCTGATTAGATTAGTCAACCTCACCTGTTACAACTTTATGGAGATAATACGCAATTCATGCTAAAAATGTATAGCCCAGAAGACCTCTACAAGTAAAAAATGACGGCTACCTCTGTGCCTTAAATGTATAGATGATGAGTAGCCACCTAAAGTGCAACACTGCAAAATACAGAGATCATGATTTGTGGACAGTGGCACAAAAACTAGTCTACAGCCATGTAGTCCAAGAAACTCTATGCCCCTCCAACTACATCAATAGAGGTAACAAAGCCTAGAGATTTAGACCTATGCTTGATACCATCAACAAGGTCACAAAAAGCACCTTCTATATAATGAAAACACTGGGGCACAGCTTCCCATACCTTCAAGAACAATAGCTACAATCTATCTTCACACTCATAATCTCCAAGCTCGACTATGCCAACAGCCTACATTTCAGCACCCCCAGTTTCCTCAAACACAAAGTACAACTGGTCCAAAACGCTGAAACAAGAATCCTTCTCTGCCTTCACCACAGAGAATGTATGCGACTAGTCCAGCAATCACTCAACTGGTTGCCTGTAGCTAGACAAGCAATGATCAAAGCACTTTGCATTGACCAGAGAGCCTCTCAAGGAAAAGACCACTATACCTACAAATTAAATTCAAGCAATACAACCAAAATAGGACACTTTTCTCCAGACTTGCACAATGGATCACCATATCACCTAAAAGAAATCCATAGGAGGCACTGCTTTTTCAGTACAAGACACCCACCTCTGGAACGCTCTACCAGTCAAGAATCAAAGCATCCAGGAGCATTTACAATTCGGAAGAGAGGTGAAACAATATCTGTTTCCAAGATAGCTACCAATCACCCAGAAAGGGTCCAGGGACGCTTGTAGGTCCAGCATACATAACCCTCAAAAATTTGAAATTATTCTCAAAACAAGTATGCAGTTCCTTTAGAAAAATGGGAAAGAAGAGAGAAATAGAGTGGTCAGTCAATGTCTAAGTCGACAGACAAGGGGCCAGTTCCTTTGGAACTGAAGCCCTCACACACCCGAATTATTGTCATTTTTCATCATAGGGCGTTGCTCCTCGTCGGGCCGGCGCTGCAGTGCTCGACGGGCAGCCGCAAAGGGGCTCTTTGTCGGAGGTCTTTTGTTCCAACGCCGTATGTGAAGGCCAAGTGTAGGGCTAACAAGTGTAGATTGGTGGTGTAGTGAGTGTCTAAGGTTATAGTGATGTTAAAATAGACTAAGTAGGTATCTAACGTAAATTTTAATAAGTGAATCTACTTGTCTAGTTTAAAAATTGTGGCCATCACTCAAAAGCAATTAGAGGGAATCTGCCTTTTGGACAGTTTTAACAATTGCGTCGCAATTGCAGTACTCCCCATGACTACAACACACAGGCAACTCAGTTAGCTGACAATATCATGAACCGAGACTACCCTTCACATTGTGTCAAGACTGCCAAAAAACGTGCAAGAAATAACAATAGGGATGCACTCTTGGAACACCACACAAGGTCACCAGATGACATACTGATATGTGTAACTACCTATACACTTGATTTTAACAGAGTATGTAAAATCATAAGAAAGCACTGGGGAATCCTCCGAACAGGTGACTTGACCATACCTGAACCCCGTTTTGCCTTTAAACGTACATCTAATCTGAAGGACATATTGGTACACACTAGGCCACGCATGCCTTCAAGAACAAATCAAAGATCCCTTTTGGATTTACCCCCCGTACAGGGCCATTTCCCTTGTGGGTCATGCACAGTCTGTGCTCTAACTACCACCACCAGAAAGGTGAAGTTGACACCTACGTTCACCTGAACACTGACAAACCACACTAATTGCAACACTAGTAATTGCATTCATACACTGACCCATTGACCCTGTTGCAAGAGATACATAGGGATGCCCACTAGGCCAGTCAAAATACGCATGATGTAACATCGTAGCAACATATGCTGCCAGAAGATTAGTACTAAGATGTGCACACACTTTGCTACTCATGGACAATCGGCCGATGATGTACAATGGAAGGTTCTGGTGGCACACCCTAGTATTAGTAAGGGTGCACTTTTTAGAAAAGAACAAAATTGGATCTTTGTCTGTCAACTCATGTGAGTGGATTGAACAAAGACATCCTGTGGAGCGAATTAAATCGCTAAAACTTTCCTGACATACCCCACAGGATCTTCTTGTAATCCTTCACATATTCCCTTGTTACTAAACATTTATGAGGCCATGGTGTGGTAGTGCCACATCCAGCGGACACTTTGTTACAGTCCCTACCTTAGCCACTATGGCCCTTCACTGAGCCTTTGTTTACCCATAGTTCCATGTCGGACCTCCTGGCCATGCATTACAACATGCTTCCTATAAGCATGTTCTCTTAGTTTGATTTGAGGATAGTTGCCTCTCTCCTGCCTCTTCCCTTCACCCCCCAACTGGGTACATAGGGTAGGGTACTGGTGTCTAGGGGAGTTTTAATGCTTCACATGATTTTTACATTTTTGCCCAACACTGTGGGCTGCTGTGCTGACTTTATCCACTAACATCCCACAATTGTGCAGGGGTACCCATTTCTTTGTTGCCCCTTACGGGATGCCTCCCGCTGTAACACATTGACCCGTGCCAAGCTTCAATATGGCATGGTCCTTCAACTTGAAGGGCTTCCATGAGCACATGCACATTTGTCTATGGGCCAAGACTATATGGCTATTGGAGCGCGCATGCCCAGCTTGCTTGGCACCGCACTTGAGGTGTTGCCGCTTTGCATTGGGCTCTTCTGGGCCCCGGGGGATCTGATCCAGTATTACTCATGACGACTTGACTCCTTCATCTTGTCTTACTATCGGGCCAGGTGTTACGGCTGAATGATTTCCATCCAGTGAAGTACTACCAATATGGCGGCCATTACTCACAGGCCATTCGGGTGATTCAATGCTCATCACAATCACCTGTGAACCATTTAGTAAACGTATATTTTCTACAGCGACCAGTTCTTTCAAGTCGGCAGAGTATGGGTAGGTTGTCCTGTACTGCTGTGACCACGACACTGTGAGTATCTGAAAAACAAAGAAGTCTTGTTTTGACTTATATTCTTGGGCATTATCCTTGAGTATTATATTTGTCTGTTCCTTTGTGCTTCCAGCACACTTAATTAAGCGTTTACTCTGTACCCACTCGAGGACAAGCCACCCTAATTGGGTGAGTTATATGTCTTCCATACACAGTGTGTTAAATCCCATTGCCTGTCTTCCCCTTTAAGTGTGTCACGTGTTTGCTGTGTGTTTGTGTACTTCACTGTGCTATTTGCACTATCACCTTAGCATCATGTTGTGGATCCCTTGCATGCTGCACTACAAAGAAATGTTGTCTCTGTTGGTGTGTCCTTGCAATTCCACCTATTTATGTTTTTTATCTTTATTCTATGTTGGTTCTTTTACAAATCACAGCATTAAGGTACACCACCATTAGATTTACTGTGTTTGGATTATTCTGGACAAGAATTGGATTCCATCCACTGTGCAGATTAGATTCTTTCTGGTCCTGATGAATTGCCACTTGATAATTTCTGACAGGGCAAGAAACATGTAGACCTCGATTTTTGAGCTATCAGAGATCATTGTATTTACTGCTTGCCATAATTATTAAACTAGACAAGTAGAATAGCTTATTGAAATTTGCGTTTGAGACTTACTTGGTCTATTTTGACATCACTGTTTCCTTATACACTCACTACACTTGCAAGCCCTACTCTTCCCTTCACATACGACCCTGGAACAAAAGATCTCTGACAAAGAGCCCCTTTGCAGGTGCCCGTCGGGCATTGCAGCGCCGACCCGACGAGGCGCAAGGCCATATAATGAAGCATGACATTGATTCGGGTGTGTGAGGGCTTCAGTTCCAAAAGGAACAGACCCCTTGTCCGTCGACTTGGACATTGACCGACCCTCTATTTCTCCCTTCTTTCCCATTTTTCTAAAGGAACTACATACTTGTTTTGAGAATCCAAGATAGCATTACCATCCCATGACCCTGAGACACAGCCTGGAACAATAATGGCTTGTACAATCTAATACATGGGTACACATGGGTAAACATTTTCCCAGAGGCGAAAAAGTATGGTTTATGGTGTGACAGAGGACCACATTGATGGCAGCAGTGTAGTAGTCATTGAGGTCCGGTATAAGGTGGGCTTAGGGGGAGGGAAGCATGTACATAGTGTGGACTGTGAGTCGTGGAGTTATTTTAAGGGTTTCATTCCATACTGTTCTCTAAAGTATGCCCCTAGTCTCTAGAAGAGTCATAGGTTTGACAATACTGTGTTATGCTGTATGTGAGTTGCTATTCATCTGCAGGAACCCTGGAATAAGCATTTCATTTTCTGCTTTCTAAAGCTACATTTGGCAATGTCAAGTATACAAAGGAAGTAACTTGATTATGATATTGATAGGAAATGGAATCATAGGCCTCACAGTGTGCTTGAGCCTGTAGTCTTTAATCTGTAAACATTAGATGTTAGAAACAGGCTCAGTTAAAATAGTGAGTGCTATAACAACCCTTGACAAATACCCCTCTACAAGGTAATGCATTCACTGATGTGGGCAGACACGACTATCCAACCTCCATCACTAGAGGTAGTACAGTGGAAAAGGTTTTGACATTGCCACTAGGAGACTAGACATTTAATCCTGGCTTTACCACTTTGTCAAAATATGCTAGTTGTGAACTCTGTATTAAAAGTCTGGGCAGGTTTCACAGCACAGTGGCATTCCTTTGATGAGAGTAGTCTCTGAGTCTTACCATTGGAACTACTCTCACCCCAGTTGTGTAACTTGCAAGATGGAAATCTATGGAAACAGAATACATATTTTCTTAATCAATCCCTGCCTCCTCTTGTGACAAATTGTGTGCTCTTGGGCACTCACTTTTTGAAGATATTTCTCTGTGCCTTTTTTTACAGAGATAGGAAGAACATAAATCAAACTAAATACTCCTAGTATGTGATAAGAAAACAGGACTGTCACCCAAATATAATTTGATATTACCCATGGGGTAAAGAAAACCCAGTCTCAGTCCACTCACTAAAATGTGATGTTGTGAGAAGATTAAGAATTTTTAAACAAGGAGTCCCGCACTGTGACGTTGGTACTCCTGCTTCACAAAATTGTTTGATCATAACCTTCCTATGCTTTTGACCACTTAATTGCCATTTTGTGATAGAGGTGGGCGAGCCAATGAATGCTCAAGCATTAACGTTTGATGTAAAGAGGGAGAAAGAGATAGCCGTCTAGTGACATAATTGCACAATGTGAAACCAGAAAACCTGGTATCAATTCCAGCTTCCGTGCTTGACCAAATTGTTTTATTTCACCTTATCTCCTTTAATTCATTATCTCTTATTAAAGCACCTTGAAATACATTATTTCAGGATGCGCACTGTACAAAAACCTCTCTTCTGTATGATTTAATAGACTATATGTATTGATTGGCAGAACACAGGGACACCATTGCAGCGATCCCAATGGAAGCCACACCCTGATTTGAGAAACCCTAGACCAGTGAATGGAGAAAAACTGCAGCTACAAATTAATAAGACCATTATTTCTTATTATAACTAAACACCTGTGCTTCGAGCCCCTTTTCCATTGTGCATTAGATTTATGACATATTTGTTTGTCCGGAATATTAACACATAAACAGTCAAGGCATGCTTAGTAAATTAATTCTTTTAGAGTGGTAGTCACCCTTGAAGAGGTCTGACAGGCCAACTCTCTAATTAGGCGTTTGTTCCATTTACTTCTGCATGTCCGGATTCTTATCTAATGGGGTTATTTAATGGCATCTAATTTAACTGTAGCTCAGAAACTGACATGTTTAATGAAGTGTAATCTTGAAAGAGCCAAAGGGAAATGAAGATCAGCTCAGGCATACATCTGGGTTGATTTCATCCTTTAGAATTTACTTTCTCTTCATAGGAAATTGGACTATCCCCCTCTTACCTTTTGAGCGCTCTTTTTTTCAAATTTTAAAGTAAACACTACTTTTCACAGGCATCATCTTTCACCAACTGCTTATTCGCCAGAACAATACACATAATGATTAGGCCTGGGTGAAATTTCAATCATGCTGGCGTAATTCGCATAATTTCTGGTATTTCACATTGCATTTTTTATGCACAATTCTGGGAATTCACTCCATGTGGTATAATGTTTTTTAAAACAATTGAACAATTTATTTTTATTTTTCAGCATTGTATATATATATATTCACTGAAAAAACCATAGGTTTCAGGGGCGTTATAGTTAGTTGGACATTTCACTCGTACAAAACCATAGAAATTCCCCTGTTATAGTTAGTTCAGCTAACTATAACTCGCGCGCCCGCAATGCACTGCTGATGACGTCACATATTACATCACTCATGACATGGTCAGTGACATCACTCATGACATCACTGATAACATCTCAAATGACATCACTGATGACATCACTGATGACATCACTGATGACATCATCCAGTGAATGTGTGTTTTTCTGAAAATTAAATATGTTTTATATATGTATATCTCAAGGTCGATGGAAGAATAAATGGGTATATAAGTGTCTAAATGGATGATTTTGTTTTGTAAAATTGATTGTATAACTGACTGATTAAGTGTATCTTAGTGAATACATGGGTTAGTGAGTAATGTTTAAACATGAAAATATCTGTATCAGTCTCTCACTTTGTGTATAAGTGGCTGCATGGGTTGGTGAGTAGCTACATGAGTGTCTATATGGGTTATTAGTTGGTTTTTTGAGTATCAGTCTGAGTGTCTGAGTGTCTGTATGGTTCGGTGGGGGGTATTACTTAGTGCATAGATGCATGAATGAGTGACTCACTGTTTGTATGTGTTGAAGACAGCATGTGTGCAGGACTGTATAGGTGGATGAGTGTGTGTATGGGTGTGTTAGTGAGTGAATGACTGTCTCAATAGTGTCTTCATGAGTAACTACATATGTTTTAAACTAGTATATGTGAGTATTGGTGTATATAAGTGAGTATATGTGAGAGTGAGCGATTGGAAGAGTTCCTGTACAAATAAGTAGGTGTTTCTATAAGTGATTGTTTAAGAGAGTAAGTATGTGTAAGTTTCTGTAGAAGTAAGTGTGGTAGTGTGTGTATAACTGTATATGCAAGTAAATGGATGTTTGATACTTTGTTTGCATGTGTGACTATGTGTGTGAGTAACTCTAAGGATGAGTGGCGGTGTGTAACAGGATGTATAGGTGTATGAGTACATATGATGAGTGAGTACATGTATGAGTGACTGTATAGGGACTGTTGGTGAATGAGTGGATCTGTGTGTAGATCTTGGAATTACTGAATAGGTGTGTTGTAACTGGTATTGGTATGTCCATTGTTTTGAAAATGTCAGTTTGTATTTTTGAGTGTGTGTATCAAAGGTTATATTAGGGTGAGAGGAGGTCTGCCACTCTATCACAAGGATGATGTCATCAGTGATGTCATTTGAGATGTCATCAGTGATGTCATGAGTGATGTCACTGACCATGTCATGAGTGATGTAATATGTGACGTCATCAGCAGTTCATTGCGGGCGCACGAAGTTATAGTTAGCTGAACTAACTATAACGGGGGAATTTCTATGGTTTTGTACGAGTGAAATGTCCAACTAACTATAACGCCCCTGAAACCTATGGTTTTTTCAGTGAATTTCTAAGGTTTTTTAAATGCTAATTTCTAACTATAACGTGCCTGAAACCTATGGTTTTTTCAGTGAATTTCTAAGGTTTTTTAAATGCTAATTTCTAACTATAACGTGCCTGAAACCTATGGTTTTTTCAGTGAATATATATATATATTTATTATACTATGTATACATGTGAAAATGTCTCGGTCCGCCTGTTTGCCTCGGTGGCACGGAAAAAATGGGTGGAACTGACATCAGCACGCCGACGAGGTCCTCTTATGGCTCCGATGACGTCATACGGTGTCGCGAGCGGAGCCGTGCTATTATGACGTCCTTGTTGACGTGGGAGAGCTAGGAAAGAATTTCCGTGGAATGCTGGTGCAGGGGATATTCACCTAAGTGTTCAGGCTAGTCCTTTGGGAGCAACTGTTTATGTTGCCACTCCAGAAACCAAAACCAGTGATCAGAGGGCAGAGGCCCTGCAGATGGCACACGAGGTGGGGTGCCCAGTCGTGTGCACCGGCGGGGCAGCGAAGTGACAAGCACCACAACCCACAAAAAAGGTAACGAGGGCACTGAATAACACAGGATCTTCTCTTTGTATCTGGCAGGAACAACGAAGTTAAAATGCCCTAGTACCAAAATGTAGAATTAGTGCTACAACGGTCGTCAAGAGGACCTGCGATGCCGCTTCTGCCTCCCGTACCCTGGAGGCGGCACATGGGTCACGCGGTACGGTCATACTGCGGTGGGACGCACACTCGTTGACCTCTCATGGCACTGCTCCACACTTCAGGGAGGACGCTTTCCATTAGCTATGTTTTCTGATGACGTTTCGCGCTGGCCCCGTCCAACAACAGAACTCCTTTAGATCCAAACAGACTCTTTCACTCTCTCACCGGAAGTGAAACCAGGCCACGCGGACACTTTCACAATACAACAGCCGGGAATGCACTTTTCGGTAAAAAAACCACATTCCTTCCTCCTAATTAATCAAATAAACGTCTCACTGAAGAACAGGGGCCAGCTTCGATCGGTAAGCAGCCGTTACAACGACTTTTTTACTTCGTGATACCATTACAACGCATGCATTACCACGCATGCGTTGTACATCACGAAGTCATTTTTTTAGAATGCATGGTCATTTACCACGCATGCCTTTACAACGAATTTTGTTGTAAAGGTATGTATGGTAAATGTCAAAACATCAAGATCCACCATATGGGTAATGATCTAAATGATGAAGTAAAGGGCCTATAGTGGATGGGGGAAAAAAATTGTGTTCCTATTTCATGATAGGACATACACAAACGTTGTTTAAATACCCCTCACACATCAAAAGGACCCTTGATGTCATGCTTCATCATTGGGGTCTTCCCATCCCACTGTGGGATGGGGCGTGCTACAACCAGCGACTGCGCGGGAGCACTTATCTAAAAGACTATGTGTGGTGCAGGGGTGGTGAGAAGAAGGGTCAAAGGGTGAAATTAAAAAGGAACTGGCCTCATGGACATAAAACAATTTAATAGGTCATTGAGGCTGAACCTGTTAAAATAGTGATTTGGAATAGTCATGCATATAATGAGCTGACTTTCCTAAAAGTCAACATGTTTCGAAGCTCAAGGCTTCTTCATCAGGACTAAGAAGATCCCTTCAGCGCTCACTTATTGTTTTAAAAAGTGAAAATAATTATATACAAAAAGAATTGCAATTATTCATGCAGTATAAAGTACCTGTTTGTACTTCTAAATGTAAATCAGTAAGTACTATATGTTAATCTGTAAAAAAGGGAAATATTGAAGTATTAATAACGCCATACACGGCGTTGTCTCACGAAGACCTGCAAAGACAACACATGTGTCAAAGTGACTGTTAATACAACATAGTGCTATAGTGGTGCATGGACCTGTGAAAGAAATTGGGAAAAGGGAAAAACATACAATGACACACAACATATAACATAAAACACACACTCTATTTAGTGACTATGATAATAAAGAGGCGGTGTGTATAACAGTGTATATACACAATACATACTATGTATGAATGGGTGTATTGCCCCATGAGCCTCAGGTACGGATAAGCAGGAAGAAGTCACTCGTTACTAAGAGGGAAAAAGATGGTATGGAAATGAAGAGAGAGACACGGTCAGGTAGTGCTCGTCCTCTTGCCGAGTAAACAATGAAAATTAACGAAGAAAACTCGGACCATGACGGCTATGCCGTACTTACATGCTGCTAGACAAAATTTTGCCCCATACTGCTCACCCGCGGCTCCGCTGCATGACTAGGGAGTGCGGTGAGCGGCTATTTATACGGAAGTAACGAGAGCAGACCAGAATCACCTGTGAAACTGGCGCGAGACATACACACAAACCGGAAGAAAGCTTATCAGTTCGATTTTCCAAGAGCACTAGAGCGCTGACTCAATAGCACTGCGGAAGTGAGTATTCCGTACGTGTTCGACAACCAAGTGTATGTCATTGCACCGGGGTACTATAGAGCAGCGGCATAGTTATCCACCATCACGTTTAGTTCTCAATTGAAAAATGAAAGTGAGGGTAGTTCGGCAAACAAGTACTGCATATAAGATGCAGCACTGGAGCTTGAACTAATACCAAAATTCAATAAACAGCAGTTGGTGATATGGAAAAATAAAAAATAAAAATAAAATTCAAAATAAAATTCAGGATTCTATAATGCGGTGTGGTGGATGCCGCGTGTGGTTATCTAAGAGAGATTGCGAGACATGGCGGTTAGTGATAATTAAAATGATCATTATGATTGGAGTGAAAGCCCTGTAAGTGCTATAATGCGTATTAAGAAGCAAAAATTAACGCTCATTGAACAGCACAAGTCACAACAGGTGTCAGATAATATAAAAAGGCCCGAGAAGATGTTACTGGTAAAACGAACGCTAGCGAACTCAGGCAAAATCAAGGATGTAAAGGAGATTGCTGATGTATCATCTGGACTCCTACATGCAGGGACCAAAACACTGAGATACAGTTAGTGCCCTGTGTATAGTAATGAAGGGGAGTAGGCAGGTGTAATGACTACTTTAACCTATTAGCTGGGCCCACGGAATTTCGTCATTCAATCCCTGGCCAGGTTATTTTCCCATGTGGTAACCTGGCCCCCTTCAATTCCCAATCGATCCAGGGTCATCATCCCTGCGGAAATTGCAGTACCTGTGCCCTTACTACAAAAAGTAAGAAAATTACATTCTCTAATGGGTCTGTGTGGGAACAAAGACGATTCACTAATTGTAATAGTAAGAATGTAATTTACATGATCACTTGCCCGTGCAATTTGGAGTATATCGGGATGACGTCCAGACCAGTTAAGATACGGATTGGTGAACATAGAAGCAATGTGAGGTGCAAGAAGAGTACCACTAAAATGGCAACCCACTATCTGTCAACCAACCACAACGTTGACGACATAAAATGGACAGTGATCGAACAAATCTGCCATGAAAAGGATCTTCTGGAAAAGGAACAACGTTGGGTGTTCCGTCTGGGGACACATGACCAGGGATTGAATGACGAAATTCCGTGAGCCCAGCTAATAGGTTAAAGTAGTCATTACACCTGCCTACTCCCTTCATTACTATACACAGGGCACTAACTGTATCTCAGTGTTTTGGTCCCTGCATGTAGGAGTCCAGATGATACATCAGCAATCTCCTTTACATCCTTGATTTTGCCTGAGTTCGCTAGCGTTCGTTTTACCAGTAACATCTTCTCGGGCCTTTTTATATTATCTGACACCTGTTGTGACTTGTGCTGTTCAATGAGCGTTAATTTTTGCTTCTTAATACGCATTATAGCACTTACAGGGCTTTCACTCCAATCATAATGATCATTTTAATTATCACTAACCGCCATGTCTCGCAATCTCTCTTAGATAACCACACGCGGCATCCACCACACCGCATTATAGAATCCTGAATTTTATTTTGAATTTTATTTTTATTTTTTATTTTTCCATATCACCAACTGCTGTTTATTGAATTTTGGTATTAGTTCAAGCTCCAGTGCTGCATCTTATATGCAGTACTTGTTTTCCGAACTACCCTCACTTTCATTTTTTCAATTGAGAACTAAACGTGATGGTGGATAACTATGCCGCTGCTCTATAGTACCCCGGTGCAATGACATACACTTGGTTGTCGAACACGTACGGAATACTCACTTCCGCAGTGCTATTGAGTCAGCGCTCTAGTGCTCTTGGAACATCGAACTGATAAGCTTTCTTCCGGTTTGTGTGTATGTCTCGCGCCAGTTTCACAGGTGATTCTGGTCTGCTCTCGTTACTTCCGTATAAATAGCCGCTCACCGCACTCCCTAGTCATGCAGCGGAGCCGCGGGTGAGCAGTATGGGGCAAAATTTTGTCTAGCAGCATGTAAGTACGGCATAGCCGTCATGGTCCGAGTTTTCTTCGTTAATTTTCATTGTTTACTCGGCAAGAGGACGAGCACTACCTGACCGTGCTCTCTCTTCATTTCCATACCATCTTTTTCCCTCTTAGTAACGAGTGACTTCTTCCTGCTTATCCGTACCTGAGGCTAATGGGGCAATACACCCATTCATACATAGTATGTATTGTGTATATACACTGTTATACACACCGCCTCTTTATTATCATAGTCACTAAATAGAGTGTGTGTTTTATGTTATATGTTGTGTGTCATTGTATGTTTTTCCCTTTTCCCAATTTCTTTCACAGGTCCATGCACCACTATAGCACTATGTTGTATTAACAGTCACTTTGACACATGTGTTGTCTTTGCAGGTCTTCGTGAGACAACGCCGTGTATGGCGTTATTAATACTTCAATATTTCCCTTTTTTACAGATTAACATTTAGTACTTACTGATTTACATTTAGAAGTACAAACAGGTACTTTATACTGCATGAATAATTGCAATTCTTTTTGTATATAATTATTTTCACTTTTTAAAACAATAAGTGAGCGCTGAAGGGATCTTCTTAGTCCTGATGAAGAAGCCTTGAGCTTCGAAACATGTTGACTTTTTAGGAAAGTCAGCTCATTATATGCATGACTATTCCAAATCACTATTTTAACAGGTTCAGCCTCAATGACCTATTAAATTGTTTTATGTCCATGAGGCCAGTTCCTTTTTAATTTCACCCTTTGACCCTTCTTCTCACCACCCCTGCACCACACATAGTCTTTTAGATAAGTGCTCCCGCGCAGTCGCTGGTTGTAGCACGCCCCATCCCACAGTGGGATGGGAAGACCCCAATGATGAAGCATGACATCAAGGGTCCTTTTGATGTGTGAGGGGTATTTAAACAACGTTTGTGTATGTCCTATCATGAAATAGGAACACAATTTTTTTCCCCCATCCACTATAGGCCCTTTACTTCATCATTTAGATCATTACCCATATGGTGGATCTTGATGTTTTGATAACTACTGACCTGAGGAGGACGTATCCACCGTTAGTGTCCCTAGGGGCACTACCTCTTCTCTCCCTAACTTTGTTTTTTTGTATGTATGGTAAATGACCATGCGTTCTAAAAAACATGTAGATGATCCACGTCGTTGTAAGGAAACAGAGGCTGTTCCGTTTCCTCACAACGACGTGCACCGCCCCTCAGAGACGACGTGAAGCCGGAACCACGAGGAGAGAGGAACCACGAGGAGTGAGAGGTAAGGGGGATTGGGCATGGGGTGGGGATTTCTTTTCTAGGGTTTAGGGTAGTACAGTGGTGTTTGGGTGGTGTAGGGGGTCGTGCTGGGGGTAGTGTTTTAGGGTTTAGGGTAGTGCAGTAGTGTAGGGGGTCGTGCTGGGGTAGTGTTTTAGGGTTTAGGGTAGTGCAGTAGTGTAGGGGTCGTGCTGGGGTAGTGTTTTAGGGTTTAGGGTAGTGCAGTGGTATATGGGTAGTGTAGGGGGTCATGCTGGGGTAGTGTTTTAGGGTTTAGGGTAGTGCAGTGGTGTTTGAGTAGTGTAGGGGGTCATGCTGGTTGTAGTGTTTTAGGGTTTAGGGTAGTGCAGTGGTGTTTGAGTAGTGTAGGGGGTCATGCTGGTTGTAGTGTTTTAGGGTTTAGGGTAGTGCAGTGGTGTTTGTGTAGTGTAGGGGGTCATGCTGGGGGTAGTGTTTTATGGTTTAGGGTAGTGCAGTGGTGTTTGGGTTGTGTAGGGGGTCGTGCTGGGGGTAGATTTAGGGTTTAGGGTAGTGCAGTGGTGTTTGGGTAGTGTAGGGAGTCGTGCTGGGGGTAGTGTTTTAGGGTTTAGGGTAGTGCAGTAGTGTAGGGGGTCGTGCTGGGGTAGTGTTTTAGGGTTTAGGGTAGTGCAGTGGTATATGGGTAGTGTAGGGGTCATGCTGGGGTAGTGTTTTAGGGTTTAGGGTAGTGCAGTGGTGTTTGAGTAGTGTAGGGGTCATGCTGGTTGTAGTGTTTTAGGGTTTAGGGTAGTGCAGTGGTGTTTGTGTAGTGTAGGGGGTCATGCTGGGGGTAGTGTTTATGGTTTAGGGTAGTGCAGTGGTGTTTGGGTTGTGTAGGGGGTCGTGCTGGGGTAGATTTAGGGTTTAGGGTAGTGCAGTGGTGTTTGGGTAGTGTAGGGAGTCGTGCTGGGGGTAGTGTTTTAGGTTTTAGGGTAGTGCAGTGGTGTTTGTGTAGTGTAGGGGGTTGTGCTGGGGTAGTGTTTTAGGGTTTATGTTAGTGCAGTGGTGTTTGGGTAGTGTAGGGGGTAGTGCAGGGGTAGTGTTTTAGGGTTTAGGGTAGTGCAGTGGTGTTTGTATAGTGTAGGGGTTCATGCTGGGGGTAGTGTTTTAGGGTTTAGGGTATGGCAGTGGTGTTTGGGTAGTGTAGGGGGTCGTGCTGGGGGTAGATTTAGGGTTTATGGTAGTGCAGTGGTGTTTGTGTTGTGAGGGGGTCGTGCTGGGGGTAGTGTTTTAGGGTTTAGAGTAGTGCAGTGGTGTTTGTATAGGGTAGTGCAGTGGTGTTTGTGTAGTGTAGGGGGTCATGCTGTGGGTAGTGTTTTAGGGTTTAGGGTAGTGCAGTGGTGTTTGTGTACTGTAGGGGGTAGTGTTTTAGGGTTTAGGGTAGTGCAGTGGTGTTTGTGTAGTGTAGGGGTCATGCTGTGGGTAGTGTTTTAGGGTTTAGGGTAGTGCAGTCATGTTTGTGTAGTGTAGGGGTCGTGTTTTAGGGTATAGGGTAGTGCAGTGGTGTTTGGGTAGTGTAGGGGGTCATGCTGGGTTAGTGTTTTAGGGTTTAGGGTAGTGCAGTGGTGTTTGGGTAGTGTAGGGGATCGTGCTGGGGGTAGTGTTTTAGGGGTTAGGGTAGTGCAGTGGTGTTTGTGTAGTGTGGGAGGTCATGCTGGGGGTAGATTTTGGGTTTAGTGTAGTGCAGTGGTGTTTGGGTAGTGTAGGGAGTCATGCTGGGGGTAGTGTTTTAGGGTTTAGGGTAGTCCAGTGGTGTTTGTGTAGTGTAGGGAGTTGTGCTGGGGGTAGTGTTTTAGGGTTTAGGGTAGTGCAGTGGTGTTTGGGTAGGTAGGGGGTCGTGCTGGGGATAGTGTTTTAGGGTTTAGGGTAGTGCAGTGGTGTTTGTGTAGTGTAGGGGGTCATGCTGGGGTAGTGGTTTAGGGTAGTGCAGTGGTGTTTGGGTAGTATAGGGGGTAGTGCTGGGGTAGTATATTGGGTTTACGGTAGTGCAGTGGTGTTTGGGTGGTGTAGGGGGTCGTGCTGGGGTAGTGTTTTAGGGTTTAGGGTAGTGCAGTGGTGTTTGAGTAGTGTAGGGGTCATGCTGGTGGTAGTGTTTTAGGGTTTAGGGTAGTGCAGTGGTTTTTGTGTAGTGTAGGGGGTCATGCTGGGGGTAGTGTTTTATTGTTTAGGGTAGTGCAGTGGTGTTTGGGTAGTGTAGGGGGTCGTGCTGGGGGACGATTTAGGGTTTAGGGTAGTGCAGTGGTGTTTGGGTAGTGTAGGGAGTCATGCTGGGGGTAGTGTTTTAGGGTTTAGGGTAGTGCAGTGGTGTTTGTGTAGTGTAGGGGGTTGTGCTGGGGGTAGTGTTTTAGGGTTTATGTTAGTGCAGTGGTGTTTGGGTAGGGCCCGCTTCACAGAACTAACTTACGACAAAATCCTAAACTTACTACCATTTTGGTATTCACAGAATGAACTTACTCATTTTGGTATTCACAGAATGAATTTACTCATTTTGGTATTCACAGAATGAACTTACTACCATTTTGGTATTCACAGAATGAATTTACTCATTTTGGTATTCACAGAATGAACTTATTACCATTTTGGTATTCACAGAATGAACTTACTACCATTTTGGTATTCACAGAATGAACTTACTACCATTTTGGTATTCACAGAATGAACTTACTACCATTTTGGTATTCACAGAATGAACTTACTCATTTTGGTATTCACAGAAGACACTTACTCATCAATGAGTAAGTGCCTTCTGTGAATACCAAAATGTGTAAGTTACACAAGATGTGTAAATTGCACAAAATGAGTAAGTTACACAAAATGTGTAAGTTACACAAAATGTGTAAGTGTCTTCTGTGAATACCAAATGAGTAAGTTCATTCTGTGAATACCAAAATGAGTAAGTTCATTCTGTGAATACCAAAATGGTAGTAAGTTTAGGATTTTGTCGTAAGTTAGTTCTGTGAATCGGGCCCGTAGTGTAGGGGGTAGTGCTGGGGTAGTGTTTTAGGGTTTAGGGTAGTGCAGTGGTGTTTGTGTAGTGTAGGGTGTAGTGCTGGGGGTAGTGTTTTAGGGTTTAGGGTGGTGCAGTGGTGTTTGGGTAGTGTAGGGGTTCATGCTGGGGGTAGTGTTTTAGGCTTTAGGGTATGGCAGTGGTGTTTGGGTAGTGTAGGGGGTCGTGCTGGGGGTAGTGTTTTATGGTTTAGGGTAGTGCAGTGGTGTTTGGGTAGTGTAGGGGGTCTTGCTGGGGGTAGTGTTTTAGGGTTTATGTTAGTGCAGTGGTGTTTGTGTAGTGTAGGGGGTCATGCTGGAGGTAGTGTTTTAGGGTTTAGGGTAGTGCCGTTGTGTTTAGGTAGTGAAGGGGGTCGTGCTGGGGGTAGTGTTTTAGGGTTTAGGGTAGTGCAGTGGTGCTTGTGTAGTGTAGGGGGTCGTGCTGAGAATGTTGTTCATTTCTATGGCAAAATGAACCCCTCATTTTGTTCGTTTTTAAATTAAATGTTTTAAGTGTTACCAGTTTATTCCAATCAAGATGGCTTCAGGTGTGCCATAATTTTGTCATAAGTAAGACTGTTAGCTCTCTAGTTGTTCTTTAGAACACTCTGGGAAGCTGCAGTAGAACACAAAGGCATCAACTGACAGGCTGCTCCTGTTGAAATATAACAGGAAGATATTTGAGATCACACTTGAAACATGTCCTAATTTTTCTTTCTACAGCACTAACCATAATTTCTATGACAAAATGAACCCCATCATTTTGTTCCTTTTTAAATTAAATGTTTTAAGTGTTACCAGTTTATTCCAATCAAGATCGCTTCAGGTGTGGCATACTTTTGTCATAAGTAAGGCTGTTAGCGCTCTAGTTGTTCTTTGGAACACTCTGGGAAGCTGCAGTAGAACACAAAGGAATCTACTGGCAGGCTGCTCCTGTTGAAATATAACAGGAAGATAGTTGAGATCTCACTTAAAACATGTCCTAATTTTTCTTTCTACAGCACTAACCATAATTTCTATGACAAAATGAACCCCCTCATTTTGTTCCTTTTTAAATTAAATGTTTTAAGAGTTACCAGTTTATTCCAATCAAGATGGCTTCAGGGGTGCCATAATTTTGTCATAAGTAAGGCTGTTAGCACTCTAGTTGTTCTTTAGAACACTCTGGGAAGCTGCAGTAGAACACAAAGGAATCAACTGACAGTCTCTGCCCTTGTTGGATGTACATGTTTTACTGAGAATGTCAGACTTCATTCTCACATGACTGAGAAAGATAATGTGAATTTACAGAAAATATGCTCTCATTTTAGCTTCTGGAGCACCTTCCAAAACTCTATGGGACAAGCATGTGAAAATAGTTTTCTCTCAAGCATGATATCCCAGCAGAAGGTTTTTCACAGGGTAAAATCACCTTAGAACACACCACAATTCCTGAAATTAGTATGGTACCATCAACAAATGAATTCTAATGTAACTAAAGTCTGTTATCACCCTTTATAGTTCTCCTTTTGGTAACCCTCAAAATCTTTGATTCACTACAATGCATTTCAATGGGGTACTATCATGTATATTGGTCCCAAGATGGCTGCCAGCAATTCCAGGATGAAGTGCTGACAGCCAATCAGATCTCACAATGACATGTGTGGTTAGGCTCCGCCCAGATATATATGTGATTTTACTTTTGATTTTCTCAGGAACTACTGAACGGATTTACACCATTTAACCAAAAGGCACGACTCTGAACCAAGGGCTACCTTTTTGCCAAATTTGGTGTAATTCCGTTCAGCAGTTCGGGCTGTAGCTGCGACTGAAGGTTCCTATGGAAAATTGCATGGGGAAAACACGTTTTGGGACCCCCCTTTTTTCTCGGCCCCCACTTGACGAATCACCTCGAGACTTTCAGGATAGGAGCGGACCGGAGCGGGCCATAAGTTTTGAAAATTTCGCAAAGATTCGTCGACCGGCGCCAAAGTTATTGGAAATAGAATGTTGTGAATTTCCTATGGAAAATAGGTCCTAACTATAACTATCTACTGGCGACCGCCAGTAGATAATGTATATATATATATGTATATGTATATATATATATATATTCACTGAAAAAAACATAGGTTTCAGGGATGTTACAGTTAGAAATTAGCATTTTAAAAACCTTGGAAATTCACTGGAAAAAACCACAGGTTTCAGGGATGTTCTAGTTAGTTGGACATTTCACTCGTACAAAACCAGAGAAATTCGGCTGTTATAGTTAGTTGAGCTAACTATAACTCGCACCCCGCAATGCATTGCTGATGATGTCACATATTACATCAGTCATGACTTGGTCAGTGACATCACTGATGACATCTCAAAGGAAATCACTGATGACAACACTGATGACATCATCCAGTGAGTGTGTGTTTCTGAAAAAATTAAGTATGTTTTATATATATATATATATACGCCAAGGTGTATTGAAGAATGAGTGGGTGCATGAGTGACTGAATGGCTGATTTAGTAGGTGCATGACTGACTGTATGAGTGAGTGATTAAACGTGTCTTACTGAATGCATGAGTGAGTGACTAATCTGTGTGAATATCTGTATCAGTCTGTTAGTTGGTGTGTAAGTGGCAGCATGGGTTGGTGAGTAGCTACATGAGTGTCTATATGGGTTAATGATTGGTGGTGTGTGTATAACTGTATAATGAGTAAATGGCAGTGTGATTGATTCTTTCGATGACTGACTAGGTGTGTGAGTAACTCTATGGGTGAGTGGCGGTGTGTGAGTATCTGTATAGGTTTATGAGTGCATATATCAGTGGCTATATTGATGAGTGACTGCGTGTATGAGTGACTGTATGGGTGAGTGGATGTGTGTGTAGACCTATGAATCAGTGAGTGGGTATGTACTAACTGGAATTGGTGTGTCTATGGTTTTGAGAATGGTAGTTTGTATTTTAGAGTAGGTGTATGAAAGGTTATATTAGGATGTGAGGAGGTGCATCAGATATTAAGTGGATGATGTCATCAGTGATGTCATCAGTGATGTCATTTGCAATGTCATCAGTGATGTCATCAGTGATGTCACTGACCATGTCATGAGTGATGTAATATGTGACATCATCAGCAGTGCATTGCAGGGGTGCCAGTTATAGTTAGCTCAACTAACTACAACGGCCGAATTTCTCTGGTTTTGTATGAGTGAAATGTCCAACTGACTATAACGTCCCTGAAACCTGTGTTCTTTTCAGCGAATTTCCAAGGTTTTTTAAATGCTAATTTCTAACTATAACGTCCCTGAAACCTATGGTTTTTCAGTGAATTTCTAAGGTTTTTTAAATGCTAATTTCTAACTATAACGTCCTTGAAACCTATGGTTTTTTCAGTGAATTTCTAAGGTTTTTTAAATGCTGATTTCTAACTATAACGTCCCTGAAACCTATGGTTTTGTCAGTAAATTTCTAAGGTTTTCTAAATGCTAATTTCTAACTATAACGTAGTAGTCGCGTCTGCAGAGTGGTGCAGAAAGGGGCCTGGGCCTCTGACCAGCGCTCAGGAATTCCACAGCGTAGGACTTACAGGAGGTACCAGGAAGGCTACTTCGCCGCCAAAGTTCCTCCGGAGTAAAGTGGACTCAACCAGGTTTCCTGCTCCCGCTTCCATGAAGCGAAGCAGTGTTTGCCATGACAGGGCGGGAGCAGTGCTCCCTCATGTCTTTTTTTAAAGTCCCCAGGTGGACCAAGTCCCAGGGCCATGTAGGAGGGGGGCTCAGGGGGCCCCCCTCTTGGGCTTATGCAAAGCCCCAGGGACCACCACCTCCGTGGGGCTGTAAACAACAAAAATGCAGGGGGGGCTCTCAGCCCCACACAGTCCCGAGGACTACCACTTCCCCGGGGCAATGAATACTCAAAATGCGGGGGTCCCGCTCAGCTCCCCTCCCTTGCTGCCCCGGGGACCGCCACTTCCCCGGGGCAATGAATACTCAAAATGCAGAGGGTCCCGCTCAGCTCCCCTCCCTTGCTGCCCCAGGGACCGCCACCTCCCCGGGTCACAGATATGCAAAGTGATGCGGGGGCTGGCATGGCCACCCACAGCCCCGGGGACTGCCACCTCCCCTGGGCAAAATGTGACAAATGCGGGGGGAACCCAGCTCTCCTGATGCCCTGGGGACCACCACCTCCCCGGAGCAAAGATATGCAAAGTGATGTGAGGGGCCTGCACGGCCCCCCGCTGCCCCGGGGACCGCCACCTTCCCGGGTGCTATAACGAAATATTAATGCGTGGTGGGCTGTGACCCTCCACGCAGGTCCGGGGACGGCACCTCCCCGGGGCATGTCTTTAAAATTAAATACAGGGCCCCGGGGACCACCACCTTGGCTGCTGAGGGTCCTTAGGGGCCAACAAGACCTCCTGTTACCTCCAGTAAGCCCCACACAGTGGGATTGCTGAGAGGTGGTCCAAGGCCATGCCCCCTTTCTCCACCACTCTGCAAGCACACCTCTCATCGCACTGCTGGTGGGGGGATGAGGTCATATTTCCTCCTGAGGGCCTCAAGACTAAAGTGGACTTAATCCCCCAAGCAGCAGTGCATCAGGAGGCACATTTGCAGAGTGGTGGAGGAAGGGTGTGTGGCCTCTGATGACCTCTCAGCAATACAGCTGTGTGGATCTTCCTGGAGGTAACAAAAGGGCTAGTTGGCCCCCAAGGACCCTCAAGAGCCAAGGGGACTTCATCCTCCAACTAGCAGTGTGCCAGGAGGCGCATTTCAGAGTGGTAGAGAAAGGGGGTGTGGCCTCCGACAACCTCTCAGCAAACCCACTGTGTGGGACTTAATGGAGGTAACAGGAGGGGTAGTTGGCCCCCAAGGACCCTCAATAGCCAAGGTGACTTCGTCCCCTACTAGTAGTGCATGAGGAGGCACGTTTGTACAGTAGTAGAGACAGGGGGCATGGCTACCTCCCAGGTCTCAGCAATCCTGCTGTGTGGGACTTACTGGAGCTAACAGGAGGGGTAGTTGGCCCCCAAGGATGTCCTTGGGGGCCAACTACCCCTCCTGTTATCTCCAATAAGTCCCACACAGTGGGATTGCTAAGAGGTCTTCGGAGGCCATACCCCCTTTCGCCACCACTCTACAAACGTGGCTTAAGGTGCACTACTGGTTGGGAGATCCAAATATATCATTTATTCTTAAATTTTTTTTAAATTCAACCACAGCCAACGCGTTTCGTTCCATCGGAACTTCGTCAGGGCTGAAAAAGCACAAAGATAAAAACGCGAAATACATTGAACACAACACAAAAACTTATACAAACAAACAACATGCATATTACATATATATAAAGAAACAACAAAATCATAATTCTGTTACAAGACTTTAGAACGGCGAAAAAATATACACATATATATATAAACTTAGACAAACAAAGGGGCTAAAAGAGAACAACAAAAATAATGTATGTACACAAAGTATACATAGATTATATAGTGACTAAAATTACAAATAACAAACAATAAACTACATTATAAAAGTACAACACTAAATTATTGAATCAAGCTTAAAAATGCCTCTCAAATTTTTTGTTGTTGTTTCTTTATATATATATGTAATATGCATGTTGTTTGTTTGTATAAGTTTTTGTGTTGTGTTCAATGTATTTAGCGTTTTTATCTTTGTGCTTTTTCAGCCCTGACGAAGTTCCGATGGAACGAAACGCGTTGGCTGTGGTTGAATTTTAAAAAATTTAAAGAATAAATGATATATTTGGATAAACTTGAAGCTTTCCTTGACTTTGTTTCTGGTGCACCGTCCTTATTTCCATGAATTTGTCTGACCCTCAGTGGAGCGAAAGTGCGGCAAGCTCAGGGCGGGTGTGCACAGACAAAGGACTTACCTGTTTTACTTTGAAATTGAGGTGCTGAACCATGGTCAGCCGCATTGATCCTTTGTAACAATTTACTGGTTGGGAGATGAAGTCCACTTTACTCCTGAGGGACCTTGGGGGCCAAGAAGCCCTCCTAGTTCCTCCTTTAAGTTATACACTGCAGGATTCCTGAGAGCTGGTTGGAGGCACATCCCCCTTTCTCCACCACTCTACAAACGCGACTACTAGTTAAAAAAACATAGAAATTCACTGAAAAAAACCAAAGGATACAGGGACGTTATAGTTAGGAATTAGCATTTAAAAAACCTTAAAAATTCACTGAAAAAAACAAAGGTTACAGGGACATTATAGTTAGGCTCAGGTGTCACTCGTACAAAACCAGAGAAGTTCAGCCGTTATAGTTAGTGAGCTAACTATAAGTTGCGCCCCTGCAATGCACTGCTTATGACCTCACATATTACATCACTCATGACATGGTCAGTGACATCACTGATGACATCTCAAATAACATCATCCTCAGAATCTCTGACGCACCCACTCACACCCCGTATAACCTTTCATACACGCATCAACTACCACACTACCATTCTCAAACCCATTTCCACACACATACCAGTACTTATACAGCCACTCACTGATTCATAGATCAACACACACATCCACTCACTCACCCGTACAGCCACTCATATACCCACTCACTCACTAATACAGCCACTGACATATCCACTCGTGCACCCATACAACCATTCACACACTGAGTCAGTCACCCATAGAGCTATGGGTGAGCGAGAAGGTGTGTGAGACACAGTCAATCATGCAGCCACTTACTCACCCATACAGTTACACACACACTCACTCACTCATACAGATACTAACGCGTACTCACTCACCTATACAGTCACTGACACAAGCACACGCTCACCCATATAGCCACTCTCACATTCACTCACTCACCCATACAGTAACTCATATACCCCATCACTCACCTATACTGCCTTTCACATACCCAGTTACTCACCCATATACCACTGACACATGCACTCACTCACCCATACAGCCCCACACACACACATACTCACTAACCCATGCATCTACTGACTCACCCACTCACTCATCACCCACCCACACAGACACTCAGATACCCTTAGAGGTACACGAGACAACGAATCACTCACCCATACAGAAACTCAGAAATTCCTTTCTTTTCCTATTTCTTTTTTCTCCCACCTAGCAACATGGTGCGAAAGGGAGCAGTGACGCCAGTGCGGCTGCTAGCTGCCTACCTTGCGGTCGCCGGTACCACCAAGGGGTGCAGCCCCGTCCCATTTTTCCAGAGACGGAGGTGGCTGCAATTATTTATTTCGTGCAGCGCCACCTCCCCTCCATGCTGGCTGTAGGTGGCAGCCCTGGGAATGGGTATGACCTGCGGGAGTGTCGCTGCTGTGGAGGAGGGTGCAGCGCACCCAGCAGCAGTTGACGCACCGCTGGGCGTACATACTGGACCGGCAGCAGGACCTGCTCAACCTGCTGGCTGTCGAGGTTGAGTGGCTCGGTTAGTAATTATTTATTTGTTGTGTTGTGTTCTACAATGCTAATAAATATTTTTTTCAAATAGCGTGCTGCTCACACTCAGAGGTAAGTTAAGTTTACGTTAAGAATATTAGGTAATCCAGTTTGAGCTAGCCAGGTGCTCAGCGCTACCTAATTGTACTTGTTGGCGCTCGCTTGGGCTGGTTATTTAAGCCATGCAAACTCCTCTGTCCTGTCACTAAGATAGTGGTAATAGTAAGTATAATCAGTGAGTTAGGGCTCTCTGTGCCTTTCTTTATGTAGCTCTTACAGTCACAAGCAATCTCCCAGTGATGTGTAGTATGTGCATCTATGCATTGAAAAAAAGGAAGACTGAGTTGGCCAATCAAAGGGGGTTGAGAATAAGATGAGAAGAAATGAATATTGGTTGCAATGCATTAGTAGTTCCAAATGTACTTTAGACTTTGGAAATTTGGAATAGGCCTTAAGTTTAGGAAATTAGGAATAGGTTAACTCAGTACTAGTACTATAGGCGATCTGATTTAGAAAAGTATAATGTTACTACGTTTGCCTTTGCCTGTTGCGGAGATTAACGGTACCACTAATCAATTTTTTTATCTTCTTTAATTCCTACATGAGAACCCAAGGGCAAGAAGAGGGCATCTGAGGTGGGTCAGGGAGCCGGGGCTGCCACCACCAGTGCCGCTGTGGATAGAAGTACCAGCGCCGCAGCTGACGGAATTGGTGGCCCCAGGAAGTCCTCCTGTTAATTAATTATTATTATTTCCCTAGATTTGACCTCTCCTCATTTAGAGTAATTTTTCCTTGTTTTTTTTTATACTGTGACTCTCTTCTTTTTTTTTCAACTCCTCTTCGTTCTATCTAATGTTTGTTAAATTCTTGTTATCCCTACGTTATCCTTTTTTATTTATATATTTCATGTTTCTGTAGCTGACTTACCCCTGTTTGTACTATTCTGTAGCTTTCTTCTACTTTTTTAGTAAGCTTTCACTCTCCCCTTATATATCTTGTGGACCGGCACTGTAAGACTAACAGAACGGATTTTAGGTACTCTACTGTGAAGATTGCATGCCCAAGTAAGCTATTCTACGCATGTTTGTTGAGAAGGCTTTCATTTTCCTGCTCATGCTTAAAGAGTAAAACGAGAGAGTGTCCATGGTGGCCCCCCCAATGCTCTGTTGTATAGTATGTATTATCATTCATTTATACAGTATACCAGCAGTTTTGATCCCAGTGCAGCATGGCAGGAAAGTACTGCGAGGACGGTCCCATTGCATTTGTAAACCAAGACCATATGTCCTTCATTGCCCAATTTATTCTACTCCTTTATTGCATTTCAATGATTCAGAGTCATCATAGCTCTGCCCCTTCATTAGGAAAAGTTTTTGGTTGGCTTGACTACCTGGCTTTTCTAACATTGACAACCAACAAAATGCCCAAAGTGATATTTTTGATAGAGGATACTGCTAACCGAACTGTAGTGATGTATTGCGGTTGTATTTTGTTAAAAAATAATAATAAGGGGTGACGTATCCGGCATCTAAAATGTGTAATGTCTTTTCTAGCCGCACAGACCACCAGTTCCGGGGCCAGTGGCAGTGCCAGTAGTGCTGGAGACACGGCAGCGGTTGGAAGCGGGGGAGTCCCAGCTGCAGCAAGGACGGGCGGTGGCAAGTCACATTGCTTGCTTATTGACAATTATTAGTATACTCACTTGTGAACCCCCCACTTTAGCAGCTACAGCAGGGGTTGAGTTCTTATTAATGGCCTCTTCTGTCTGCTACTCAGCAGACAAAAGCTCATAATGAACGCTACAAATGATGGGTTGATGGAAAAGGCAAAGAAGGATGGAAGGTTAAAAGAAAGGATGGGTGAAAGGGTATATGAGTGAAAGGATGCGTGGGTGAGTGAAAGGATGCA
This sequence comes from Calotriton arnoldi, assembly GCA_963921515.1. NCBI lineage: Eukaryota > Metazoa > Chordata > Amphibia > Caudata > Salamandridae > Calotriton > Calotriton arnoldi. The sequence continues at coordinate 421,779 of CAWUFW010008466.1, read as the reverse complement.
TAGGTGGGTAATGGGATGCATGGGTGGGCAAATGGATGGATGGGTGAAAGGATGGTTGAAAGGGGATACTATGACAGGTGAATGGATAGATAGATGCCTGGATGGATGGATGATATGATTAGATTGATATATGGATGAATGGATGGATTGGAATGGTGAAAGACTGGATGATAGAATGTAAAGCTTAAATGGTGGGTATCAAAGGGTGAATACTAGAACAATGAAAGGATGAAGGGATTACTTGGATGAAGAAACAAGGGCGCTTTTCTGGAGAGGGACGTGCTCGCTTGCTTTGCTTGCTTTGTTTCAACAAAGCTTTGCTTCAAAGTGGGGGTATTTTAATCTTCTGTCTACTCCCTTCACTTGCTGTATTTGTTAAGCAAGGCAGATATTTATCCCACCCATCATCGTTCATCACCTCCCTGTCCAGGGCATTTTGCCAGCCATTACATAACTGCAGCATGGTTCAATTCGGCACTGCAGTGTTGTCTGCGCAATGTTCGTCTGTTTCAGTTGATGCAGCATTTACAAAGTTTTCATTGCATTGCAAACTGAAAAGAAGGTATGTTTCCCTTTATTTCCAGGACCCACTCCGTCACCTCCTAGTTCTTCACTCCTTAATTCTTTCCTCTGTACCAGTCTACCAAAAGATTTGAAAAATCTATTCTTGGCATGTGCCACATTTTTCTGGCCAAGTTATCATTTATATTTCATGGCTTCCATACTGGATTTACTGCACGCCTATTCAAATATTTTCCTTTTGACTTTTGCCAACTACAGTGATTGACTAAGCCAAAGCTTAGGCAGTGAGCACATGATGATGATGATCAGTGAAACTCCACTATTCTATAGCAAAACCCCTAGCTACCTTGCCTAATCGCTCTAACTTACCCTGCAGTAGAGTAAGTTAAGTTTCCTTTCCTTACTGCCAAACAAATGTATTTTTTGTTTTGGTCGGAGGAACGTTTTGTTGTGGGTGAAGAGGGTGGGAATTGGGATGGGAACTGGATTAGTTTGGACTATTCTTTGGACATTTTGGACATTGGTTGGGGATGGGGTGATTATTTTGGGGAGAAGGGTGGGCTTGTTTTGGGTGGGAGAGGGTGGGTTTTATATGTTATATTAGTACACAAAATATAAGTAAAATGAAAAATGATTCATCTACTTTATGCCTGAAGTGTTGTAATTTTACTTTGCACTGCTGCCTTTTTGCGCAGCCTGTTTTTAATCAGGTTATCAAAGTATATTTATACTAGTTAGATATAGTATATATACTACCCTCTGTAACTTTATTATTAATTGACCATAGGGGAATAGGGTATGCTGCCATTGCATATATTGCCTGCAACAACCTAGATAAACAAGGAAAGTCAAAGTCGTATAGTATAGTTTTCTGCAGTAGAAGTTAGTTACTTACAACTAAAGTAGTTCACTTCACTCCAGTTCTCCTACCTGACTGGATGAAGCCTGTTCTCTCAATCTCCAAAAATGTCTTGCAGGGTTTCCTAAGGGGCCTTCTTAATGGTGGTGTTAGTAGTAGCAGACTAGTGCGCTAATAGGGTAGGCATCACAGGAAGCGAGGTCCCACTCCCACCTAGTTGAGCTCCAACTGTATGATTAACCAAAAGGATTATCCATCACAGGCAACTAAATTGAAAGAAAAACACAGAGTTAGTGGGTTATATATTTATATCATAGCTTTACAAAGACTCATACCAGACTACTACCACCATGACACAACAAAGAAAAGAATACCGGATATTATAACAAAAACTGGCAAAAGTTCCTTCTTCTGAGCAAAAGGGAGCTATTTAATTGAAACTAAAGTTACGAAATCCTCGAGTCAGGAAAAGTGGACTCATAGTCAGGAGTAGAGTCGACAAGGATAAGTGTTTACGCAACACAAGGCCTGAATGAAGATGTTGACGAATTATGTTCTATATCTAAATCCTTTTATGCATGGGTGGGTAAGTGGGGCTGGTGTGGGCTATTGCTCAAGTAATGGAAGATCCTGCAGTGAGTTGGTGTCACTTTCAACACATCCGCCCCACTAAGTGTGTGATCCATTTATGGTGTAAATTAAGTTACCTCAATAAATCACACAGCCCAGGGGAAGAGGGTTAGGGGTTTGATGAATGGTTGGGAAAGGGGATTTGGGGAAATGTGTGACAAAGACAAACACTACAAAACAACAGTATGAATATTTATCAGGGCGACGATAAGCAGCACATTATCATCAATCTGTTGTGGAAGGAAATGAAGAAATTATGACACAGTTCAGTTAAATCCATGGGAAACAGTCCTTCAGCCGCAGAAACCCAGGTTATATATCTAAATGTTCTGTCATCTAGGTTTGAAAGATACTAATTATGGAGGAGTGAAAAGAAATGTAGTCTGGGTGCGCTGAGAGGGGCTGTACGGAGTGATAAGTGCCTGCATCCAACCGGCCACTTGAGACTGAACAGTGACAGAAGCACCTGGGTTACTGAGAGAATGCAAATGGAGGGAAAATAGGAAGGGTGTTTGTTTTTAGTCACTCAAAGGCTCGAAAATGGTTTGGTGCAGTACCAAAGTAGGGGTATCAGGAGGGAACACCTGAGGAGCAATGAGATGGGGTACTGAGAGGTCAAAAAAGAAGTTAGAGGCACAGAGGTATGGGGATCCTGGACCTGGTCCTACAGTGAGGTGAGTTAAAAAGTCCCTACTAAGGTTTACTGTACAACCCTAACCAAATTAAGTGCAGCCTGGCTCCCTCTGTAATTAGTGAACCCACACAGTTCTAAAAATGCTGATTGTTAATAGAAAAATGATGCTGTATTGCCAAATTGGGTGGTGCATCTGCGTTCTTCTCGGAATGTCCGTCTTTGGTGCCTGGCTGAACTGATCCGGTAAGGTGAGCAGGAGTGTTATAGAGCTCTCGCCTTTCGCGCAGGAGAAAAAGAGGCCTGCGGATTATACAACAGAAACAATATTGTAGAGTCAAGGAAAAGGACAAAAGGTAAGCTTCTTGAGGAGTGCACCAACTACCAAGACTCAGTGGCAGCGCAAGAGCATAGGCTGCTGCAATCATTCATTTTATCAGTCATGGCAGATTGACTAAATGATAAGTGAGAGCGATTTACAACCAAACACAGACAAGTAGCTGCATGTACCGGGCTGATAAATCTCACAACTGTCATCATAACATTTAGCCGAGTGCGTGCATCATGTGATGATAATGATAATGTGGCATCACAAGTCTGTTTCCAGTTACAAGCAACATTTTCCTGAGCCTCTCCCTGGCATGTCTCGGACTCAGCCAGGGTCCAACCTGTGTCCAGATCATCAGAAGGGGGGCTTGGAGACGATGGTGAAGTACCCTTCCTTTTTCTTGCTGGAGATCTGGAAGTCAATGGTTCTAAAACAGGAGGTTCTTCTTGCTCAACAGGAAGCTAAACATCCTATTGTGCTCCTATTTCAGGAAGATCTACTATTACTGGCTGCAGCTGTTGTCTACTGGGCTCAGTTTCCTGCAACGATTGGGTACTAATTTGCGAAAGAGACAAAGCCAATTCATTGTCACTGCGCGTCAGCTTCGCCATGATTGCAGTGGCTGCCTCGGTGAGAGTCATGGGCTTGGGCTTAGTTTGGATGGTGCCATTGATGCGGGAGTGCTGCTCCCAGCTTGCTCCCCGGATGCCGGTGCAGCGGGCACAAGTTTGCTGAAAATGGTTCTGACCGGCACACCAGTGGTGGAAAGTTGCTTCTTCTCACTGGCCATTTTCTTGGCAGCATCTTTCTTTGGGGCTATCTTGAAGCTGTCAGTTGGCAGTGGCACTTAGCTGCACAAGCGCAAGAGATTTGAGGACTCACGTCACGTCATTTGTTGTGTGGGCATGTCATTTTGTACACGCCTTCTGTCTGGCAGTACTCTGGGTGATGTCTCTTGTTCACCTAAAAGCAAACAAGCACGAAAAACATTTAGTCAAACGTGGCATTGTTGCAGTGTGAAACAGTACAGGCAAAGACAATATAATTTAGTGTGGTTACTTAAGTTATTGTCCTAAATGATTATCAATAAAAGTGTATCCATTCCAAAGTCAAACCACACCACCATAACATAAATATTTCATTTCTAATCAGCACAAACAACATGGATATGTAAATGTTTGCTTTATGTGCATCTAAGCCAGGGAGACAGATACTTGTGGCGGTCAGGGAGGTGCAGAGGAAAATGGAATAATCCTTAAAAAATTAATGCTGGTGTGTGTGCACCTATGGCAGGCAGGGGGTCCACATAAAAATTAAATAATACTTAAAAAAGGAATGCTGTTGTGCAGCTGTGCGCCTATGGCAGGCAGGGGGTGGATGGATGGTGGGAAAATGAAAAAAAAGAAAAAAAATGTTAAAATTTAAAACAAAATGTAAAACATTTAAAAAAAATGATAACTAACTAAGAAATTAATTGCTGGTGTACTAGGAGACTATGAGAAACCCACTGGAAGACAAGAAGGTGCAAGTAAAAAAATATATATAATATAAAACACTGTTCATAATAATCATAATATACATATAATACAATGATCATCAAACATTATTAAACTAATATCAGAGAAAAGTAAATAATTGGTCAAAAACCAAAAGACATCCCCCTCTCGTATCAATCTGCCTAGAAAATGACTTTGAATGAAAATTGGAACAAAGTAAACTAAGGATGACTGCACAAAATGGCCGCCGAGCACATGGTCAACCACCAACAACCAGCAAGGAGGCATGGCCACAACAAAGAACACATGCAGGTCCATAGGCAAAATCACACTGGCTGGCTACACAAAATAGCCACTGACCACATGGTCAAACAACAACAGCCAGCAAGGAGGCGTGGCCACAACAAAGAACACATGCAGGCCTTTGTCAAAAGCACACTGGCTGGGTCCAAACTGGGGTGCATGGTGAGCAAAAAAACTATGACTTTAACCCAGATCTGTGACTAGGGGTAAGCATTTGACAAGGTTCAACATTCCATCCATCATCTTTTTGTGTTTCTATAGTCGCCCTAATTGGGAAGGGTATGCCCAGACGTGGGTTCTGTGCTCACTATGCCACTGGATTCAAGCTAGCGGCTGATATGGGGTGATACCCTGAAACCGGTCCCAGGATGCTTTTTTTCCGGTCCAGGGAGGGCCTGGATTGGCAGTTCGGGCTAACCTGTTCCCATGGGGAGCAGGGTCAAGACTGATTTGCATATGGGTGTGTCCAAACAGGGGTGGCATGGTGAGCAAAAAACAATGGATTTAACCCAGATCTGTAACTGAGGGTGACAATGTTCAGCATTCCATCCATCATCTTTTTGTTTTGCTAAAAGCACACTGGCTGCCTACACAAAATGGCCACCGGCCACATGATCAAACAACAACATCCAGCAAGGAGGCATGGCCACAACAAAGATAACATGCAGTCCTATGGCAAAAGCAGTAAAGCACACTGGCTGGCTAGGATTACACAAAATGGCCACCGGCCACATGGTCAAACCACAACAACCAGCAAGGAGACATGGCCACAACAAAGAACACATGCAGATGTATGGTGAAAGCACACTGGCTGCCTGCACAAAATGGCCAATGGCCACATGGTCAACCAACAACAACCAGCAAGGGGGCATGGCCACAACAAAGAACACATACAGGCCTATGGCAAAAGCACACTGGCTGCATACACAAATTGCCCACCGGCCACATGGTCAAACAACAACAACCAGCAAGAAGGCTTCGAAAACAAAGTACACTTGCAGTCCTATGGACACCGACTACACAAAATGGCCCCTGACCACATGACATGGAAAACAGAGACAAATGGTAGCCTATGACAAACACACTAACTGGCCAGTCAAAGGAGACATGGTAACACTGAAAAAATACACTACCATTAATTCAGAAATGACAAAAGAGAAAATTAACTCAGCTATAAAAGATTTACAACACACATCCTACCAAGGCATCAAATATTATCCCTATACTCTTTTTGTAGAAAAAAAACTTGAAATATCCCCAAAAAACCCCACATTTTTTATTTAATGATGTTTTAAACAACATATACCACAGAAACAGTTGTTTCGTGCACCCATGACTAGTATTGGACCTTTTGGCTGGATGGCCTGTTGGCAGACTAGGCCACGTAGTAAAATAAACAAATATATTTCAAATTTATTAACAAACATGGAGAAAATGTACTGAACTGTGCAACATTTCTCCTTTACAAAAGATTAAAAATTAAATGTAAAAAAAATAACAAGGCCCCTACTGAAACTACAGGCCACCCACCACAATAAATTTTAAAAATTTAAAAAAGGTACAAATAACACCCAACACCAATATACAACAGTTTTTGAACTTACCTTTGATATCACAAAAGTCCTTAAATCCAATGGTATATATGCAGCATACAAAGAGAGTGATCCTTCCAGCTCCAAATCCAAATAAAAAGGGACCAGGAGATGGACAAAGCACTGGGAGGAGTCTGCTGGACAGAAACAGGAAATTGGAGACTCTGGGGCCCTTCCTTCTTGTTGAAGAAAAAAAGTGAAATAAAAAAAGACTTCTCGCACTAAAAAACAACTTAAACGGTCCATTGGAGTAGAATATCAACTCGAAAACGTATTTGAGAAATGTAGCTGCTTCTCGAGAAGACAATCTACTTGAGGTGCAGCCACGGTTGCTTGTGCTCGCCAGCGTCACGAAAAAGGTGCCATCATGGCCGAAAGCCGAACTAGTGGGGGCCAATTCTCGTGCGCGCTCTCCAGTGCCGGCAAGTCTCTTGGTGCTCGCCAGAGCGTGCCAAACCAAGTCTTGAGCACTACAACAGAAAAAGAAATCTGCCATGCGCTGGATGGTGAAATTTAGCGGGAACTCCATGCTACATGCAGAGCGCGGAGTTCCTGAATTCCGCAAACTCTGCAAGCAGAGTGAATTTTTCTGCCCACCCCTAGTAATTACCAGTGCATGGCGAGGGTGCGAGTTATAGTTATCTTGGAGAAAAAGTTTTAGTTACTTGAGATAACTATAACTATAACTGGTGAACTTCTGTGGTTTGTAGAGTTTAAAACATTATGTTATGCAAAGATATACAAAGTTTTTGAGTATTAATTGTTCAAAAACTATTGAACAGATGTACACCAAAACATAAAGATCACTCTTTCTGGACCAAGATCTAGCTTTTTGCCAAATTTGGTGTAAATCGGTTCTGCGGTTTAGGCTGTAGCTGTATCTAAAGTTCCTATGGGAAAATTAATGGGGAAACATGCTTTGAGACCCCCCTTTTTTCCCGGCCCCAGCTTAACGGATCACCCTGAAACTTTCCATGTGCAAACTAATCAAAAAGTAGCACTTTTTGGGAAAGTTTATCAAGATTCGTCAAATGGTTTGCAAAGTTATTAGCACAAAAAGTAGGCATTTCATATGGAACCACGATCCTAACTATGACTACTCAGTGGCAACTGCCACTGGGTAATATATGTATATATAAAGTCAAGGAATATGAGGTTCTGGGGAAGAAGAATAAACTGTCAGATTCACTACCTGCATTCTCGGGCCCACCACCAGGGGGCTGAATTGTGGGGCTCTCCAGTGTTCTAATAAGCTTCCAGACCCTGCCTTTCATGCATATACTGACTTCCAGTCATTCGGATTCTACTTGCAAATTGTCAGCCATTCCCAATCCATGCCGGGTTTTGTGAAAGCCAGCCTGCTCATGCTTGAAGCCAGCCTGCTCATGTTTGACACTCCATTACCTAGAATTTCCTGCTCACTGCTTCGTCTCCACCCCTGCAGGCCAAGGATGGTTGGAGGAATTCAGCTCACCTGTGGCTGGCTGCTGCTAGCCTGCTCACACCTGATGCATGTGATTACTGTGAGCTCTTTTAAGCCCCAGCTCCCTTCAGTCCAGGGTTGGTCATTAAAGCTGTGTACCGGTGAGACCGACCCTTGTTTCCAGTGTTTCCTGAGCTTTTGATATCCTTGTTTCCAGTGTTTCCTGAGCTTTAGTTATTCCTTGTTCCTGAGCTGCTGCAGTAGTTTCCCTTGTTCCTGAACTAGCACTTCATGCAGTGCTACTTCGACTCCTGAGCTTTAGTAATTCCCTGTTCCTGAACTAGCACTGCCTGCAGTGCTACCTTGATTCCTGAGCCTTAGCTCAATTCTTGTTCCTGCCCCAGCACTGCCTTCAATGCAACTTTGTTTTCTTGATTTCTGAACCTGCACTATTCTAGTATACCCTTGTAGCCTCCCCTTCTGTATATCCTTTTCCAGTCCCTGCCTTTCTTCCCATTTCCTTGGTTCCAGTTCCTAGTTTGCTGTCTTTCTATTCCTGCTGTCTTGCTTCTAATTACCTTGTATGTTTGTTACTTGCTTTCTGCCAAGTGTGTCCTGTGATTTCCTTCCTTTCCTATTAAGCAGTCCTCCTTGCTAGCTCCTTGTCTATCGTGCTTGTGTTTAGTTCTACCCCCTTGCTGTTACTGCCTTGCGTGTTCCTGTTTGATCACCAGGATCTGTGGGCACAGCTGACAACCTAGGTGGTGTTTCTTGTTCACTGTGAGTATTGTCTTTGAGTTACATTTATAACATCACCATAGGTATCAGCTCCACAGACCCTGCCTTGCATGCATATCCTATATGTGGGTATTTGCAGTCAGTATCTGTAACAGCAATTGTGGGTGAGGAATTTACTGAGCTTCAGTCTTACCGTTTGGAGCTCCCGAGTGCTTTACCCCACATTCCCTTTATTGTTAATGTTGTTTTGTATATATGTCTTGCATATCTGTCCTGTGTGTAGTTTTTCTGAATGCTAAATCACCTCTGAGGGCCTGTCCTTTCTGAGCCTTAACTCTCTTATTCTCTTGTACAGAGCTTTCTCTTTTTCCTTTGACTCGCTGTGTGATCTTGGGCAGCTCTGTACCCAATATTCTGCCTACTTTATTTTCCCTGGCACCAGTCGCTGCCAGAGTCCCTGACACATGTCCCGGACTGAGTCCTGACACAAACCCATTACAGAGCTCTTTGGCGCTACTTCTTTTTGGATCAGATCCCCTCTAATGAAAGAGGAGGGGATAGAGTTCGGAAATTGCGACAACTGGAATCGAAATATATAATAGAAATGCATACCAGAACCCCAAAAGGACTTAACAGTGATGAGGAGATGTGGGTACACATAAGTTAAAAAGAAGTTTTTAGGACAACATCAGTATAGATCACATAGAAGAAATACATTGCCCATTCAGGGCGTGCCTTGCAAGTTCAGGAAGTATTACTAAAGCTTTCTGTAATTTTTCAAATGGTGAACCGATTATTACGAAACATCTTTAGACCAATTACACATTCTTTGAATTCAAATGACACGAATATAAAATGTACACTAGGTTTTTTTGATGTATATAGATACTGATGTTGACTGAGTGCCGAATGAAATGTAATATGATATAGAATATATAAATTTTTTACCTATTCTAAGATGGCCCCCATGCAAAAGTCAGTGATAGTCTGTTTTTTGTTTTACCAGCAGATAATATTGACCGATGAAAATGGGTAATGTTGGTTAAATAATCTGAGGAATGTTGGTCTATCCTACATTGACAAAGGCTCATATCCGAAACGCGTTTGTCTGAGTGTTTTTTGTTTTTATGGCTCATTAAAAGAATTGTGGCAACTTATTCCCAAGAGTATGCGATTCCTTGGTTAAACGCATTTGAAGTGAATTCCCGTCTTCACTACCGCAGCACCTGCCATGTGAAGTGGCGTGGCAGCGTAATAGGCAGAGTTGGTGAAATGACTATATATATATATATATTATTCCTCGGCCTGCAGCATAGTGTTTTGTGGGTGACCCGGGTGGGTGCCGGGGAATCCACCTAAAGCGCTGGAGGATGGGTTCCCTGGGGACACTACTGGCTCGCGGAGGGAGGGCGCACCCCCTTCCCTCAAAAAAATAAAGGCCTTGGGTGATGGGATTCCCAGTGGCTAGCCCTCCTCCCTTTAATAAAAAAGGAAGGCCAGAGGATGGGTTTCCTGGGCTGTGAAGGCTCAGGGAGGGGGGCTGCATGCCCCCTTCCTCTTAAAATAAAATAGGGCCCCAAAGGCTGGGGTCCTTGGGCCCCGTAAAGGGTCAGGGAGGGGGCCCACGCAGCCCCCTCCCCTTTAAAAATAATACAGACCAGTGATGGGGTCCCCATTCTCTGTAAAGGCTCGGGGATTAGGGCTGCACGCTTCGCTCCCCAATAATTATTAAAAAAGGGTGTCCTTGGTGGACACTGGAAGAAGAAAATTAATAATATATGAGCGTCAGGAGCCACTCATTTGTTATTCACTGCTGCTTGAAGGAACGCCCGATAATGCCCTTAGAGGACGTTTTTGTTTATATTTTCTGTAGCTTGGTGGTGCCCCTAGAAGTGGCAGGGGCACCACCAGGCCTTTTTTTAATGCCGTGGGGAACTGCAGGGAGAGCAGCAGCCCTGCAGCAACATAAAAATAAAAAAGTACGTCCGCTGGGTTAGCACTCTTACCTGGAACCCCCTCTTGTGGTTATTAATATGATTGTATTTTGTGGGCTGAAAAATGTTAAAAGAAAGACTTAGAGACATGTTCGTTTTTATTTAAAAAAAAATAAAAAAATATGTCTGAGTCTTTCTTTTAACATTTTTCAGTCCACAAAATGCAATAATAAAAACTGTGTTAAAAAAAGACTCAGGCGTTTTTTATTAAAACTTTATTAAACATTTTTTATAATAAACCCTATTATTAAACATTGCATTGTGTGAATTACTGAACTATACATTAAATTAAAAATATTGGTAAGTTTTTGAGAAAGGTGAAAGATTTGCTTGGGGAGCAAGTAGACAACTGCATTAACTATTTTACCCCAGGTCTCTTAATGAAGTTTTTTTTACCCACTTTTACTTATATCTAAATGATGTATTACAGTTGCCAGTACCCGAAGACTGAATTTGTTCTAGATGTTTTTTTAATTATCTCTGTGTCATTTAATTAGATGTCATTTCGATCAACCGCACTTTAGAGCCGGCTGATGGCTATGCACTGGCACTTTTTGGTTGCTCATCACCAGGAGTGGTTTCTTTGGTAATTTAGATTGTTTTGAGTCTCTTTATTGTGGCTATGCACTTGCACTTCTCAGTCTTTCTAGGAGGTCACTATTTTGTAACCATTATGTATCAAATATTAAATTGTGTATTTTTTGTATTGTATATTGTATGGCCTGTCACTCACAGGCTGACACAATAAAGTGTTACTGACATTGGTCATTGGGCTTTACATATATTGCTATGCTCACCCCTTGATACAGCCAATAGGCTCACTCTTTATATTTTGATTTGACTCTTTGACAAAGACTGTACGTCTGCCTAAGTGCAGCCAGGACTTGGAGAGCAACTGCACCCTGTGCATGCCGGAAGGCTGTGCGTGTCGTGGGGTTGCTTGCCTATGAGGGGTTGGCCAGAGGTCAGGCACACCGGCCAACCCACGCTGCGCTCGGGCAGAGGTTGTGTGCAGGAGGGGTTGGTAGCTCCCAAGGCATTGGATGGAGGGCCTGGCCACAGACCAGCCCTGTGTACAACAATTTGCCCCACATTGTCGAAGGCCATGCATGGCAGGGGGTTGGCTGCCCATGGGGTATTGAACGCAGGGCCTGGCACTGCGCGGCTGGAGTTTGGCTTTATGTATGATAATAAAATATTACTTTACATTAAAAAAAAACTAGAAATTCACTGAAAAAAACAAAGGTTAAAACAAAGTTAGGAAATATAATTATATTTTACTTTACATTAAAAAAGAAAACCTTTGAAATTCACTGAAAAAAACAAAGGTTAAAGTAACGTTTTTGATAGGTGAAAATTTCAGTGACAACATAACGTTTTAAACTAAAAAAAATACTAAAATTCACCAGTTATGCCCTTAAGTAACTATAACTTACACCCTCGCCATGCACTGCTAATTACCCCACATATTACATCACTCATGACATGTTCTAAGACATCATTGTTAACATCACTGCAACATTTGAGAATTACATCCTTGATGACAAACTGTGCATGGCGTGGCGCGCATTATAGTTACTCGCTTTCACTCCCAGACACTCATTCTCACACATGCACGCTCTCACTAGCACATTCATCCGCATGCAAGCACACAACGTATATTTAAAAGCATTGGGGGCGTGGCTTGGCGAGCCAAGATGGCGGTCGCACTCTAAGAGTGCTCCAGACCGCTCTAAGATCCGTCTTCATCCTTACACTCCTCCAGTGCCATCCCTTCAACTGGGGCATCTGTAACCCTAAGACACCCTCCCCCGCAGCAGTCCGGAGGCAAATAACCGGCTGGGGGAACTGGGGAAGCTGGCGGCGACGAACTGAGAAGCAGCCCGGCTCGAGCCAAGATGGCCGCAGCCAGACCTATCCCCAGAGGCCAGCTCCTTGAATCCACCGAAGGCCGTCGCTGCTGTACTGACGACTCTGCATACCCTACTTACCGTCCGGTGGAGGCGCGAAACTCCCCCCCATGCCGCTACCCACAGCGGCCTTACGAGCCGGGCAGAGCCGCGGTGCCTGAGATGGCCGCCCACCCCTGAGAAAGGCCGCCAGAAACCGCGCAGACATGCAAGGTGAGGAGGGGACCACAGGAGAGGCGGCAGGACTCCTGTACTGACCCCTGCACTGCCCCCGGAGTCAGCGGGGACCCCCTGCGACCCGGGAGGAGAAGCCACAGGAGATACCTGACCCGCGATCGGCGGGGTGCCTAGACGGACCAGTGGCTGGTAAGGGATCCAGGCCCTGAGGCGGTGAATCATCTGGGGGACCGTGAACTGGCGGCGGTCCCCCGGTGCTGTATCCTGCCTCCTCTGGACCTGTTGTTGGTGGCGCGGGTGCGGCCTGCCCTGCGACTGACAGGGAGCGATACTGTCCTGCGCCTGGCCCCGGGTCGCTTGGGGACTATCGGCAATCGGAGTGGGGGCCTGCGAGTGAGGTGTCCTGGTGAGGCCCACAATGCCACACAAAACGAGGAGAATGCGCTGGAAGAGGAAAAGCGTCCCGCTGCAATGCCTCCCGCTATGGTGACGATCCCTGGATGTTGAACTGCTCCCGGCGGGTGGACTAATCAGAGGTAACCGACCTACGATTGGCAGGGCACCTCGGGAGAGCGCATAGATGGTGCAGGACACGGCCTAATCCACTGGCAATCGCAACCCGGACCCTGCCTCCCCCCGACCCCCCTGCCCACCAGGGGCGAGCTGGTGAATGACTACTGAGGTGACCCTGTGGGGCTGGGTCATGCTGTTGGGGTCCTGCCGGGCTGCGGGGCCTGCTCACGGCTCTCGGCCTGCGATCGGCAGGACAGCTGCGGGCCACGACGCACTGCCTGCCCGGGCCTTGAGTGAGGGGACCCGTGAGGCAGCTGGAGACCCACACTGGGCCCTGTGGCAGCTGGCTCCGACCCCATTGGGATTGGGAAGAGGGAGCAGTGGTGATTCGACCCGCCCGCACCCTCAGCACACAGAGCCCTCACAGAGGGAGAGACTGTGCTCGAAATCACACCAGGCCCACCGGTACCTGCACTGGCGGGGGGCGACACCAAATGATACCACAACCAAGCAGGGGCCTCCCCCAGGAGTGAGACATTGTGGGAAGGACGGAGGCCGCACCGGCCCTCCAGGGGCAGCAGAACAGTGTGACGCCTGGCACTCCCCAACTTGTAGACAGCCGCCCAGAACTGAAGGCCCAATGCTGATTAGGACAGCACTAGTAGACCACCGGCGGGCACCAACAACAGCGACAACAACTGAGGGGCACTGAGGCCCCAAGTAGACCCGTGGTGCCCTCCTGGGCCTCCAGTCTTGACTCCAGCACATTTGGGAGCTCACACGAGCCAACATACCACCGAGAGAGGTCTACCAGACTCATCCATCCCTTGCATTCCCAGCATGGCAGGAGACCTGAGCGGGTGGACACATTGACCCAGGCACCCCGGCCTCAATAGCCCGCAGGGACCCCACGGATACCGCGAGATCCCCCTGCACAGCTAAACAGACCAACGTCTCCGGAGCCTAAACGCTGAAGTCGTGACGGGATTGGGTCACCCTCTGGGCGAGACCAACCAGCCATGGGGAAAGACAAGGGAGCTAAACCTTCGTCGACTCAGACCCGAATGTAAGCAAGTAAGTCCGTTTTTATATAGCGCAGCTACTCACCCTTACGGGTCTCAAGGCGCTGGGGGCCGGAGTGGAAATTAAGTGAGCTATTGCCCAGAGTCACATGGTGCTGAGCTGAGCTGCCGCCGGAGCCGGGGATCGAACCGTGAACCCTGTGGAGCAATATGCAGTCAATGGTCCTGGACATGGAGAGCCAGCACCTCCTGCGATGGCCCACTCGTATGGGGATCTGGCCACCATCCTGCAGGCCATCAAGACCTGTCAAGAGTCGATGGAGACAAAGATCGGGGAGGTGAGAGTAGACATGGCCCTCATCCGAGAAGACCTCCGTAACACAACCGCTTGCATCACCGAAACTGAATCCTGCATCTCTGAAGTCGAGGGTGATGTCTTCACCCTGAAGAGGCAAGTAAAGCAGCTCCTATCCCACACGGCTGACCTTCACATGTGAGCCGAAGATGCTAAAAACAGATCGCGTCGAAATAATCTGCGCCTGGTGGGCCTTCCCGAGAGGACAGAACCCCTGCAAAGGAACGCCTTCATTGAAAACTGGATTAAATCCTGGATGCCCCCGAATGCCCTGTCAACATGGTTTGTGGTAGAGGGGACCCATCGGGCACTCACGCCCAAACCGCTGCCGGGAGCCCCACACCGGCCAATAATAGTAAGGATCTTGAATTTTAGGGACCGCAACGCCATTCTGCAGGAAGCCTGCTCCCGATCAGAGTTATTCCACAACGGCGCCAAGATCATGATCTTCCCTGATTACACAAGGGAAGTGAAAGCCCAGAGAAGATCATACACCCAGGTGAAACAGAAATTGCGGGCCCTCAACCTGCAATACAGACTCCTCTTCCCGGCCCGCCTCAAGGTGATATTCCAGAACAGGACACACTTCTTTGACACACAGGAGGCAGCATGGACCTGGGTGACTGAGGAACACCCAGTCCGCCCACTGACGGGCAACCCGCCATCTGAGCCCCAGAAGGGACCGTGGGCGGGCTCAATGGCGGGCACCCGTGTAAGGCGCACTGGGTCCCGCAGAAGGCGCAATACCCATGGCACGAACTCTGCCTCACCTGCAGGATCCTCCCGAGAACGGAACAGATCGTCGGGATCTCAAGAACCGGCAAGAATCCGGGGGAACGCTGAGGGACCCGACCCAACACCCGAACTGTGCTTCATGGACTCCCTGGGGGCAGGCTCTGAGGACACCGACCTTTCACACAGCCCCCATATTTGAACTTAAGTATTAATCGCACTATTGACTTAAACTGGAGGAATGTGAATCCTTAATTGTAGAGGGGTCCAACGCATCGACCTACACCACCTTACCATAGTTTATTACCCTACACTCTTAGTCTCTGTTTACTGGGCGACAGATGCTTGAATTGTGGAAGTATGGGGAGGGGGGTGGGTTGGGATTCGGGGTAGGGAATGTTCTCCCTGCTTATGCTTTGGTTTGTGTTCACCTGTTTCTCTGCGACACTGTGGACAATAGCTACAATGGTTCCCCGTACAGTCCGAATGATACTGCTGAGCGCCCTCAGCCGCCCGTAGGGCCTACCCCTTGGGAGCAGCTGAGCACCCCAGACCTCTGGCCACACATGTCACAACCCTACCGTAATGTCACGACCCTATAGCGGGGGTGAACCCCTTAGAGTCCTCTCATGGAACGTTAACAGACTCTTAGATAAAATTAAACAGACTGCAATTTTAAAATATCCATGGAGGGTTCACCCAGATGTCCTTTTATTGCAGAAGACACACCTGATGGGAAATCGGTGCCCCTTTTTGGGGAGTCAGGAATTCAACAGGGTGTGGCATTCAGGGTTCACTAGAGGGGCTCGAGGTACGGCGATCCTGTTGAGGCGCTCCCTCCCCTTCACACCGGCCCGTATGGTAAGCGAACCTCAAGGCCGTTTTGTCACCCTCACAGGTACCCTCGGGGATGCACCCATCAATCTGATGTCAATATATGCTCCACTGGCAAACCTAAACTCCACCCTTCATGCAGCGGTGGAGGTGATATCCTCCCTCCCCCAAGGCTTGACGGTGATTGGAGGAGACTTCAATGCTGTCCCCAAACCAGCCAAAGATGCTACGGGCCCACCATCCTCCCATTGGAAAATAGG
Source organism: Calotriton arnoldi (assembly GCA_963921515.1). Taxonomy (NCBI): domain Eukaryota; kingdom Metazoa; phylum Chordata; class Amphibia; order Caudata; family Salamandridae; genus Calotriton; species Calotriton arnoldi. Next base: position 405,460 of record CAWUFW010008466.1, on the reverse strand, counting down.
GGCTAAGAAGACTGGTCCTCCAAACTGAGTCTCTGCGACATCTGGCGAACCTGGCACCCCAGAACACCACACTATACACACACTTCGGCTGCCCACCATACCCACTCCCGCATTGACCTCATCTTCATGCCCGCCCCAGACTGTAGGTCAGTTACAGAGGTCCAGATCCTGGCACGAGGCGTATCAGACCACTCCCCGCTCCTTCTGCAGATAGGGGGCCCCACGGGCGCTCTACGTCCAATATGGAGGTTGAATGCATGCTTCTTTCAAGACAAAGAGTATAAGCGAGCGATTGAGGGAGAACTGAAACACTTCTTCCACACTAATGAGGGCACGGTCCAACTCCGGGGTACACTCTGGGAGGCGGGGAAGGCCACAATCCGCGGGTACGCCAAAGGGTTTCTCAGACACAGACGGCAGGTCCAGGACCGTCATCTCTCCCAACGTGAGGCCAGGGCCCTTCGCCTGGAGAGGACGGCGGCATTGGTGAACGCAGAGGCAGATCGCCGACAACTTCACTTAGTGCAAGAAGAGATCAGAACTATCTCTCTTGAATCTGCCAAGATGATCTGCGGTCATCTGCGGCCCGGGTGTATGGACGGGGAGACAAAAACTGCAAATTACTCCACTGGCTTGCTACTCATCCTCTTGCCAACCGGATAGTCCCCTAGATTCAGAACCCTCAAGGGCAGGTCCTCCACGCCCCCACTGACATTGCGCAGACCTTCGCGAACTACTATGCAGGGCTTTACACAGCAGACCGTCCACGTACGTCATCCGCCGGCTCCCTCTTCCTGCAAATTGTCCCCCTTCCGCAACTCCCAGAGAGGGATGCAGAGGCCCTAGACAAGCCCATTACTTCTGAGGAAATCGGAGAAGCGATCTCGGCGCTGGCTACTAGCAAGACCCCTGGGCCAGACGGGCTCCCGGCGGAATACTATGCGGTGTTCAGGGAAATTCTGATCCCACAGCTCCACACCCTGTTCGACGAGGTGCTGAAGAGGGGCACCTTTACCCCTGACACAGACACAGCTTTTCCATACTACCATACTGTGTGCCTGTCGCACCATAGTTTGCTGGAATCTCCTTTAGTTTGGAACACAATGCAAACATTTTCTTGAACATGGCTAAAAGTCGGGTGTGACTGTCTCTTAATGTTGCCACTAGTTTAGGATCTGATACTCCTAGTTTTTGTTCTCTCCCCATATAGTTATACTTATATTAAGGATGACCTGCTTTTACGTAATGATTATCCTTCACAGCATCTTGGAACAAATTTTTTCATTAATAGACCATACAGTCCAAAGCGATCAAGTTGATTTATATCTATTCCTTATAATCACTCAGGGAACTAGCTTCTATAACTGTTCACTCTATTCAGAGTCACAATGAAACACACTCTCAATATGGCCGCCACCCGATCGATTAATAGCACCTTGACACGCACAGATGGAGAATAGCTTTCTCTACTGAGAGATACGATAGGCTACCGTAGGTGTCTTAATAGAATGCACAAAACTTAATAATCACCCACCACTAAAGACTACAAATACTTCGGTTAATGGGCAATCGTGTCTAGGTCTGCTTGGACAAACATAGGCCAGGTGGGCAGTCCAAGATGGCTGACGCGCAACCATCAGTGCAGCCTCCAATTAACAGAGCAGCAATTTCATCATTTGTCCTCTCTCTATTTTGCCTATTTTTCTTACTTAAGGAGAGGAGATCATTCAGCTGGTGAACACCATCCCTCTCACACCCCAGAGACTTCACCAGCTGCTTCACCGGTAAGAGATTCCTTTGAGGGCCCGGACACTCATGGCCACAACCTCCTTTTCGGTTGGGTGGCTCAAGCCGCTCATTGCTACGGAGTACTCCCTACATAGGAGTTTCTCCTCAGTAACTCAACCTATTTGTTCTCGATTCCACTCTAGGATCGGGTGACCAGCGGCAACACAATCAAAGCTGGCTGACAGCCATAACCCTACGAATAGGGTCTCACAATAATTAGCAGCTGCATATTCTGAATACTCGTCTGCATCACAGAATATAGGTATGTGCAATTAACATTACTATGTTAAAACGTTTTTTGAGCCCTAGTTTTCCTGCCATAATACCGACCTTTGATTATTACCTTGCGCCTTATCCCTGTAGAATCTGCTCCATGAGGAAACTTTAATTAAATGGAATTCTGGCCTCTGTTACTCTTGAGACCATCTACTACTATTTACCTTCGGGACGGAAGTACAACCGACAATAAGGTTGGTTTTATTACTATCCATCCACGCATTATGTGTTTTCATGTCATGGTTGTATTCTGGAGTACTAATCTCTCCGATTCAACCCTTTTCCCTGCTTTCCTATAGGACCGTAATCATAGGAATTTAGATAACTCTATCCCTTTTTTCTTTCAATACTTGCATGGACTTTGGACTGGCGACATTAAGGGGGGATAGGCCCACAAATTCACACTTGCACCATGCACAAGTCACCATTTTAAGTAATGAAAGTTATCATGCCTCAGGGCATTAATGACTGTTTAGTTTGTCACAATACCATACAACCACATTAATGCTGTCACAATGATGTCACACAATTTCACTAGTGCTTTCCAAACACAGTTTTGTTCCTCATTTGATAAAGAATCTTTTTATATAAAAAAGCTTTGACGCGTTAGACATTATGTTTATAACAACTTGGGTTTCCACATGTGTTAAGAAATCATGTGTACAGTGCTGCTTTTCTCTTATTTTACATGTCACAATAGGTGTCTGCCAATGGCGTTAATTGTCTTATACCCACTTTGATACAATTGTGTATCTTATATATTTCTTAGCCCTGAGGAAGTTGCTGTGTACTTCATGGTAGCGACGAAACACGTGTTGGATAGGCTAAGACTCTGTACCAAGGAACGCACAACAAGGACAATAAATCCTGGAACCACACGAGCAGTGGATGAACAGTGTTTCTTTCTTTCCTACACTCATTACTGTACTAACTTAAATCTATGTACCACTAGCGTGTGCAGGGGACCTTGGAGTTCTTTGTCTGTGGTTTACCACAATCTAGGGAGAGGGGTGGTTCTCTGTACCCTTTTGCACCGCACTTACACCTAAGTTCACCCTATAATATTTGCGTACTGCCTTAGAGTGCCATCACCCCACTAGAACAACCACCGGGCGTGCAGTGTCCTCGTAAATGGGGCGTTATCAAAGGCCTTTCCCATCAGGAGGGGTACCCGACAGGGGTGCCCTCTCTCCTATTTGCTCTAGCGATAGAGACTTTGGCCTGTATCATACGTGCAGACGAGCAGATACGGGGGTAGCGCTGGCACGACTCCCACGAAGACCAGATTGCCTTGTATGCGGGCGATGTCGTGCTCTTTCTGGCCGATCCAGCCCACTCTGGACTGAGGTGCCTCCAGATTCTCTGGCCCTTCGGGGGAGCGTCAGGCCTACGTCTTAACCCAGCTAAATCTAATCTAGTGCCCTTACATGTCTCGCGTGAGTGTGTGGACTTGCAAACAAGCATTCCCTTGCGGAAGCTTTCTTTTAAGTACCACGGCATATGGGTGGCCCTTCTCCCAGAGCTGACCTGGACCCTCTATGTCGACCCGCTACTCAAACATACAAAAGACGACCTCAGGCGTTGGCAATCCCTCCCTCCCAACCCCCTTGGTCGGATCGCCCTCTTCAAAATGATGGTCCTGCCTCGCCTCTTATATGTACTTCAGAATCTCCCACTTCACCTCCCTCACAGCTGGTTCCGTAGACGATGGAATAACCACGACTTTCCTCTGGAGTGGCTCGAGATCACGCCTGGCCCTCACACGTTGTCAACGGCCCCCATATGATGGGGGAATGGGAATGATGAACCCCTTTTTATACTACCTGGCCACCCCCCTCCTGGTGATCCATGACTGGTTCAATGGCGGATAGTCGGATCCGGCCTATCGACTAGAGTTAGAAATCCTCGGATTCTCACGGGTCCAAGCCATGTTATATGGGGCACCAATGCCACACACGTTACCAGTAGTCACCCGGACGGCCCTTCTAGCATGGCGATCTGCGTTGCAACACACTCAATGGGACTTCAAACTTACACTACAGACACCCTTTTGGCACGGCACCTAGCTGCGGGAAGTTGGAACATTAGCAGGATTTCAGAAGTAGAATCTGATCAGGGTCACTCGCTTGGGAGATGTGTGCAAGAGTGAGCACGTGTCCTCCTTCCAAGAGCTGCAACAAACATATTCTCTGCAACCCACCCAATTTTACAAGTACCTCCAATTGCAACACGCCCTTGCCCTCCACATTCCCGACCACACAGCAATCCCAGAGTTCAGTCCTATGGAAGCTAAACTCCTCATGGGGAACCTAGGGAAGGGAGGAATATCCCAAATCTACCGCTCACTGATAAACAACACTCCATCCACATTAGATTCCCTTAGGGCCCGATGGGAACAATGGGTTGTCCCCTTAGAGGAGGAAGACTGGAGAGACGCACTGATGGCCCCCAGGATACTAACTATATCGGCCAGGCCCTGGCTTATTCAAATTTACTATCTCCACTGTGCATATCTTACCCCTGTGAGGCTACAGAAAGCGAGCTTCCTCCCATCCCCAAAATGCCCACTCTGTGAGGTAGAACCAGCTGATTTTTACCATATGGTCTGGTCCTGCACCATCCTCTCCAAATATTGGAGGTCAATCAAAACAGAACTGAGTGACATAATGGGTTGGGAAGTTCCCCTTAGTCCTCTTGCCCTTCTCCTGGGGGTGATGGTCGGGTCGGACGGTTCCCGTACCGAAAAGCTGCTCCTGAGAACAGCTGCATTGGTGGCCAAAAGAGACATTGCACCGGCGTGGAAAGACTCAGCAGCTCCCTCTCTCACAATATAGCGCAAGGGAGTGGACTGGTGTGCCATCCAAGAAAAAACTGTTTATGAGGCACGAGGCTGTCCGGCCAAACATGGGCCAATATGGGGCAAATGGTTAGACCTGTCAGGCTGATCAATCATGGACAGGGGTAGGAGGGACTGGGGAACAAGCTAGATTTTATCGGGGCCTGCCCTGATGGGGGAAAGTTACAAGATTGTGCTGAAATGATCAATATGTCACAGTGGTGCTATGTTCAGTTTGTCGATGGTAAAATTTCAATAAAATTGTTTATCAAAAGAAAAAAAGCATTGTCTTTACCTCATCTGCCAGCAAAGGTCCTCTTGTGGATCCTGTGGCTCCATTTTTTATTGCACTAATAGTGAACAGCAGACTATTATTGATTACTAGTAGAAAAAAAAATGGACAGGAAAAAAAGAAGGTGGAGCACTTCTGTCTTTCTGATTTAACTTCTGTCTTTCTGATCAGGACTTTCTCCCTTTCTCTATGCCTTTACTGAGTGGTCCAGCTAGCGCCGGGATACCACTCTGGTCACAGTGTGCTCTACAAATAACCAAATACAAATACTGACGCCCAATAGGTTGAGCAGCCCCTGTGATCGAAGCACCGATTGTGCCACTCTGAGGCCAGGGGTAGCAGAGCAGATCCATGGGTTGCAAGGGGCAAACCAGGGGTTGCAGCAGCAGCAGCAACCCTTGGTTACCCCTAAATGACGTCCATGCTAGTAGGTAAATTTGGTGACGCATCAGTCATGTTCACCCTCCGATGATATCCTCCTTTCCGTGTGACTGAGGTGGCAGGACAGATGCGTGTTCAGCTTTATCTTAACTGGTTGGTCCTGGCCTGAACGTTGTGATTCGACCGGTTCTAAAGCATGCAAATGTGCTGCCACCAATCGTGCGCCTATGGCGGCCATGTTAGAAGATCATAGGCAATTCTGCATCTCCACACTTTGCGAAGGCACGAGAAGAGTGGAGTATTTAAACGCGCGTGCTTCACGTCCTTTTAGAGCTCTTTTAAATGGTAAAATGGTGTTCTTGTCATAGGTTGAAAAAAGGGGTTTTAGGTTGTGCTGGTCATCACATCACTGTTGAAGTGCAGATATGGTGCAGAATTACACTGTGTATGCTTTCCCAATTATTCTCTTTCCAGTTTATTCCACCTTGTACGTTTTGCTCCATCTCTCAATTTTCTACCTCAACATAAAATACATTTTCTGATTTTATGTGATCTCATGATGTGTGTGAGGCTAAATGTCTTTTGAAACAATTAGTCGGTGGGGAGAGCAGAAACTGCTGGTCAAGCAATGATAACAGACGCGCTCTTATGTTAAAGCTAGACACTATACAGCATAATCTAAAACCAGTATGCTAGCAGAGCAGTAATAATAGAAAAAAACAAGAAAAGCAGTTGACAGCAGAGTCTTTGCCTTCTTGTCACTTTTAAAGCACATTGATAAATTCTATACATGTACACAGCTCAACACAAGAAAAAGTTCAGCAGCCCCTAAGCCGGTTTATTGTTGTTTTTTTTCTCTTTTAAACGGCCAAAAACATTATTGTTGAATATGTAGCAGTAGCACATCTGCAACACCGGTCTAGGAAAGGCTTACCGTGCGAAGGATTTGCTCGCCTACTGTGACATCTCGGTGAGCTTTGTTGCCTATGGAACAGCATTCTTAGCGACGTGAGTGGGTTCCATGAACGCTGCATATGAAAGCTAATGGGAGACGATCGAAAAACATGCCTGCTTTGCAGTGTCAAACATGATTCCTCAGTGTAGTGACAGGGCAGTGGTAAGTTAACACATTGCTCATTTGTCTTACGATGTAAATATAACTGTAAACATGGCTGTAATTGTATTCATATAGCGCTTACTAGTCCTGACGAGGCATCGAAGCGCTTTTTTGGTGAGTAGCACGCTTCTCCGGAACCATTAGTGTAGGGAAATATGAGTTCATTTGAGTGGTGGACATGCAAGCCTGTTAGTTGGATTAAATAGGCTAATGGAGAGATAGAAGACGCCCCTTAACAATGCCTAAGCAGCAAGAGAGGACCAAATTAAGTGGCACAGTTAACTAAATTATGCGCCAAGAAAAGGCAAATTATACAGCGCAACGCAGCACATTTTGTGACACTATTCCTTCATTATTGTTTCCTTTTTACCCTTTTTACCACTGTCTTAGTAAAGGATTTACCTCATATCGCTTTAACACTTAAATATAGCAATAAGTTATGGGAAGGTCACTAGTCACCCTTAGTGAAGGACCTACCACTGCATGGCAACACATCACTGCACTTTTTGTGCGTTTTGAGTAATTTTTTACCCTTTTTTTGTTAAAATCTGGAAATTATACTGCAGATGATGGATTATGTGACAAATCTGCAGTTATGCAAAAAACGCTGCGGAATCGCATAATTTTGGTGACCCTGCTTATGACTTTTCCAATAAAAGCCCTATAGCACCCTTTACTTCCGCTAGCTCAACCTCTCTCTCTTCCCCTGCCCCCTGGGACTGGCATCCTTGGCGAGCCTGTTTGCACCTAGGCCAAAGCTGGAACCCCTCAGCTTATATATGTGTTTACTCTAAAGCCCCTAGCTAACTAATATGGTACATGTACTTACTGGCAATTTAAACATCTGTATCTGCCTCCTGCAACAACTGCACAAAGGTAAGGCCCTCATATACGAAGATTCCAATTAAGGAAATGTGAATTGCAGCAAATAACGATTCACAATTTGCGATTCCTTAAATGGAATGTAGAAAAATTGATTTGTTCGAAGTGGGTGCAATTTGCGCACCGACTTCTAACGAATCCATTGATATTTTGCGAGATGACATGTATTGGTATATTGTTTCTGATGGAGCAGGGAAAATAATTTTTTTTTAACCCCTAACAAATTTTATAATTAATTAAATAAAATGTTCGTTTAAATGTATTAATCAACACTGTATGTGTGGGAATGGTAACATGCCAATGTGTGTGCTAAATAATCTATTAATGGATGTCCGTGTGTCTAATTATAACGTAAAAATAAATGCGTACTAATTAAAAATAAATGCATGTTTGTGCTTCATAGAAATAAAATGTGTCGTTGCAAAAACAATAGTGATGGGAAGTAAGGAACAGCTTAAATGTTGCTTTCTGCTAGGTAATAACTAATTGGGGTACGTAGATGACGGGAGGGAAACGAAAGGGCTATTTTTCTCTATTTTAATTATGTTTTGTTTGCCTCAAATTAGTGCTTCTAAAGTATAACCGAGTGGCGATATAAAATGGCCGCCAGTGGGAAGATGTGCGCAGGCGCAAGGGGACATGTGACACGGGATGAAATCGGAGAAAAAACTGAACCTCGTGATGTTACTGAGACGCTAGGATGCGAGAAATGGTCAAGGCTGATGTGACCTAATTGAACTGATAGTGTGCCGTGATGATCAGCAGAAGACCCGTGGGAAACAAGTTTAAGAGAAAGGACAATGACTGCGGAGTTCTCGAATGTATCGAAAGAAGTTACAAATGTACTGATCGAAACGGATGAAAATATGTTTGAGCGTATGGGAAATGAAATGATCCAAGGACCCTTGGATCCAAGAGAACTTGATTAAAAGAATGAATAAGATGACATGCATGGACCAATGAAAGAAAAGCGTGTTATTAATGTTGCAACAGTTAGTTAGCAAAGTTAGAATTAGGGTATAAGAGGGCCTACTCTTAGTGGGAGGGGCTCAGTCGCAGTTGCAGTCACAGTCAGGAGCGGAGTTGGAGAGTCGTGTTGGTGTTGGTGGCTTCCAGTGCTGGGTGGTCCTGATCGATCCCTTACTGAGCGGGAGATGCTGAAAGACTGTTAGATGAGACGGGTTGCAGGTAGCTGATGCTGACGAGCTGAAGTTGCTGTTGCTGTCTTAATTTTCCAGTTGAGTATGAGAATCAGGTTATTTCTAATTCTTAAACTTAGGTTAGAAATCATTAGGCTAAATTAGGAAGGTAGGCAGGTAATTAGGGTTTTGGCTTCATGACAAAAATTTCCTTTCTGCAATAAATTGATTATGCTTAATAAATATTTGAATTTAAGAATGAATAATTGAATAAAGTTTAAATTCTTTCTCATGCTTTTAAAATTATATAAAATTTAAGATTCTTTAAACCAAAATGACTCAGTGGTTATTTTCCTAAATGATTGTGACATCAGTAATTGGTTATTGTGATTCAGCTGGTCTTAATCACTATGAACTAATTTTTTACATGAATGATTCATCGACAAAACAATGAGCAGGAATATCTTAAGAAATAACTAAAAGAAAGTGACAAATTAAGGTAATAAGATATCCCGGCTCCTTCCAGCGGTACATAAATGGTGTTCTCCATTTAGTTCTCATGCTTCTCCTAGGAGTACAGAATTTCATAAAGGTGTAAAGGAAATCCAGGTGTGTGCGTGTGTGTTAGGCGATGTTTATGGGCCCCATCGTCATGTGGATATGAGAAATATAGTTTGCCCCTGGATGACCTATAAGTGACCTGGGAGGAGAATAGTTTTTATTGTATGCACTGCATCAGATTTCTTGGTAGCAGAGTTATGGTTTTCTATAGATTAGTTTAGTGATTATTGTTTATTGATTATTTTGATGACTAACACTATATGTTGAGTCGCGTTATGTTATATGTAAGTTTTCACGCTTCTGGAATGTAGGAAGTGGAACACGTGTGGCAAGAGAAGTCACATGGAATTTGGTACATGGTCTGAATTCATTTTGGTAATAACGCAGGTTGTGTTATGTTAGGGATTTTCTGTACGAAAAGTGTGTAATTGAAATAGCAAATCACGTTTACTTGTGAAACTTTGGCCTTAATTCTCAGGAGCCTAGTCTCCACATGTGTCTTATCCCCAGAGAAACGAGTAAATTGTTTGCTTGAAAGAAGGGTAAGGTAGAGGGAAGTGCTACTTTATCGGCGAGAATAAATAATTCTGTGGTAGGGTAGAGGTAAGCGCTGCCTACTGGAAATACAGGATTCTTGTGTAAAAGAACAAAGCTGTCACTTTTGTTTAGCGAATCAGACTATGGAATTGTTTTAATTGTTGTAACTAACGAAGAAAACAGCGAAAAGAAGAATTGCCGATAAATTTTTGTAAAGGAGGGGTAAAGAGTAGAAGTGACGTGGAACAGTGCCGCTAGGATTGGATAGTGCGCTAGTCACGTGAACACAGAGCAGGAGTGACGTAGAAAAGTGCCGCGCTAGGATTGGTTGGTTCGCGGACGGTGGGAATTGTTCTGATTGGTACGTTAGTGTGAGTCGCGCTGTAATTGGTCGAAGTTCCGTATACAGAACAGCGTTAGCGTAAAGAGAAAACAAATAGAAAATATGCCGTATTACGAGTATGAAAGGGAGAGAACGTCATGGACGACGAAATTGAAGAATTTCTTTAAGAAAGACAAAAAGGTTGTGACTAGAGAGGGACAAGTAATTCCTCCGCCGAAATCAGCAGCTTCACATATGATGCTGAAATATGGATATCATACGTGCATATGGTTGGAAAACTGGGCAAAATATACGAAGAATGATGGTGCTTTAGCTTTCCCTGAGAATGGTTCATTTAGTGTAGCGGTTTTGCGAAATTTGCGAGAAAAAATGTGTAAATTGGAACCTAGACCTAGACCAACACAGTTTGAGGCTTTGACGGAATGGGAAGATGAGATGTATGAACGAGAGAGATTCAGAGGAATGAGAGATCATGAGTTTATGCCTGGAAGATTGTGGGGAGTAAATCATGAGGACAGAATAAAACGATGGAGATGTGCTAACATGACAGGAGGTTTGTTTCCAGCTTTTACAGTTGAGGAAGGGACTAAGAAAAAGCGGACTGAGAAAAAGAAACATATAGAGAGAGAAAAGTATATGCATGAGAGCGAAACGGATGACGAGTTGCTGGAAGATATTTTAAATAGAAATCCACCTCCGTATCAGCAGAGTTCTACAGTGGTGACACCAAATGCGCCACTAATAGAGACTATGCGAAATAAAAGTCCGGAAAAAGAATTGAAGTAAATAGGTCACAAGAACAAATGAGAACTTCTCAAAATGAAGGAATAGAAAGCGACAATGCAAGCGAATTGGCAAGGACAACAAAAGAACTAACTGAGAAAATTAGAGAATTAACGAAAAATATGGAAGCAGTTACTGTGCCTGTAACAATAGGTCCAGTAATACCAGTTTTTGAGAATCAGAAAATTGATGAACGATCTTTGGTAATTCCCATGAGTTCACAATTTCAGAGAGAAAAAGAAAGGATGGAACAAAGTGCAAGTACAAGTAATTTGGCTAGTACTTACAGACCAAGTCCACCTACAAATTTGACGGTAAATGAGTGCAATGGTAGGAAAATGCATATGGTAACAGAATCTGCAACAGAAACCCCTGAAAAGAGTGGTAATTGGATAGAACTAAATAATACACCCATAGGTCCGACTCCTGATGAGTTAAATGAGTGGATGAAGGCATTTAAAATAAAAGAACCAGAAGAAAAACCATTAGATGTAATTAGGTTAAAAATCGATATGGAAGAATTAATTTTAGGAACAATTGGTACCGAAAAGATAAAAAATTACCAGGATGATGAAATAATGTTTCTGTGCAAAAGTATTACATGGAGGGCAAAGAATTTACATGACAAACTAGAAGAAGTGGCCAGTGAGATTGGAATAGACTTTGCAAAAGTGAAAACGTTGCAGAAACCATACAGAGTAGACTTTTGTGAAAAGGATATTGAAAATTTGAACACGGCAGGAAGGCTGACACAGATAAAGGAGTTAATTGTGTTGTTGAGAAAATGGGGTGATGTGGACAGATGGAAGGTTAGATGGACAAAGAAGAATGAGAAAACTACAGACAAAGGTTCATTGGCCTTTATGATAACTGAAAAAGAATCTGTTGCCAAAGAATACCCCATGAGAGAAACTCCAGGTGGTAGTTACGTGCATGTTCCCTGGACTAGGCAGGACATACTGTCATTTACCAATGACTTTCCAAAGTTAAGAGAGAAGCCAGTTGAGTGGTACCGACAAGTAGAGAGGTTTGTAAAAGTCTCAAAAGTGTTGTGGATAGATTTAGATGGATTGTTTGACATAGTGGTACCAACAGATTTGTGGTCAGAATGTAAGATTACAGTTGACTGGCCAACTACAGAATATCCAAGAGATCCTAAGACAGGAGCTCCAGGTCCTGATGTGATGAAGAAGTACGATAAGGTGATTACCTTTTTGAAGAATAAGATTCCTCCTAAAGAGACAGATTGGGTAAAAATAGATAGAACTACACAGGAAAGTAAGGAGTCTGTACATGCATATTATGAGCGATTGTTATTGGTTTTCAAGCAGTATAGTGGTTATGAAGAATTGAGTGAAAAAGACATGAGTCATTTTGTATACCGATTTGTGTTTGGCCTGAAACAAGAAATAAGTGATATGATTAAGCAACACATGATAAACTGGCAGAATGGAAGTGTAGATGAGGTGCTGAGGTATGCTAAGTATTGTAGTGATGAAATAGAGAGTAAACAGCGTAAGTTGAAAGAGAAGGCAATGTGGGCACAGGTGAAGGTGGCAGAAAAACAAGAAGCTCAATTGGACAATAATAATGGAAATGAAACAGGACAGAATAAAATGCGACCTAACATAGGTAAAGGAAAGGGTCAAGTGAGTCTAGAAGAGGCAAAGAAGAAATGGCCATGTCATAATTGCGGAAAATTAGGGCATTGGAGAAACGAGTGTAAGTTCCCACCTAAACCTAATCCGGAACATCAATCATTAACTCCACAGGTGCAGAATGAGGTAGTTGTTCAACAAAGTCAGGTGCCGCAACCACCACTTCCCAACACTGTTAACCAACAAAGATACAGTACAGAAACAGGATTCTACGGAGGAGAGCAGGTAACACAGTTGCCGCGAGCAGCTAACATTTCTCAGTATTGGTTGCGTCAGAGTGAGGATGACCCGGATGAAAGATTCTGACGGTGCGCAGGAGAGGGGAAAGAGTGCGTGCTTGGCGCAACTCTAGAGGTAGATCAGTCTGGTCCCTTTGTGGATGGAGAAGTGAATGGTGCAAATGTAACATTCCTTGTCGATACTGGAGCTACCCGTTCTACTGTTAGATCAGTGGAAATTCCAAACCTTCCTCTCTCAGGTGAATACATCCAAGTAGTAGGAGTAGCCAATCAGCAGATTAAAACCCCACTTACTGAATTGGTGGAAGTAAAAATTGGTTCTTTTAGCAAAATGCATAAATTCGTAGTATGCGATTGTAGTCCTGTAAATCTTTTGGGTCGTGACCTTTTGTGCAAGATGAATTGCACAATTTATTGTACGCCAGATGGAATCGGTTTTCAGACTTCAGATGAAGATGTTTTGTATAAAGTAACTTTGATGAATCAGGAACCTGAAACGAATGGTTTGTTTCCTGCATTTGATGCAGAAAAACTTCCAGAAGAACTAAAAAGTGCAGTAAAAGAAAGTGTGTGGGATTTTACAGGAGAAGACATTGGATTAATGAGAGAAGTTGATCCCGTAAAAGTGACAGTGAAAGAAGGGACAACTTACCCGAATACGCCACAGTACAAATTAACTCCAGAAATAATTGAAGGAATAACTCCTGTGATAAATAAGATGATTGAACAGGGAATTCTAAAAGAAATCATGAGCAGTCCATGTAATTCACCTATTATGGGACTGAAAAAGCCAAATGGAACATATAGAATAGTACAGGATTTGAGAAAGATCAACAAAATAGTTGTACCCTGTTGTCCAATAGTGCCAAACCCTGCAGTAATTCTATATCAAATTCCACATGAAGCTGAGTGGTACACTGTGATAGATTTGTGTCATGCATTTTTCTCTATTCCTTTGCATCCAGATAGCCAGCCATTATTTGCGTTCCGGTTTGGAGAGCGTATTTTGGCATGGTGCCGAATTCCTCAGGGGTATACAGAAAGCCCCTCAATCTTTAATCAGATTCTAAAGAAATCTCTGGAAGATTTGAAAATGCCAGAAAAATCAGTGATGGTGCAGTATATCGATGACCTGTTGGTGGCATCGAAAACCAAAGAAGCATGTGTAAGTGATACAATTGCTTTACTGAACCATCTAGAGAAAAGAGGACATAAAGTGTCTCCTTCAAAATTACAGTTTTGTCAGAAAGAAGTCCAGTATTTAGGGCATAAAATTGAGAAAGGAGTGCGAAAAATAGCGACAGAAAGAGTAAGAATGATTCAAGGAATGAGAGCACCAATGACTCAAAGAGAGGTAAGAATGTTTTTGGGAATGGTTGGATATTGTCGACAGTGGATAAGTGGTTTCTCTTTGATTGCAAAACCCTTACAAAAATTGACCAAGAAAGATGTAAAAGACCCTTTTGAGTTAAACAAAGAAGAAATGAAATCTTTCAAAGAATTGAAAAAGAAACTGTGTGAGGCACCTGCATTAGGCATGCCTGATTATGAGAAGGACTTTGAGTTGTACTGCAGTGAAAGAGATGGATGTGCATTTTCAGTACTGGTACAAAAACACAGGACAATGAAAAGACCAATCGCTTATTTTTCAGCTGTTTTAGATCCTATAGCAAAAGCATTGCCTGGATGTCTGAAAGCAGTTGCTGCTACTTGTGTAAGTCTGGAACAAAGTGAAGGTATAGTGATGGGGTATCCACTGAGAGTATATGTTCCCCATTCAGTAGAAATTCTTTTGACAAGAACAAAAACACAGTACATGACACATAGTCGGCTGACTAAGTACGAAAAAGTCATCTTGAGTGCTGAAAATGTGACCATAGATAGATGCATGAATGTAAATCCTTCTACATCATTGCCAGATGAAGAAAATATAATTGAACAGGACGAAGTAGATCATGATTGTCTGAACGTGCTGGAATATTGCACGAAACCAAGAGCTGACATAAAAGATGAACCGTTAAAGGAATCTGATTATGTCATGTTTGTGGATGGCTCATGCTTGCGAACAAAAGAAGGAGTTTTAAGCGCAGCTTACGCAGTGTGCACAGTGGCAACTGTGATGGAAGCGTCTTGTCTGAAAGGAATAAGGTCTGCACAAGTTGCGGAACTGATTGCTTTGATTCAAGCATGTAAATTAGGAAGAAATGTACGAGTCACGATTGTGACCGATAGCCAATATGGTTTCGGCATCGTACATGACTTCGGTCAGATTTGGTCACAAAGAGGATTTTTGACATCTGCAGGAACACCTATCAGAAATGGAGATTTTGTTAAAAAACTGCTTGAGGCGATACAGTTGCCTAAACAAATAGCTGTAGTGAAGTGCAAAGCGCATAAGAAAAACGAAGATTACATAGCGGTCGGCAATAATTATGCTGATGAGATCGCTAAATATTGTGCAGAGAACATGGCGTCCATGAACAAAAATAGAGAAAGGGAGCATGTCTCTTGTCCTTTGCTTTTCACTAATACTGTCGAGACATGGGATGAAGTAAGGCAGTTACAAGAAACTGCAAGAGATGAGGAAAAAGATTACTGGATAAAAGCAGGATGTAGAAGACAGGAAAATAATGGTGTGTGGGTATACAGAGATGAAAGACCAGTTATGCCTGATAGCATGATTGCAGACATGGCACGGATGTACCATGGACAAGCTCATATTGGGAGAGATGCAATGATCAGACTTTTTAGACAAACCTGGTATAACCCAAAATTCAGAGCCATTGCTGAAAGTCTTTGTCAAAGATGTCTTATTTGTCAGCAGTTTAACCCAGGAAGAAAAACAGTAGTGAGTCTAGGAACAATAGGACGGGAAGGAGGTCCATTCACTAGGATGCAGATAGACTTTATCGAGATGCCCCTAGTAATAGACTAAGATATGTTCTAGTGGTTGTCTGTTTGTTCTCTCGTTGGGTGGAGGCATACCCCACAAGAAGGAATGATGGAACAACAGTGGCAAAACTTATGCTGCGAGAATTCATTCCAAGGTATGGTTTTCCAGTCACGGTTGAGACAGATAGAGGAACACATTTTCAAAATGAGTTGATCCAACTGATTTGTGAAGCATTGAGTATTAAACAAAAACTACATTGTGCTTACAGACCAGAGGCTTCTGGGGTAGTAGAGCAGATTAATGGAACAATTAAAAACAGATTGGGAAAAATGTGTCAAGCTACAGGACTCAAATGGCCGGATGCACTGCCTCTTGTTCTGATGACCATCAGAAGCATCCCTGAAAAGAAAACTGGACTCAGTCCTCATGAGATGATCATGGGACGAGCAATGAGACAAGCACACGTACCTGTCAACAAGTTATTAACTATAACTGATGATCTAATACTGGATTATTGCAAGGGACTGGCTGATGTGGTGCGTTCTGTGTTTCATCAGGTTGGACCGGATGCGACCACTCTTGAAAGAAAACCAGCCCACGACTTGAATCCAGGAGACTGGGTCCGCATAAAAGTCCACAGGAGAAGAAACTGTCTAGTTCCTCGTTGGGACGAGCCACGACAGGTAATCCTGGTGACAACGACTGCCGTCAAGTGTGCAGGAGTGAAAAACTGGGTCCATGCCAGCCACACAATCAGAGTTCAAGAACCTACTGATCGACATGTGAATCGACGTCTGGAAGTGTGGGATAAAAGTTTAACGGCTGGGACAACAAGGATAAGAGAAAGGGTGCCAGAACTTGAAGATCGACCTGAAAGTCGACATCTGGAAACCCCAACGACAAACACCTCTAGAGAAGAAGAGGAAGAAGAAGAAGAAGAAGAAAGAAATTCAGAAATTCCAGAACTTGAAGATCGACCTGTAAGTCGACATCTGGAAATATCTGACACAACTTCAGAATCTGATGATTCAGTTGAAAACCGTGAAGAATTCCTAAGGAAAACTTGGGGTTATAAACCAATTAGAGAAGAAACTGAGCAAGAAATTGAGTTAGATGAACAACCAAGTACAAGCTATGGTGGAAATCCTTCAGAAACAATATTAATAGATGAAGTAGGGAAAGAAGTACACAAAAGGTTAGAAAATCGAGAAGAACCCCGAGGAGCAATAGGGACAGATAGAGAAACAGAAGAACAGGGAAATTTAGAAACAGAGAGGGAGAAAAACACCAAATCGGAAGAACACCGAGGAGGGACAGTAATAAGGGAAAACAAGAAGGAGAAGACAGATCCACCAGTAGGAGATGACGAGATCATAAGTTTTAAAATAAGAGACAATAGTGAAACAGTTGAAACAGAAACTGAAGAAAGTGGAGAAGAGGAAAAGATAAAAACTGAATCAAGAAAAAGAAATTGGAAATCAGAAAGAGAAGAAAGAGAAGGTGAAGCCAAAAGGCCAAGAAAAGGAGATAATTGGCCCAACAGCTATATAAGAAAATTGAGATATAGAATAATAAGAGCGGGAGACGAAAGTGCTGAACAAGTAAATGAAGTAACAAGTCAAAAGGGACAAGAAAAACCAAGTGGAAAAAGATTACAAAAATCCAAAAGGACAAAGAAAGTGAATGCAAAGTATAAGTCACCTGAGTGGCTGTATATTGCACTAACAGATTACAAAGAAGAAGAAAACACTCACAAGAACCAGAGACTGAGAAGTCGGATGGGAAAAGGTGAGATGCAACAAACTTGAAGTGAAGACTTATAGTGCTTCTGCCGGACATGACAATTTTACTGGACGTGACAAATCACCGGATGTGACAACGAAAGAATTCTGGAGAGAATTAAAGAAAGTACCAAGCAAAGACTTTTGAGAGCAGAGTGGCATCTAAGTCATTTCTGAGGTGTAGTGACACAATTTTCTGAAACTTAACAAATAGAAAAAAAAAGAAAAATGGAAAATAATAGGGATGGAAGAGATAAATGTGAGTTTATAAAAAGATGGTGCAAAATGTGCTGCTTTTGTACAGGGTTATTAATGACCATATGGATAGTTTTAGCAATCACAATTCCTATTAGTATAGCTGTGATAGAAGCAAAAAATGATACTAAACCAGAAAAAGAAACTAATGTTAAAGAACCAGTTATTTTAAGAAGTAGTGCAGAGTTACATAAGGATAAGTCAGTAACAGACTTTTCAAAAAATGTTTTTACAAAATTGTTGTATGAATATGTAGAGACAATGGATGTGAGAGATTGTTATGTTTGTATGCAGTTGCCTGCATCAGTGTCAGAAGGTGTGACTTATCATCACCTACCTCTAACTTATGGGATAACATGTAGTGTAATAGCAAGTTTATTTTATAAAACAGGTAGATTAGAATCTTATTATACTGATATAGATAAGATTTTTGCAAATATTCCAGTAGTACCAGAACTTAACAAAGTAAAACCAGCAAAAGTTTTAGGAGAATTCTTTTTAGAACATAGAAGATTAACGTTAGAAGAAATAGTTAGTAACAACCTTACCTGTGAGTTAAAGAAAGAAGAAAAAGTATTTTTAGAAATGGTTGAAGAAAGGAGACTGAAATTTCAAAAAGAAGCAATAAAAGAGGAAGGAAAACGCCTATGGACGTTTGAGGAAGGAAATCATGAAGGGAAAATGATAAATGCAGCAATGACATTAGATTGGCCGCAAACAGGAAAGTTGTGTATTAGGAGAAATAAGACAGTCTATGACAATTACTTTGTAGGTTCCAGTATCTGCCATGACAATTATCAAATTCTGGGAGGTTGGGGATTCAAAGGTGGAAAAGATCCAATATTTCCAGGTATCTATTATATTTGTGGGAATAGAGCTTATTACAGGTTACCGGACCATTGGTATGGAACTTGCTATGTAGGCCTGGTCTTTCCAAAAAATTTTCACATGGACAGAGAAGAAAAGGGAACATACAAGATGATTAATAGCTTTACACGAAGAAAGAGGGAGAGTTTTTCAGAAATTGTAGGTGATATTTTTGGAGCATTAATACCAGCAGTGGGAATATCTTTGAATGCATTTAAAATTCGGAAATTATCCACAGTAGTAGATCGTTTGTCTACAGATACTGCGGGAGGGTTCTTAATGGTAAATACCGAAATGGTTGCCATGAGAGCTATGGTGATGCAAAATCGGCTTGCCCTTGATATTCTTTTGGCAAAAGAGGGTGGAGTCTGTGGAATGTTGAAAGTCCAACATTGTTGTACTTACATTCCTGATAAAAGTGAAAATATACAGAAGTATATTACAAATATTACAAATTTGCACAAAGAATTAGTTCCACTGGAGGTTGAAAGTGTTTTGGGAAAACTTGGTAGAGGGTTTTCTTCAGTAGCAAATTGGTTGACCAGAATGAGTAGACTAATGATAGGGAAAGTTATAATAATAGCAACTGTAGTAATACTGTTAGCCATGGTATTGAAAATAGTAATAACATGTATAAAAAGAAAAGTAAGACAAAATAAGATAAAAAGAAATAACAGAATAATGAAAGAGAGAGAGAGAGAAATGGGTGAAATTGAGTTGGAGAAAATGAAAGAAAGCATGTATAAGGAGACTAAAAGGCAAGATGAAGAAGAAACAGATGTGTAAATAACAGAAAACAAAGGATGAAAGACATGCTGCCTGAAAAGAAGTATGACTTAGGTTTTATGTGGTGATTTAAAAATCACCAAAGGGGGAGTTGATGGAGCAGGGAAAATAAATTTTTTTAACCCCTAACAAATTTTATAATTAATTAAATAAAATGTTCGTTTAAATGTATTAATCAACACTGTATGTGTGGGAATGGTAACATGCCAATGTGTGTGCTAAATAATCTATTAATGGATGTCCGTGTGTCTAATTATAACGTAAAAATAAATGCGTACTAATTAAAAATAAATGCATGTTTGTGCTTCATAGAAATAAAATGTGTCGTTGCAAAAACAATAGTGATGGTAAGTAAGGAACAGCTTAAATGTTGCTTTCTGCTAGGTAATAACTAATTGGGGTATGTAGATGACGGGAGGGAAACGAAAGGGTTATTTTTCTCTATTTTAATTATGTTTTGTTTGCCTCAAATTAGTGCTTCTAAAGTATAACCGAGTGGCGATATAAAATGGCCGCCAGTGGGAAGATGTGCGCAGGCGCAAGGGGACATGTGACACGGGATGAAATCGGAGAAAAACTGAACCTCGTGATGTTACTGAGACGCTAGGATGCGAGAAATGGTCAAGGCTGATGTGACCTAATTGAACTGATAGTGTGCCGTGATGATCAGCAGAAGACCCGTGGGAAACAAGTTTAAGAGAAAGGACAATGACTGCGGAGTTCTCGAATGTATCGAAAGAAGTTACAAATGTACTGATCGAAACGGATGAAAATATGTTTGAGCGTATGGGAAAGGAAATGATCCAAGGACCCTTGGATCCAAGAGAACTTGATTAAAAGAATGAATAAGATGACATGCATGGACCAATGAAAGAAAAGCGTGTTATTAATGTTGCAACAGTTAGTTAGCAAAGTTAGAATTAGGGTATAAGAGGGCCTACTCTTAGTGGGAGGGGTTCAGTCGCAGTTGCAGTCACAGTCAGGAGCGGAGTAGGAGAGTCGTGTTGGTGTTGGTGGCTTCCAGTGCTGGGTGGTCCTGATCGATCCCTTACTGAGCGGGAGATGCTGAAAGACTGTTAGATGAGACGGGTTGCAGGTAGCTGATGCTGACGAGCTGAAGTTGCTGTTGCTGTCTTAATTTTCCAGTTGAGTATGAGAATCAGGTTATTTCTAATTCTTAAACTTAGGTTAGAAATCATTCGGCTAAATTAGAAAGGTAGGCAGGTAATTAGGGTTTTGGCTTCATGACAAAAATTTCCTTTCTGCAATAAATTGATTATGCTTAATAAATATTTGAATTTAAGAATGAATAATTGAATAAAGTTTAAATTCTTTCTCATGCTTTTAAAAATTATATAAAATTTAAGATTCTTTAAACCAAAATGACTCAGTGGTTATTTCCCTAAATGATTGTGACATCAGTAATTGGTTACTGTGATTCGGCTGGTCTTAATCACTATGAACTAATTTCTTACATGAATGATTCATCGACAAAACAATGAGCAGGAATATCTTAAGAAATAACTAAAAGAAAGCGACAAGTTAAGGTAATAAGATATCCCGGCTCCTTCCAGCGGTACATAAATGGTGTTCTCCATTTAGTTCTCATGCTTCTCCTAGGAGTACAGAATTTCATAAAGGTGTAAAGGAAATCCAGGTGTGTGCGTGTGTGTTAGGCGATGTTTATGGGCCCCATCGTCATGTGGATGTGAGAAAATATAGTTTGCCCCTGGATGACCTATAAGTGACCTGGGAGGAGAATAGTTTTTATTGTACGCGCTGCATCATTTCTCAAAATACCGATTCATAGTGGGTCTTAATTCGACCTACCTCATTAATATGCATGTGATAGGCCACAAATTGCGATCCGCTACGATTCACTACAATGACAGGCATGGTGGCCTGCTGGGGTCAGCATACCACCATGTCTGTGATTGCTTTTAAATAAAGCAACCTTTTTATTAGAATGCAGTTTGTTTTCCTTAAAGGTAAATGGAATAGGTTTAAAAAAAAGTAGAAAAATTACACAAACCTTTCTTATGAGTAGGCAGTGGTCTTATGGAAGACTGCCTGCTCATAAAATCATTTTGAGAACATTCAAAGGGGGAAGGGTCCCATGGGAACCCCTTCCAATTTGAGAATGGGTTACGACATCCTTTGAGGAGGTGGTAAAATATTAATCTTTTGCAATCGGATTTTGGTTGCAAAGATTAATATTGTGTTTAAAGATAAAGGGCCTAATTATGGGTTTGGCAGTCCGATGGACTGCCAAACTCGTGGTGGCAGTGCGGGCGCCATCGGTCCGACCACCCTATTATGAGTTTGGTGATCGGACCGCCAAAGGACCACTGCAACCGCTGGTGATCTGTGATCCCTCGGCGGTGTAGCAGCAGTGTGACGCCACAAAATGCTGGCAGGGCCGCACCGCCAAGCATATTACAAGTTTCCTCACCGCGACCCTTTTCATGGCGGTGAGGAAACTAAAGGGGCCCTAACCGGGCCCCTTGTTGCCTCTGGGGGTGCATGCAGGAGGACACATAGTGTGCCCCCGTCTGTATGCACCCCCTGTTCCTACACAGCATGGACTTCACAGTCCATGCCATGTAGGAATGCACTTTGGCGGTCCCACGGCGCAGCCTCTCTACGGCTCACATGCCAGTCTGGGTAATAGTAACTAAGTAAATGCAAGTTCTTTCTTAGGAGGTCTATTTCTTACCTTAAGCAAGTAATTCTTAATGTGTTTAATTATCTCCACTCATGTAATTTAAACTAGGCCATTCTCTCTAAGGCATTGTAAACCTGACCCCAGGTATAGGTATTGAGTTCTTGCCTTTCTTCTCTCATTTCAATCAACATGGGCCCCAACTGTGCCAGGTGTGCCCTTTTCATGCCCCCTCGACCTAACAAATGCACCCTTGTTTCCTCAAAGGGACTTCCCAACTGTCTTCATGAATGCCTCCTACATGTGTGTTTTTTAGACCACTTTACAATTGAATGGCCATAACTGCTTTGGCCTCTTCTCTCCGGTGGCACTAAGCTTCTGTACAAGATACTTTAATCAACAGCTGTCCTGACTCCAGTTACCCCTACTGGCTAACGTAACCCTTAAATATCTCTGATCACTACATTCCCAGTCTTTTCATGGCCTTGGTCCCCATTTATATCTTGGCTATTCAGTGGCTTATATCTCAAAAAGTATCTCCCACACAAAGCTTTCCCTGACAAATTTCCAAAAACCATTGACTAGGCCAATTCTTTATCAGTTGTATTCTTTGTGAATTCTATACTCATGCTTTCTCTGCTCCTGATCTTCCATGGAAATGTCACACTTGTTCCCCCTTTGTAGTAAAAACTCTATGCAAGTCTTTTCATTACATTTCTGCGTCTACATTGCGAGCATCGGTTCCAGTGACTTAATTTTCCTACACTATCATTGTATATGAGGGTATGAAAACCACTCTGTGCAGGAGCCGACCCATATAATTTTGAACACTCTTGCTGAAATAATCAATTAGTGGTGCATATGTCAAAACCAGGGGAACACCCTGAACATTATATTCATTTTAGAACTTATAGTACCAAGATTCTCTACGACCAGAGAACCCAGTGGTCCTATGCACAGAGTATGTTTATTATGCTTTTAACTGCATCATCAATGAAACACGTCACCCTTTACTTGGCCAATTCTTTACTCCACAGGTGTACGGCCAGTCCCACTGAGGCTACTCCACTGCACACATTCGCCTTTCTCAAAACAGTTCAAGCTACCTCCTTCTTCCGCATCTCAGTAACATGGGTTTGTAGGCAGCTACATAGACAAGCCATTGTACCCATCTGAGCCATTGCTAAGTCATCCCTAATCTTTTTTGGCACTTTGATCCTGTTTAGTTGTTTTTTTCTGCTCTCCTTTTGTTGTTACAGTTTGTCAATGGAATGCTTTCCTTGGGCCCCACTTTGCCTGGAATGTTTAGGAGTCCGAAGAGTGGTTGTATCCTCCTTAGTTCAAACCTGACCGTGTCCTTCATCTACTCTAGTCATCTAGATTCCTTGCCTAAACATTCTTATTCAATTTTTAGGAACTTCAATACCATGCTGGTCCTTCTATTTTCGATGGTGCCTTTGGCATCCAAATCTCTGTCCCCCAAATTCATAAAACCTTTGAGGTGTTCCAATAAGGCAAAGCACAAGAAGTCCAGGTGAAATAAGTATTTATTTCCTTAGGCAGACTCCATTCACAGCTCCAGCTGCTCCAAGTCTCCAGGCTAAATTGACCACTTAACATTCTACAAACAAACCATAAATACCAAAGGATTGCTCACCCACATTCATTCCACAATCCACTGCATTCCCCTGCTAAGGAAGAATGCCACACATTTCCTCTCCTTCACCAAACACCCACAACAATAAACAAAATAAAAGAAAAGCATATCCTTCTAAACAGTAAATTATCTATGCATTAAATAGTCCTTGAATCTCTTGGGTTGCTTGGTTTCCCGTTTCGCTGCTCTTCTGCAACCAGCATTCCTGCACATATCCTTGTTGTCACAAATGTCTTCACAACCCAATTGTTCTTCTCCTCTAACACCATCCACAACTTCTTTGAAAACGTAAACTATCCTATTAAGAGTCCAAATGCATCCATCTTCCAGTTTCACCGCATTGTTGGGGCGACTGTATTTTGAGAACATTTCATGCTTGACAGGCGCTGTTACCCTGACCACTTCTCCCACCTCTACATCTACACTTTTTTGCAGCTTTGCGTTTGTCCGTATATACTTTCCTAGCAATTGTCTTTTCTAGCACTCTTTCTTTCCATCCATCATCGTCCGCCTTTCCATTCGATTTAGCACAGTCCTTAATCCATGCAGGTGACAAAACAGAATTAGCCCTCCTGCCTCTGATTAATTCAAAGGATGTCTTTCCCGTAGTACAATGAGGAGTCACCCTATACACTTCCAACCATTTCCACAACTCACTCACCCAATTCTTTCATGCACTTCTCGCCATCTGTGTGGCCTCCTTAATGGTACGCACCATCCTTTCCACAGCACCATTCGTTTCTGGAAGATATAACACAGATTTTTTATGCACTATCCTGCGTCTGCATAAAAACTCCTCCATCTCTCTTGATATGAATTGCACACCATTATCCATCAGTAGGGAACTAGGTAACCCTTCATGCGGAAACACCTGAGACAAAAACTCAGTCACTCTTGACGACGCTACTTAACTCACCATTGTAATCGCAGGCCACCAGGAATACAAATCCACCAACACAATAATGAATCTCTTTTGCTCCTTACCATTGCGAGGCCCCAAAATATCTAAAGACACTTCATCCCATGCTCTTTGAGGGACATTTCTCACAACCATGATTGTTCCCTACTCTTACAAATCTTGTCACTCATTCCACAGTCTATACATTCACGCACCTCTCTCTCTACTTCTCTATCCATCCCAGGCCACCAATAGTCCACACGCAAATGTATTTAGACCTTGAAATACCTTGATGACCTTCATGCACCATTTTAACAAATTTACCTCTTATCACTACAGAAGGGATCAAATGAGTTCCTCTAAAAACTAGCCCTTTGTCACTCGATAGTTCTTCCTTGACACTCCAATATGACCTCAACTCACAGTCCAACAACTTATTTTCGCTCCAACCACTTTCTAACCTACCAATCACACTTTGTAACGCCTCATCACTTCCCACTTCTTTCTTCCTCACAAATTACACCTTCAGACACAAAACAGACCTTTTCATTATCCAAAACATCCTGTTCACGAACGCAATCACCTTCATTATCCTTCACCATCCTAGATTAGCAATCTGCCCCCAGATTACTTTTCCCAGGAATATGTACCACCTGAAACTCATACTCCTGTAACGCCACAACCCACTTTGCAATCCTACTCAACACATTATCAACCGCTTTCTTCATAAACACTTCTTTAAGTGGTTTATGATCTATCCCGATAACAAATTTCTTGCCCCACAGAAAGCTCTTCAATTTTACACAGCCCAAACAATGGCAAGAGCCTCCCGCTCAATCACCGAATACCTACATTCTGCTGGTTTTAAGGCACGTGAAATGGAAGTCTCTGTTCTCTCTTTTCCTCCATCACTATGAATAAAGGTTGCCCCTAAACCCTTCACACTTGCATCTGTGCAAACTATGCTGTCTAAATCAGGACAATAGCTCTACAAATTGTGGGCACTCTACAACTCTTCAACTGACAAAACTGCCCTTTCACACTCCTCACACCACTTAAACTCCACATTCCTTTTTAGCAAACTCTCAACTTAAATGTCTTCTCTGAAAATGAATTCACAAGTTTACTGTAAAACTCCACAAGTCCCAAAAATGATGTAAATTCCTCCTTGTTCTGAGGGATCGCCATCTCCGCAATAGGTCTCACCAACTCAAGCTTTGGTTTTAAACCATTCTCCGATGAGGTGCGTCCCAAGAACTCCAACTCCTTCTTGTGAAACCTGCATTTCTCAACCTTAAGCGTCAAACCATTTTCACATAGTTTCTGTAAAACAGCACGCACAAGACATCATGCACCTTACAAGTATCACCGAAAATCAATATATCATCTTGATATACCTTCACACCAGATAAACCACCTAAAATGCTTTCCATGCTCTCTGAAAAACAGATGCAGCCAATACCAAGTCGCACGGCATCCTCCTGAACCTGTACGTACCATTGATTGTCACAAACGCTGTTAAATCCATAGACCCCTCACTCAACCTTATCTGGTGGTATGCTGAGGCCAAGTCCAAGGTGGAAAACCACTTTGCATTCCCCAGCATACACACCAATTAATTAATCCCCACAATGGGAAACCTGTCCACTACAACCGCCTTTTAAGACCTCTAAGGTCCACACACAAACAAATCTCACTGTTCTGTTTTCTTGCTACAACCACTGAACTTAACCGATCCGTTCCCTCAACCTTCTCAATAATGCCTGTTCTTTCAAGCTTCTCCAACTTCCCAAGCACACAGCTTCCCTGACCTCGAAGGGGACCTGCCGTACTTTGCTTACCACAGGTGTAGACCCATCTCTGTTCTTGATCTTATGCACATACCCTTTCAAGCACCCAAGGGAATCAGCTGAAACTTCAGGGAATTTGTCAGAAATCTACTCCCTTTTTACTGCGATCAACAACTCTGACAGTCACATTATCTCTTAATCTAATGGGCGGATTGGAATCGGGATCCAATATAACACCCAGATCCCGTTGGTGAAACCAACTTACCACAGAGTCACCTTTTTCTGCAACATAAATTTTCCCTACAGCCATTCTTCCTAAATACTCCACCATACCTTGAAAGTAGCCCACCAATTTAATGCGTTCACCACCATATCCTGTCGGTCTAGCAACAGGCTTACGCAAATGCACCCTTCCTTTTATCCCATCAACAAACACATCATTAAAAATAATTGTCAATTTTGCCCCTGAGTCAAAAAGCATCTTCACACATATTCCTTCAACCATAACAAAATCATGTGGCCCATCACTTCCTTTGTTCGAAATTTTAAGATTATCTCCTCACAATCATCTCCATCCTGTAACACGTCATTGATCCTGCGTTCATTACCTTTGCTTCTGCAGCATTTTCTGAGATGTCCCGTATGCAAACACAACCTACATGTAACTTTCTATCCCGGACATTTCTTATCCTTAGCCAAATGCCCAACAGCCCCACATCTGAAGCATTTACCAGAGAATTGTTTAACCTTGTTCTGACTTCTCACCACTTTGTCACTTTGTCCTTTCATGCTCTTGCCATTCAAAACTCTTTTATCCCTCCAAAACAGAAACAGTTCCACCAGTAGTATTCTCTGAGGCATTTTTCTTTAAGACCTCCATGCACGCTAGACTGTGTTCAAGCCTTTTAGCCAAATTGATCATTTTTGAATGTGAAGGGTCATCCCTTTACCACAACTCTTCCCCCCATCATTGATACATCCAAGCATAAACTGATCTCTCAGATGCTCATCAATGGACAACCAAAACTTACACACTGCACTCAGTGCAGAAATATACTCTTCCACAGACTCCCCTCTGTTTTGCATGCATTTTACCAAAATGAAAACGTTCAAGAATGGACAACTCTTTTCGAAGGAAATGAGAATCTAATTTCTCAAGCAAACCTCATACCCATTCAAACCCTCACTCTTTTTCTCAGACCAATTAGGAAGATGACCATACATACCCTGACCTTCTGGACCCACACAATGTAACTGCAACAATGCCTTCATTTCCGCAGTCATATTAGTTCCACTGACTCTGGCATACCTTGAAAATACATTTTTTCACTTTTCCCATTTAATTAAAGGTTCACCTAGGGACGATAAAAAGAAAAGAGGTGGAGCAACATGCTGCATTTTCCAGTAATATACCCAACAATACGTAAACAGAAAAAAAAATGAAGCTTGCTTCTACTCACACAATATGAGCTTAAAAATTGCTATGTACTGTAATTTTAAAGACACAAGGTAAACTTGGTGGGAAAAGTTACCCTATACACAGATATTCGACAAAGTCACTAGGAACAATCTCCCATATTTTAAATCACACAATACCACTACGCCCCAAATTAGTTATGGTGTGCCTGTCACAGAGAAATGCTTTAAGAAAGCTACCCAGGATGACAGGCAAAATGTCTCATGCTGTTCGCACAATGTTTAGAGACGGTGTGCCTATCACTGGAAAATGACAATCTGAAAAGACGACAGGCAAAGTGTTTCAAACTCAGAAGCATGTCTATCGCTGATGGCTCTCCCCTCCTAACCACGATCCTGATTTTTAACCAGGGTGTGTCTGTCACCGCCGACAAGTTTTTAAGTGCTTCTGAATTCTGAAACAGGCAACAACTCCGTGTGTGTCTTCCAAATGCACTCCGGCAGCATGTGCGGGATGACATGCACACTGTGTCTTCCAAATGCACCCCGGCACCAAACCAAAATGGCACCACGTACAGTGTGAGCAGGATAATGTGCACGCTGCAATTAGACGCGAGGGGAGAGGTCACTTTCCTACGTCACAAGGATGCTCCACCTGGGCCAGCTCCACGCTGGTCAGGCAGCACCATGCATCACCCAAGCTGCAAATGGCCACGGAGAACAAGAAAGAAGTGAGCGCGCTCGTTTTGAAAAATGCAGTGGTGCCAATGCCACTGCACACAAACAAAGTGCATAGGTGTCAGTTGACAAATCCAAAATCCCACAGCACACTGACAGGTACAGAACGTTGGACAGGCTGAACTCGTCACTGCTTAAATTAGGAAAGGCTAGAAAGTCCAGTAGACGAATATAAATAATCCTGTTTTCAAATTGCGTGGTCTGCCAAAACCTCCATTCACCTCCAGTCCAGTTTCCCGCTCGTCACCAAAATTAGGCAAAGCACAAGAAGTCCATGTAAAAGAAGTATTTGTTTCCTTAGGTAGACTCCATCCACAGCTCCAGCTCCTGCTTCTCCAAGGCCCCAGGCTTTCTACAAACCAACTATAAACACCAGAGGAACACTCACCCACATTCATGCCATATTCCACTGCATTCGCTTGCTAAGGCAGAATGCTACAACCATGCTGCAACATTTAATATTCTCTCTTCGCTTCTTTTCTGCTCACTCACAAAAAGGAAGGTATTGTGTTAATGCAGCATCTGCTTAGACTACACATTTCTCTTCAATGCCCATTCTAAACAAGCATTGGCATAGCCAATAGGTCTCGCTTTTGGGACATTATAAGTGTTTAGTCATGCAACGGTTGATGTTGTTGCGCCAAGGATATTGTGCTGCATAACTAAATACTTAAAAGGTCCCAAAAGCGAGACCTATTGGCTATGCCAATGCTTGTTGTTGTTACCGGGGGTCGGAAATATCGCCCCCCTGTAACAAAATCGGCCGAAACCGGCCCTCGCAAACTGCTCGGCTTTACTCCCTCTCACCCCGGGGGGGGGGGGCGGCTGAGCAGTTTGCCAGGGCCGGTTTCTGTTCCCAGTCCGGCCCTGGGTGTCAGTAAACACACCCACGGGTGACATGTTAAAATCGCCTCACCGCATGTGACTAGGTATTTAAGGAAGCGGGTCAGTGAGTCACAAGCACTTCACCGACACCCGCTGCAGCAAACACAACTATTAACAACAAGCAAACAGCTACTGTTGTAACTGTGGAAAAGAGCAAGGTCTCAGTCCAAGCAAATCCAAGGCCTAAAGCTGTCATCCAACAGCAGTCTGCAGAGAACTCCCCCGCCCAAGCAGCGCCTAGAGCCGCGGCTGCGCAGTGCAATCTGCGAGGAGCTACACTTCTAACCACGGGGAAGAGACAGGACAGGAGGGCGCGCAGCCGCCCTCACAGAGAGCCCCGCCCTTCAGGAGACAGAGGAGGGAACATGACCCCCACACCCAAATAATACCCAGCGCCCCCCAGGGTGCCCTGGAGACCATCTTGCAGGAACTGGAGATGTTGGTTTCTGTGATTAAAGTCATAAGAGATGTGGCGCAAGCCCTGCAGACCTTGTGCTCTGTCACAGACTCTGTTGGCAGGCAACTCTTTGAAATCTACAGATGGGGGCGACAATGAGCTTCAGAGGGGTCTGCTGGTCGGCAACACAGAACAGATCACACCGACCTCTTTGGGGACGGACGAGCACCTTCAGGAGAACTTCCGTCTCCGAGATGGAGCGACCTTAACGCTCAAAGAGCACTTGTACATTCTTTCAAAAAATGGCACTTTATTTTCAATAGTGAAATGTACTGCGGTCCTGAAAGTGCTGACTGCAAGAGTGAAAAAGGCTTCATTCACTGCTATTGAATAAAAGCTGGAATGGTTGCAATATTTCTAAATTCTGTTTGACTGCAGTCTTATAATCGGCCTCATTTCTTGCTGGTGGGTGACTGCCGTGTGGAGAACGCAGCCTGGTCCTCGCCTCATTTGCATACCCATAATGCCATGGGCCGCAATGACAGCTTTGGTATGCTTTCTTCTTTTTAAGTGTCTGTTTGCTATAGCAGTGATATGTTTGTGAGTTGGGAGTGGACAGCAGAGAGTGGTGGGCAGTGGGCCTTTATTCTCAAGGTCACTCTGACTTTCAGGTTTTTTCAGATGAGGGGTTTATATACCGCGGTGCTGGGACTTCCTGTCGTTTCCATTCTGCCTGCAGTGCATTGGAGCCTTTCAGGCCCAGTAGCCGCTAGAGACTTCCTAGTCTCGGGGTGGTCTGAGGAGCAGCTCATTCTCCCCGTGGGTAACTGGGTGAAATTTCCACGACTGCTGGTAGCTGCTGAACTCTGCATTTGGTGGAGACAACTCGTGCAACTGGGTGATACTTCCACAGCTGCTGGAACCCAGAATTCAGCGCAGGGAGCTCAGTCTCGGCTTTCCTTTTACCCAGGGGTAACTGGGTCATACCTCAACAGCTGCTGGTAGCTGCTAGAATCCTGCAGTGGGTGGAGGCAGCTCATTCTCGGGTTACCCGTGGGGAACTGGGTGAAATTTCCATCGCTGCTAGTAGCCGCTGGAACCCAGAATTCAGTGGAAGCATTTCAATCTAGGGTTTCCAGTTACTGGCGGGTAACTGGGTGAAATTCCCACTGCAATCCTGGCAGCTGCTGGAACCCAGCAGTCTGGAACCCAGCAGTCACTGAAGGCAGCTCAGTCTCTGGAGGCCATTGCGATAAAAAAATAAAAAATCACGGACATTTAAGAAAGATCAGTCAGCCTCGATCCCACCAGCTTTAGTCTCACTCCAGGAGAGCTCTCCTATTAACTACAGGCAAAGAGCGGGGAGCGCTCCAGCGAGACCCAGCATTTACCTAAACTCTGGATTTGGGGGCACCTTCAGAAGGGACAGGACACACCTGGGGCAGCTACAGTGGGTACAAGTGAGAGGACCTAACTCCAGATACAGGCAGCACCGACCCAGGAGTGGGTAAAAACAGGAGTAAAAAAGCGCGCCTCGCGCGGCAGCAGGGGGGAGGGGGGCCTGCCGATTGCCTTGCGGGAGCCAGCGGCGATAATTGACACCATATGGCGCTGCCGCTCGCTCCCGCAAGGCAATCGCCACACGTGCACGCGTTGCCATTGAAGGCAATGGAACGCGTGCACGTTTTTGGGGAATAAAGGGAACCGACGGCTAAAGGTCTCCTCCTATGCAGCGCATGCGCGCTGCGTAAGGGGGGCCTGCCGATTGCCTTGCGGGAGCCAGCGGCGATAATTGACACCATATGGCGCTGCCGCTCGCTCCCGCAAGGCAATCGCCACACGTGCACGCGTTGCCATTGAAGGCAATGGAACGCGTGCACGTTTTTGGGGAATAAAGGGAACCGACGGCTAAAGGTCTCCTCCTATGCAGCGCATGCGCGCTGCGTAGGCGAGACCTAAAAAGTACTGAATGTTTCAGATACAGCACCATGCATCCTAGCAACCAACCAGAATTCTTTTGTTGACAAGGATCCTGTTATGTTATGGTAAAAATCATAGAGCGCAACTGTTGGCCAGAAAGTGTCCTGATGCTATAGCTAATGAGTAGTACAGCACACTGCTTCACTTCATATTATTAAAAAATCAAAATAAACTCTTTTCTGAAATGGAGATGTAGGGTTGTTTCTTCCAAGGCAAGGGGGAGAGCATTCCAATATTTGCTTGCAAGGTAACTTAAAGCCTGGTCTCCACTGCAAATTTGTTAATCTACGAAGCATCCAACTGTGTTCACTGGCTGAGCAAATCAAATAATTTGATGGGGACGCCCGACAAACCAGAGCCAGGAATTCAAAGCCCACAAAGACCAGTGAGTAAGGAAGAGGCAGGAGCAGGACCTAATTGCACCACCTGGGTGCTTATTAACGCAGCTTTCTACCCACAGAGCAGGACGCTCGACAAGACAGAGCCAGGACTTCAAGGCCCGCAAAGACCAGTGAGTAAGGAAGAAGGCTCTATTAATGCCGCTTTCTACCCGCATCGCTGGACACGACCGGGCTAATCTGCGCCCATACTAGCCCGGATGAGGCTGGCTGGGCTCTGCCCTTCGGGCCCATTGTTTTCCACTGTTGTCAAGGCCCATCGACTTAAGGTAGGCTTTCTATCTTTGATATGGCAAAGAGAAAGGCAACCCCTTCCAGAGTGTGTAAAGAGAGTACCTTGAAGGCTACATCTTCTATCACAAACTACTTGTCCTCTGTAATAAGGGCCATTAGTTCTGAGATTGAAAATGTTGAAGAGCGAATTCAGGCAGTACAACGCTATTTGCAGCGAACCCGAATAGATTCTACAGTTACGGTGGTAAATGATGATGGTCGTTTATTGGGAGGAGAGAGAGGCAACAGTAAAAACCCTACTTCAAGCTACTGCCAAAGGATTTCACAACTTAGGGGCCGATTAGGATGGCGGTCGGAAAACCATTCCGACCGCCATGGTAGCGGAAATTAACCGTCTGCTGGTACCGCGGCAAAACCGGCGGTCCGATTAGGTTCAACCTCCAGAAAAATCAGACCGCGGTGGAACGATGCCACGAAAGCCCGGCGGTCGGATTCGCGGTGGAAACACCCCAAACCTCCGCTAGGCCAGCGGAGTGACCGCACGTAAAATTAGGATACCATTGAGGTGACAGCGGAACGATCCGCTGTTTCCGACTGCCACGATCGCAAACAGTGATGAATGGGAGAGCCGGCGGAAGGGCTGTTGCATACCCACCGCCGCGGTCGCTCCGGAACAAATATGGCGGTCGACAAAAAAAACACACCACAAGGCCACCAAGTGCACTCATCAAACTAGCTCAGCCCCCCAAAACACCTAACACACACCAATGACACACCCCCATGGCAACTAAAAAAATACAAATCCCAGGACAACCCACACAACCCACCTGTCAGCAATACCCCATTTTGACACACCCACATAGCTGAGTATAAAACCAGCCCCTTCCCTGATCAGAATCCTTTGCAATACTCCACCCCTGAAGGAACTACAGCACAAAGGAGAGGCAAACCACCACACATCTCACCAGCACAACAACACACACACACACCCCACTTACATCACCCCCACCACCCTCACACCTGCACCTCAAACCATTTGCACATCACACACCATGGCACAAAAGAAAATGCCCAAATTCACTGACAGTGAGTTGTCAGTCATGGCAGATGAAATAATCAGAGTAGAACCACAATTGTTTGGTAACCTGGTCCAACAGACACCATTAGCCACCAGAGCACAAATGTGGAGAAGGATAGTCAACAAGGTCAATGCAGTAGGGACCACCCCGCGCACCAAGAAGGAGATCATGAAGCGGTGGCATGACCTCAAGAGGTTGGTGAAACAGAAGAACTACAAGAACCGTCAGCTGGCTCAGATGACTGGCGGTGGCCCTCCCATTCCACCAAGAACATTCACTGCATGGGAGGAGAAGGTGCTTGCCATACTGCATCCAGAGAGTCTCACAGGAGTAGCCGGGGGAGTCGAGGCTGGTAAGTACAAACAAATGTCCACCATTACACTGCTATGTACTGTCTTGCACAACTACAAAGCTATACCTCCTAGGCCCAAATCCATTCATGTGCACCACACACTACCCAACACATGTCTCACAGATGTAACATTCACTCCCTCTGAATCACCCCAAAGGTAGCTAGCAACATTCCCAGGGTTGCATGTGTACAGGCAGCCAGCACTACAACTCCCACCAGGCCCCCTTGTCCCACCCCTGAACAGGATGTAGCACTCCACCCCACCCAGAAGCATGTGGCAGCCATTGTATAACAACAACCAAACTTACAGGTAGGTATCCATCTTCACAGGGAGGGGGGTTTGGGGGTGGGAGGCCTGCACTACAACTCCCACCAGGCCCCCTTGTCCCACCCCTGAGCAGGATGTAGCACGCCACCACACCCAGAAGCATGTGGCAGCCATTGTATAACAACAACCAAACTTATAGGTAGGTATCCATCTTCACAGGGAGAGGGGTTTGGGGGGAGGCCTGCACTACAACTCCCACCAGGCCCCCTTGTTCCACCCCTGAGCAGGATGTAGCACTCCACCACACCCAGAAGCATGTGGCAGCCATTGTATAACAACAACCAAACTTACAGGTAGGTATCCATCTTCACAGGGAGGGGGGTTTGTGGGTGGGAGGCCTGCACTACAACTCCCACCAGGCCCCCTTGTCCCAAAGCTCAGCAGGATGTAGCACTCCACCACACCCAGAAGCATGTGTCACCCATTGTATAACAACAACCAAACTCACAGGTAGGTATCCATCTTCACAGGGAGGGGGGTTTGGGGGTGGGAGGCCTACACTACAACTCCCACCAGGCCCCCTTGTCCCAAAGCTCAGCAGGATGTAGCACTCCACCACACCCAGAAGCATGTGGCAGCCATTGTATAACAACAACCAAACTTACAGGTAGGTATCCATCTTTACAGGGAGGGGGGTTTGGGGGTGGGAGGCCTGCACTACAACTCCCACCAGGCCCCCTTGTCCCAAAGTTCAGCAGGATGGTACACCCCCACACCCAGAACCATGTGGCAACAACTCCCCTCAACTGTGTCACCGAATAGGTAGGTAGACAGTGCATGCACCCTGCCATTCCTCTCAAAAAGCATGGAGCCATATGACCACACCAGCCCTCACATGTCATCCAACTTGACATAGATCCAATAGCCACTTCCAGTGTGCAGACAGAAAAGCGTATGTAACTGTCACAGAAACCAAAGTGTGACTCACCAAATCACATGTTGAAGAAATTCAGGGCACAATCATGCACAGCACTGAATGCTATCTGTAAGTGCCATGGGGGCAGAACATCAAGGCCCATATGAAAACAAAACAAGCATGGTCAGTAGTAAAAAGAAAGCAAAGCACATGATATGACAAAGGTATGCATGAGACTACAATGGCTAGTTCATGCACAGATGTAATGTCTTCCATGCAGAGTGAACAACAAAGATGCTTCACATAAAGTTGTTGTGCTGCTATTCGTTAGATGATGACATGTCCTTGTAATCACACAATCTGCACGTTGCGCATGGTACCTATTCACATGTCACACCATGGACAAGTAATGTATGTACCTCCACATCATGACATGATGCTCAATACTGTGCAGACATACAATGTAATATCAATGTAAACTGTGTGGTGTATAACATGTAACAACAAAACATCTAACACCAAGCTTGAGGGGTGCACTCCAATGACCATTTCCCCTCTGTTCCACAGGTGACCAAGAACTGACAGCTGCAGATGACCACACCAACCTGCAGAGCCAGTCTCCCCCCCAGAAAATGGACTCTCTGATGCAGACTCCCTAGATTTCTCGGATGCGGAGCCCGAAGCCGGCCCATCAGGCATGCCAGGGCGCAACAGGTCCCAGGACCCCACTGTCCCCACCGCCACAACCTCAGCAACAACAACTACGCTGACCCCTGCTGTAATGACCTGTGCGGCCTCCACCACCACCACCAGTGCTGCCTGCAACACTGTCCCTGCCTCAGAGGATGGCCACCCCACCCCACAATCTGAGGAGGGCAGGGAGAGTACGCAGGTGCGTAGAGTGGTGACGCCACAGGTCCGGGACAGCAGGGCAGGTGGGAGGGCAACTAGGCGACAAGACCAACCGGACAGTCGGACCGAAGCCCTGGCCAACATCGCCAGGGTCCTTGGGGCCTATGAACAAGCCCAGGGACACACGGGCCAGGCTCTGGAGGAATCCCGTGAGCTCCGCCTGCTGCTGAGGTCCATAGACACACGATTGGGTCAAATCGTGGACCTCTTGGGCCAGCTAGTGGGTGTCCTGAGAGACAGGCCTGCGGCCCAAACAACAGCTCAACCTACCTCCAGTGGCCCGCAGGATGACAGTTCCCCTGCCTCCCCTGCGGCCACAGAGAGGGGTGAGTCCTCAGATACCGCTGAGCCCGCAGAAGAGGCCCCCCCTGCCAAACGCTCAAGGGGCCGTCCAAAGAAATCCCAGGGAGGATCACGTGGCAAAGCACCAGCCAAACGCCAGTCAAGGAGCCAGCCATGATGGCATCCCTCTTCACCTTGCCATTGACTTTGTTGACTGTCCTTATCCACACTGCCAGGTTAATGGCATGCGTCTGTTGGACTGTGTCACCACATCAATGTGGTGACTACTCTATTGTCTCATCTACCATCACTGACAACTCATTGATTCACTTTTCACCTGTTTGTAAATATTCACTTCCCTGTCACATATACCCATTGTAAATAAACACTCCTTACACACCTATGTTTTCATGTCAGCTCCATGTTTATTACAGGATGTACAATGTTGACTGGGATTACACTGTACCAGGAGCACGGATTGTTTGGAGGCACTGAGAGGCAGAAGGGACCTAGGAAAACACAAAAGAACAATATTCACTTGTCAGGTGTTGGCATCACAGCCATTACACAACACTTGTCATCAAGGTACTCAAATCTGCACACATTACAATGAGCAACAGTACCGACATAGACATCCTGTAGCTGTGCACAACTACCCTGTCCCAGAAACATTAGCACCCAGCACAGAGCCAACAACAGGCAGCAGTCACAAATCTCCCCTAGGCCTTTTCACCAACAACACAATCAGCAGACAATGGCACCGTTGTATGTTTTCACTCACCTTCAAGGGAAGTAGCGGTTGATGAGCTGTTGACGCAGGTCAACACCTTCCTCCTCTCCACTATCCTCGTCACTGGACATGGGTGGGTTTGCAGGCGGTGGCCTCGGCTGCTCATCAGCGTCCAGGAGCAGGCGGGATCTCCTTGCGCAAGGCCAGGTTGTGGAGCGTGCAGCATGCAACTACGATCTGACACACCTTCTGGGGAGAGTACATCAGTGCACCTCCGGTCTTGTCCAGGCAGCGAAATCGTGACTTCAGGAGACCAAAAGTACGCTCCACCACACGATGTGTCCTCCCATGGACATCATTGTAGCGGACTTTACCCGGGGTCCTGGGATTCCGCAGTGGGCTCAGCAACCAAGGCCGGTTGGGATATGCAGAGTCACCTAGGTGTGAGACACACAGAACAAACTTGTAACATTACTGTGGCAGAGGACAGCATGTCACACATACAGCACGCTACTTGACTCTGCGTACTCACCCACAATCCATGCACGCTCCGGAAGCAGATTTGCCATCAGCTGTGGCAGAATGCTGTTACGCAGGATGTACGAGTCATGGGCAGAGCCGGGAAATTTGGCACAGACATGAGATTATCATATCCGCCTGGCACACCACTTGCACATTGATGGAAATGTTTCCTATC
Source organism: Calotriton arnoldi (assembly GCA_963921515.1). NCBI lineage: Eukaryota > Metazoa > Chordata > Amphibia > Caudata > Salamandridae > Calotriton > Calotriton arnoldi. The sequence goes on along the minus strand of CAWUFW010008466.1, from coordinate 367,755 downwards.
CCTGTAGATGTGCTCACGTGCCTGTGGTGGAACCAGGCCAACATGTGTGCAGTCAATGGCACCAACAACATTAGGGATGTGGCCAAGGGCATAAAAATCAGCCTTCACATCCGCCAATTCATGCCTCCTGGGGAAATGGATGTATCTGTCCTTGTAGGTCATCATAGCGGACAGGACATCACGTAGCACCATGCTGAACATAGGTTGCGACATCCCACCTGCGCTGGACACCGTGTACTGGAATGATCCAGTAGCAAAAAAATGCAGGGCCGCCATCACCTTAGACGTTGGTGTGAAAGCAGTCGGATATGTTCTGCAAGGCCGCAGGTGGGGCTCCAATAGAGCACATAGGTCTTGTAGGGTGGTTCGATCCAGACGGAATTTCCGTATGACGTCCTCATCCTCCATGTCCGCCAGCACTGTGAAGGGACGATGCACATTTGGTCGTCTCCTAGGTGAGATGAAAGGGGACACATGTCAATGCAATCCACCATGAGATGTGTCCAACATCTTACGTTTTGACTGACACAGCGCCAACAATGACTGGCATCACACTTCAGCTTACAGCACAACTTACATGTAGGGACACCTTCAGCTACACTAGTCGTACACTTGTCCAGTTTTCACACAGTGAGTACCTCCCAAACAGATTCAGACTATGTGAATGCCCAAAGGTACATGTCCACATCTTGCGTAACCAGCCCTGAGAGTAGTTCATACAGCATATGTGTGAAACAGCAACACTGTTGGCTCCTACCTAGCTGCTGTACCTGCCACACCTTCTTGCGTAAGTCGAACAGGGCACACATCAACAACACAATGAGCACAGTCTGTGCATTAAGATCAAGTATGTACATGAGCAAAGCAAACTACACAGTGAAATATCCACATTGTGTAGTCAGACCTTCATCACTGTGTGTTGCTTAGCCAGATCACACATTGACATGTGTACACATTGGAGAGTCCATCACACCACTGATCTGTGTACATGCACAACAATATCATAAGTGACATGTGAGGGAGTACATGCCAATGTTTGCAATCATGTGCACTGACATGGCATGTGTAGTCAGCAGTGGGCTAAATGTTACACTGGCATTGTTTGCACTATCTTGTGGCATGATTCAGGTGTCTACTGTACACTGTTGAGAACTGGCCATTGCCATTGACCCAGCATGATGTGTCCATAGGTGCTGTTAACGTGCTTCGCCACCCAAATCACGGTCGTAGGCACCAATGTATATCAGCCATATCGCGGTAGCGACTGCCTGGCCCCTGCGGTGTGTCACCACCAATGCCCATGCCCTTACAGCCAATGGGACCCGCAATCGCGGTAGTGATATACAGATTGGGAAATGGCGGTTGGCATGCTCCGCCACCCAAATCACGGTTATAGGCACCAATGTATAGCAGCCATATCACGGTAGCGACCGCCTGGCCCCTACGGTGTGTCACCGCCAATGCCCATGCCCTTACAGACAATGGGACCCGCAATCGCAGTAGTGATATACAGAGTCGGAAATGGCGGTTGGCATGCTCCGCCACCCAAATCACGGTCATAGGCACCAATGTATAGCAGCCATATCGCGGTAGCGACCGCCTGGCCCCTGCGGCGTGTCACCGCCAATGCCCATGCCCTTACAGCCAATGGGACCCGCAATTGCGGTAGTGATATACAGATTGGGAAATGGCAGTTGGCATGCTCCATCAATTATGGGAATGGGACGCACTCCTTTCTTCTTCTGATTTTCAAACTTATCCTGATTCTCCTTAAATTGTGTGCAGACTGGTAGGATGCCAGCCCTTGAAGACACCCCAGTTCAAACATCAACTTTTAGGGAGGGGCGATGTCTCGCCCCAACCAATCGCACAGTTCAATATCGCCTTGTTGGCATTTAAATCTACCTTAATAATCATCAATCTACTCCATGTATTCCATCAACTTTTCTTGTTTTGCCATCTTTTACTTTTACTTTTTCGTCCACACGTGGAATTGTATTTGCCATTTTCCAAATTTCTAATGTTCATGATGTGTCACTCCGGACCTCTATACATAAACACGACTGAAGCATAAGTTCGTCAAAAGGCAGTGTTTATTCAAACGAAAACCCAATGCATTTCGGGCTAGAAAGCGCCCTTCATCAGGGGTCACTATAAACAACAATAAAACAGTAATCTGTATGTGTCATAATTATACATTATAACATTACATTCTCCCAAGTTGGTGTGCAATCAATCACGATACTACTTAACATTTCATTTCGCTCATCTACCCCCTCATACAAAACCCTATTTACTTAAAATTTTATATCAACTGTGTAAATAATGATGTAAATAATCACCCTCCCTTCACTAAGAGGACTGGTATTTACCTTATCCTTTACCATATAAATCCCATTTTCACCAACCAATGATTTGAGCAACTTACTGTAAAACGTTTCTGCTCTTGATATTGACCTATTCCTTCCTACCCCATTTTACCCAAACCTGCTGTCTCCCACACTCTGTTTCCCAAAAAAACATCCCTCCCTTCTTCCAGCTAGTGTTCCCCACTTACTCATATTATCAATAATCCATTCCATCCCCCTGTCTCCCACACTCTCACTCTAAACAAACATCCTTTCATTCTTACTACCATCCTTTCCCACTTCCAAAACCATTATCTACATTCCCTCCCTTCCTCTACATTTTTACTCAAACCAGCTGTCACCCACCAACTTTCTACCCAACCTGACTCCTATCGTTTACAAATTCCTGTATTTACTCGCTATCATTGAAACACCAGCTGCACTCCTAACCCTCTTTTGATTGTCACCCTCACATATACATCATACCTGCCGCGAGCGTTTAAAAGAAACCATTCACGTCGCCATTCCAGCAAAAAGTCCTTCGCATCTTATCCCCTCCCTTATTTAACCGAATTGTCCCGCCCTAGTGCCTCCCAATTGGCCCATTATTACACCACTTTCCCGCCGTCGATACTGTTGACTTATTCAAAAGCAAAATACTACGTTTCCCATAATGCAATTGAATGATCCAAAAGGAGCACGAGCCCGTCATTCATAATCGTGTTGCACAATGCTTCTATAACTAGTAATTGTCACAATGAGAGCTCCAATGTCGTCTTAAAATCCTGAATGTTTTAAAGTGCATTTCCACCGTCAATTCAACACCAGCTTTATAAACAAACCCAGATCTTTCACCAACGATGTGGACGAATTGACATGTTGTCAGTTTATGCTTTTTTTTCTTTTTATTCTTTTTATCTGGCGGGTGCTATCCCATGTGGGGCTAAATCAATCAACATCAATTATGGGAATGGGACGCACTCCTTTCTTCTTCTGATTTTCAAACTTATCCTGATTCTCCTTAAATTGCGTGCAGACTGGTAGGATGCCAGCCCTTGAAGACACCCCAGTTCAAACATCAACTTTTAGGGAGGGGCGACGTCTCGCCCCAACCAATCGCACAGCTCAATATCGCCTTGTTGGCATTTAAATCTACCTTAATAATCATCAATCTACTCCATGTATTCCATCAACTTTTCTTGTTTTGCCATCTTTTACTCTTACTTTTTCGTCCACACGTGGAATTGTCCAAATTTCTAATGTTCATGATGTGTCACTCCGGACCTCTATACATAAACACGACTGAAGCATAAGTTTGTCAAAAGGCAGTGTTTATTCAAACGAAAACCCAATGCATTTCGGGCTATAATGTATAATTATGACACATACTGATTACTGTTTTATTGTTGTTTATAGTGACCCCTGATGAAGGGCGCTTTCTAGCCCGAAATGCATTGGGTTTTCGTTTGAATAAACATTGCCTTTTGACGAACTTATGCTTCAGTCGTGTTTATGTATAGAGGTCCGGAGTGACACATCATGAACATTAGAAATTTGGAAAATGGCAAATACAATTCCACGTGTGGACGAAAAAGTAAAAGTAAAAGATGGCAAAACAAGAAAAGTTGATGGAATACATGGAGTAGATTGATGATTATTAAGGTAGATTTAAATGCCATCAAGGCGATATTGAGCTGTGCGATTGGTTGGGGCGAGACGTCGCCCCTCCCTAAAAGTTGATGTTTGAACTGGGGTGTCTTCAAGGGCTGGCATCCATTCCCATAATTGATGTTGATTGATTTAGCCCCACATGGGATAGCACCCGCCAGATAAAAAGAAGAATAAAAAAAAAAAAAAAAAAAAAAGCATAAACTGACAACATGTCAATTCGTCCACATCGTTGGCGAAAGATCTGGCTTTGTTTATAAAGCTGGTGTTGAATTGACGGTGGAAATGCACTTTAAAACATTCAGGATTTTAAGACGACATTGGAGCTCTCATTGTGACAATTACTAGTTATAGAAGCATTGTGCAACACGATTATGAATGACGGGCTCGTGCTCCTTTTGGATCATTCAATTGCATTATGGGAAACGTAGTATTTTGCTTTTGAATAGGTCAACAGTATCGACGGTGGGAAAGTGGTGTAATAATGGGCCAATTGGGAGGCACTAGGGCGGGACAATTCGGTTAAATAAGGGAGGGGATAAGATGCGAAGGACTTTTTGCTGGAATGGCGACGTGAATGATTTCTTTTAAACGCTCGCGGCAGGTATGATGTATATGTGAGGGTGACAATCAAAAGAGGGTTAGGAGTGCAGCTGGTGTTTCAATGATAGCGAGTAAATACAGGAATTTGTAAACGATAGGAGTCAGGTTGGGTAGAAAGTTGGTGGGTGACAGCTGGTTTGAGTAAAAATGTAGAGGAAGGGAGGGAATGTAGATAATGGTTTTGGAAGTGGGAAAGGATGGTAGTAAGAAGGAAAGGATGTTTGTTTAGAGTGAGAGTGTGGGAGACAGGGGGATGGAATGGATTATTGATAATATGAGTAAGTGGGGAACACTAGCTGGAAGAAGGGAGGGATTTTTTTTGGGAAACAGTGTGTGGGAGACAGCAGGTTTGGGTAAAATGGAGTAGGAAGGAATAGGTCAATATCAAGAGCAGAAACGTTTTACAGTAAGTTGGTCAAATCATTGGTTGGTGAAAATGGGATTTATATGGTAAAGGATAAGGTAAATACCAGTCCTCTTAGTGAAGGGAGGGTGATTATTTACATCATTATTTGCACAGTTGATATCAAATTTTAAGTAAGTAGGGTTTTGTATGAGGGGGTAGGTGAGCGAAATGAAATGTTAAGTAGTATCGTGATTGATTGCACACCAACTTGGGAGAATGTAATGTTATAATGTATAATTATGACACATACTGATTACTGTTTTATTGTTGTTTATAGTGACCCCTGATGAAGGGCGCTTTCTACCCCGAAATGCTTTGGGTTTTCGTTTGAATAAACACTGCCTTTTGACAAACTTATGCTTCAGTCGTGTTTATGTATAGAGGTCCGGAGTGACACATCATGAACATTAGAAATTTGGAAAATGGCAAATACAATTCCACGTGTGGACGAAAAAGTAAAAGTAAAAGATGGCAAAACAAGAAAAGTTGATGGAATACATGGAGTAGATTGATGATTATTAAGGTAGATTTAAATGCCAACAAGGCGATATTGAGCTGTGCGATTGGTTGGGGCGAGACGTCGCCCCTCCCTAAAAGTTGGCATGCTCCGCCACCCAAATCAGGGTCATAGGCACCAATGTATAGCAGCCATATCGCGGTAGCGACTGCCTGGCCCCTGCGGTGTGTCCCCGCCAATGCCCATGCCCTTACAGCCAATGGTGCCCGCAATCGCGGTAGTGATATACAGATTGGGAAATGGCGGTTGGCATGCTCCGCCACCCAAATCGCGGTCATAGGCACCAATGTATAGCAGCCATATCGCGGTAGCGACCGCCTGGCCCCTGCGGTGTGTCACCGCCAATGCCCATGCCCTTACAGCCAATGGGACCCCTAATCGCGGTAGTGATATACAGATTGGGAAATGGCGGTTGGCATGCTCCGCCCCCCAAATCACGGTCATAGGCACCAATGTATAGCAGCCATATTGCGGTAGCGACCGCCTGGCCCCTGCGGTGTGTCACCGCCAATGCCCATGCCCTTACAGCCAATGGGAACCGCAATCGCGGTAGCCAAATGCAATTTTGAAAATCGCAGTAGGCGTGCTCCGCTACTGCGGGGCCGGTCATTGGATGCAATTGAAAGATGCATGATCGCGGTAGCGACCGCCTGACCCCTGCGGTGTGTCACCGCCAATGCCCATGCCCTTACAACCAATGGGAACCGCAATCGCAGTAGCCAAATGCAATTTTGAAAATCGCGGTAGGCGTGCTCCGCTATTGCGGGGCCGGTCATTGGATGCATTTGAAAAAAGCTGACCTGGAACACCAATTGCAGCAGCTTAGAACCACAGAAACTACCCCAGGGGGCTATAAATGTGTGGGAGAGAGCCTCACATTTCCACTGCTTCCAGACACTGCTGACTGACACTCTTCACCACCAACTGCTGCTGCTCCTGTCTCCTGGACCCAGACACTGCTGACTGACACTCTTCACCACCAACTGCTGCTGCTCCTGTCTCCTGGACCCAGACACTGCTGACTGACACTCTTCACCACCAACTGCTGCTGCTCCTGTCTCCTGGACCCAGTGATGGCGAGGACTGAGAACATCAGGGCCCGTCCCTTCACCACAGAGGAGCTGGAGGTCCTGGTGGACGAGGTGCTCACACAGTATGGGAGGCTATTTGGTGCTCCAGATGTCATGGTAAGTGTTTCATAGTAGAAGTGAGAGTGCAGGGAGTGCACACATGAAGTTGATCTGCTGCAGTATGTGCCTGAGAGTGTGGGTTTGTGTGATACACTGCCTAGCATGCTGACTTCAGGGAAATGGGGTTTGTAGCCTATTTCACACATTCCCCAGTCTGCATTTCAGGATGGGAGGGACATGCAGTCTTTTTGCAGCCATACAGTGACACTGCAAGTATAGAAAGTGGGAGTCAAGACAGACTTTGCCTGTGCTAATGGATCTTTGAGTCCATGAGGTTTTTCACAGGCTCATTTGTGAAATGAGACAGACTTTACGTCCAGAGGGTACTGATGGAAGTGTGTTTGACTCTATATTGCCACCATGGATATGTAAGCAATATGCACAAGAGTGAAATGCCTGAGGGTGACACTCTTGGCGAATAATTCACATATGACACATCAGATTGCTGTACTTTGGAGATATCATCCTTCCATTGTTTTCATCACGTGTTCAGACTCGCATGTGTAGGCACTGTTTGCCCTCTCATATTGTACCTGCATGTGAATGTTCTGATGGCCCACGTTAAACCTCAGTGTGAGCCCCCCTGGCCTGCACAGTCACTGCCCAATTTGACAAGGACCCATCACTGAATGGACAGAGTGAGACATATGGGTTGTCTGCTACCCTAGCCATCAAAGAGCTATCTTAGGCCTGTGGATTGCACAAGACAGACCTTGTGATAAGGGTGTGAGATTGTAAGATCAGGTCCCTAAATGTGAACTCCATGACACAGTGAGCCATTCACAGGGCAAGGACATTGAGGGGTGTGCAGTGTTGGACACAGTGAGTCTGCCCCGACACATCATTTCCAATGTAATGTATGTCTTGCTCACTCACAAACTGAATCGCAGATGTGGGCCTCCTTCACATTGCTTTCTGTGCTGCCATTCAGCATGTGTATGAGATGGGCAGGTACTGTGTCCATCCTCATACCTGCAAGCATTTTGGTATGATTATCCCATGCTCATGTACTACGTGTCATGCTGTATTGTCTCTGCTAAACATATCTGTGAAGCTGTGCTGAGTTTGTGCATGCTCCTGTACTGAGAGATAGTGGTACATAACCCAGTGTCACTGAAATTTCCTCCTCTTGTCTTCCATGCCTGCAGCTCAAAGTCCACCAGCGTAAGGCCGAATGGAGGGCCATTGCATGCAAGGTGCGGGCTCTGGGTGTCTCCAACCGACGACACACACACTGTCACAAGAGGTGGGATGACATATGCCGGCTGAGCAAAAACGAGGCAGAGATGACGCTGGGGCTGCTCCCTCGGACTGGCAGGTTGGCGCGCAGGAGCATGACACCACTAATGGCCCGCATCTTGGCAGTGACACAGCCAGAGCTGGATACACGTTTGAAGGACCATCAGCAGCAAGCTGGGGGTGAGCATTCTGGGAAGGGTGACTTTGGTTGTGAGTGACTGCATGTATTCCAAGCCTGAGTCAGTGCTGAGCTCTGTGATGTTGCTATTGTGATGCAATGGCTTGTAAGTGGCCTCTCTGTTGGGTGCAGCTGTCATGCATTTTCGCTACATGTACTTTCTCATGTCATTGATGTAATGGCCCTTGACGTTGCATTCTGAGTTGTGGCCTTATGGCATCGGCTGATTTGGGGGAGTCAGGGACATCCCATGGCAGTGAACGGCAGTGTGCCTCATCTGAGTGTGCTTTCATCAATGTGTGCAGTGCCTGACCTCAAAATTGTGAGAACTACACAGCTGACACCAATGTGCAACTGTAGTTGTGCCCCAAAGCACAACATGGTGGATGGCATGAGCTCATGGCCATTGCAAAATTATATTTTGGAGTCTATATCTGTGTTGTCCCCTTATGGTGACTCCATATGTGACTGTGACAACATGTTGGGATGTACATCTTTTTCACCCACAGGGACCTAAGTATGCTCAGAGGGATCTGTATGTCTGGTTACACGGAGGCACGGGCAAGCTATTTGGCTGTGTGGACATCACATGGGTCAATTATGCCAAGTTTGCATGTTACCATGCAATTTTTGAGTTTTGAATTAAGGTTGCACATTGTGAGTGCACAGGGTGGTGTGCAACATGGGGGTATCACCATCTTGTTTTGTGCGTTGCTTGCATATGATGTGTGTGTGTATGGCACTAAAATGAACCTACGTCTCTGTCTCTTGCAGCATCTACCGAGGGCACAGAAGGACAGGGGATGGACACCAGTGGTGAGGCATCAGGCACGACTGCTTCACATGAGCACACTGACACTGATGTGACCAGCGCCTCGGAGGGGGACAGGAGTGTGCTTGAGGAATCACAGCCAGAGACACCAACCTCAACGTCATCTGACGCCAGCGGTGACTCCTCGATGTTGGCGGGCACAGGGAGTGGGAAATCTGCCTCCTCTTCCACCACACATCGTCCAGTGCCCACCCTCCCATCTACTTCCACTAGTGCTGCCCGTGTGCGCACCAGTAAGAAGGGAAGAGTGTCCTCCGCCCCCAGGCACCGCTGCCCCTGCCTCCCCTGCCTCCCCTGCTGCCCTCAGTGTTGAGGCTGTGGACCTTTTGCGCCAGCTGTGTGTGGGTCAGACAACTCTCCTGAATGCCTTCCTAGACCATGACATGAAGTTGGCACAGGTAGTTGCCTTCATGGAGGGCATTCATTCAGATGTGGGTGGGCTACACAGGACTGTCCAGTCTTTGTCCTCCACAGTGACGGCAGCCATTCGGCTGTCACAGGCTCAGAGTCCAGCTCCAGTCCCTTCGGCCACCCCCCTGCCAGAGGCTACATCTGACGAGAGTGACCACACACCACTGCCCTCAGGCTCAAGGTACACCACACGCAGCACACAACAGCAGCACCCCAAGCGGGCCAGAGCGCAGACACCATCCCCCAAACAAACCAAAGTCACACCGGAGCGCAAAGGCAAAAGCCCTTCAGGTGACACTCTGGGGCATCAAGCCAAGAAGCAGGCCTCAGGCTCACATGCCTCAAAATCATCCCCATCCAAGGACCCTCCCGTCCCAAAAGCGTCTCCCAAAGACAAGCAGACAGTTGCCGTGCCTGCTGTGAAGCTGGTGCCTGCTAAGAGTCCGCAGAAAAAGCCCTCTAAGGCTGATTCACCCACAACCTCAACTCCCACCCACACCCCTGTGAAGCTGGGAAAGGGGGCACTGTAGGGGGTTCACCTGGTCAGCAGGGGATGGAGGGGAAAAGGCAAGGCCAGGCCAAGCATACCGCCGGATCCAGCAGATCCCCAGAGGGAGGGCCTCTGCATGCACCTGATGCACCTTTGGTGGAGAGAGTGCCTGTTGTGCCCGCCCCACCTCCCACTCGTACCAAGACCAAAATTACCTATTGAATCCCCAAGAAGTGGAAAGGCACCCCTCCACATTCTCCCTCACACACTGTGTCTCACGGCAGCATGTCTCCGCCTCCACGTGCCACCACACCACCCGGTCCAAGCAGCCCTCCGGCTCCCAAAGCCACTGATGCCTCTACCTCAGCTGGTCCTCTCTCTCCCAGGTCCAGTCCTCCAACTGGGCCCGACAATCAGCCACCTCCCAGTTCGACTGACAGCCAAGTCTGAGGCTAAGTCCCCCTCCCACACCTGTCTCTCCCACAGCGGTGCCTGGACTGACCATTGTTATCCCCCTAGCTGTGTTGCTGACCATGGCAGTGTACGGTCTCACCCATTCCCTGTGCAGGTTCTCATGCACACATGTGCCTACTTTGAACTATGGTCTGGCCACTAGCCCTGTAGTTTTTCACTTTGTTTACCCATTCCCTGTGCAGGTTCTCATGCACAGATGTGCCTACTTTGAACTATGGACTGGCCACTGGCCTTGCTGTTTTTCACTTTGTTTGCCCATTCCCTGTGCAGGTTCTCATGCACACATGTGCCTACTTTGAACCATGGACTGGCCACTGGCCTTGCTGTTTTTCACTTTGTTTGCCCATTCCCTGTGCAGGTTCTCATGCACACATGTGCCTACTTTGAACTATGGACTGGCCACTGGCCTTGCTGTTTTTCACTTTGTTTGCCCATTCCCTGTGCAGGTTCTCATGCACACATGTGCCTACTTTGAACTATGGACTGGCCACTGGCCTTGCTGGTTTTCACTTTGTTTGCCCATTCCCTGTGCAGGTTCTCATGCACGCATGTGCCTACTTTGAACTATGGACTGGCGAGGGTCCATCATGTGTGTGTGATCTTTCTTGATGTGTGAACAGCAGTGTTGGTGTATGGTCATCTTGTGATGGCCTGTCTTCCTAGTCACATGGGTACATTTGAATGTGTGCACTTGAGTGGTCATGAAGTGTGAAGGGGGTGACTTGGTCAGTAGTGTTGATGTGTGTGTGCCCCTGCAATGCCAACTGCACACATGTATCACCCAGGAGCTGAGTGTCTGTTTGTTTGATTTGTCAGCCCTGTGCTTGTGATTGTGTGCACATGTGGGAGTTGTAGGTTGTGCACTGTGCAGTGTGTTGGTGTGTCCTTGCACTCCTGGGGGACACCTACTTGTTGTTGCTGCCAGTTGTGAGTATGCAGAGTGTGTGACAGCCAAGTCTGTGTTGTGTTTTGTTGATCAGCCATGTGTCTTGTTACTGTTTGTGCTCACTGTGCAGACCTGCTCAGCCACACTGACATTGTTGGTGATTTTTCTCATGTATTGCTGTCACTTGAGCCATTTTTGGCTCCAGTATGGTATGTGGGATGTGGAGTCATACCATCCCCTAGCTTTGCTTCTGATGCCTACCCATTGTGAGTGACTCCTCCATGTATTTGTGTATAGTACACTCCTGACCTGTCCACTACTGACGTACACACCACTTCACTCTCATGTCACCTATCCCCTTGGGTTGACAGTGTGTGAGCCTCCCCACCACTTCATTTGTTACACTATGCTTTGTGGTGCTGATCTGTGCACAGGACCAATGTGCCACTCAGGACAGTTTCACATATGGTTATGTGTGATTTTCTTGTACTGGTTTGCAGTCATGGTTGCTCATGTGCAGTGCAACTGTTTGTGCTGCACAGTCCTCTGTTTATGTTGTTTGCACCTCGGTGTCCTTGAGTTGTGCATCTGTGAGTGTTGGGTTAGCTGTATGTGTGTTTGGTGAGGTACTGCTACCCTTCCAGAGTGTGATGTTGTCTGTGTGCTGTGCTGATTTGTGTTGTGGGAGTACATGGTGTGACACTGAAATGTGTGTGCTACTGATTTGGTTGATTTGGTTGGTGTGCACACACTGCTTGGCCTGCATGCAGTGCTGTCAGTGTATGTTGCCTTGTACTTGCCTGGTGTGCATCCCCTGATGTCCAGCTGAGTTTGCAATGTGATGGATTGGCATGTACATCTGTTGTGTTTTTCTTGTGGATGAATGCAGTGTTTGGGCTGTGTGTGATGCTCTATTCGCATTACATTGTGTGTGAGTTGTTTGTGCATTGTGATACATTCAGATGTGTGTTGCAAGTGTAGTGTAGATTACTTGTGTGTGTGTCACATGCAGCAAGTTATATTCTGGTTGCTGGCCTTGTTTTAAGTGCACACTAGTGCTATGTCCTCCTATCTTTGACCTGTCACTTGTCACTTGTCACTTGTCAGGATTGTGCATGTGCATGCATGTGGTACACTATGACACCGTGTTGACTTGATGGGTGGTGTGGTGTGTCTGTCTGTGTTAGCTTATTGTCCCATTGATCCCAGTTTGTGTTCATGATTGTGTTGAGATGATGCACTTCTTGTTTGTGTTGGGGTATGGTGTCTGTGCATTGGTCCTGAGTGACAATGTTGTGTACTCCTGTTCTGTCTGGGGTCCCATTGCCTTTCCACTGTTTGGCTGGCCGAATGTGGGCTTGTTGGACTTCTGTGTATGTTGTTTGAGAGGTTTGTGTTTGGCTATTGTTTTTGTGTCAGCATTGGTACAGGCATCCCTGTGTGTGTGTGTGATGTTTGTGGATGCACCCCAGGGAGTGTGATTGGTTGTCAGTGTACTCACAGGACTTCATTTGCACCATTATGTGTGTATGACACTGGTGTTGAGTGCTGCAGGTGTGAGGTGGGTAGAGGAGGGGTATGTGTGAAAGATCACACTTGTGTTTGACAGTCATGGAGTGTGACAATGAGCCATGTGTGTTGTGCCGATGACATACACATGTCAAGTAAGTTGAGACAGATGTGTGGCTGATCACTGTTTGACTTCAGACACTTCCTATCATTCCTGTGCCTATGCATGGCTTGCCTTGCTGTCTCCCTGAGTTGTTGCACAGAGGTCACTGTGGTTTAATTTCACTCACTGTGCCAGCCATGTTTAATTTGATGGCCTAAGGGTGGTGTGATATGTTTCTTCTCTTGCATGTGATGTACACATGCTTTGTGGCTTGCTCCATGGCTTTCCAGCACTGTCCACCTCACTTTTGGCTAGCCCATTTATTGTCCTCCATTGCTGCTGACATCTGGTATGTGTATGTGGCTGTGTGTCAGTGTGGGGTGTGTCTGGGTGACTTGACAGGCAGTGTGTACAGTTAAGTGGTTGTTCATATGCAGTGTGAGTGTTCATTTTGTGATTGGACTCAGTTTGCTTGACATGAGTGGAGGGTAGGTGTGAGGAGGAGGAATGCCCTGCCCCTGAGCTTCTGTGCAGGGTGTTCCTCTTCACCCCCACCTTCTGAGACAGGCTCCCTGGTTGTTTGGTGTGTGTGGTGCAGGGTCTGGGTACACCTGGCTGGTTAATTGTGCAGGGAGGGCACAGGAGGAGCACACAGCATGTCCCCTAATGGGTGTGGGGGGCGTAGTGTGTGAAGGGTGAAGGTGGGGCCCTATGATATTTGTGGACTGCCCATGCCTGGCGCTGGCCCTGCCTACTACATTGTGCGCATGTTTTCCTGCGTCTGCACCGCTGCGGTGACGTGACCGGGACATTGCTGTGATTTCGCGGTTGATGGGTGGCCCAGATGCGGAGGGGTGATTTAGTGACAGGTAGGACATGTGTGGGTACACTTGGGGATGTGTTCCTGTCCCCACCAGAGTGTCTGATGTGGACAGGAACCGTATGTCAGCCCAGGAGTTGTGGTTGTGTGCGGAGTTGTGTGATTGCGTAACTGCGGCGTTGTCCGCGACGGGCCATTATTTGCTGGTAGTGGATCAGGTACAGCACCGGAAAGGCGTGTAGAGCTGGATCCATTGCGGTCGGGACCGGGTGGAGGGGACCGTGAATCTGGTTTCGCGCTCCGCTGTCGTGCTTCCGCCGTCTCTGGTTGGGTGGTTTCTCCGCTGCGGTGTGACGGGCTGTTTGGGGCATCGTGATTTGTACGGCGGACGGGACTTCATTCCGCACGGCGGTGGGTCTCTATTGGCTCCCACCGCCGCGGTGGCTGGCACATTTTTATGGCGGGTCACGTCACACCGCGGCGGACGGGAAATGGGCTATGTTTGCCCATCGTAATATGGCGGTCGTGAGGACCGCTGCTGGTGTGCGGAAAATGACATTTTCCACCACCGCCAGCACCGTGGAGGTGCCTCCGCCCGCCATCCTAATGAGCCCCTTAATGAGGGGAATGAGGGCAGTGGTAGCCCAATCCCAAATGAATCCCCTGAGATTATTCAGGAAGAAAATACCATCTTGGATCCCCCCAAATACAAAGAAGAAAAGGAAGACAGCACCTCGTGTCTGCAGGAAATTGTCAGACAACTCTCATTCGAGTGATGTTCTAACAGTGGGTCAGTATAACAATGCCCAAAGTAGTCACCCTTCTGTTGAGGTGGATGTGGTAAAAGCCATAAACAAGGAACTGATGGATCATTGTAATATTTTGTTTTCAAAGTTGGAAAACCTAATGTTGTCTCAATTTAGAAATTTGGAGTTGAAGTTGTCTATGTTGACAGAAAAATTGGTCACACAACATCAGTTGACCTCCCCAGAGACCACACTGCCTCCCACCACAGTGCCGACAGCTAGCCCCTCATCAGCTCAGGGCATAACAATTTGAAATCAAGCTCAGAGCAATAACATTGTAAGTACTGACCCTGACATTTTTGGGCCAGTTGGGCCTGATGCGCAGGGAAAAAGGTCTCTCACCAACTTAGGCCATCTGGCCCATCATGTGAATACTACAACTTTGCCCAGCTTCCCTCCTTGTAAAAACATTCTTCTGTTACCCCCAGAATGTCCCCCTATGTTATGTTTCTAGCAAATGTCCCCCCCCACACATCAGAATCAGAGGGAAGATGGTATGGCCCTAAAACGCAAAACCACACACTGGCTGAAGAAATCTCTGGGTTGGTGGGGTGATTTGGCAAATTAAGTTCTTTCTGTTCGTAGGGTGGGTCTGTTTACATCCCAAAAATTCTAAGGAAGATTGCATTGTGATTAACATGAAAAATCCCCACATGATTGACTTTTTGCTATCTTCATTAGGGTATAGATGACAAAAATTCCACCATTCTCAACCTCTGCGGTACTTTTATAGAACTCACCCGAATCGTACTAATCACCCCCCTTTACATGAGTTGCCTTATCGACAGCCACTGGGACAGCAGGCTATAGACAACGTGGCAACCTACAACAGATTTGATCCCTTGGCGCCCTTAAATGAAGTAGATTGACTGCATGGTTATGATAATCATCCACCTGACTTAACCCCTTGTATTCCTCTTCATATCTCCCCTTCACCTGCCTTTAATATAAGGAGCCCAACACTGGACCCTCACCCTGAGTCAACAACCTGTAGGATCCACCAAGAATCATGTCATTTGAGGATCCTCTCAGGGAACATTGCTGGTGCCCGGCCCAAAGATTGGTTGCTATTTTTTAGGAATTATGAAATTATTTTTTCACAAGAAACATGGATGAAGGATAACCTATACGTGGAAGGTTATTATTTTATTCAGCCAGCCATAGAGTTTTAATCTGGTAGAGCAAAGGGAGGTTTGGCAACGTTTATTTCAAATAAACTCTTCTCATCTCATGCTTAGAAACTATGGTCTTCTCCCCATATTTTGTATTGGTTAGGCTTTTTTGTAAAGGTTCTTTTGATTTTTTATTTGTAAATTTTTTAACAGTAGTTTTATTCAGAAACATTGTGATGTTATTACTGATTTTGCTAACTTTTTAGAAATTTTCTTTTCGGCTTGTAAAAATATCACATATATATTTTGGGGTCGGATTTTAACTTCCAAATCTATAAGTTTTGAGATAAATCATTATGTGGTTTCCAAGCCATAAGTTCAGAGGATATGACCCACTTCCGGCACTCTCGTATGGTGAGGCATAAATGATTTAATCTTAAAATACAACTTACTATTTGTTAGCGACTATGGGTTCCACAAGATCCCGCTCATCCCAACCTATATTGGCAATGGGAAAGGTAGTAAAATTGATCATGTCTTAGTTTCTACAAACTGCTTTAATAGGCTTTTGAACTTTTCAGTCATTAGTAATTGCGTTAGCGATCATAACCCTATTGGCATCACTCCGATCATTACAGCACAGGTGTCTCACAATATAAAAAAGTCTGGACCAATTAGATTCTCCTCCAATAAGGGAGTAAGGATAAGGTGGTACAAAGTTAACCCTGACTTTTTTTTTCACAAATTAGTTACAAACAAGCTTTCGGGTTTACTGATTTGCATAGATTTGGATGCTAATTCATACGCTATTATGGATAGCTTTGCTTCCTTATGTCACTTTGTATCCACTAGACTATCTGCTAAACCATCAGACACCACTACCCCTTTATATAGATGGTTCAAATCAGCCTGCTCTGCAGCTCACAGAAATTTAAAAAATGTTTCACACACCTACCCTAGATCCATATCAGAGGTGAAAATTGCACAAAGAGAGTATGAAAAAATTGTCTCAGAGCGGGAGCTCTGAATGACCTCATGGGGGCTTGAAACTTAAAGGATAGGTCAAAGTACTGGAAAATTATTTACTGCCCTCTTTCACAGATTCATCTACATCAAATACAGAGGCCTTAATTCCCATGGACAACTGGGCAAAACACTTTTTGGAAATCTCCCCTGATCAGCGTGAGGCAGACCCAATCCACCTAGACGAAGGCCTCATAGTAGTCTTAGAATCAACATAGGAACTCCATAACTTCATTCTGTCTCTGAGGTTACGAACGCCATAAAACAGTGCCCCACAGGCAAGTCCCCAGGACCCGAAAGGGTCTCTGTCGACATTTTTATAGATAAAATCTTATTGTAGGCCCCCGATTACTAATATAGTGAGAACAGCTGTGGTGGGTCCCATACTAAACCCATGGAAAGAAGCAACAATAGTCCCCATTTTTAGAAAACGTGATAGGTCACAAACTAAAATCCTTGGGCGTGTGTTATTATCCCATCTGGAATCGTGGGTAAAAGAACAGAATATTATATCAGAAGTCCAGTTTGGCTTCTGCTCAGGAATAGGCACAGTGGAACAATGTTTTAACTTATATTTACTAACCGATAACTATGTCAAGTCCTGGAGGGGGGCTTTACACTTAGGGGCCGATTCCGATCTCGGTCGGTAGGGCTCCGAATCGGATTCGGCTTTACCGGATCCGATTCGGAGCCCTGTTTCCCGACCGAATCGTACGTGCGTCCGGGCGAGCGAGTACGATGCGTGCGCTCGCGAAATCTCCGACCGACTCGTCCGCAGGACCCGACTGCTCCGACCGACTCGCACGGGGACGACTCGCACCGCGCAATGGAGACGTTCCCCGGCCGGGTAAGTACAATGCGCATCGCGACCGCTCCGACCGACTCGCGCAGTCCGGCTCCAAGGAGCTGTCGGAGCCGCACTTTGGGGGTCCGTGTCGGACCCCCCTGGAAGCGTAGGCACGCGAGTCGCACACTGGGGGGACACATGGGTCCCCCCTACACGTGCATGTACGGCGCGACCCGCATCGACGCGAACACGCTGTAGGGGGTGCCCTTATTCGCGTCGTGCCCATTGAGTCAATGGGAGCCCGTGTACGCGTCGTACGACTGGCTCCCATTGACTTCAATGGGAGTCCGACCGAATCGAGTCCGATGGCATACGTGCGCATCGTACTCGTTCGGTCAGACTGCTAGGGTCCGATTCGGTCGGGAATCTCTCCGGGTCCGGCTCGGTCGGAGAGATTTCCGGCCCGAATCGGAATCGGCCCCTTAGCCTTTATGGACCACTCCTGTGCCTGTTACCTTGTGAATTGATGTAAATTATGGGATTTTAAGCAGAATTTGGAGGTAGAGAGGAAATTTCTGAGTTTGGTTAGGCGCCTAATCAGGACACCTTCGTGAGGGTGTGTTTTGGCCCGGGGGGGAGGGGGAGTATACCCCACCTATCCACTCACAACGGGGTGTGAGACAGGGATGCATATTGGCCCCCTTTTTATTTTTATTATACATTAACAAGGTGAGAGATTTTTATTGTCTAAAGGTAAGGATTTGCCCAAAATGGGGAATCACCATATACCAATTTTGTTATAGGCTGATGATGCTGTCCTTACTGCAAGGTCTTCAATTGCTTTAGATTTGTTTGTTACATTTATGGAAGACTTGGATTTAAAGGTTAATTTTTCTAAGGGCCTAATTACGAGTACTTGCGTTGGAGGTGCGGTGGCGGTAGGCGGCTGCTGCACCTGCGGTCCGACTGCCGAATTATGAGTTTGGCAGTCAAACCGCCATGGGATCACTGCAACCTCCAAGGCTCCGGGATCACTGGCGGTTGCGCGGCAGTCAGGGAAAGCAATATGCTTGACACCGCCAAGCATATTACGACTTTCCCCACCCCCAACCTTTTCATGGAGGTGTGCCTGCCATGAAAAGTGCGGCTGTGGGGAAAGAAAGGGGGCCCCAGTTCTGGAAGGACCTAGCTTTGCAGTTCAGGCTGGACTGTATCCATTGGAGCAGGATCAAGACTGATTTGCATCTAGCTGGGTCCAAACTGAGGTGGCACGGTGTGCAAAATAACAATGGAATGGGATGCCGCCAGAGTAATTACCAATGGCTGTGATTTTTTGAAGCATTCTATCCATCAGTTTTTTGTATACTTTGATGGATTAACATATGGCGTGTTTTTGACTGACTGCTTGGGCCTAGACAACAAGGATTATGTTCCCTGGGGAGCCTATGTAAGACAAACTTTTGTCAAGTTGGGCATACCCAAGCTTTTCCAGAACCCTGCCAGTATTGACGCCAACTCAAAGGAACTTGTAAAAACACTTTACCATCAGTGGTGTTAAATCGAAGTGCATTAAGAAGGCACATTTGCAGAATAAAGATCAATTGACCGATTTGATAGCAACTGAGAAATTTCTCCTTATAGTAAATGGTGCCTGTCTTATCGACTGTTTGAGGACCAGATGTAAGCATTTGAACACAGTCCTTTACCCCACAGGCAGCCAATGAAGTTTACGCCTCTATTGAGACATATTTGCCTGTCTTCTGAGTCTGAAGATTAGGTGACCTGCCAAATTTTGCAGTACTTGTAGCTTTGAAACACAGGCTTTTGAAATGCCTAAATTCATCCTGTCAAAGATAGACTACAATAGTCTATCTTTGACAGGATGAATTCCTGATAAACCAGCCTGCGACCTTCTTGGGACAGCAATGGACAATAGCATCTTAAAATTTAAAAAAAACACTCAGCACTTTGTATTCAGCTGATGGATTAGCCTATAAACCAATTCAACCCCCAGTTATAATGACTGTTCAGGGTGATAGCGAGAGGCCAATGCCACTGAGCTACCAACTAATTGAGACCAATTTGGCTTTGTTTTACCAAGGACAAGTACCTTAATCTTATCTAAGTTCAGTTTCAAAGTGCTATTATGCATCCAGGTAGCTGCTACTGAAAAATAATGCTTAAACAGAGTACTGCTCTGCTTCTGGTCCCCATCTAGCCTAAAGGTAAACTGAGTGTCATCTGCATACATTGCAAACCTGTACCCGACGGATCAAATTTGCTGACCCAATAGAGTCCCATAGATGTTAGAGTCAGGCTTATCAACGATCTTCGAGGAACACCATGCTGCGTACATCTTAGAGTACGCGGAGTCCATTCTTATTCTTTGAGTATGATCCTCAAGGTATGAGCATAGCTAATATAATGCATGCCTATCAACAACCATCTCTAAAACCCTGGATAGTAAGATCTTATGCAAGATGGTATTGAAGACTGACCAACTGATCATAGAACACAAAGGCTGCACTTACTCCTTGATCTATCACCCAATTTATGTTATACATAACCGACACCAAAGCTGACTTGGTACAATGCATGGGTCTAAACCCAGATTGAGCTGCATCAGGGAGCATGTGAGTTTGTAAAGATGCAGCGAGAATATCATTCGAATGCTTCTCTAAGATTTTTATCAGTATTGACAGCAAAAGTACCAGCCTAAAGTTTGGCTTGGCTGTAGGTTTTTTTTTAACATGGTGGTAATGACTGCCTTTTCCCAACTGGGAGGAACTGTGGCTCAACACAAGGAGGCATTGCATAAATTAGTCAAAATCAGATGAAATCACCAGCACATAAGTGAAGGATTTTGATAGGGCATGGTTCACCAGTAGATCCTGATTTTACAGAAAGACTGTGACGTATTTGGAGTGTTTAACTCAAAATCTACAATTGCCGCACTAAATGACTAATTTTGACTGCCCCCATGTTCTTGAACTTTACAAACATGGGGCCAGATGTATGAAACCACAGTTTTGTGAGTCCTTAATAGCGATTTTTAGCGAATCGCTATTAAGGACTCGCAAAATGGTATGTATGTAGGAATCGCAATAATAATTGCGATTCCTACATATTCCTTAATTGCGACTCGCAAATTGCGAATCGCAATTAAGGAATACCTTCCCATTCATTCCTATGGGCCTAGAGGCCCATAGGAATGAATGGGAAGACATTCGCAATCTTGCGAGTACCAAATAGGTACTCGCAAATTGCGACATACATTTCATGAGTGCAAGGGTGTCAAAAGGACACCCTGTTGCACCCCTGAAATATGTATGTGTGCACATGTGGCGCACATACATGCCCTAAGGGCATGTATGTGCGCTACATGGCACTTTGAAAAATGTCAAAAAATGCATTTTTCAATGAAATCAGCAAATTTCCACCAACTTGAAGTTGGTGGTAATTTCGTGATTTCTTAAGCCAGAAATTGCACAACTTGGGTGCTCTCTGCATTAGCATTTAAGGAATCGCAATTTGCGATTCCTTGAATGCATTCATAAAATAGGGAATCGCAAATTTTGCGATTCCCTATTTTGCGAGGGCCTTTTGGAATGATACATCCCAAAAGGCTTTTTACCGTTCGAAAACGGGCCGATTCTGCGAATCTGCCCGTTTGCGACCGGTAAAAAGCTTCATACATCTTGCCCCAAGAAATTATATTAATGTACAGGCGAAAAGCTTGAATCCTAGCATTATGTTGCATATTTCCATTTTATCACCATAATTATATTCTCAGATTAAATCGATGGGTTGACATACACTCTAGTAAGGTATTCAGACAGAATATTGAGTTGGAAATGTTGACTTACGCAAATATCGAGTTGTAAATGTTGTGACACAGAAATATCGACAGCAAGAATATCGCGGTCAAGAATATCAAATTTAAGAAAAGAAATATCGTTTTCAAAAATATAGAAGCTATTAATATTGTTTGCAAAAATATAGGGGCCCATTACGATACCCGGCGTAAATAATTCCGCCAGGCATGGAAGCGGCAAAAATCCGCCCGCACACACCGCCTGAACACCGACCACGCCATTACGATTACACAAACCGAATACCGCCATCGGCGGAAAAAGCACACAAAATACCGCCCGCCAACGTCCGAGTCGGAGTTAAACCGCCCGCCACGGACGGAAACACGCACGACAACACAAAACCGCCCGCCCTCACGGCCGACACACCGCACGTGAAATTACGATCGCACCGACATGAGCGCGGAAAAACCACAAATATACCGCCCGCCAGCGCAAACAACGCCGATGAGAACCGACACGGCAGAAGCCATGGCGCCAACGTACCTGCACAGAAACCATCCGCACACAAAACCAATAGCACACAACATGGCCAACAAGTCCACACAGCAAGGCACGCACAAATACACAAGCACAGTACACATCCCGAAAACACCCCCCGGACAAACAAAAAATACAAAGGCCAGAACCCCAGACACAACACACCTGAAAACAACAGACCATGAGGACACACCCACATAGGTGAGTACAAAAGCAGCACTCCCACAGACCACAACCCCTTGCTACATTGCAAACCAGAGAGGAGAGGAGAGGACACAGTGACACAGCAAGGACAGCAGCACACCACAGAAACGCACACATCACAACCACCACCACCACCACCACCACCACCAAACACCACCACCACCACCACCACCACCACCACCACCAAACACCGGCACCACAAACCCCCTGCACATTACACAACACACACCGCACCAGCACCACAAACACCATGGCACCACAAAGGATGCCCAAGTTCACGCCCATGGAGCTGACGGTCATGGTCGACGAGATCATCAAGGTGTACCCACAAATCTATGGGAACATGGTCCAGCACACACCACTAGCCACCAGAAACAGAATGTGGAACCGGATCGTAGACCAGGTCAATGCAGTCGGGACCCTGCCCAGGAACAGAGTCGAGATTAACAAACGTTGGAATGACGTCAAGAGCCTGGTCAAGAAGAAGGAGGGCAAAAACAGAGAGCTGGCTGCCGTCACTGGCGGAGGGAATCCCGCGCTCTTTAAGACCTTCAAAGCGTGGGAGGAGAAGGTGCGAGTCGTAATCCATCCGGAGATCCTCGCCGGATTAGCAGGGGGAGTGGAGGCTGGTAAGTACAAACTAATGTATACCAGCACACCGCTATGTACTCACATGCACTACCACCATGCCACAGCTCCCAGGGACAAACACACCCATGTCCAGCACACAATACACAACACATCACACACACATGCAACAGACACTACCACACACAGCCCAAACCGAACAACTGTAAGATGCGTGGGGACATGTGTACACTAAGCCAGCCACGTAACCACCAACAGGTCCCCAAATATGCCAGAAGCGCCACAACGAGCACCCACCACACCCATGTGTCCGCCACAGCTGCACTAACCGACAAGTAACAGGTAAGTGGCAGGAACACAAAGTGCAGTGGGTGGGACGGTGGACAGCCCAAGTACAACACACACCAGGCCCCAGTCCCACATCACAGCAAGGAGGAGCATCCCCCACACCCCACAGCCACGTGTCAGCCACCGCAGTGCACAACGACAGCCGAAAGGCAGACATCACGGTCCACAGCAATCGGTGTCAGTGGGTGTCCAGCCACCCCCACGACCCACAACACACCCCCACCCCCACAGACCTGCAACATGGAGCACCCCCGCTTAGAGCCATGTGGCATCCAGTACAGTGCACGCACGAACAACTTGCAGGTGGGAAACTGGACAGGGCTGGATAACTGGAGGCATGAGGACCATAACACGACCAACACATGGGACATGTCACGTAGCAGACGAACACGCAGCACCGCCCACCGTCACGAACAAGTGAACAATGTGCACACGGACATGAACAACAGACTCACACCCCACATGACCCATCACAGACATAGCAACACCCAAGGAGCCACGTCTGCATGCACAAGCCACACTGAATATAGTCCCACACGGCAGCCACTGTGCAACTCATCACACACAACCGAAACACCATTGAAGTCCTGTCCATGTAGCCCCTACTGCCTGTCAACCACACACCCCACAACTACGCCTATGTAAGACAAACAACACTAGACGCAACAGAGCGGAACAACATAAATGCACACGAACACCACTGAACCCATCAAACACACAGACACACCATGCACAAACAACATACCATCCATCCCATCCGTCAGCCCCAGTCTCATGAAAGGCATGTCATCCGCACAGCTGCCACACATACAACAGTCACGCTAAGATACATGCCCATGACCAACCATGTGCCAGAAGTCAATGAAGTGCACGACACACTGTGAGCAACAACACACAACATGGGCCACACCCCCCGAGCACTGCAGTGATGCACATGGCACAGGGCAGCACGCACACCAAGGAGATGGGACAACTGCAATACGTTGGCTGGCACACAACCATCACTCACTCATAACGATGCGTCCAATGCCATGTCCAGTAATCACAACAGACAGCAAATATGCAGGCCATGTCAAGCATGCACACACCTCAAACCATGCACTGTCATGCTGCCACAACACATGTCACGTTCGGCACCCATGGCTCACAGCATGTACCCCAAAAGCATATTCCCTCCCAAATGCGAATCTGGGGCATGGCCCCCATGTTGCCATATGCGTTCCTAAGCGTTCCATTTGAACCCCAAAAGCATATTCCCTCCCAAATGCGAATCTGGGGCATGGCCCCCATGTTGCCATATGCGTTCCTAAGCGTTCCATTTGAACCCCAAAAGCATATTCCCTCCCAAATGCGAATCTGGGGCATGGCCCCCATGTTGCCATATGCGTTCCTAAGCGTTCCATTTGAACCCCAAAAGCATATCCCCTCCCAAATGCGAATCTGGGGCATGGCCCCCATGTTGCCATATGCGTTCCTAAGCGTTCCATTTGAACCCCAAAAGCATATTCCCTCCCAAATGCGAATCTGGGGCATGGCCCCCATGTTGCCATATGCGTTCCTAAGCGTTCCATTTGAACCCCAAAAGCATATCCCCTCCCAAATGCGAATCTGGGGCATGGCCCCCATGTTGCCATATGCGTTCCTAAGCGTTCCATTTGAACCCCAAAAGCATATCCCCTCCCAAATGCGAATCTGGGGCATAGCCCCCATGTTGCCATATGCGTTCCTAAGCGTTCCATTTGAACCCCAAAAGCAAAGTACAAACCAGACCCAGGATGGGCCAGGAGCCCGCATACACCAGAGTCACAATAAGTAGGGGCACAGCAACACACCCATCGGCATGGCCAATCCGTCCCATGCCACATGTGCACAGCACACAGTCCCATTGCCAAGCACACACAACTACAGATGCTACAGCCACACACACGCCTCCGGGAAACCCATGTACGAGAATGCACGAACTGTCAATGTCAGACGACAAATACATACTTCGCCAGGTGCAACACAATAACAAATCTCATTCTCTCCACAGGTGACGAACTGCTGGATGCTGGGGATGGAGCCAGCAGCCAGCACAGCCAGCCTACAAGCCCCCAACGAGGACACACGGATCTGGAGGATCTGTCCTCCTCTTCGGACACGGACAACCAAGCAGGCCCATCTGGTGTGGCAGGGCCCAGCCGCTCCCCAGGACCCCTCCTACCCACCAACCCATCATCCAGGGCTGCTGAACATTCCCAGCCCCCTGCTGCCACTGTCGTTGCGGCCACACCCACGGTCATTGTGGCCACTACCACTGCCGCAACCGCCACCATCGCCGCACCGACCACCACCGCCGCCACCACCGCCACGTCTTCGCTGGCACCAGCCCCAGCGCAGGTGGTGGCCCGGACGACTGGATCCACCCTGGGAGCCACAGCGAGGACCGTGGTGAGCAATGTGGCTAGTGGGCAGGCCGGTGGCAGCAGGACTGGTAGGAGGAGCAGGGTCAGGGAAACGCCAGCCTCCCCTGGGAGCCATGCCCTGCCTCACATGGCCAGAGTCCTTGGGGCCTATGAAGAGGCCCAAGGACAATGGGTCCGGTCTGCTTCAGACACGCGTGAGGTGCTGGGGGTGCTGAGGTCCATGGACGCCCGTATGGGCCAAATCGTGGACCTCATGGGACAGCTGGTGGTGGCGGTGAGGTCACAGCCAGGGACAGCAGCTCCCCTCCGCCACCACCTGCCGGGGCGCAGGGTGGAGCAGCAGTGTCCAGTTCCCCTGCGTCCACAGCCAGTGATCACACCTCAACCACCAGCATGTCGCAAGCAGGCACCCCCCTCGCAAACGTGGAAGGGGCCGTCCGAAGAGGAAACAGATCTCCCGGGAGGACTTCGCACGCTCCAGCCGCAAGTGAGGCAGCCAGCCAGCCTTCCGCCAGCCTTCCTTGACCAGCCACTGCATTGACTTGGACTACGATCCCACTCCACACAGCCATCTGGATGGCATGTGTGTGTTGGACTATGGACATAGAACCAGTGGGTACACCCTGATCATCACGCAGCCATGACCGACAGCTCATTGTCACTGCACGCACCACTTTTGTCATCACCTTACACACAATCACATGTCACAGTTTGTAATAAATGCACCTTTTTCACTAACTGCTGTTTGTGCCCTGTGTTTTAATTGTACGGAATACAACGGCCACCTTGGGCGGAAAGGCACCTGATGCGTGGCATGGCAATGGAACCGGAGGGCCTGTAGGGACCAAGGGGTGGGAGACAGAACAGGAGCACATTCAATGAGTGTGTCACACACCCATCACACAGTACATGTCAACAACTACAAGCAATGTACACACATCGCACAGAGCAATAGGGCACAATGCCACAGCCACCAACAGTGGCATACTACCCTGGCCATGGAGCGTTGACACACAGCACGCAGTGAACAAACGGCCACCCTGACACAGCACACACACACCTGCACAGATACAGCCACATCAGCCGTCGTACATGGACACTCACCGTCAAGTGAAGTAGCGGGCGATGAGCTGCTGCCGCACATTACCAGCTTCCTCCTCTCCGCTGTCCTCCTCACTCGAGCTGTCCTGGTCTGCGGGCTGGGGCCCTGGTTGATCTCCGTCATCCACGATGAGGGGGATCTGCTTCCGAATGGCCAGATTGTGCAGCATGCAGCACGCCACCACTATCTGGCACACCTTCTGTGGGGAGTACGCCAACGCACCCCCGGTGCGGTCCAGGCACCTGAACCTGGACTTGAGGAGGCCAAAGGTACGCTCGACCACACGTCTGGTCCTCCCATGTGCCTCATTGTAGCGATCGTCTGCTGGGGTGCGAGGATTCCTCAATGGACTGAGCAGCCATGCCCCATTCGGATACGCAGAGTCACCTGGGTGTGAGGGACACAGAGAACCGTTGCAATTCCAACTGGACAGGGGACAGCATCGCACAACCAGCACGCTACACCACTCCACATACTCACCGACAATACAGGCACGATCCTGTTGCATATTGGACATCAGTCGTGGCAAGATGCTGTTGCGCATTATGTGTGCGTCATGGGCCGAGCCTGGGAACTTTGCACACACGTGGGTGATCACCATGTCCGCAAGGCACACCACTTGCACATTCAGGGAGTGCGTGTGCTTCCTGTTGCGGTACAGGTGCTCAGTGGCCTGTGGTGGAACAAGGCCGACATGTGTGCAGTCAATGGCTCCAACGACGTGTGGGATTCTGCCAAGGGCATAGAATGCACCCTTCACTGCCGCCAATTCACGAGCCCTGGGGAAGCGGATGTACCTGTTTCGGCACAGCATCATGGCTGCCAGTACATCCCTCAGCACCTTGCTGAACATGGGCTGGGACATCCCTCCTCCAATGCCCACTGTGTGCTGGAATGACCCAGTGGCGAAGAAATGCATGGCGGCCATCACCTTAGCCGTGGGGGTGACAGCAGTCGGATACACCCTGCGGGGACGGAGATGGGGTTCTAACATGGCACACAGTCGATGCAGGGTTGGCCTGTCCAGCCGAAACTTCCTAATAACCTCTGTATCGTCCATGTCCGCCAGCAATTGGTATGGGCGGTCAATGTTCGGTCTCCGCCTAGGGACAATGGCAGAGGACACATGTCAATGCAACACGACACATAGCAATTTCGCATACACATCACTGACATGACTGAGCAAGCACATGAGCCACAGCCCAGCTGTCAAGCTGGGACGGCACGGCCACAATACACTTACACAGGTCTCCCAACAATGGCAATGGCTAGTGATACAAACCACTGCCATGTGCATGCACATGGGGATCTAGGCCCCAATGACTTGCGGGGCGTGCTGATGGGGACTGACTGCATATCCGTCAAGCGGCAACGCCACGGCAACATGAATGTCTGCTGAGCATGGAACTGCTTCCGCGGCTGGATGAGTATGGCACACGACGACGACGATGTGGGCACAGGCTGAGCGGCCAAAACAAGTGGGACCTGTGGCACGAGGGGATATGAGACAGTAGTAGGTGTCAGCACTGCACCCTATGTACAGCACTGTACGGATCACACCTCCCGAAACATTGACAGGTGTCCACATTGACAGCCCCATGCCAAGACGGCTGTGTGCTTGCAGTCACACGTCACAGGTGAGAGGTTACATTGCACGTGCCAGGTGGCAGTCGTACATAGTGGGAGCTGGCATGTGTGTGCATGTGTCTCCTGTTCAGGATCCACCAGATGGGCGCTGACTCTGTACTGAGCATTGGACACAGCATGTTCCGTGGAAGGCTTGTGTGTGTGGGATGGTGGCACTGGATGTGCCTCCGTTGGGTGGGGGGCCATGCACAGGGCGGGTACGTCGATGATTGCGCATTGTTGGTCACGGTGGGTGCACCCACTCAGATGTGTTGCCCTGTGTTCAATTCCTATGTCCGCATGATGATGGACTGTAGATGTGGGCAGACTACACATTGGTCGATGTGCTGTCTATATGCATGTGCCTTCACACCAGGCACAGCTGCCCCTGCACATGTGACCCCTGCTGGACTCGCTGCTGGGTCTGTGGAGCTGATGCACCTTCTGCGCGTGGGGCGGGCAGCTCTCCTCACTTCCCTCATTGCGCATGTCATGACTTTGCCGCAGGTGACATGGATCATGGAGGGCCCACATGTACGCGTGGGTAGGCTACACATGATTGTACACTGGTCGCCACCCCCAGTCAGTGTTTCGAATGGGAAGGTTGTCGTGCTGGTGGTATGTTCGATGTGGCGGATGGGCGGGCCTAGGTGCGGGCTTACATTCCGGACATGGGGGGTAGTTGTATTGGCGACTAGTTGCAGTACACACGGGACACGTCTCTTCCTTTCCACATCTGGGTCATCCCTTGTACTAACTGACAGTGATACAGTCATCTTCGCCCCAGCCCTCATGTCCTCCCCTCGCTCCCCCAATATGCATGCTCACCTGCGAGGCTAGCGCTTGCACAGGCAGCCCCAAGCTCGCACCAGAGAGGGCAAGGAGTGTATGTGTGGGTCCAGTCGCACGAGTGGGCTGTCTCAGGGTATGATGTGTTGCGGGACGCCGTCCACCTGCGTGGTGCCCCAAATGGAGACCCGGCCTGCATGGACTATGCATCACAGTCTTCGCCTTCCGGATCCGCCACCTGCGACACCCAGTGGCTGTGGCTGCCCTTGCGGCCAGGCCACGTCCGTCTGTGACTGATGGCCCACACATTCACTCTTTGGCCTCTCTGGGGAGGGCTCGGGGGTGGTGGCGCACGCGCTTGCACTTAGTCGCAATGGCATGTGGCGTGGTTGGTATGATGGGCAATGGATGGGATGGTGCGAGCCACCTCCCGTGACGTCAGTGCTGCTCGTGCTGTGGTGCGTCCCCCCTACACTTCCATTTGACTTGTGCCATGCTAGACGTTGAGGTTCTATTGCCTGCGTGATATGACCAGGAGGAGCGCGAGGAGACCTCTCACACACCATGCTCCACTGCCATCCCGTGCCCTGTATCGCCTGTGCGGATTGACTATGTTGGGGTTACACCTGGTCGACTGGGGCTGTGTGTGCCTTGTCAAGGGGCATGGCGGGCGCACAACAGGATCCAGCTTGTCCACAGAGGGTGGGCTGAGGTGCGCCTGGTACCGCTTTGTACGTGTGCCCGGCTGCTGTGCACACACGTGTTCACTCCCCCCCGACAGGTGTCCTCTCACAATGCCCAGGGAAGCGGTGGTGTACTGTTCATGACCCCTCCCAACACGGCGTGCTCCAACTTGGCATGTGCGCATCTACCCGTCACACCCACCCACCTGAGCACTGCGTCCATACGACTTCACACGACACATGTGTGTCTTCCACAGTAGTGCTACTCATTTGCGTTGACATCCAATACCAGTGGACTACATGGTCATGTCACGACTGCCGTGTACTTCACATACTCTCATCCTCTCTCATTCGTACTTGTGAAATGAGTCAGCGGAGACAGTTTTGGTTTCAAACATTATATTGAGTCTTCTGTCCTCTGTGATGCAGTATAGTGGACACTACTGGCAGCGGAATACATGTTGAGGATATACTGAGCATGATTGCAAATGGGATAGGGTGTGGGGTTACATGTGATTGGCTGTTGCATGTGGGATGTGGGCTTCAGAGTGACATCTGCTTGGCCAAGGCTGTGCTAATGTACATTTACGTATAGCTGCGGAGCTGCGGACTTTGACACAGACGGTATACATGTAGCCTACCAGACCGCTTGGCATCATGGGCACAGTCCATCTCAGTTCCATGTGACAGGTTTGCTGCGGTTGTTCCTCATGCACGCGTGCATGTGAGATGACATCAGGGCATGTGCTTGCGTGCATGCAGCGGCGTGCCACTTGTTGTTGCACTGTGGTGGTTACTGGACATGTCACAGTCACTGGGGTCGTGTTGTTGTTGTATGCACTTGTCGTCCATGCAAAGGTCCTGGTATGGGATTCCCGGGGCGGGGGTGGGAGGGGTGCAGCACCCACAGACTCCAGGCGACCTATTCATGTCCACTGAGCGGTGTGTGTGTCCATGGGCGCTGGATCCATGTCGTGTCCTGGTTGTTCGTGCAGTTCCGTCCATGTGGGTGCGATACACAGAGCCCATGCCACTGCCTCCCACGATGCATGCGGTGTTCCTGGATGTGATGGGGAACAGTGTGCATGTCCCGGTCATATCCGATGTCATGGCGATGTCGTTGATGGTGTGGTTACAGTT
Organism: Calotriton arnoldi; assembly: GCA_963921515.1. Lineage (NCBI taxonomy): Eukaryota > Metazoa > Chordata > Amphibia > Caudata > Salamandridae > Calotriton > Calotriton arnoldi. The sequence goes on along the minus strand of CAWUFW010008466.1, from coordinate 337,116 downwards.
GCCGGTCGTTTGGTATGGCTGTTGTGGTGGTGACTGGCCAGTCCGTGCGGAAGCTAAGCATGGGTGCGGGGTTGGACATCATAGGTCACTCGGGGAACCTGCGTTGTGGTCCGACGTATTTACAGGTTGTCAGGTATGCGATGCCGTCCAGCAGGGCTTCCATGTCATTGGTGGTGTACATGTTTGCCAGCCAATGAAGCGGATGGTGGCTGTCAAGGTGTTGTTCGTAAGTTGTCCCTTGGAGGACCATGATGGGGCATGCTGGGTGACATTCGATGTAGCTGTTATCGATGATCCGTCGTGTGGAGGCACAGTGGTCCCATTTCAGTGCGGGTGCGATGTTGGCCACATACGCCATGCCCCCATAGGCAGAGCAGGCCCTGTCGTGTGCGTCCAGAGGGAGGAGTAGTGGTAGCAGGTCCGCCTTCAGACATGCCGGGTTGGAGAGGCATATCTCGACGGGATGCTGGTAGGGACACCTCCGACAGTAGAAGACGGGCATGACGCAGCTGAACAATGTGATGCGGTAAGTCAGTCGGTAACTTACGTTCAGCAGGGACAGGAGATCGCATCCCAATGTATGGCACAGGTTGGTTTTGTACAGCTTGAGCTGTTCGGCGTAGTTGGGTAGGTGTGTTGCGGTTGCCATTTCGCAGCGGTTCGTTGAGGTGGCGTGCTCCGGCTGTGTGTGCAGTCTGCAATGTGCACGCTCCGGGGTTGCTGTGAGCTCTGTGTAGTCGTAGGGAGACAGGACTTGTGTTCTGTTGGCTTGTTTGGAGGACACGGGCCCTCTTCCCACATGCTTCTCAGACAGTTCAAGGTCAGTGCTGTGTGACTCCTTCCAATTAACTTGCATGTGGCCGACATGGGGGAGTGTTTTCTTCTTTCTTCCCCGTCCGTTGTGTGCTTCTGTGATATGCGCTATCTGCCCTGTGGTCGGTCTCCTCGGCATGCCTGTGTTGGTCTATTCTTGGACAATGGCTGTATTCACCGGCTTCTGTCGTAGGGCTGTGGTTTCGGAGTTGGAATGGAAGGTCATTCAGTGCTGTCTGCTCTCCCTTGTGTGGGCGGCAGGCTGCCTTTCCGCTCTGCGTTGGGCCTTGTGTGTGAATGTTATTCTTGGGCCACCTGTTGTCGGTCCCCGGGCTCTTTGGTGTTCCGTTTTATATGTCTTGTTCATATGTGCAGGGTGGTATGGGTGTTTCTGTGTGGTACTGGCGTTCCTCTTCCCGAAGGGGCCCTGCTTCTCCTAGTTGGTGTTGCCGCCGCTGTGTGCTACGCCATGTTTGTTACACTGGGGTGTGTCCTGCTGTTGCGTGTCTTCACTGACATGTGTGCGTCGGTTGTGTGGCGTTGGGTGTTGTCCGTGAATTGGGCGTTGAGGACATGTCTGTGGCCGGCCTGTCACGTGTCATGTGCGTTCGGGGTGGGGCTGATGTGTGTGCTGCTTGGTTGTGTCCCTGTGTCTGTGTGCGACGCATGCATGGCGCTGCGGTTGGCCTCTGCGTTGTGCGCATGTGTGGCGGCGTCATCGGCGCTTTGGGGCCGTGACGGGGTGGTTGGTTACTAGTCCCAGGTGGTGTGTACACATGTGTTCCGCGATGTTACGATTTGGCCTGTGTGTCATATGTGGATGCAATGGTGGATGTGTAGTGTACACGCGCTGGTGGGGGTTGTCCGCTTTTTCCGCCCTTGCACTGTGTGCGCTGTTTGCGTGCACTTGTTGTGTGTGTGCCTACCTGCGTCTCCGCGGTACGTTGCGTCCTTGGTGGTGCATCAGCAGAAGCATGGGGAGTGCCTGCAGTGCTGGATTCATGCTCGGGGAGCCGCTTCTTCGTTGTCCGTGCTCGGCATCCGTGTTACCGCTTCGGTTTGTCGTACGGTATCTCTTGGCCGTGGGAGCCGTTTGTTTGCGGCATCGTAATTTATGCGCCGGGCGGGACGTGTTTCGTCGGACGGTGTGTGTCAGTTAGGCTGCGCCGCTACATGTACGGGCGCACTTTGATGGCGGACGGTGTTGCTGGCTTGCCGGCGGTGTTTGGCCTACTTTTCGCATCGTAATTGGGCGGGCGTGTGGACTGCTGCTTGCCGGCGGTAACTGGTGGTTTTTGCATCCGCCAGCACGGCGGTTGTGCTTCCGCCCGACATCGTAATGAGCCCCATAGTTGTTTAAAATATCGAGTTTTTAATTAGTGTTATGTATTTTAGTTTATATTTTAAATGTATGTTATGTATTTTTTTTGTATAAGTATTATTTATGTTTTTTAATATGTGTTACATTTTTAGTATTTATCAATTTTATTTTAATTAAATTTTGCATTTTTTAGTTCAGTAGCAGGTTGTGGGTTTATAGGGGAATAGGGTGGGAAGTAATTTAATTATGATAAATTAATGATTATTTTTTATTTATTAATATGCATTTAATTGAGATTTTATAGTGTTAATTTTGGGAAGTAATTTATGTGTTATTAATTGGTTGTTAATTAATATTAATTGGTAATTAATTATGGCAATTGTGTAATTTTTTTAGGTGTGGGTTGTGGGGTTTATAGTGGTAAAGGGTGGGAAGTAATTTATTTTTATTTAATAATTAGTTGTTAATTAACATTAATTAATTGATTGAAAATTAAATATGGAAATTGTGTAATTAAGTTTAGGTGTGGGTTGTGGGGTTTATAGGGGTAAAGGGTGGGAAGTAATATATGTTTAATGAATTAATTAGTTGATCATTATTATTAATTAATTGATAATTAATTAGGGTAATTGTTTAATTTTTTGTGTGTGTGAGTTTTGGCTTTATAGGGGTAAAGCGTGGGTAGTAATTTTTTTTACTTACTTTATAATTAGTTGTTAAATACTATTAGTTTTTTAATTGGAAATACATTTTAATTGTGTAATTAATTTTTTTACAGTTTAATTTTAGCTGTGGGTTGTGGGGATTATAGAGGTAAAGGGTGGGAAGTTAATTAATTTTTACATGTTTTAATTTTTTTTTTATTTTTTTTAATTAATAATATTTCTTTAATTGATAATTAATTGTTAATTATGGCAATATTTTTTTTTAAATTTAGATGTGGGTTGTAAATTGTTTGGTGTTATAGGGTAGGAAGTAAATAAACTAAATTTATATAATGATTAATGTTTTTGTCTCTAAATAATTTTTAACTAAAAATATATATTTGTTTGAAAATTATTTTTATTTTATTTAATATAATATTTGTAGGTATTTGTCATATGTATTTAAATGTATATGTTGATTTTAAAATATTAAATTATATTTGTATTTTAATTTTTAACATATTTATATATATTTTTATTTATTTTGTTTTTAATTTTTGTTGTTGTTGTTGATATTTTGTTTGTTTTTAATTTTGAACTGACTGGAGTGGGTACACAAATTTTTACCCCTCCTCAATCCAACACTTTCCTTACTGTTGCACTGACTGGAGTGGGAATAGCAAATTTCATCCCTCCGCTATCCAACACTTTCCTTACTGTTGCACTCACTGGAGTGGGAATAGTAATTTTTACCCCTCCGCTATCCAACACGTACACTTTCCCTACTGTTACACTCATTGGAGTGGGAATAGTAATTTTTACCCCTCCGCTATCCAACACTTTCACTATTGTTGCCCTCCCTGGAGTGGAAATAGTAAATTTTATCCCTCCGCTATCCAACACTTTCCCTACTGTTGCACTCACTGGAGTATGAATAGTAATTTTTGCCCCTTCGCTATCCAACACTTTCCCTACTGTTGCACTCATTGGAGTGGGAATAGCAATTTGTACCCCTCCGATATCCAACACTTTCCCTACTGTTGCACTCATTGGAGTGGGAATAGTAATTTTTACCCCTCCGCTATCCAACACTTTCCCTACTGTTGCACTGACTGGAGTGGGAATAATAAATTTTAACCCTCTGCTAACCAACACTTTCCCTACTGTTGCACTCACTGGAGTGGGAATAGTAATTTTTACCCCTCCGCTATCCAACTCTTTCCCTACTGTTGTACTCATTGGAGTGGGAATAGTAATTTTTACCCCTCCGCTATCCAACACTTTCCCTACTGTTGCACTCATTGGAGTGGGAATAATAATTTTTACCCCTCTGCTAGTCAACACTTTCCCTACTGTTGCATTGACTGGAGTGGGAATAATACATTTTATCCTTCCGCTATCCAACACTTTCCCTACCGTTGCACTCACTGGAGTGAGAATAGTCATTTTTACCATTCCGCTATCCAACACTTTCCCTACTGTTGTCTGACTGGATTGGGAAATTTAAGTTTAAAGATTTTTAAATAGTTTGTTTTAATTCATAATAATTTTTTTTTAATAGATTTTATGTTATTGGTATATGTATATATATATATATTTATTTGTTAAATTTAAATATAATGTTAAAATTATAAAATAAATTAAAATTAATAGTTTATCAATGGTTTTAAAGTAAATATATATATATATATTAATTATTATATATGTGTATTTAACTTTTTTTAAATTAAGTTTATTTGTTATATTTGTTAAAATGTATATTACATCTATTTTGTTTTTTAATTAATGTTATTATTTAATATTTATTATTTTATTTTATATAAATATATTTTAAAAAAAATGATATTTTGTACAACTATATTAATGACCGATATTTTTCTCTCACTATTTTTGTATAAATATAGGATGTCGATATTTTTTACATCAATATTTATAAATCGACATTGTGGTATGGGGATATTTTGGGTGTCAGTGAACCCTCAAGTAAGGCACTGAGCACTCCAATTGACATATAAAATCATTTATGGACTGATGCTCCAGCCAGGTAAAGTGAAGTAGAAGCCTGGATTCATTTTTCACCTTTGTAGATACTATTCCCATAGGCAAAATTCTCGAAATCTAGTGTAGCTTTTGCTTAAATGTTCTTCATTCCTGCCTTTTCTCACATCCGTCTCCAACCTTTGTCTCCAAACCTCCTTCCTCCGCTTGATAAATCTCAAAATCTCTGTCCACCTACCCTCCTCTGACTCTGATAAGGGATCTTGAACCTGACACTGAAATTGTTGTCTACATTTATGACTGGGCAAAACCAAAAGGGGATGATGGATGGAGTGTTGAACATTGCAAGCACTCACCCCCAGTCAACTGATCTGGGTTTAATCCATCATCATTCTTTAGCTCACTCCGCCACCCCAGTTCAGACATGGCCATATGCAAATCAGTCCGACCCTGTGCCTCATGGGAACAGTCCAGCCCGAACTGCCAAGCCATGTCTTCCCTGGACCGGAAACAAGCATCCTGGGACCGGTTTCTGGCTTACAGCCGTCATCAGCCAGGCTATCTTGAATCCAGTGGCAAAGTGAGCAAGGGACCCACGTCTGGGCATACCCTGCCAACTTAGGGCGAACATAGCAAAACCAAAAGGGGATGATGGACGGAGTGTTGAACATTGCAAGCACTCACCCCCAGTCAACTGATCTGGGTTTAATCCATCATCATTCTTTAGCTCACTCCGCCACCCCAGTTCAGACATGGCCATATGCAAATCAGTCCGACCCTGTGCCTCATGGGAACAGTCCAGCCCGAACTGCCAAGCCATGTCTTCCCTGGACCGGAAACAAGCATCCTGGGACCGGTTTCTGGCTTACAGCCGTCATCAGCCAGGCTATCTTGAATCCAGTGGCAAAGTGAGCAAGGGACCCACGTCTGGGCATACCCTGCCAACTTAGGGCGACCATAGCAAAACCAAAAGGGGATGATGGACGGAGTGTTGAACATTGCAAGTACTCACCCCCAGTCAAGGATTTAGTTTAACATACTTATTTCTTTATTTTAATTTTCAGGAATTACCAGATTCATAATAAAGTATAGCGAGTTGATTTCACAGAACAGTTCATCAGTATATTTATTAACAGTCAAAATTACGCTTCACACTCTAAATGACAAGTTACGAAATATATCTCTTTATCTTGTAGAGATCCACTATACCCAGTAAACGTCACTGACCATCTGAAGTATGTACCTCTTTTTTCTCTCTTACACTACTCTGTTCTCCCTACTTCTAACACTGGCCCTCATATTCCTGTATATGTGGTCACTGGTGGGCGTGGTGAGAGACAGAAAAATACATTGCTCCTGCTGGATCCTGCACACAAGGTTAGTGCTATCAGACATTTGTGGTGTGGTGTGCTTAACCGTTTAATCATGAGTGACCAAAATTGAGCAGAGAATTGTGCCCCACTAGATTTATTAATGGTGTCAGATATTCAAGTAAATGGACTAGTGCCTTGAAAAAACCTCCCAGTTACAGAGCTTTTGTTTGTTTCTAAAATGGAATAAAGTGGGCATGCTTAGTAAACAGTCCACAATTACCAAGATTGCTGTATTAACCTGTTCACCAGGTAAGTCTAGCAACATATCTATGGAAATGAAAGTTGAGGCATGAGCAGGAGTGGGCAATAGGTGCAACAACCTTGCCAGTTTTTGATAGTCAGTTTTCATCTGAGTGCATGTAGCACAGGCACCAACATAAGATTTGACAATCAGTTTGAGTTGACAGCACCAAAAAAGATGTAAAAGTTTGTAGGTCTTGTTCATTCCAGGATGCCCTGCTGAAGGCATATCACAGCACCAGTATCTCACTACCTAGAGTATGGATTGCTCTGGTGTAACCAAACTATCCCTTGTGAAAAAGTAGAGATTCTACATGTTAATGTATTTCGAGACTTGTCTTACCCAAGCCTCCGTTCATCTTAGCTGTCTCTTGTCTTATACTGCAAAGGAGGGCTTCCACATCTTCTGAGGGAGATTGTGAGGCAGTGAACAATATGTTAGGGGATAGGATGTGGCTGTTTTTGTTTCTTAGTTTACTTGACAGTGCATCAGCTTTCCCTTGTCTGTTTTTCAAGACTGAAAGTGACAGTACACTGGAAACGTGAAAAGAATACCACCCAACAAGCATGACAAGGGTTCAAGCATTACATGGACTCAAGAATTTCAAGTCACGGTGATCAGTCCAGACTGTGATCAGATGTTTAGCTCCTTCTAAATTCTGTCACCAAAGAAATACAGATTCTCTTAAACCAACAGTTCTCTATCATATGAATATATGACGGTACATCGCATGCCATCACAACGCATGCCATTACAACGCAGTTGTAACAACGCAAGTGCTGTTACAATGCGTTACCATTACAACGCACACTTTTACCACGCATATGCCTTTACCACGCATGCCATTACAATGCAAAGGCATGCGTGATAAAGGCATAGACTTGGTAAAACTGGTTAAGGCAAGTAATTGTATATATATATAGTTATATAAAAAAGAAGAGAAAGAAGATGTATATATATATATATATGTATATATATATCTATATATATATATATTCACTGAAAAAACCATAGGTTTCAGGCACGTTATAGTTAGAAATTTGCATTTAAAAAACCTTACAAATTCACTGAAAAAACCATAGGTTTTAGGGACAGTTATAGTTAGTTGGACATTGCACTCGTACAAAACCCGTGAAATTCCCCCGTTATAGTTAGTTCAGGTAACTATAACTCGCGCCCCCGCAATGCACTGCTGATGACGTCACATATTACATCATTCATGACATGGTCAGTGACATCACTGATGACATCACTGATGACATCTCAAATGACATCACTGATGACATCATCCAGTGACTGTGCATTTCTGTAAAGTTTAAATATGTTTAATATATATAGGGAAAGGCGTATTGAAGAATGAGTGGGTGTATAAGTATCTGAATGGATGATTTAGTACGTGCGTGACTGACTCTACAAGTAAGTGATTAAACGTATCTTACTGAATGCATGGGTTAGTGACTAAACTGTGTGAATGTCTGTATCCGTCTGTTTGTTGGTGTGTAAGTGGATGCATGGATTTGCGAATAGCTACATGAGTGTCTATATGGGTTATTGATTGGTTCTCTGAGTATCTGTATGGCTGCCTGAGTGTTTGTGTGGGTGGGGTGTGTGTGACTCTGTACATAGATGTGTGAGTGGGTGATTCACTGGGTGCATGATTTCAAGAGTGCATCTGTGATGGACTGCTTGGGTGGGTGAGTGTGTGTATGGGTGTGTTAGTGAGTGAATGTATATCTCAGTGGTACATGTGCGAGTAACTACATATGTAAAAGGCAGTATATATGTGTGTTAGAGTATTTAAATGGCTATAAGTGAGAGTGTGTGATTGTGAGAGTGGCTGTATGGATGCGTGTGTGCTTGTATCAGTTATTGTATAAGAGCGTAAGAATGTGCTAGTATTTGTATGAGTAAGTGAGCTGGTGTGTGTATAACTGTATAGGTGAGTAAATGGGTGTGTGATTAATTTTTTGCATGACTGACTACGTGTGTGAGTACCTCTATGGATGAGTGGCGGTGTGTGAGTGTTTATATAGGTGTATGAGTGCATATGATAGTCCTGTACTGAGTGACTGTAAGTACGAGTGACTGTACGGGTGAGTGAGTAGATGTGTGTGTGTGTAGACCTAAGAATCAGTGAGTGGGTATGTAGTTATTGGTATTGGAGTGTGTATGGTTTTGAGAATGGCAGTCTGTAATTTAGAGTGGGTGTATCAAAAGTTATATTAGGGTGTGAGAAGATGCATGAAATTATCACATGGATGATGTCATCAGTGATGTCATCAGTGATGTCATTTGAGATGTCATCAGTGATGTCATCAGTGATGTCACTGACCATGTCATGAGTGATGTAATATGTGACGTCATCAGCAGTGCATTGCGGGGCGCGAGTTATAGTTACCTGAACTAACTATAACAGGGGAATTTCACGGGTTTTGTACGAGTGCAATGTCCAACTAACTATAACTGTCCCTAAAACCTATGGTTTTTTCAGTGAATTTGTAAGGTTTTTTAAATGCAAATTTCTAACTATAACGTGCCTGAAACCTATGGTTTTTTCAGTGAATTTCAAAGGTTTTTTAAATGACAATTTTTAAATGTATTAATTGTTATATTTATTTTTTTGATACTGATTTACTACATTTTTTTAAACAATTTATTTTTAGATATTTTATTTTTTAAAATACATTGTAATTACATTATACATTACATTACAAAATATACTTTCTCAGAATGAATTACTTTAGTTTAAATACTTTGCAAATAGGCAATAGACTTTTAAGTACAGTAGTTACAGTTGTTGCAATGGGCATCACAATTTCAAACACAATGCAACATTGAGCTCAATGTGAATTTCTAGTTAAATGCAATTAGTTACTTTATGGATTACTTTTCTAACCACAGGACTGGATCCTAGATTCAGTCCTGGGACATCTCCTGTAAACAGTTGAGTAAAAGCGTTTTGGTTACAGTAGTGATTTTTAAGGAATATTATTGTATTTTAAAAGTTGACACAAACTTTTTCACATAGAATCACCAATGTTATCCTATGGGAGGAAATTCACTTAGCAGGTAAGTAGTGTTATCGTTACTTTTTCTTACTCAGTGGTGGATCCTGGATCCAGCACTGGTGCATCTCCTGTAAACAGTTGAAAGAATGCGTTTAAGTCATACAGGCGATTTTTAAGGAATATTTGTAATTTGTGAAAATCGACACTTTGAAACTTTTCTGCTGAAAACCAGACAATGGATTCCTATGGAAGGAAATACAAGTTACTGGTAAATACGGTTAGCATTACTTTTCAGGGTCAGTGCTGGGCTAAAAGATGCAGCACTGGGTTCTCTCCTGATAACAGGTGAGTAAATCGGAATTCGTAGTTCGGCTGATTTTAGAGGAATATTATAAAGTTCCAAAACTCCACACTTAGAAGAATTTCCAAGTGAAACCAGTCAATGTTAGCCTATGGAAGGAAATTCAAGTTACTGGTAAGTACGGTTAGAATCACTTTTCAGGATCAGTACTGGGCTCAAAGATGCAGAACTGAGGTCTCTCCTGATAACAGGTGAGTAAATCGGAATTCGTAGTTCTGCTGATTTTAGAGGAATATTTGTATGTTTCAAAAATCGACACAGAAACTTTTTCAGCAAAAAGCAGGCAATGATATCCTATGGAAGGAAATTCAAGTTACTGGTAAGTACGGTTAAAATTACTTTTCAGGATCAGTACTGGGCTCAAAGATGCAGCACTGAGGTCTCTCCTGATAACAGGTGAGTAAATTGGAATTCGTAGTTCGGCTGATTTTAGAGGAATATTTGCACAATGGTGAAGGAAGGGGGTGGGGCCTGAGGTGACATGTCTGCAAACACGCCCTGTGGCGCGTTTTAAGTTGGAGAATTAATTCCTCCTCAATCCCGAGGGTCCCTAGGGGCCAACTAGCCCATCAGATACCTCCAGTATGCGCCAGAGAGCTGCGTTGCAGAGAGGTGTTCAGAGGCCACGCCCCTTTTTACAACACTCTGCAACGCAGCTCCGTGGCACTTACTGGAGGTACCTGGTGGGCTAGTTGGCTCCCAGGGACCCTCAGGATTGAAGGGGATTTAATTCCCTATCTTAAAACGCGCCACGGGGCCTGTTTGCACACATGTCACCTCAGGCCCCGCCCCCTCCCTTCACCATTGTGCAAACGCGCCCCGTGGCGCGTTTTAAGTCGGGGGATTAACTCCTGTTGAATCCTGAGGGTCCCTGGGGTGCAACTAGCCCACCAGCTACCTCCATTAAGCGCCACAGAGCTGCGTTGCAGAGAGGTGTAAAAAGGGACGTGGCCTCAGAACACCTCTCTGCAACGCAGCCCCTGGCGCATACTGGAGGTTCCTGGTGGGCTAGTTGGCCCCAGGGACCCCAGTATTCAAGGGGAATTCGTTCCCCCTCAGCAAACGCACCAGGGGGCGCGTTTGCAGAGTGCTGACAAGGAGGGGGCGTGGCCTCCGGCGCGATGCCGGATTAAAAATTTTTTTTTTTTAAAGGGGGCTGTGTGGCCCCCCTTCTTTTTAATTATTTTGTGCCCTGGGGACCCCATCCCCCAGGGCCTGACCCCCTTTTTTTAAAAATGTGAACGGGAAGGGGACCGCGTGGGCCCACCTCCCGTGGCCAATTTCGGCCCGGGGACCCCATCCCCCAGGTCATTGCCACCTTTTTTTTAATTTTTATTTTCATGGAGGGGGGCTGCGTTGCCCCCCTCCTCAGGCCCCGGGGACTCCATCCCCCGGGGCCGGCCTTTTTTAATTTAAAAAAAAAAAAATCCCTAATTTGGGGAGGGGGGCCGCGTGGCCCCCCTCCCGGGCCACTACTTGCCCCGGGGACCCCATCCCCCGAGGCTGGCCCTATCCTTTGGGGTCCGTGGGGGGACCCCAACTCCCCCACGGACCATGCCGGCTCCCAGCGTCCTGCGGGAGCCGGCATTGCTTCACATGGGGAGCTGCTAACATGCAGCTCCCCATGTGGAAAAGCAATGTGCTTTGGATATTGGAAGCGAGAGCAGGTTTCCTGCTCTCGCTTCCATATCCAAAGCAGTTTGCTATGACAGGACGGGAGCCGCGAGGCTCCCGTCCTGTCATAGCAAACTACAGTGTCCCGGGGTAGGCACCCCGGGACACTGCATGAGCCGGCCCTGGGGGTGGTGGTCTCCAGGGCCACCACAGGCTCCAGGAGAGGGCCGCACGGCCCCCTCCCTTCAATTGCACAGCCCCGGGGAGGTGGTGGTCCCCGGGGCTTCGGGGGTCCGAAACGGACCCCCACATTTGTTTTCTAAGTGCCCCGGGGAGGTGGTGGTCCCCGGGGCGTGTGGGGGGGCTGGAGCCCCCCCACACAGGTGATTAATTTTAAAAAAAAGAAGCCCCGGGGGGTGGCGGTCCCCGGGGCTGCGGGAGGGCGGAGAGCCCTCCCGCACCATGTTTTATTTAAAGCCCCGGGGGGTGGCGGTCCCCGGGGCTTGGGGGGCCTTAGAGGCCCCCCACATAAAACATAAACCTACCCCCCGCATGCCCCCGGGACTTGGGCCACCCGGGGGCAAAATTGCATCGAAGCGCGGGAGACCGCGCTTCGATTTTTTTTTTTTATCGGCGGGATCCGCGCACCCTAAGCGCATCCCGCCGATTTTTAAAAAAATAAAATGCTTTTTTCTGCCCAGGGGGTCCTTGTGGGACCCCTGAGCAGACCTAGGGGGTCAGGGTATTTCTACCCTGCCCCCTTGTTGCATTTGGCGACGTGTTTCTGTGCCTCTAATCACAGCGGGATCCACGCACCCTAAGCGCATCCCGCCGATTAAAAAAAAAAAAATGCTTTTTTCTGCCCAGGGGGTCCTTGTGGGACCCCCTGAGCAGACCTAGGGGGTCAGGGTGTTTCTACCCTGCCCCCTTTTTGCGCTTTGCACACTTGTTTACAAAATGGCTGCCAACACTTCCTGATTTGGAGTGTTGACAGCCACTTGACAGCCAATTAGCATGCAGCTCGTGATCGGGAGGGTACGCGGACCCTACTCGGCCATAGATATATATGTGACTTTACTTTTGATTTTCTCAGGAACTACTGAACAGATTTACACCATTTAAGCAAAAGGCACGACACTGAACCAAGGGCTACCTCTTTGCTAAATTTGGTGTAATTCCGTTCAGCAGTTCGGGCTGTAGCCGCGATGAAAGGTCCCTATGGAAAAATGAATGGGGAAACGCGTTTTGGGACCCCCTCTTTCTCGGCCCCCGCTTGACGAATCACCCCGAGACTTTCATGATAGGAGCGGACCGGAGCGCCCCAACAAGTTGGAAACTTTCGCGAAGATTCGTCAACCGGCGCCGAAGTTATTTCAAATAGAATGTTGCGGATTTCCTATGGAAAATAGGTCCTAACTATAACTATCTACTGGCGACCGCCAGTAGATAATAGATATATATATATATGTGTGTGTGTGTTTTTTAATACCCCCTAAAATCCCAAAATTACCCTTAGGACCCCAATAACCATACCCCCATAAAATCCTAAAATTACCCTTAACACCCCAATACCCATACCCCCTAAACCCTAAAATTACCCTTCCCACCCCAAAACCCATACCCACCCTGAACCCTAAAATTACCCTTTGTACCCCAAAACCCATACCCACCCTGAACCCTAAAATTTCCCAAGCAACTCCAAAACCCATATCCACCCTGAACCCTAAATATACCCTTAGCACCCCAGAACCCAAACCCACCCTGAACCCTAAAATTACCCTTAGCACCCCAAAACACATACCTACCCTGAACCCTAAAATTACCCTTAGCACCCCAAAACCCAAACCCACCCTGAACCCTAAAATTACCCTTGGCACCCCAAAACTCAAACCCACCCTGAACGCTAAAATTACCCATGGCACCTCAAAACCGAAACCCATCCTGAACCCTAAAATTACCCTTGGCACCCCAAAACCCATACCCATCCTGAACCTTAAAATTACCCTTAGCACCCCCAAACCCACCCTGAACCCTAAAATTACCCTTAGCACCCCAAAACCCAAACCCACCCTTAACCCTAAAATTGCCCTTGGCACCCCAAAACCCAAACCCACCCTGAACCCTAAAATTACCCTTAGTACCCAAAACCCAAATCCACCCTGAACCCTAAAATTACCCTTAGCACCCGAAAACCCATACCCACCCTGAACCCTAAAATTACCCTTGGCACCCCAAAACCCATACCCACCCTGAACCCTAAAATTACCCTTGGCACCCCAAAACCCATACTCACCCTGAACCCTAAAATTACCCTTTGTACCCCAAAACCCATACCCACCCTGAACCCTAAAATTACCCTTGGCACCCCAAAACCCATACCCACCCTGAACCCTAAAATTTCCCATGCCATCACCCCTACACCCCAAAACCCAAACCCACCCTAAACCCTATACTTAGCTTATACCTACATGTAAAACACATTTGCCTTTACCAGTCATGCCTTTACAGCGAAATTCGTTGTAAAGGCATGCGTGGTAAAGGCATATGCGTTGTAATGCCATGCGTTATAATGGCATTGCGATGTGATGGTACTTGCATTGTGATGGCATGCGTTCTAATGGCATGCGTTGTACTAGTTTCGTTGTAATGGCTGTTTCCCCTGTGAAGGAGGTGGAATGAGCAATTACTCAGGGTATTTGTAGGAAAGAGCCAGGCCAGGATGGCGTTCCACTTGACCTTTTTAAAAATAGCCCTGCCCATTGAGCCCCAATCCTCACTTAGATCTGTAGGGCTGCTGTTCCAGGCCCACTTCCTGTTTCATGGAAGGAGGCCACTGTAGTTGCAATTTTTTAAAAAGAGGATAAAAACGACTCAATGTGTTATAGGTCGATTTCTTTGATCAATGCCACGGCCGAGGTCCTGGGCAGGGTGCTATTAGGCCGTTTGGAAATATGAGCTAGTGAAAATAACATACATTCAAGGACCCATAATGGTTTTAGGCAAGGACGAGGGACAGTGGAACAGTGTCTAAATTTTGCATTAATTGTCAGCAAGTATACAAAGCCCATGAAGTGTTCATTACATCTGGCCCTCATGGACTTGTCGAGAGCTTTTGACAATGTAAATCGGGATAAACTCTGGAGCATGATGGGGGATATGGGGGTAGAGGACCCCTTGGTTACCCTCCTCCAGAGGCTTCATTGGAACACTATGGTGAAAGTACGTATGGCCCGAAGGTGATACTACAGACCCCTTACTTTCAAGCAAGTGGGTCTGCCAGGGATGCATCCTCGCCCCTTTTCGATTCCTTGTAAATGGTCTGGAGGCCTTTCTGTTACAGAAGACTTTAGAACATCCAATCATCAGCCCATTTCTTCGTTTCTTTATGCAGACAATGCTGTCCTCTAGCAAAGACAGCAAATAGTCTGCAGAAAGTCCTTGATTCTTTTACAGAATTTATGCCCTCCTTGGACCTGAAAGTAAATCCTAAAAAATCCTATATAATGGTGCGTGGTCCCAAAACAACTAAAACCAAAACCTTTTTCTTACAAGGAAGCCCCATGGACAAGGTATTGTCTTGTATTGTAATTGCATTTATATAGCGCTTACTACCCCTGACGAGGCGTCGAATCGCTTTTTCGGCGAGTAGCACGCTACTCCGGGACCCATAGAGGATTAGTGTTGAATTAGTATAGTGAAACATGCAAGTAAATTTTAAGTGGTGGATAGGTTAGTCAGTTATTTGGATTTGGAAGGATAGCAGAAGGATAGAAGAGGGAAAAATAAAAGCTTTGTATTTATATAGTGCTTTTTACCCCTGATGGGGTGTTGAAGCACGCTACTCCGGAAACCCATAAAGGATTAGTGCTGAATTAGTATGGTGAAATATGAAAGTAATTTGAGTGGTAGGTATTAGTCAGTTATTTGGAGTGAGAAGGGTAGCGGAGGGATAAAAGGGAAGAAAGGTTTCATTCATGTAGCACCTGTTACCCCTGATGGGTGTTGAAGTGCTTTTCTGGCGAGTAGGACGCTACTCCGGAACCCATAAAGGATTAGTGTTGAAAATTAGTTTAGTGAAGTATGAAGTAATTTGAGTGGTGGATATGTTATTCAGTTATTTGGATAGAGAAGGGTAGGTTGCGGGATAGAAGAGGGAAAGAGGTTTGTATTTATATAGCGCTTGCTACCCCTTGATGGGGTTTTGAAGCGCTTTATTGGCGAGTAGCACGCTACTCTGGAACCCATAAGGATTACTGTTGAATTAGTATGGCGAAACATGAAAGTAATTTGAGTGGTGGATATGTTAGTCAGTTATTTGGATTGAGAAGGGTTGGGGACGGGTAGAAAAGGGAAAAAGGTTTGTGCGTATATAGCGCTGATAACCCTGATGGGTGTTGAAACGCTTCATTGGCGAGTAGCACGCTACTTTGGAACCCATAAAGGATTAGTGGTGAATTAGTATAGTGGAATATGGAAATTGAGAAGTGAACGTGTTAGTCTGTTATTTTGATTGAAAAGGATAGTGG
Source organism: Calotriton arnoldi (assembly GCA_963921515.1). Taxonomy (NCBI): domain Eukaryota; kingdom Metazoa; phylum Chordata; class Amphibia; order Caudata; family Salamandridae; genus Calotriton; species Calotriton arnoldi. The sequence continues at coordinate 321,217 of CAWUFW010008466.1, read as the reverse complement.
AGGGACAGAAGAGTGAGATTTTTTTTTTTTGAGGTCATAGCAGTAGGAGGAGGCTTTTGGATGATTAAAAAGGGGTTTTTGAGGGGAAGAGTCAGAGGGGAGAGTTTATCAAGGTTTGTTTTGGGGGATCGGTATAGTAAAAAGAGGTGTCAGATGATGCAAGGAGGGTAGAGTAGGAGAGAGTCTAGAAAGGGTTATTTTGGGATCATAGTAGTGGTATGGGATAAATGAGAGAGTGGATGTAGAGGATATATTGATAGATGTATAGGGTGAGAGATAGGGTAGTGCATTGGAAAGAGTAGTAGAAAGAAGTTTGAGATGAGTCAGAAGGTTGGGCCAGAGGATATATTGAGAGAAGTATAGGCTTAGAAATAGGGTAGTGCATTTGAAATGCTAAATTAGAAGAAAGTGATAAATATATAGATCCATAAGTACATTGAAAGTATATAGATGCATAAAGGAGGTAAGTATATATAGATTAAAGATATTGATAGAGGTACAGGATGAGAAATAGGGTAGTGCATTGGATATGCTTTTTCAGGAGAAAGGTAACAGACACACAGATCCAAGTACATGGAAGGTGCAGAGATGCACAATGGAAGTAAGTACATGTAGACCAAAGATGATTTTTATTTATTTATTTATTTACAACAACATAATTATTCTACATGTTTATACAAAGCAATACACAAAGATAGGTACATATCTATAGTGAAAATAAATGCTTATATACAGAGGAATATGCTGTAAATTTCTGTTTGCGTATGGTGCTTATGTGGGGAAGAGCCAATTCTTGAGTAGTTTTCTGAAGATAAGGTGGTTGTCGGTGGATCTTATGTTGGGGGGTAATGAGTTCCATAGTTTGGCTGCTTGAACAGAGAAGGATGTGCCACCCATGGTTTTTTTCTTGTATCTTGGGATTTTGAGGCGAGAGGCCCCTTTAGAGCGTAGGTTCCTTTGTTGAATGTGTTTGGTGATTTTATTCCTGATGAAGAGTGGTCCCATCCCATGTATTGCTTTGTGGGTGATACAAAGTAGCTTGAACGTGGATCTTCTGGCAACCGGTAACCAATGCAGGGCTTTCAAGGCAGGTGAGATGTGGTCTCGCGGTTTAATATGCAAGAGTAGTCTGGCAGCCGAGTTCTGAATCCGTTGTAGTCTTTTCATGGTCGTTAAAGGTGATCCGTGGTAGAGGCTATTGGCGTAATCGAGTTTGGACAGAACAAGGGAGATAGATGGTAGCTTGGACCTTGTGTGGAAATCCCAAATGAGGGAAAATTCGTTGCAGCGTTTTTATAGTGACAAAGCTTGATTTTGCTAGTTTGTCCACTTGGGCATTCATCGACAGCTTGGAGTCCATGGTTATTCCGAGGTTTCTTACTTCCTTCGATAATTTAGGTGGTGATCCCAGTTCATCAGGCCAGGCGGCAAGCGGGTCGTAATGTTTCCAATCGCCACACGTGAGTATTTCCGTTTTTGAAACATTCAATTTGAGATGGCTCCAAGTCATCCACTGATCCATGGCTCTGAGACAACTGAAAATTGGGCATTTTTCAATGTCTTTGGGGCATTCCAGTTGAAGGAGTATTTGCGTGTCATCTGCATAGTTATAGCACGTGAGGTGAAATTGATTGATCAGTACCGGTAATGACTTCATGTAGATGTTGAAAAGCATGGGCGAGATGATAGAACCTTGAGGGACCCCTGCTTTTGTGGAGTATGGTTTGGACGAGAAAGGTGGGGTATGGATGACATTAGTTCTGTTTCGAAGGTAGGACGCGATCCAGTCTGGAGCAGTTCCCTCTATGCCGGCTTCATAGAGTCTTTGTTTCAGAGTGTCATGGTCAACCGTGTCAAAGGCAGCCGAGAGGTCCAAGAGGAGTAGCGCCGCAACCCCGCTGCGGTCAACTGTATTCTATGTAGTGGATGATTATATTTTGGCCTTTACTGATAAAGAAGTAGCGGTGGCCATCAATCAAATGTCAAGTAATAAAGCTCCGGGACCGGATGGTGTCCCGGCTGATCTTTTTAAAACCAACATAATATTGTGGTCCAAATTATTAGCCAACGTTTTTAATATGGCCTGTAATTTTGGCCTGCCTCAATCATGGTCCCAGTCAGTTATAGTCCCGGTTTTTAAAAAGGGGAATAGAGGAGACCCACGATGCTATAGGCCAATCTCACTGATAGATTCTGCAGTGAAGGTTTTAGGAAGAGTGGTCCTAGGTAAACTCACTGGCTGGCTAAATGACACTAATATTCTCTCAAATTTACAGTATGGGTTTAGGAAAGGGAGAGGCACCACGGACCAGTGTCTAAATTTGCTTTTACTGGCCGGGAAGTATACGATCGCGAAGAAAGGGACGCTTCATTTGGCATTTATGGATCTTTCCTCGGCCTTTGACCAAATTATGGCACCTGTTATTAAAATTAGGTCTGGACAAGAATATTGTAAACTTTCTGGCTAATTTACATTGGGACCTAACAGCCACAGTGAGATTTGATCAAAAGGGCAACCTTACGCAAGGCATCCGTATTATAAAAGGAGTCAGACAGGGATGCATCTTAGCCCCACTTTTATTCACTTTATATATCAATAATCTTGAATTAGTCTTAGTGGGAGCTAGTAGGGGCATCCCACATGTGGGGGGGCGGTCAATTCCGGCTCTCCTATATGCGGATGATGCCGCCCTACTAGCTAGAACAGCAATTGGCCTACAGCATCTTTTAACTACCTACGCCGATTTTATGAAATCTTTGGACCTTGATGAGAATTTTTCTAAATCTCATACAATGATTATGGGTCTAAAGCCCAGAAAACTTAAAATGCACTACTGTGAAGGAAATGTGATATCACGGGTGACATCATTCACATACCTAGGTGTTTTATTTGATGTAAGGGGTACGTGGGTACCGCAAATGAAAGCAAAAAGAAATGTAATGGCCAGATCTACCCTGGCGGTCCTTGGTTTTGCACGTAGGTTAGGGGCAAAACCAATGCATGCAATGTTAAATGTATATCGTGCCAAATGCATTGCCATATCAAATTATGGCTCTGACATATGGGGATACAAAGAAGTTAGGGATATCCAAATAGTGGAAGATAAATTCCTAAGAAATTTGCTATCTGTGCCACAATCAACATCTTCCTATATAATCCACCAAGAAACCGGTATAGGTTTCGTGTCTGATTTAATTGGAATGGCACCTTTACTTAAATGGATAGGAATTTGGATAAACCCGGAACTAGGAATGAATCGCAAAATTATTCGCAATTGCCTAGCGCTTGATCGTGCTAGTAGCATCCCCTGGTTGAGCTACGTGAAAAGGCTTGCAATTCAATTGGGAAGGCCAGAGTTATTTAACTCCCCAGAGAAACTTTTAAAGGCAGATATGCTCTGGGCTAAAAATACTTACCTACAGTTGACACAGATGGAAAGAGAGGCCAGGGAACTGATAAAGCCATCGGTACGGGCACATCAATTGTTATCAACTTCGTGCGCAATTGAACCCTATTTAAACATAGTAACCAATCAGCATCATCGTTTCCTTATAGTGAGGTTTAGATTTAATCAATTGCACTTACTTCTCGCTGAACCAAAGGGTTGGAAAAAGATTAAGGACCTGGGTGTCTGCACATGTGATAATTTTTCTACCCAGGACTCACTGCACTTTGTTTTATTCTGCGAGCATTTTTTGCACATTCGGGAACGGTTCATTTTACCCATTTTTAGGGGCAAAGGATTTTTACAGGCTAGACCTGCTTTGATATATCTACAAATGTTGACTAATGTCTGGGAAACTTTTAGTGTAGCCAGCTTTTTGACTGCAGCGGTTAGAATAAAGAACAAGAGAAGGATAGTTATGAATTAGAACACTTTTAATCATTTTTAAACAGTTTTAATCAATTATAATATGATTTTTTTTGTATATCGATGATTAAGATGTATGTTTACTGTATCTTGTTGGTGCTTGTGCTAATCTAGTGTTTTAATTGATTTTATGTAGTATGCTTTTATGGTTTTAATTAACCGAATAAAGTGAATCTGACTGACTGACTGAGTCTCACACCTTAGAGCTACGTGCCACTCACAGGTTACGAGTCTCATACCTCAAAGCGCAGTGCTATTCACAGGGTACGAGTCTCACACCTCAGAGTACAGTGCTACTCACAGGTTACGAGTCTCACACCTCAAAGCACAGTGTTACTCACAGGTTACGAGTCTCACACCTCAGAGTAGAGTGCTACTCACAGGGTACCAGTCTCACATCTCAGAGTACAGTGCCACTTGCAGAGTATGAATCTCACACCTTAGAGCTAAGTGCCAATCACAGGGTACGAGTCTCAAACCTCAAAGCACAGTGCTACTCACAGGGTACGAGTCTCACACCTCAGAGCACAGTGCCACCCACAGGTTACGGGTCTCACACCTCAAAGCGCAGTGCCAATCACAGGGCACGAGTCTCACACCTCAGAGTACAGTGCTACTCACAGGGTACCAGTCTCACACCTCAGAGTACAGTGCCACTTGCAGAGTATGAGTCTCACACCTTAGAGCTAAGTGCCAATCACAGGGTACGAGTCTCGCACCTCAGAGCACAGTGCCACTCGCAGGTTATGAGTCTCACACCTCAAAGCGCAGTGCTACTCACAGGGTACGAGTCTCGCACCTCAGAGCACAGTGCCACTCGCAGGTTATGAGCATCACACCTCAAAGCGCAGTGCTACTCACAGGGTACGAGTCTCACACCTCAGAGCGCAGTGCCAGACTCAAGGTACGAGCGTCACAGCACAGTGCCACTCACAGGGTACGAGCCTCACAGCACAGTGCAACTCACAGGGTACAAGCCTCACAGCACAGTGCAACTCACAGGGTATGAGCCTCGTACCTCACAGCACAGTGCCACTCACAGGGTACGAGTATCACACCTCAGAGCACCGTGCCACTCACAGGGAACGAGTCTCACAACTCAGAGTACAGTGCTACTCACAAGGTACAAGTGCTCCTCACAGGGTACGACTCACACCTCAGAGTACAGTGCCACTCGCAGGATATGATTCTCACACCTTAGAGCTAAGTGCCAATCACAGGGTACGAATCTCGCACCTCAGAGCTCAGTGCCACTCACAGGGTACGAGCCTCATACCTCACAGCACAGTGCCACTCACAGGGTATGAGTCTCACACCTCAGAGCGCATTGCCACTCACAGGGTAGGACTCACACCTCAGAGTACAGTGCTACTCACAGGGTACGACTCTCACACCTCAGAGCGCAGTGCCACTCGCAGGATATGATTCTCACACCTTAGAGGTGTTTGCCAATCACAGGGTACGAGTCTCGCACCTCAGAGCACAGTGCCACTCACAGGGTATGAGTCTCACACCTTCATGTGCAGTGTCACTCACTGGGCATGAGTCTCGCACCTTACACCACAATGCCACTTACAGGGTACGAGTCTCACACCTCAGAGCACAGTGCCACTCACAGGGTATGAGTCTCACACCTCAGAGCACAGTGTCACTCACAGGTTACGAGTCTCCCACTTTAAGGCGCAGTGCCACCCACAGGGTACGAGTCTCACACCGGAGAGCACAGTGCCAATCGCAGGGTACAACACACACCTCAGTGCCACTCACAGGGTACGAGTCTCACACCTCAAATTACAGTGCTACTCACAGTGTGAGAGTCTCACACCTCAGAGCACAGTGCCGCTCACAGCATTTTGGAGAAGTGTGGCTCAATGGTTAGAGCGGCAGACCCTGATGCAGAGGTCTAGCCCGGGACCAGGGTTCAATTCCCGCCTCGGCGGGTCTTGGGCTCAATTTCCTCGGACCTGATAATTCTCGCCTCGGTGCCTATTCTGATCATGGGTCCCACTCTGCAACTCTGGGCAATAGCTTGCTTAATCTCCACAAGGCCCCCACAACGCTAGGATGCCTGGCTTCACCTTGGGGGTGCCCAGGAGTGGGCATCTCACAGGGAAAGGCCAGGAAGGGTTCCACAGAGGTATGCGTACAAGCGCCTGAGATACCCCTTCGGGGGTCGATTCGGGCGCTATACAAATACTACTACATTTACATTTACATTTTAAACCTGCTAAAGGAGAGCCGTCAATGTACTGGCAAGATTGGTATAGAACAGGTACAGAATTTTTGTTATTTGGGGATCCTCTTCAATAATCAGTAGAAGTGGGATTCTCTCATAACCCTAAGGATACAGAAGGACAATAGGGCAGTGGAGGCACTTTTCTGCTTCGCAGCTAGGCTAGGACAGAAACCAGTTAGGGAACTGCTGGTGTTGTATAGAGCAAACTGTTTTTCAATTGCCAGCTATCGAGATGGGGTTTGGGGGTCTGTCAAAATTCCAAGCTCCAAGCCATGGAGAATGCCTTTCTTAGAAGGCTTCCCATGGTACCCCAAGGGACTTCAACCTCTTTTTGTCACTCCGAGGTGGGTTTGAATTACCTGGAAGATTGCATTGGTCCTGCTCCCCTACTTCTATGGGTCAAAATCTGGTCTACTCCTGAATTAGAGTTTTCTAAGCAAATTGTATTTGACTGTTTGTCCTTGTGTAATTTTGTGAAAATCCCATGGTTATGCTATGTCAAACATGTTCTTGATGCTCTAGGCCCTACTGATGTAGTTAATAATCCATCTCATATTTCACCTGCAGCCAAAGCTCAAATTAAGGCCGTTTATCTGGAAAGGGCATTGGCTAGACATCAGAGATTCACACCCCGGCAATTATGCCTGAACACTAGTTTTACTCATGCCACTTTCCTTCCAGTAATGCAGCTTTATCTGTCGTATATTTTAAAACCCCAGTATAGGTTTTATTTAACCAAATTTCGTTTCTAGTGGCTTTCCCTATTTAAGGAGGGTGGTTGAAAGATCTTCATCCATGCCCCTGTAATAGCATATCTATACAACCTACAGTTGCACTTTATCATCAGGTGAGAAGAACTTTTTACTTCGCTTACTGAGATTGCAGAGGCACATTTCATTTCAGAATGGTTTTAGACTTCTGTATTCACTGGAATCTGTCAAGCTGTTCTTAATTTTATAAGGGGGCTCTTTCCATTAGGAAACGTTATGGCTAATTGATGTTCGGTTCTGTTAGCCGATTAATTGACATATGGCTGCGAATACTATTTGTCAATATGCACAATGCACTTTCCTTTTAATGACTGTTAGTAAATTTGAAGTAACTTTATTGACTTTTTAGCCCTAATCTACCTTACTTTGAAATTGGTGTCGTAATGTATTTGTTCATGTGTCTGCTTTTTTGATTCATAAAACATCGAATAAAGCTTTTATGACTGACTGACTAAAGTCCAGGAAAGAAATAGCAAATGCTTCATATTCATTCTTACCAAGATTTCCTAGCTGAAGGGTGTAATGTAAAACAGCAATTTATTTTTGGGTCAAGAATTCCAGACTTTCACATCTCCTTCCTTTACCTGCACTTTTCTGAAGGTTCATCACCACTGTGGCGAGCTCCGTTGCCACAGTATGCCTTCCTTTCCTATTTCGTGAGTGCTTTTCTACATCTAGACCGACCTACTTACGGCACACCATATTATATACTCCTATCCTGCCCTTACGCTTTAGGGGCAATAATAACTAGCCACGCCTTTACGTCACAGGAACCTTCAAGTGAGTTTAAAAAAAAAAAAAAAAAAAAAAAAATACATAAATCCCTTCTCGGCAGCAGTTTACTTCAAGTCCAGGACCGTCTGCTGCGTCGGTGACAGTAAATCCCCCGGTGCGTGAAGCGAACGCACGTAACCGCAACCAAAGCTCTGCTTCCTGTTTTTCACTCGCCTGAACTGAATAATCATGGACATACTGCAGGACACGCGCCCGTTGCCCCGCTCTCTCCCTCGGTCCCCTGCGAGCCTCCTTCGCTGACTGCTGCCATGGTCGAGCCCCAGAAAACCCTCAAGGGCTGCAGCCTTTCGAGATATCAAAGAGGGCAGGAGAGCGCGGCGCGACGCCGGGCTACCCGAGGAGTCCACGGAGTGACTGACACCTGGGACATGGAGGAGAGCGCTTGGTGGCAATCCCACAAGCATGTGTGCCTTGCTGCTAACAATAAGCATTTTAAACAACCATTGTTAATGCAATTTTGGAAGAAATTGCCATTTGCAATTGCAGTGCAGACACAACCCAAAGTCTAAAACTAATCCTGCAGGATTTTGTAAATGAAAAGATGACAGCAGGGCACAAGTCTTAAAAAAAGGAAGTGGGGGGACTAACCTAGTTAGACAGTATGCAAGTGACATCACGGCGCACAACATCATGGTGCGTGACATCACAGCGCGCTACAACCCGGCGCACGATATCATGGCGCATGACATCACACATGCCATCACAGGATTTGACATCATAGAAAGTGGCATCACAAGCCACGACTTTACAGGAAGTGGCATCACAAGAAGTGACATCAGATCTAAAGCCTTCACATATATGTTTAGCAGGTCTATCATGTGTACGTTTGAGCGCATTGCGAGGATAATAGCACAGTGAGCTATGGAAGATGAAATGTGACTTCTACACCTTGCAATCCCCCAGTTTTATGTAACACATCCTGTACATTCATTTACAAACTTATATAATTTATTGTACATGTAATATGCACGAGTTGATGTAAAGCGCTCTGACACCCTGCATTGGGATGAGTAGGGCTATACAAGAAAAAATAGTGGTACTTAAATTATTTCAACGCCTCCTCAGGTGTAGTAAGCTCTATATAAATGCAATTTGCTTTGTGTAAATACTGGGAAAGACCAACACATCTGACATTCTTACAGTGCATGCATATCTCCTAAACAGGGACTGAGCAAAGTGAAAAGCTGCCTCTCTTAAGTATGCATGAAGTGCTAGCAAGGTGTGAACCTTTGTTTCCTCTCCGCTTCATTTGCATCAGGTGTGAGGCTCCTGACTGCTCCCAGCCAAGAGACTGGAACAAAAGGAGGCCTGATGACCCCTCAAATTCGGCCTTTGTTATGGGCCCAGCAGGAGTCTTAAATAAGAAAGCCCGGTCCCTGCCTGCACTTTGTTGCTTGTTGCAGATGGAAAGCAGACAAGGTGCAGACGCTGCTGAAAGTGTCCCGGTGTTTGGAAATTACACTGGGACGAGTTCAGCACATTATTCAGTGGAGCCCAAATTCTTGGCAGGGTGGACGGTGTTCACCCTGAGAAAATAGTGGGTGGACGCCGTTCAGTAGTTCCTGACAAATTCAAAAAATAGAGGTCGGAAAATCAGTTTCCCATAGGAAACTTTAGACACGGCTACAGCCCGAACTGCTGAACGGAATTACACCAAATTTGGCAAAAAGGTAGTGCTTGGTTCAGAAGCGTCCTTTTTTTTAAATGGTGTAAATCCGTTCAGTAGTTGCTGAGAAATTCAAAAAAGAAAAGTTTCGATATCTAGGGACGCGGTGGATTCGCGAACCCTCCCGACCACGAGCTTCACTGCGATTGGCTGCCAACACTCCAAACCAGGAAGTGTTGGCAGCCATCTTGTGACTCGGTAGAACCGAGTCACAAGAAAACAGTGAAACAAGCTTGAAAAACAAGTAAAGGGGGCAGGGTAGAAACACCCTGACCCCTAGGCCTGCTCAGGGGGTCCCACAAGGACCCCCAGGGCCCAAAAAAGCATTTTTTTTAAAAATTTCGGCGGAATTCGCGTTAGGTGCGCGAATCCCGCCGAAATTTTTAAAAAAATGAAGCGCGGGCTCCCCCGCTTCATTTAAATGAGGCCCCCGGGTGGGCCAGGTCCCGGGGGCATTCCTAATAAAATAATAGCGGGGGCCCGCGGGGGCCCCCGCAGCCCCGGAGACCACCACCTCCCCGGGGCTTTGCACATTAAATGCGGGAGGCACGCTGCCCCCCCGCAGCCCCGGGGACCCCCACCTCCCCGGGGCTGTAAAAAAAAAAGCGTGGGGGGGTCCCAATCCCCCCCACGCTGCCCCGGGGACCGCCACCTCCCCGGGGCTCTATTTTTTATTTTGAAAAAATGTGTGGGGGGGCTTGAGCCCCCCACACGCCCCGGGGACCACCACCTCCCCGGGGCACTCTATATTTAAATTCGGGGGTCCGTTACGGACCCCCATGCCCCGGGGACCACCACCTGGGAGGGGGGCCGCGCGACCCCCTCCTGGAGCCCTCGATGGCCCTGGGGACCGCCACCCCCAGGGCCGGCTCCTGCAGTGTCCCAGGGTGCCCACCCGGGACACTGCTGTTTGCAATGACAGGGCGGGAGCCCTGTGGCTCCCGCCCTGTCATTGCAAACTCTGCTTTGCTTCATTGAAGCGAGAGCAGGGAAACCTGCTCTCGCTTCAATGAAGCTAGCAAATTGCTTTCCACAAGGGAAGCTGCATGTCAGCAGCTCTCCTTGTGGAAAAGCAATGCCGGCTCCCGCAGGAGGCGGGGAGCCGGCGGGACCGTGGGGGCATTGGGGCTCCCCCCTCGATCCCCAACGGACAGGCCAGGCCCCGGGGGATGGGGTCCCCGGGGCCAGAAGTGGCCCAGGAGGGGGGCCACGCAGCCCCCCTCCCCAGTAAGTAATAAAAAACAAAAACAAAGGCCGGCTTTGGGGGATGGGGTCCCCGGGGCCATAATTGGCCATAGGAGGGGGGCCACGCGGCCCCCCCTCCAAACATTAAAAAGAAAGGAATACAATTCTGGCCATGCCCTGGGGGATGGGGTCCCCGGGGCCGAAATTGGCCTCGGGAGGGGGGCCACGCGGCCCCCTTCCCGATTAAATTTTTTTTTTTAATGAAAAAGGGGTCAGGCCCTGGGGGATGGGGTCCCCAGGGCCCCAAAAATTAGAAAAGAAGGGGGGCCACACAGCCCCCCTTCTGAAAAAAGCAACAAAAAAAAAAAGCCGGCATCGCGCCGAGGCCCCGCCCCCTCCCTGAAGCACTCTGCAAACGCGCCCCCTGGTGCGTTGTAAGTTGGGGAATTAATTCCCCTTCAATACTGGGGGTCCCTGGGGGCCAACTAGCCCACTAGGTACCTCCAGTATTCGCCACAGGGCTGCGTTGCAGAGAGGTGGTTTGAGGCCACGCCCCTTTTTACACCTCTCTGCAACGCAGCTCTGTGGCGCTTACTGGAGGTACCTGGTGGGTTCGTTGGCCCCCAGGGACCCTCAGGATTCAAGGGGACTTAATCTTCCAAGTTACAACGCGCCAGGGGGCGCGTTTACACAGTGGTGCAGGGAGGGGGCGGGGCCTGATATGGCAAGTGTGCAAACGCGCCCCCTGGCGCGTTGTAACTTGGGGGATTACGTCCCCTTCAATCCTGAGGGTCTCTGGGGGCCAACTAGCCCACCAGGTACCTCCAGTAAGCGCCACAGAGCTGCTTTGCAGAGAGGTGTAAAAAGGGGCGTGGCCTCGGACCACCTCTCTGCAACGCAGCCTTGTGGCGCTTACTGGCGGTACCTGGTGGGCTAGTTGGGCCCCAGGGACCCTCAGGACTTAAGGGGAATTAATCCCCCAATTTACAACGCGCCAGGGGGCGCGTTTGCACAGTGGTGCAGGGAGGGGGCGGGGCCTAACAAAACAAGTGTGCAAATGTGCCCCCTGGCGCATTGTAAATTGGGGGATTAAGTCACGTTCAATCCTGAAGGTCTCTAAGGGCCAACTAGCCCACCAGGTACCTCCAGTAAGTGCCACAGAGCTGCGTTGCAGAGATGTGGTCCGAGGCCACGCCCCTTTTTACACCACTCTGCAACGCAGCTCTGTGGCGCTTACTGGAGGTACCTGGTGGGCTAGGTGGCCCCCAGGGACCCTCAGGATTCAAGGGGACTAAATAGGGACATTATAGATAAAAACTAGCATTTAAAAAACCTTTGAAATTCACTGAAAAAACCGTAGGTTTGAGGCACGTTATAGTTAGAAATTAGCATTTAAAAAACCTTAGAAATTCACTGAAAAAACCATAGGTTTCAGGGATGTTATAGTTAGTTGGAGATTTCACTCGTACAAAACTAGAGAAATTCCACCGTTATAGTTAGTTCAGCTAACTATAACTCGCGCCCCCACAATGCACTGCTTATGACGTCACATATTACATCATTCATGACATGGTCAGTGACATCACTGATGACATCTCAAATGACATCACTGATGACATCATCCACATGACTGTGTGTTTCTTTAAAGTTTAAATATGTATTATATATATGCCAAGGTGTATTGAAGAATGAGTGGGTGTATAAGTGTCTGGATGGAGGATTTAGTAGGTGCGTGACTGACTGTTTAAGTGAGTGATTACATGTGTCTTACTGAATGCATGGGAGAGTTGGAGTATATAAATGACTATACGTGAGAGTCAGTGATTGTGAGAGTGGCTGTATGGATGAGTGTGTACATGTATCAGTGATTGTATAAGAGAGTAAGTATGCGTTTGTTTCTGTTTGAATAAGTGATGTGGTGTGTGTATAACTGTATAGGTGAGTAAATGGAAGTGTGATTGATTCTTTGCATGACTGACTAGGTGTGGAGTAACTATATGGATGAGTGACGGTGTGTGAGTGTCTGTATAGATATGTGACTGCATATGCTAGTGCCGTATTGATGGTAGACTGCATATATGAGTGACTGTATGGGTGAATGAGTGGATGTATGTGTAGACCTAGGAATCATTGAGTGCGTATGTAGTAACTGGTATTGGTGTGTCTATGGTTTCGCAAATGGTAATCTGTATTTTAGAGTGGGTGTATCAAAGGTTATATTAGGGTGTGAGGAGGTGCATCAGATTATCACGTGGATGATGTCATCAGTGATGTCATCAGTGATGTCATTTGAGATGTCATCAGTGATGTCATCAGTGATGTCACTGACCATGTCATGAATGATGTAATATGTGACGTCATCAGCAGTGCATTGCGGGGGCTAGAGTTATAGTTAGCTGAACTAACTATAACGGTGGAATATCTCTGGTTTTGTACGAGTGAAATTTCCAACTAACTATAACGTCCCTGAAACCTATGGTTTTTTCAGTGAATATATATATATATATATATATATATATATATATATATATTATCTACTGGCGGTCGCCAGTAGATAGTTATAGTTACAACCTATTATCCATAGGAAATCCGCGACATTCTATTTGCAATAACGTTGGCGCCGGTTGACGAATCTTCGCGAAAGCTTCCAACTTGTTGGGGCGCTCCGGTCCGCTCCTACCCTGAAAGTCTCGGGGTGATACGTCAAGCGGGGGCCGAGAAAAAGGGGGTCCCAAAACGCGTTTTCCCCATTCATTTTTCCATAGGAACCTTTAGTCGCAGCTACAGCCCGAACTGCTGAACGGAATTACCCCAAATTTGGCAAAGAGGTAGCCCTTGGTTCAGACTGGTGCCTTTTGCTAAAATGGTGTAAATCCGTTCAGTAGTTCCTGAGAAATTCACAATTAAAATCACATATATATCTATGGGCGCGTCGGATCCGCGTACCCTCCCGATCACGAGCTGCATGCTAATTGGCTGTCAACACTCCAAATCAAGAAGTGTTGGCAGCCATTTTATCCTCGGTAGAACCGAGGGACAGAAACAAGTGCGCAAAGCGCAAAGGGAGCAGGGTAGAAACACCCTGACCCCTAGGTCTGCTCAGGGGGACCCACAAGGACCCCCTGGGCAGAAAAAGATATATTTTTTTTTTAAATCGGCGGGATGCGCTTAGGGTGCGCGTATCCCGCCGAGGAAAAAAAAGAAACAAGTGCGCAAAACGCACAAAGGGGGCAGGGTAGAAACACCCTAACCCCCTAGGCCTGCTCAGGGGTCCCACAAGGACCCCTGGGCAAAAAAGCATTTTTTTTTTTTTTTTAAATCGGCAGGATGCGCTCAGGGTGCGCGAATCCTGCCGAAAAAAAATCGAAGCGCGGTCTCCCGCGCTTCGATGCTAGTGGCCCCGGGTGGCCCAAGTCCCGGGGGCATGGTGGGGGGGATAATTTAATGTGTGGGGGCCTCAAAGGGCCCCCAAGCCCGAGGACCGCCACCCCACGGGGCTTTTTAAAAAAATGGTGCGGGAGGGCTCTGAGCCCTCCCGCAGCCCCGAGGACCACCACCTCCCCGGGGCTTTTTTTAAATTAATAATAAAACCAGTGTGGGGGGCTCCAGCCCCCCACACGCCCGGAGACCGCCACCTCCCCGGGGCACTAAACATTTTAATATGGGGGTCCGTTACGGACCCCGAGAGCCCGGGGACCACCACCTCCCCGGGGCTGTGTAAAGAATGGGAGGGGGGCCGCGCGGCCCCCTCCTGGAGCCCTTGATGGCCCTGGGGACCGCCACCCCCCAGGGCTGGCTCCTGCAGTGTCCCGGGGTGCCTACCCCGGGACACTGTAGTTTGCTATGGCAGGACGGGAGCATCGCGGCTCCCGTCCTGCCATAGCAAACTGCTTTGGATATTGGAAGAGAGAGCAGGGAAACCTGCTCTCGCTCCAATATCCAAAGCGATTGCTTTCCACATGGGGAGCAGCATGTCAGCTGCTCCCCATGTGGAACTAGCAATGCCGGCTCCCAAGGGACGTGGGGAGCCGGCGGGACTGTGGGGGGATTGGGGACCCCCCACAGTCCCCAACGGAGAGGAGCCAGCCCGGGGGATGGGGTCCCCGGGGCAAGTAGTGGCCCAGGAGGGGGGCCACGCGGCCCCCTCTCCAAAAATGTAAAAAAAAATGTTACAAAAAAATGGAAAGGCCGGCCCCGGGGATGGGGTCCCCGGGGCCTTAAAATGGCCAGAGGAGGGGGGCCACGCTGCCCCCTCAAAATAATAAATATAGAGGCCATGCCCCGGGGGATGGGGTCCCCGGGGCCAATACAGGCCCAGGGAAGGGGGGCCACGCGGCCCCCTTCCCGTTTTTTTTTTTTGTAATTTAAAAAGGGGTAAGGCCCTGGGGGATGGGGTCCCCAGGGCCCAAAAAGAAAAAGGAAGGGGGCCACACAGCCCCCTTCAGAGACAAAAAAACAAAACAAAAAAAAAACGATCGGGCCCGCAGGCCCCGCCCCTTCCTTCACCACTCTGCAAACGCGCCCCCTGGCGCGTTTGCAGAGAGGACGAATTCCCCTTGAATACTGGGGGTCCCTGGGGGCCAACTAGCCCACCAGGAACCTCCAATATGCGCCAGGGGCTGCGTTGCAGAGACGTGTAGAGAGGCCACACCCCTTTTTACACCTCTCTGCAACGCAGCTCTGTGGCGCTTTGGAAGGTATATGGTGGGCTAGTTGGACTCCGGGGACCCTCAGGATTCAAGGGGACTTAATCCCCAACTTAAAACGCGCCACGGGGCGCGTTTGCACAGTGGTGAAGGGAGGGCGGGGCTTCAGGTGACATGTGTGCAAACAGGCCCCGTGGCGCGTTTTAAGATGGGGAATTAAATCCCCTTCAATCCTGAGGGTCCCTGGGGGCCAACTAGCCCAACAGGTACATCCAGAAAGCGCCACAGAGCTGCGTTGCAGAGAGGTGTAAAAAGGGTGTGGCCTCTCTACACGTCTCTGCAACGCAGCCCCCTGGCGCATATTGGAGGTTCCTGGTGGGCTAGTTGGCCCCTAGGGACCCTCAGGATTCAAGGGACTTAATCCCCCAACTTAAAACGAGCAACGGGGCGCGTTTGCACAGATGTCACCTCAGGCCCCGCCCCCTCCCTTCACCATTGTGCAAATATTCCTCTAAAATCAGCCGAAATACGAATTCCGATTTACTCACCTGTTATCAGGAGAGACCTCAGTGCTGTATCTTTCAGCCCAGTACTGGTCCTGAAAAGTAATTCTAACCATACTTACCAGTAACTTGAATTTCCTTCCATAGGCTAACATTGACTGGTTTCACTTGGAAATTCTTCTAAGTGTGGAGTTTTGGAACTTTAAAATATTCCTCTAAAATCAGCCGAAATACGAATTCCGATTTACTCACCTGTTATCAGGAGAGACCTCAGTGCTGCATCTTTCAGCCCAGTACTGGTCCTGAAAAGTAATTTTAACCGTACTTACCGGTAACTTGAATTTCCTTCATAGGCTAACATTGACTGGTTTCACTTGGAAATTCTTCTAAGTGTGGAGTTTTGGAACTTTAAAATATTCCTCTAAAATCAGCCGAAATACGAATTCCGATTTACTCACCTGTTATCAGGAGAGACCTCAGTGCTGTATCTTTCAGCCCAGTACTGGTCCTGAAAAGTAATTTTAACCGTACTTACCAGTAACTTGAATTTTCTTCCATAGGCTAACATTGACTGGTTTCACTTGGAAATTCTTCAAAGTGTGGAGTTTTGGAACTTTAAAATATTCCTCTAAAATCAGCCGGAATACGAATTCCGATTTACTCACCTGTTATCAGGAGAGACCTCAGTGCTGCATCTTTCAGCCCAGTACTGGTCCTGAAAAGTAATTTTAACCGTACTTACCGGTAACTTGAATTTCCTTCATAGGCTAACATTGACTGGTTTCACTTGGAAATTCTTCTAAGTGTGGAGTTTTGGAACTTTAAAATATTCCTCTAAAATCAGCCGAAATACGAATTCCGATTTACTCACCTGTTATCAGGAGAGACCTCAGTGCTGCATCTTTCAGCCCAGTACTGATCCTGAAAAGTAATTTTAACCGTACTTACCGGTAACTTGAATTTCCTTCATAGGCTAACATTGACTGGTTTCACTTGGAAATTCTTCTAAGTGTGGAGTTTTGGAACTTTAAAATATTCCTCTAAAATCAGCCGAAATACGAATTCCGATTTACTCACCTGTTATCAGGAGAGACCTCAGTGCTGCATCTTTCAGCCCAGTACTGATCCTCAAAAGTAATTTTAACCGTACTTACCGGTAACTTGAATTTCCTTCATAGGCTAAGATTGACTGGTTTTCAGCAAAAAGTTTCAAAGTGTTGATTTTCACAAACTACAAATATTCCTTAAAAATCGCCTGTATGACTTAAACGCATTCTTTCAACTGTTTACAGGAGATGCACCAGTGCTGGATCCAGGATCCAACACTGAGTAAGAAAAAGTAACGATAACAGTTTTTACCTGCTAAGTGAATTTCCTTCCATAGGATAACATTGGTGATTCTATGAGAAAAAGTTTCTAAGTGTCAACTTTTAAAATACAATAATATTCCTTAAAAATCACGACTGTAACCAAAACGCTTTTACTCAACTGTTTACAGGAGATGTACCAGGACTGAATCTAGGATCCAGTCCTGTGGTTACAAAAGTAATCCATAAAGTAACTAATTGCATTTAACTAGAAATTCACATTGAGCTGAATGTTGCATTGTGTTTGAAAATGTGTTGCCCATTGCAACAACTGTAACTACTGCACTTAAAAGTCTATTGCCTATCTGCAAAGTATTTAAACTAAAGTAATTCATTCTGAGAAAGTATTTTTTGTAATGTAATGTATAATGTAATTACAATGTAATTTAAAAAATAAAATATGTAAAAAAAATTGTTTCTAAAAATGTAGTAAATCAGTATGAAAAAAATTAATATAACAATTAATACATTTAAAAATTGTCATTTACAAAACCTTTGAAATTCACTGAAAAAACCGTAGGTTTCAGGCACGTTATAGTTAGAAATTAGCATTTAAAAAACCTTTGAAATTCACTGAAAAAACCATAGGTTTCAGACACGTTATAGTTACAAATTAGCATTTAAAAAACCTTTGAAATTCACTGAAAAAACCATAGGTTTCAGACACGTTATAGTTACAAATTAGCATTTAAAAAACCTTTGAAATTCACTGAAAAAACCATAGGTTTCAGACACGTTATAGTTACAAATTAGCATTTAAAAAACCTTTGGAATTCACTGAAAAAACCATAGGTTTTAGGGACAGTTATAGTTACTTGGACATTGCACTCGTACAAAACCCGTGAAATTCCCCGTTATAGTTAGTTCAGCTAACTATAACTCGCGCCCCGCAATGCACTGCTGATGACGTCACATATTACATCACTCATGACATGGTCAGTGACATCACTGATGACATCACTGATGACATCTCAAATGACATCACTGATGACATCATCCACGTGATAATCTGATGCACCTCCTCACACCCTAATATAACCTTTGATACACCCACTCTAAATTACAGACTGCCATTCGCAAAACCATAGACACTCCAACACCAATAACTACATACCCACTCACTGATTCTTAGGTCTACACACACACATCCACTCACTCACCCGTACAGTCACTCATACTTACGGTCACTCAGTACAGGACTATCATATGCACTCTTACTCCTATATAGACACTCAAACAACGCCACTCATCCATAGAGATACTCACACACCTAGTCAGTCATGCAAATAATTAAACACACTGCCATTTACTCACCTATACAGTTATACACACACCAGCTCACTTACTCATACAAATAGTAGCACATTGTTACGCTCTTATACAATCACTGATACAAGCACACAATCATCCATACAGCCACTATCACAATCACTCACTCTTGCTTATAGCTATTTATATATTCCAACACACATATATACTGCCTTTCACATATGTAGTTACTCACACATGTACCACTGGGACATACATTCACTCACTAACACACTCTTACACACACTTACCCACCCATACAGTCTATCACAGATGCACTCTTGAAACCATCCACCCAGTGAATCACCCACTCACACATCTATGCACAGAGTTGCACACACCCTCCCACACAAACACTCAGGCACCCATACAGATACTCAGACAAGCATTCAATAACTCATATAGACACTCATTTAGCTATTCACAAACACATGCAGCCACTTACACAGCAACAGACAGACGGATACAGACATTCACCCAGTTTAGTCACTAACCCATGCATTCAGTAAGATACGTTAAATCACTCACTTATAGAGTCAGTCACGCACCTACTAAATCATCCATACAGACACTTACACACCCACTCATTCTTCAATACGTCTTTTCCTATATATTTTAAAAATATTTAAACTTTACAGAAACACACAGTCACTGGATGATGTCATCAGTGATGTCATTTGAGATGTCATCAGTGATGTCATCAGTGATGTCACTGACCATGTCATGAGTGATGTAATATGTGACGTCATCAGCAGTGCATTGCGGGGGCGCGAGTTATAGTTAGCTGAACTAACTATAACGGGGGAATTTCACGGGTTTTGTACGAGTGCAATGTCCAAGTAACTATAACTGTCCCTAAAACCTATGGTTTTTTCAGTGAATATATATATATATATACATATATACGTATATATGTTGTGTGTGTGTGTATATATATATATATATATATATATATATATACACACGCACAACAAGTACCATTACACCTACAGCAAGCCAGAACTATTGGCTTTGCCAATGGTTGTTAGTCGCGTAATATAAACAAGCATTTGCAATGCAATAGGTCTCGCATTTGCGATAGTTTAAGCTATTGGCATTGTAAATGACAATGCCTTTTATTTATCTGTTTTGCTAATTAACACATAAATAAAAGGCATTGTCATTTACAATGCCAATAGCTCAAACTCTTGTAAATGCGAGAATTATTCAAAGATGGGGCCACCATTGTCCTGGCTGCTCAGAACGGTAAAGCACACATGGCACGCTGATGTTGCAGGAAAGCATGTCGTGCCTGCAGTAGAAGAAACTCATTAAAGAAAATAGGGCTTACAGACTTAAAAAGACATACCGTGTAACAGCCGAAGTAAAAGGGCCAGTCCTCATGGGAGGTTACAAATGAAGACAAGGCGGTACTAAGGAGAGATTAACAAGCCTGTTAATGAATCAGAAGCCAGCATTTACGAAGGGCAATGACACAAGCCAATGACAAATATGGGCGGAGAGGGGCGGGGCTTTTATTCCATACTCCAATACAGTATGCCGCAGAGCAGCGCATGCACTGCCCAGGCTCGACCTAAAAAACAGCAACTATGGCTCAGTTGCATACAATATTTAAAATGCTTCAGTTCTGAAATGATGAAACTGAAAGTACTATAACGAGTCTCTTTGAAGTAACATCAGAGGCAGTGAAGGCTGCCACTGCTGCAGAGTTAAATTTTAGTTTTTTCCACCGGTTGTGAAGGCAAAAATGCAGAACCCCATAGGGACTTGTCTCAGCACCTGCTTTTTAGTACTGCCGGTGCTGAGCACCGGCAGGACCCGGCCCACTTAAAGCTCTGATGACAGTACAATATTAGTGTGATGTGAGTTTTTGGGTTAAGGTGCAATCCATATTTATGAAGCTGGTTTGGTACAGTAGATGACATGAAGATTGCCTGTTCGAGAAAATGGCTTCCTTTCTACAACTTCCATCCCATATCAGAGAGCGTCCCCATCCTCTGTAGCATTCAAAGTACAGAAAAACTGGCCCCTATTGCCTGAAGTGAACAAACTTTGCGAGCATGTCTGACAAAACCCATATTTATGTGTATATATACGAATGTATACATTATTTATATTTTGCTATTATAAAAAAAAAACCTTTCCGTCCTTCCCATCCCTTCTCCCTCTGACTCATCCCAAACATTCTAACTACTGTGAACTCCCAAACATTCTTCTCAAACATTCACCCCTCCTTTTAGCCATGCCACCTAACTAACAAGCACACATGACCACAAGAAATCAAGAGCACAATCCGAACACAAATATTACACAAGAGAAAAAAAAATTGTACTGACCTACTAATTGCTAATCTTAGGTTCCGGAGTAGCGTGCTACTTGCAGCAAAAAGCGCTCCAATGCCTCGTCATGGGTCGTAGGTGCTATATCAATAGATTTACAATTTACTATAACGCTGTGTGGAAGAGTCCTCCCTCCTCAATTTATTTTTACAAAATGTTTCTAAGCAGTTCATTTTACAGAACAATTTTCCGAACACTTTGGAGAAGTGTAGGTTTTACAGTAGTTCTAAAATTGAACACGTATGTCAACATTTCAGTCTTTTTTCTATATCTTCATTAAGTGGAAGGAAAGGGTCAATACTTTAGAGAGTTGATCAGTACACAGAATCATTATTTCACTGCTAAAGCGAGTCATTTAAATGACCACCAAAAAACTGCTAACCTAATTAACACAAGCTGCGCAGCACACAATTAACTGTACATCACTAAAAACTCACTTGCATTTTATGCCTCTACTCCCACCAGAAAGAGAGGACATCAGAGCCAGTACTATGTTGAGACCATTGTGTGCAGCTGCATTACAGGGTTATGACAAATGGCCACATGAGGGTGCAATAAAAGTACTAAACTTTGTCAAAAGTGTAAATTACTCAAAAGTGTAAGGTACCTTTGTGAATCAGTCTCTCAGAGGCATATTTATTAAGAAATCAAGTAGCGACGCATGCCACTTTGCTGCGCTGCGTGATAGGGAAAGGGCAGGAATGCGCCATACTTAACAATATGCAGCATATTTCTGACATTTCCCAGCGGTGGCGCACAATGTGCTTCCTAGCGCCAATGCAGGCACCCTTACACTATGGTGCAAGGGTGCCTGCACTGTAAGCAGGATTGTTTTGTGCAGGAAGGGACACCTTCCTGCACAAAAACAATCCCCTGGAGCATTTGCCTCTTTCTATGTGTGCTACAGAATGTAGCACACATAGTAAGGGAAAAGAAACAAGGGAAAAAAACATATTTCTACTATTTCAGAGAGAACGGCTTCCACAGCAACAGAATGTCAAATGTGTCAAATGCAGTCTTCTCTGTGTATGGTCTCAAGTAGTTCCAAGTCAGACTAAGAGTTCACCAAGCCGTATTGTATGCATGTGTTGGAAATTTAGCCTCTCCACAGGGTCACCCCATATTTTTCGCCTTTTGCTGAACCGTATTTTTGCTGGTTGCAGAACTCCGTACACTTTACCCCTGCTAACCAGAGGTAAAGTGCCCGTGCTCCCCCTTTCAAGATAATGAAATTGGCATATCCATAATTGGCATCTTTAACTCACCTAAGAGTCCCTAGTTTAAGGTACCCAAAGTGTACCCAGACCTGTAAGTTAAATGTCACCAGTGGGCTTTAGCACCCATTGTGCCACCCACTGCAGTGACAATGCAAACATACAAATCCTTTAAAAGGTCCTGCCCACTTTAGGCCTGCTCACCAATGCCTTCAGTACACCTCTATATATAATCAATTGGAGGAGAATTTTACACTTGTTAACGGTAGGGCCAACAATACCTCTCACAAGTCAAAGGTTTGTAGTGTGGAGTGTATGTTTCTCAATGTATATGTTATACTATTGGAAAAAATGGTAGCACGACAATTGTTTAGTAGAAAGGAAAAGAATGATATTTGTTTAAGGACATATACATTAAATATAACAAAGAGAAAATCTTCAATTTGGATATTTGTTGAAAGAACATTTACTGTCCATAATCAGTGCTAAAGTGCCATAGTGATGTTTCATACAATTGTCCAGGGTATCAATTTGTACTTAGATATGAATGATACAATTCTTGTTGTATCACTGTGATAAATCCTGACTCAAATTTCCAAAGTGTTATACACTTTTGATCCTGATGCAGTCCAGTTATCAAGGGTGTGACACTTTTTTCCGAAGTGGTAAACACTTTTGATCCTGATGCAGCCAACACATGTTTCGCCTCTTAGTAAGGCACGCAAGCCTGTGGCTTTCTCAAGACTTTGTCTTTTTTTCCTTTTTCGAATATTTTTGGGTTGGATTTAGGTTTCAAAAAGAGCCATTTTCTGTGATCCTCTGTCTTCCTGATGCTGTTTTTACTTTGTATTATAGGTCGGCCTTGGGCATAATGCCCATTGAGATCCCGTCTCTGTGGTCCTGTCGGAGCACAAATGTGTGCCTGCAGATCTGCCATGTGTATCCTGGCTGTGCAGGTTTAAACTGCAAATAGGAGCTGTCAAAATAACCCCTTCTGATATGCCTAAACCTTCCTTTTAAATATTAATAAATCACCCCAAGCTGGCCATACTGCTCATAAGGCAGGACACATAGTATTTATAACTAAGACATGTAGAAGTTTAATGTTAAACATGTCCTTACAGTGAAAAGGCCCAAAGAGCTATTTTCACTGTAGCGGGGTTGGCTGTTCCATAGGAAAGCATTGGGATACAACATTACATTTAATATAGTTCTCCAGCTAGGAAACACCTGCTAAGTTAATTGTTTGACTTTTTGAAATATTTATTACAAGCCCAATTCACTGGGGAAGTTGGATTTGTAATAAATATTTTGGCAATAGTACTTTAAAAAAAAGTTAGCTTTTCACTGCCTAAAGCCCCTGGAAGCCCATTTGGATGAGCTTCAACTGTCACCTTGAATAGCGCCTTTGATGAGGTGTGAGCTTGCTCCCAGATGTGCTGGGTGTGGGAGGGGTTCTGTTCCTCTGGCAGGCCAACCATCTTGGTTGTGCCTAGGAACCTAATTAGCTTCAAAGAAGTCTACCCTGTCACAGACAGATCTAAATAACACCTGGGCCTGCCCCCTCCTTTGTCCCTCTAGTCAGCCAGGCATCAATTCTAGTGGGAAAGGAGCTGGCTCCAGAAGGTTGCTTGTTTCCCTGGCCACACCTCTAGGGTGGGCAGAAGAGGTCTGCACAGAGAAAGAATGGTTCTGCCTTGGCTTTAGGTAGAGAGGGGCATTGTAGGACTGTTGAAGTAAGGCACACAGGACATGCTGCAAAAATGGATAGGGTTACTCCTGGGAACCTTTACCCCACTGGTTAAGATGTTGCCAGGTGTTGTCCCCAACCTCAGACTAGTGCCAGGCATAAATGTGGCACACACAGTACACTCCTAAGAACACTTTCTGGGCCGGGGGAAGAGCAGAGGAGGACTGGACCTGCTTTCTGTGACCTCAGAAGAGCCCTGGCGACTGGACCTGCTCTCCGTCTAGTACCTAGGACAAAGAAGTGGACTCCAAGGGTCATTAGGCTTACCTCCTATTCCATATACAGTGGCACAACAAGCTAAAAGAAGCCTTTTCTGCGACTGCCCAACTGACTAGATCCAACTGGACCTGCCCTGGACCCTGCTCCTGGCCTCTACTAGAGTGAATCTTGATGCCCAAACACTGTCCCCAAAGTCCTGGAACCTTGGCTCGTGTCAGAATGCACTCTTCCTAACTTTCCTGAAACCTGGGACGCAGAAATATTTTGGTTTCAAAGACCAGGATCAACCTGCCAAGCTGATCCTATGAAGGTGCTTTGCTGCCAGGCTAAAGATTCAGGTGTCTCCTGCTTGGAGCTTTTCCGCAGCACAAATCTGATTCAGCTGGACCTCGCGGAGAAGGTATCCAGCCTCCGGGAGTCCTCTTTGGCTACAGCCTGCAGCCTTGCTCTGCTAAAAGAACCCAAAATCCAAAAAAGTGAGGTAGACTGAAGACTGAATGTAGAAATCTTCCCCAGGCAATAGTGCGAAAAGTATCCGGCTGGAAAGAGACCATCTCTGGGTGTGAAATTCAAATTTCTACCACTCGGAGAGTTCCTGCAAAAAGTTAACTGCTTCACTGAGACCTTGTCCAGTTGCTATCCGATGACAAAAGCCCTCTTCGGCCACAACATGCTGCCTTCCCGTGATGAGGATTTTTGACTTCCATTTCAGAGACTATGGACCTGATTCTGATCTTGGCGGATGGGATACTCCATCACAAAGGTGGCGGATATCCCGTCTGCCGTATTACAAGTTCCGTAGGATATAATGGACCTGTATTTTGGTGGACAGGATATTCGTCACGTTTGTGATGGAGTAACCCTGTCTGCTAAGATTGTAATCAGGCCCAATGTCCTCAGGTAAAACTTTTGATGGGGTCAAATATGATTTGTGTATCCAACCCATGCAGCGTTGCGGTGAGCCTTACCTTCCACCTAGGTACCGGTCAAGGTCAACCAGATGACAGCGGTTGACACTTAATGCTTTTTCATGCTATTTTCACATTTAAACGTTAAAAATTCATAACTCCAATTCCCACTATTGGATTTTTGTCCTTTTGGTGTCATTTTATCTATTAAAATTTACTCTAGTTTTGTAAATTGTTGTGGAAGTTTTGTTGTTGTGTTTTCACTTTATTACTGTTTTGGTACTGCATAAATACTTAACACATTGCCTCTAAGTTAAGCCTGCCTGCTCTGTGCCGTAGCTACTATGGGATTGAGCTCAGGTTAATTTAGTGACTTTGTGGATCACCTTGAGAAGGATTGTGATTATCACTTGAGGTGGGTACTCCCCCCATAAATGAATACCCCAATTTCTTACAGTGTGTATGCATGCATGTTGTCAGTGGTGTAGCCAGTGTACTGCAAAGAAGGAAATAGGCCCCCTGGCTGCTGTTTGAACTGTGACCTACAGGAATATTCAGGGTTCAGTGGGCCCCTCAGCCTCTTGTTTCTGGTTTCACTGCACCTGCTTTACCAATTGAAGCTACACCACTGCATGTCGTACTTGTATGAACTTAGCCAAAGGCTCTAGGGCTCAACGCAACATCAAAGGCGAAGATATTGCCAATGAGTGACTGGAGGGGTAGCTGGGTGTTGAGAGAGGAAGTGGACTATTACTGCATTGTGTTGTAGTGTTCTTTAAAGAGTTGCGTCTTGAGCACTTTCCTAAAGTGGAGCAGCATTGTGCAGTCTTGATGGATATTGGGATGTTGTTACAGATCCTGGGTGCATAGATGAAGAATGCAGGTATCCTTGGCTTTTTTGGGTTTCGCCTAGACAGGATGTGTGCTGTTTCTGCGTGACCTTTTGTTTACGTACAGTGGCCTTACAGCCTGCCCATAGCTAACCACTGGTAAGCATCAGCGTTACTCTCATTTGCTTTGCTCCCATTTGTTACTGCATGCGGGCATCATGTCAGCTTTGTGTGTTTGGCCCTCCCCTGGAGCATGGACTAAGTACTGCTCCCGTTTTGGAGCTACTTTTCTTTTGGGTTCAAGCTCTCCATATGAGTGCTTGTATTTTCAGTGTGTCTCCCTTATCCCTGTCCATGTAGATACTATTCACTCCCACCCACCCCTTCTATGTTGCTTTTTATCCTTCCCACCCCTACCCTGTATGCCACTTCACTCTACACCACTCTATTCTACTCTACTCTGCACCACTTTACTCTAAGCCACTGCACTCTACGCCACTCTATTCTTCTCTGTACCACTCTGCGCCGCTGCACTCTACTCTACGACCCTGCACTCTATGCCACTGCACTCTACACCTCTGCACTCTACTCTGCACCACTCTACATCACTGCACTCTATACCACTACACTCTACTCTGCACCACTGTACTTTTCGCCTCTGCACTCTATGCCACTGCACTCTTCTCTGTACCACTCTACTGTACGCCACTGCCCTCTAAGCCACTCTACTCTGCACCACTCCACTCTAGGCCATTGCACTCTAAGCCACTCTACTCTACACCACTCTATTCTTTGCCACTCCCACACCAATCTACACCGTGCCACTCCAGTCCACTCTACTCCACGCTGCTGTTCAACATGTCTAAAAGATATTGGCAAAGCCAATAGCTGTCGCGTAGGCAAAACCGATTGGCTTTGCCAATGCTTGTTCTTTTTTTTGCACTTCTTTATCTTGAGTCTGGTGGTTTCTTGGCTTTGGGTGACCTGAGATTCACACTAGCTGGTAAGCTTGTCTGCCAGAGGGGTGGGGTTGCCGGTGGTAAAGGCTTTGTAGATGGTGCAGCTGTTTTTTTCTTTCCTTTCTCCATTTTGCATTCTAGCATTTATAATAGTTAAAACAAAACTATAGATACTAGATAAAGCCAAACTAGAACTACTATAAAATAGCGAAACTATGAATCCCATAAAAACAATAGTGGATAAGTAACCCATGCTTGACATAGCACACTATGAAAGCACTGCTACGTAATGCTTTTATAAAGCACTTGGATATCTTGTAGATGAGAGCTAATCATGGAATTTATATAAAATGTTGAATTCCACATAAAACAGTCTTCCGCTAAATGTACATGCTGTGCCAGCCTTCGTAGCATCATGCGTAGCTTTCCGAGGATAACCTTGGGAGTCTGATGTTTTTTCTCACAGTGGTTTTCCCGTTCACCAGTTCTCAGCAGAAGCACAAGAAACCCCTGAGCGATGTGTGCTGGACTGTGACTCCCCTGGATGCACCCCTCCTTCCACCATCCTCTGAGTTCTGTCAGCGCCCGTGACAACCTAGACCAAGTCGAGCAGCCCTCTTTCTCTCCCCGCCGCTGCCTCTGCGCACCTTCTCCTGTGATGCTTCATATGGAGAAGGTAGGGATTCCTTGAAAAGTAAAGCAAGAGTCAGAAAAGTGTTTAGTACAAAAACAATCAACCTGCTCGGATGTTTCTTAGCTTTAATGCTCGGTCTCTAAACCCCTGGCACCAGCAGGTCCAACCGGCAGTAAACCAACCGTCTTCAGAATACCTCACATAACATTCTACAATGTGCTAACATCATTCTAAACCCCAATACATTCTATCAGACGTTCCAATGCTTAGCCACTCTGTGCTCTATGAAGCGTAATGCAACACCACACATCCTCCCTCCAAAATAGAATATATATAAAAACTAAAAAAGATTAAGCTACACATGCATAACTAAAGATACATGCATAAGAACAGTTCCTAATAATATGTACACCATTAGGCTACACATACATAACTAAAGGGACACTCATTAGAACAGTTCCTATTAATATATACATACAAGTCCAAAGAACCCATATTCGCTCCGCGGAAGGCATAGTATAGAGAGGAATTTACACCTTAGAATTCACAGGCACAACATAGTCATCAAACCGTTTAGGACCTGGTAGTAGCAGTTGCACCATTCTCCCCATCAAAGTCTCCCCAATTAGTAGAACTGCTGGCATTCCCACAACCTATATTTCCTAACCCTGGCTGACACAGTGGAGTTCATGCGACCTAACCCACCAAGGAACACATCATCGTGACTGGTAGGCATGTCATCTATCCCATCCTCGTCGCCAAAACTGTTAAGTACAATAACAGTTGACACGCTCAGACGTTTCCTGGCTTTAATCCTCGGTCAAAACCCCTGGCACCGGTAGGTACAACCAGCTGTAAACCAACCGTCTTCAGAATACCTCACATAACATTCTACAATGTGCTAACATCATTCTAAACCCCAATACATTCTATCCCCTTGGGGATGATTTGTTGCGCCTAATAAATAAATAAACTAAACTAAATCATACGTTCTAATGCTTACCCACTTTGTGTTCTATGAGGCGTAATGCAACACAACATAAAGCACTATAGAAATGCTACAATGTGTGATCGGGTTAAAAGCTGCCTGTAGTTTGTATTTACAACCCAACTCTCTCAGAAAAGTTCAGTTTCATCTGCAATAAACTTATAGTTGAGTTGTCAACAAGCAAAAAACCATGCTGATCTGAATGTCTCCTGCTCAAAGTTATAGAAAGTAAGTAATTAAATATAGAGTGTATATTTCAACGAGGAATCTCTGGACTCTAGACATTGCCTAAAGAGAGAGCTTACAAATGGATTCTTACACTTCTTTCTAAACGAGTTAATACTTCTTCACAAGATGCAAAGAGTTATAGAGTTTATCCCACCAGTAACCCTTTCTTCGACTACTAAAGTGGACAACAGAAGTGGCTTCTGTAGCAGCAGAATATTGTACATTTTGGCCCTGATTACGAGTTCGTCACTACCTAAATAAATTACGCACGGGCCGGAATTACGAGTTGATGGGTATTAATTAAGGCTTACAGTTTTCCATTTTTGCTGATTTTTACAGATAACTATGGACAGAAAACAATCTACTTCCTGCCTGAATTTATTTTGAAAAGTGGAAAAATACAGCAAATTTAGATTCTTTTGAGTGGCTCTCCTTGTTGTTCTTTATGAATTCCAGACTAACTGCTAAGCATATAGACACTTTGGCGATTTAAAAACAGGATGAGATTCCCTTAAATACTGGCATATGTTAACATATATTTGTATATAATGCTAATATTTATCTGTTGGTGTAGTGTTTTGTTATATTTAGCTGCTTCATTTGCTAAAAGGAGACAGACATCAAAGTATGAGTACTTGTTTATCAGTTATATAAATGTGGAAATATACTATTTTACGATTCCATTTATTCTCAAAACATAAAATAAATATGGATAAATACCAATAAAATGGCCAAAAAATGAATATGGATGAATACAGGCTGAAATGTGAAAAAATATATACTATAAAACCGGGAGCACTGGTATTAATGCAACTAATATTTATCGAATAGGTTAAATACCTCAGCCGTCATTACATTTTGACAGGTCAAGCCTGCCGAAATTTAATGGGGGAAAATCATACGGTATTTACTGTATCATGCGTATTTTGGTACGTTAAGCACCAAAATTCGCATGTTATTCCCCACCATCTCATAATAGGTGTTATTTATCTCACCCAATAAATAACGTACACCGTAGGATTGTTATTTATGAGGTGCGATAAATAGCACCTAAACTCGTAATCAGGGCATAAGTGGAGGTGTCAGGCTGTCTACTACAGCATAATTTTAGATTCTAGAGAGGCAGTGGCCATTCCATATCTTTTTAAAAAAGCAATACATAGGCACTTGAATCAAAACCAGATGCTGACTATCTTTGAATTTTTCTCATTCTACATCTTCAGCAGGGGAAGATGCTTCATACTCTTTCGCTATACATTCAGAATCTAATGGATTTTGAAGGGGTTGACGTGATATGAAATCTGCATTTACATTTTTCTTCTTTCACATAACACTTGCATTTGTAAAGCGCATACTCACCCCTTGGGTCATCTTGGCGCGGATTACTGGGTGCTTATTGTTACCAAACTCAGTTGTATGCATTTTATCAATCTCGGAATGATGAAAGGCTGAGTAGACCTGCTGGGATTTGAACATGTTGAAATAAAGTCGGGTTTCTGCAGGGGTTGTATTAGTTCACTGGGACTCTGACCTGGCACATGTTGTATGACATACTGCTCACACGCACTTCCTTGTTCACTACCCTCAAACAAATCTGTTTTTTCTAACAATCACCTCAGAGGCAACATTTAGCTTGTAAACACATCAACAAATTTCCCATAAAATTCTGTCATTCCGAAAAGGAAATCTGTTGGTTTTGTTTGTGGAGCAGGTGGTTTAAAGTTGCATTTATATGGTAACTTCTTGGTGTGGTACCCTGTCTGGAAATATTCTGTCCTAGATAGTACATCTCTGTGCAACTAAAGATGCACTTGGCTATGTTCAATGTAAAACATTGGCATACAAAACACCTAATACCTTCTGCTCCTATTGGTATTCCCATAAATTAAAGTGTCATCCTGGAAGACTTTCACTCCATGAACACATTCTAACATTTTTTTTTCATTAATCGTGAAAAAAATGATGCTACTCTTGCCAAACCCATAGGTATATTGCAGTATTGGAATAACCCTTCAGGAGTCACAAAGGCTGTCAAGACTTTGGAATGTTCGGACTGGTGGAAAGCACTGGTCATCTTAAGAATGGAATGTATAGTGGTCCATGACAAGGTTGACATCATCTTATGCAGATGTAGAAGTGGATGTTGATCAACTCATAATGCCCTGCAAAAACTGTGTAGATCTATGCATAACCGAAAGTTCCTTAAGAACGTTTCATTAAATTTCCTACTGGTGCACCCCACAGAGGCGACTCAATTGGTTCTATATTTTTACTTTTTCACAAATCATTCATTTGTTTCTAAATGCAAGGGGAAGATTTCAGACTCACTATTTAACTGGCATGACCATGTATGTTCCTACTATGTAACTGAAAACAGAACTAAAACTTGTTTGAAATGCTTTGACATATTCATCAGAGTCCCAACACTCTTTTTTGTTTGTTGACAAATTCGCAGCAATTCTTTTCCGGCACGTTGCCCCTTTCACTACACTTTATAAAGAGAATAGTAGGGTTTGTTCTGGGATCTGAGATTTTCCCATTTCCCCTAGATGAGACCACAGCAGTATGGAGTCTGCTTCCTCAGTCACTTAAACTTTCCCCCCGTTCTTCTAACTTTAAATTCCGTCTTCGCCCAGAAGTAACCTTCAAGATAAATTTTGTGTCCCGGTGAATCTACAGTTGATCAAACAAAGCCTTTCCCAAAAAAGTAAACCAGGCACACAAACCCATCATCACGTTCGCATCTTTACCATCTAGCCAAATATTGCAGTTAGGAAGTCCCTTCCTCCTTCCATTCTGCTCTACATTGAGACAAAAACTGTCATCTTCCTCACTGCTACTCACTGTACAAGTCATCTTATTTGCACTCATACTCTTGCACACTCACCCAAAATTGCTCTTCCTGCATCTTTTTGTATTTTTTTTTAAAGCTTGGCATCCTCTACTATTCCCCTTGTGCTTTGGGCTCTCTCATCCACGCACACATTAGGAAATATTCTTCACTATTTTTGATGTCAGGATTTGTCTTGCATCTGTCACCCTCACTAGTTTTGCTAACAGCACTTAACATCAGAAGAAAATTGTTTGCAGACTACATTCACAATGGTTGCCCCCAACATCCTGCACAATGTTCTGACTGTTCCGCTCCTTTGCTATATTTACAATAAGTTTTAACCAACCCACAATCTTTCTTACACTTCTTTATTTGTGGTTTGTGTTAATATCTGCTCTCTCAACACTTGTTCGCAGCAGAAGTTCTCAAAGTCATATGTTACACCTGAAATCTCAGAGCTGCTGTTACACACTCTTCCTGTTTTCTGGAATACAATATATACCACTCCTCAACAGGGTTCACCTATGCATAGCTCAATCTCATTTGTTTAATGGCACACTCAAAAACACCAAGAATACCTGGATTTTCCAGTATGGTCAGCTTTTTGATTTACACGAGGCCAACCCTCCTACAATACTTCAGCAAGGATAACTTTCTTTGGGCTGTGTATTCTTCACCTTTCAATAGTTGAAGGTATGCTAAGAACACACCATGTCACAGGTCACGATCCATGGGAGGATCCTAATGAATTTGTAGAAAGGGTGGTTTTGAAGTAATGCTGGACATAACCAAGGAAAGCTAAATAGTGTAAAAATGATAAATTGATATAAATAAGTAGCCACAGTTGTCTTTCAGGAAAAGTTATTAAACTAAAATAGCTTCTCAACATTGATCTGAAAAAGGAGATTCAGTGTCAACAAAGCATATTAATCTTGTCATTAACAGATGTATGTATGATTCAGTCAATCAGAATGATTCCCAAAATGTCCCAAGAACAGCGCTGGAGACTATGACTTCTTGCCTCACCTTAATCAACAATTTGAGAGGATAAATACTTTGTGCAGGGTGGTAATTCCTGCATGTTTACTTGCACACACTGTCCCCCATGCTGCTTTATCTCACAGCACTGTTGGTATGACTGTGGCACTAATAAGTTGCCTAGCTTGCATATTGGAGAAGAAATAACCACTTAGAAGGTAAGGAAGCTTGTGTGTTGATGAGCGACACTTATCCACCAGGAACCGTAAGACACTGATGTTCAGTAAGCAACATATGTGGTACCAAGATCATTCACTTATGCACAATGACATGGAAGGTTCATGTCAAAGTCAGGCAATAGCACATTGCCTGATCTTGCAATCATGTGTTACTTGGGCCTTTGCACCTCCCTCACAGAGCTCCAGCACCAAGAAAACTTTGTATTTTGGCAAACAGCACCTTAGCAGCAAACGGTGTTGACAATTAATACTTACATAGAGTCTCATCAACACAAGTAGACTCCCTTTAGTGCTGCTCGATAAAGCTTCGATTGGTGTTCTTCTTGCTGCTTCTGTAAACCCCTTCATCACCAGTGTTACAAAGAAGTCAGACAGGTGTGAACACTTAACATTGGTGAGTTTACTAAGGATAAAGTACAGGAACAGTAGCAGCAAGGACAAATGCCACCCCGCAAAGTTCTCCACGCAACTGCCACCACCTTTTAAACCATACTCAGCATTCTTACTCAACATTCCATAACCACACATTCTCACACAATTGTGTCCTTAGAATCCAGATCATCACACTGACCCCTATTTTGGAGCCTCTTCAGAGACCCTAGAACAATAATTTCCATCTGATCCCTCTTCAACTAGAGTTAATTTGAATGCATTTGGTCCTCTGTGTCATTCAGCTATGCTATTAGAGAATTGAACTGTGTCTGTGAGCTTTCAATTCTCAAAAGAATGTGTGTGTTATTAGCATAGGATTAAAACCTTAGATGATAAGCACGAACGATGTTCGTTAATGTCAAAGTGCACAACACAGTTCCATTAGATAATCAATAACTTCTAACGGAATGCATTAGACTGATCACTGAACACAAATGCAACACCACTCTGATATTCCATGTCGCTGGTTTTCAGTGAGATCACAAAATTATCAGTGAAAATAGTAAACAATCACAACCTCCAACAGAAACTCTTGTCCATCCAACACACCTCAATGGCCCCATGTAGTTAGACTCATTGAGCTCACAACAGCACTCTGTTTTTCATAAACAATATAACTCTTCAACACATAACACTCTACATGAACACTGGTGCAACAATGCACAGCTAAACTGATTGAAATGTAGACTTTGGATCGAACAAATTCTCAGCTCATATACATTTGTACCAGAAAAGAGGTGGGGAGAGAGGGGAAAGCTTAAGGGCTGCCAGCACACACTTTCTGTGTAACAGTAGTAACTAATTACCTTTATTGTATGAAAATATTAAAATATCCATTACAATAAGAAAATACAACAAAAGCATGAATTATAAAACCGCAAGTGACATAAACCTTTCATAAAAATCTACATTTCATTTACATCTCCTTAAGACAACTGTAAGCAAGACCTAAGAATTTGGTAAATTTTCCAATGAATTGACAATCTTTTGTGGAGAATCAATAGGCAATAGCATACTTAATAGTTCTACAATTAAAGGTGAAAAATGCAATCTTCAATTGTTTCTTCCTCAGGTCAAGTAAAGCAGGATGCAAACAAATTATATGCTGAATCAATTCCTCCTTATAATCACATAAGCAGAAGACCTTTAAAAGTGAACAATTTAAATTCAAAGATCCTTAAAATTGATATATTGGAATCAACAAGAGGTGAAATCTCAAGTATTTTAATTTGCATCTGGGATCCAAGTTATAATATAAGTTTTCTTGTTGTATGCTAGAATATGACTCTATTATATAATGTACATGTCTGTATTTCTGTAATGTTGAAAAGTCAGCCGCCCCAGCATTCCTTGTTATATTTTGTTTTATTATCTCCTTATGCGCCAGACTCAGCAGTTTTTTTTAGGTCTGTAAATGAGCACAAGTTGTTTTACATAATTGCTGTTTCAATAGCTACCAGATTCAACCCAGAGATATGTTCACACAAGTTTAACTCATTATAAATCAAGGATCTCAACAAATCTTTATTTACTATCGCACAATCACATAAGTAATTTAACATTGCCGAAAAATATCTTGAAGTTAACAATATCAAAGATGGTTCCAGTCTTAGTTTGCAGTGTGAAATGGATGGACGAAGATTCAATAAAAATATATGTTTTTTTTAATATAGATTTTATCCAGATCTTTAATAGACTTTTTCAGGAGGAATATTGCTCCCTATAGTAAAGAGGGGACCAGTTTAGATTCAATTACCTTTAAAGATTGACAAATTGCACGCCCCCCATTAATTTTCTTATTCAAAATGGGGTTTGACCATGTAAGCTTGTGATCAACCATTAGGCCCAGGTAGTTCTATTTTATGGCTTCTTCCACCATATAGTCATTGATTTTTAGTTTAAAATGATTCCAAGATTTGCCAAAAACTGTGACTTTCGTTTCACCAAAATTGACTTCTAGATCATTTTCCAAGTTGAATTTTTGTAGATTTAATAGCTGTGATTGGAACCCTGACAGGGTCAGAGAGAAGAGAATAATATCAAATAGCTTATTACTCTACCTCCTAGCCTTCAAGAGTGTCTAAGGGTGGTTTAAAGACATTGATAGATCTGCTATATAGTGTGAAAAAAGAAGCTGCGCTAAAATACAGACCTGTTTGAATCCATTCGCAGTCGGTATTTCTGCCGACAGGGCACTTTTTTGTCAACTTAAACTGAAGCTAGTTATTATCATGCAGAGATATTAAGAAGTGTAAAATAGTCCAGTTAATTCCGAATTTTGACAATTTCTTCCATAGATTTTTACGATTAACTTCAACATATGCTGAGGAGTAGCGGACATAACATGCATACAAGATGAGATTCCTTTTTAAGGTTTTATTTACTAAGAGTTTTAATGCAATGATATTGTCAATTGTTGAACATCCTGGTCTAAATCCAGATTAAGTTAAGGTTGGTAGGCCACCATAACAGATTATCAGATATAAATTTTGCAAACCATTTTCCTTCGGCATAAAGAAGAACAATGAGACGGTAGTTGCTTGGATCCTGCTTTGAACCTTTCTTATGCAAGGTGTGCATAATAGCCCCTTTCCATGAAGACGGTATAGTACCCGATTCCAAGATCCTTTTGATTAAATCATAAAGTAATTCACCCCATTATTGAGGGTCAGCTTTGATCACATCTATAGGTATACCTTTTGGACCAGCCGCTTTTGAAGGACTTGTTTTTTTTTATTAACACCTGTATTTCCTTTTTGTGGATCCAGAAATCAGTATTAAAATAGCATGGGCTTTCAAATGATGTGGATCCACTGCAAGCTTAAAGGACATCCACATGCAACATCCATGCCTCATAGGTATGTAGTAGTCGTTTGCTGCTTAAGATGATCCCATACCACAGCCCACCAAGGAACAAGATTCTTTGACATTCCGGGTTGTAACTGAGTAGTGCAATTTCATCCAGGCTGAATTCTGGTTCCTATGCAAATTTACTGAATTTCATAACAGTATCACTTTTATCATTCTTTATCGCAATATCTCTCCAATTGGTTCTTTAAAATTACTCTCAGCTGTTTCCTTTTTGCTAAGATTATTGAATGATCTTTGTTTTTATAACAGATGATTGATCTCTTGATAGCTTGGGTAAAGATGTAATAGTATATCTTGTAACAGTTTCACCCAGCTGCTACACCAGTTGGCAGACATCTGAGAAAAGTGAGAAATTATAAAACTTAATTATTTATTAGCAATTACTTTTGGTTAAATTTGACATTCCACTTAATTGATTTTAGATTTGCTGAGTTAAAATTACTATCTAAGTACCAATCTTCAGTCTCCAAGGTGCTATAGTTAATGGCTAAAGCTATTTGTTGTGGATTATGATCACTTTCCCGTCTTTTTACTATTTGATAGTCCTTGCACAGAGAAAATGAACCACTGTGTAATAGAGTAAAATCAATAATGCTTTTTGACTTCGCTGAAGAAAAGTTGAGGTTTGCTGGTGGATCTGATGGCGCTGCTCTCTCCTGAGGCTTGAGCCGGGAGACAAAACTCGCTAGCTTTGCTATTTTGCACATTGCACTGTACTGTTTTTAGGCACCGCATTTCCTGCTTTTTTAAAACAAATTGAACGCTTTACTTTTTAACATTATCACTGCCTTTTAACTTTTTACCTGCTGTAATTTGTCATTGAATTTGCACTCGCAGCTGTTGGAGAGTTCTGGCACGGTCTGGGGCAACGGAAACTTCTGTAATTGCTGAGCGCGACCGCCATCTTGAGGGTACTGGGAGTCAGTGGGCTAGTTCTTTTCCCCTGACAGCATAAATGGGAGCGCTGATGCGACCGCGCAGCGCTGCTCTCTCCTGAGGCTTGAGCCGGGAGACAACACTCGCTAGTTTTGCTATTTTGCACATTGCACTGTATTGTTTTTAGGCACCACATTTCCTGCTTTTTTTAAACAAATTGAACGCTTTACTTTTTAACATTATCACTGCCTTTTAACTTTTTACCTGCTGTAATTTGTCATTGAATTTGCACTCGCAGCTGTTGGAGAGTTCTGGCACGGTCTGGGGCAACGGAAACTTCCGTAATTGCTGAGCGCGACCGCCATCTTGAGGGTACTGGGAGTCAGTGGGCTAGTTCCTTTCCCCTGACAGCATAAATGGGAGCGCTGATGCGACCGCGCAGCGCTGCTCTCTCCTGAGGCTTGAGCCGGGAGACAACACTCGCTAGCTTTGCTATTTTGCACATTGCACTGTACTGTTTTTAGGCACCGCATTTCCTGCTTTTTTTAAACAAATTGAACGCTTTACTTTTTAACATTATCACTGCCTTTTAACTTTTTACCTGCTGTAATTTGTCATTGAATTTGCACTCGCAGCTGTTGGAGAGTTCTGGCACGGTCTGGGGCAACGGAAACTTCCGTAATTGCTGAGCGCGACCGCCATCTTGAGGGTACTGGGAGTCAGTGGGCTAGTTCTTTTCCCCTGACAGCATAAATGGGAGCGCTGATGCGACCGCGCAGCGCTGCTCTCTCCTGAGGCTTGAGCCGGGAGACAACACTCGCTAGCTTTGCTATTTTGCACATTGCACTGTACTGTTTTTAGGCACCGCATTTCCTGCTTTTTTAAACAAATTGAACGCTTTACTTTTTAACATTATCACTGCCTTTTAACTTTTTACCTGCTGTAATTTGTCATTGAATTTGCACTCGCAGCTGTTGGAGAGTTCTGGCACGGTCTGAGGCAATGGAAACTTCCGTAATTGCTGAGCGCGACCGCCATCTTGAGGGTACTAGGAGTCAGTGGGCTAGTTCTTTTCCCCTGACAGCATAAATGGGAGCGCTGATGCGACCGCGCAGCGCTGCTCTCTCCTGAGGCTTGAGCCGGGAGACAACACTCGCTAGTTTTGCTATTTTGCACATTGCACTGTACTGTTTTTAGGCACCACATTTCCTGCTTTTTTTAAACAAATTGAACGTTTTACTTTTTAACATTATCACTGCCTTTTAACTTTTTACCTGCTGTAATTTGTCATTGAATTTGCACTCGCAGCTGTTGGAGAGTTCTGGCACGGTCTGGGGCAACGGAAACTTCCGTAATTGCTGAGCGCGACCGCCATCTTGAGGGTACTGGGAGTCAGTGGGCTAGTTCTTTTCCCCTGACAGCATAAATGGGAGCGCTGATGCGACCGCGCAGCGCTGCTCTCTCCTGAGGCTTGAGCCGGGAGACAACACTCGCTAGCTTTGCTATTTTGCACATTGCACTGTACTGTTTTTAGGCACCGCATTTCCTGCTTTTTTTAAACAAATTGAACACTTTACTTTTTAACATTATCACTGCCTTTTAACTTTTTACCTGCTGTAATTTGTCATTGAATTTGCACTCGCAGCTGTTGGAGAGTTCTGGCACGGTCTGGGGCAACGGAAACTTCCGTAATTGCTGAGCGCGACCGCCATCTTGAGGGTACTGGGAGTCAGTGGGCTAGTTCTTTTCACCTGACAGCATAAATGGGAGCGCTGATGCGACCGCGCAGCGGACGCGCGCAGCGGGCGCGCCGCTGGCGCGCCGAAGGCGCGCCTAAGGCAAGCCCGTCTGCGCCCGTCCGCGCTCGGACAACGCTCAGCGCCAGCACCCCTGCCCCTTCTAACTCAGGTGAGAGGATCAGCCTGAAGTATTCGAGAGCACAACTGCTAGATTTGAAGCCGGGTGGTGAGACCATCGGCTGTGTAAACCTCGCGCTGAACACCAGACCCCCCTCTTCCCTAATTATTTGTCCCAACTGTAACTGTGTGCTACCTAACCTGATATATCATTCTATTAAGGATATCAATTACAAAAACCTAAAGAGGATGGAGCCAGAGAAAACAGTGATAAAATGTATATTGCTTAACGCTAGATCACTGGTAAAGCACAGCACAGAGTGTGCAACTCTCATAGAGGAAGGAAACTTCAAATTGGCTTTCATCACAGAAGCATGGACTGATGCAGCCTCAGGTCCAGATATAGTGAAAGCTACACCTCCGGGATTTCTATGTCATACTCTAAACAGGCCAATTAGGAGAGGTGGCGGATTAGCAATTATCTATCACGACTCATTAAAAGCTGGTTTTCAGACAGCCTCAAATCCAGATTGTGAGGCACTTTCCTTTAGTTTTAGTATATTGAATCACCACACATTTAAGGGTATCTTACTATATAGACCTCCTTGTCCTAAGAGCACCTTCCTAACATCCATCTGTAGTCTTTTGGAAGAGGGGCTCTGTACTGGCTCCTTTACTATTATGGGAGACTTTAATTATTACTTGGAAGCTCCTCTGGAACCAGACACGATTGCCCTTCTAGACATGATGAAAAGCGCTGACCTTAGCCAACAGGTGACAGGTCCTACACATGTGGCAGGACATACTCTAGATGGGATCTTTTCTAACCATCCACAACTCTGCTTCACGGGTCTGTTGCCACTCACTTGGACTGACCACTCTGCTGTGAAATTTGAGCTGGCCCTCCCCGCGTACTGTACGGGCAGTAAGGGGCCAAAGTATCTAATTAAAAGCAGGGCTTGGAATAAAATTGAGGGCAAGGCTCTAGAAAATGCGCTTACATCAACTGTGGATCAACTACCCACAGGAATAGAGGAGGCCACTATGCACTATACTAAGTGGCTAGAAACAGCTTGTAACAAACTAGCCCCAGAAAAAGTTTTGTCTTCCAAAAGATCTCAACCAACGGCCCCTTGGTATACGGAGGATCTAAGGAAACAGAAACTTAATTGTAAATCCCTTGAGCGGAATTGGAGGCAAGAATACAAGGAAGCGGAGAAAAAACGCTATAAACAAAGTCTTGCCATCTATAAACTAATGATATTTAATGCAAAAAAAGAGTTCTTTACAAACCGAATTTCTCTTACAAAAAACTCGGTTAAAGAACTTTTTAAAACAGTTTCTAATCTGGCCTCCCCCCGTCCTGCAAAAATCCAGACAAGTCAGGAACTATGTGAAAACATTGCTAGTTTCTTTTTAAATAAGGTAGAGGTCATCTTTTCGACATTCCTCCACCCAAGCACTATAGGGGCGGTAACACAGTTGGAAGGAAGGAGCGCCGCTGTCTTTGATAAATTTGAGCCACTATCTGTTATTGATACAGAGACGCTCCTATTGGCAGCAAGGTCAGGCTCCCCTTATGACCCCTGTCCAGTCTCGGTGATCAAAGGTGCGTCGGGACTTATTGCCCCTGTACTCACATCCCTGTTCAACTCAATGTTCGATGCAGGGTATTTCCCTAAACTTTGGAAAGTGGCCTCAATACTGCCGCTGCTAAAAAAGCCCAACCTTGATCCCAAAGACCCCAATAACTTTCGTCCAATCTCACGTCTCCCTCTGCCTGCCAAACTGTTCGAGAAATCGATGAATGTACAACTCAGTGCCTTCCTAGGTGAAACCCAAGCCTTGGACCCTACTCAGTATGGGTTCAGAGAGGGACATAGCACTGAGTCTGCCCTCATTAAGTCCACGGAAGAAATTAGAGAAGTATTGGATAGGGGAGGCAAGGCCGCCTTGATTATGTTAGACTTATCGGCGGCCTTTGATACGGTCCATCATGACCTACTGCTGAACCAATTATCAGCATGCGGGATCCAGGGTAAGGCATGGAAGTTGCTGAAGTCCTTCCTAGCGGGCAGATCTCAAATTGTGGCACTAGATGAATTTTACTCTAAACCGTTCTCCCTGCCTTGCGGAGTACCTCAGGGATCCTCCCTCAGTCCGACTCTTTTTAACGTATATGTCTCTTCCCTGGCTTCCTTAATTGGCTCTTTTGGTTTTGACCTCACTTCTTACGCAGACGACACGCAAATTGTGGTGGCTCTGCGACCAGGACAGGGAGTAGGAATTGACATTCAGTTCCACGACTGTATGGCGGCAGTCGGGAGGTGGATGTCGCAAAATTGCCTGAAACTTAATTCAGGCAAGACTGAGGTCATTTTATTTGGAAATGATGCCAACTTTTGAACCCCTAATTGGTGGCCGGATACATTGGGTATTCTCCCTACACCCACCAAGAAAGTAAAGAATCTAGGAGTGATAATTGATGACAAGCTTAATTTTGGTGATCAGATAAATGCAGTAGCCTCAGCCACTTTCTATACCCTCAAAATGTTTAAAAAAATACTACATTTCTTACCAGTAGACAGTCGGCGGACAGTAGTCATGGCACTTATCATGTCTAGGCTGGATTACTGCAATGGTCTTTACTTAAACATTCAAGAACGTTTCATGAACAAGCTCCAATTGTTACAAAATGCGGCGGCAAGACTGCTTACTGGTACCCCGAAATTTACTCCAATTGCCAAGGAAATTAAAAAACTTCATTGGCTGCCTGTCAGGAAAAGGGTACGTTTTAAGGCCCTATGCACCGTGCACAAGGCACTGCAAGGTACAGGCCCAGATTACCTTAAACAGCGTCTGAAATGGTATCAACCCATAAGAACTCTTCGCTCCCTTGGTGCTAAGCTGGTATCAGTACCACCCATAAAAAAAGTCGCATGGGGAGGGAGAAGTTTTGTTGCCGGTGCTGCCAAGGCCTGGAATGATCTCCCTTTTCATCTGAGAAATACACCTAATATCCTAACCTTCAGGAAGGAATTGAAGACATGGCTCTTTACCTTGTAAAAATTGTCTTCCACCCCAATGCCCAGTTTGAGAGCAGCTAGCGCCAGGACACCTTTGGGTAACCGTTCGCGCTGTATAAATGCCTATAACATAACATAACATAACATAACATGGGAATCCCCTATTTAGATCGAGAAAAATCTTCCACATATAATAGCTTTTAGGCTTAGTATTATCCCATTAATTGACCTTAATGGATTCAGGAATATCTGGAGAATCATCTTCCGAGAGAAAAGACAGATTATTAAATAATACATTGTTGTTAAAATCTCCTGTTCTAATTAATATACTCAAGGCATTCTGATTACAAATAGATTCCAATTAATTGTGTACTGCTTGAATAACATTTTTGTTCTTCACTAATGATGGAGGAAAATACACATTCACTACTAGGATTTATTTTTGTCTGTTATTACCTAAAGCAGTTATTAATATAAATAAAAATGTTGTCTTAATTACAGACCTTTTTAAATTGATACTTTTATGAATTAATATTACCAGACCGCTGGACTGATGGCCCACAAGGCTCGTTATGGCTCGAATTTCGTATGAAAATAAATTTGTTATGTGAAAGGATCTCGTAAGTCAAGTTTCCTGCAGGGCAGACCACATTATACTGATTTTGAAAACTGATCAAACCATCCCCACTTAAGATTAAATGTCTTTCAATACTTGCAAAATTCCAGGAGCAGATAGGCATTCTATCTGTTAAATTGGTAACCCTGGCGCTCCCATGGCTAGGAATGGATTGGTACTGTCAAATTGCGAAAGGAATGTTGCATTGATGAATTACCAAAAGTAACCTTGCATTCACCTTCTGGATA
Source organism: Calotriton arnoldi (assembly GCA_963921515.1). NCBI lineage: Eukaryota > Metazoa > Chordata > Amphibia > Caudata > Salamandridae > Calotriton > Calotriton arnoldi. The sequence continues at coordinate 278,825 of CAWUFW010008466.1, read as the reverse complement.
TTTGGTGATACTGATCCCTAGGTGTAGATTATGTATCATGCTAGATGGTCCTTGGAAATGACTTATTTTATTAATAGGCCCATGTTGTTTGAGTCACTGTTGTAATATATATGGATATTTCGGTTTGGATGGCTTCGATAAAATACCCCATGATGCTAGCTCGGTCTCTCTTCCCAGTATCTTTTGCATAATTGTTTCAGTTGACCAAATTGTTTGGGTAAGCTCATTTTGGGTGGTAAATTTTCAAATAAACCTTGTTTATTACATCTGCAGCAGATATAACACTCAAATGCAGAAAATGGTGTAATATTTTTAAGATGTTTTAGCGATTGAAGATATCATATGTTCCTTGTGAGACATATTCTGGGATAAAATACAGAGTGGTAGTATTCTTTTTAAGATTCTTAGGTGACCCAAGTGTTGAATTACTGAGAAAAGGAGATGATGGAAAGTTTTCCACCAGGACATCACAGGTCCTATTTTCAGCGATATGATCTCTATTTTTAATTACCTTACTTATAGTGGGTATTTGTTGAATTTGAAAGCCGTTTTGAGGATTTGATACTGACTGATTATTGTTTGTGACAATACTAGTGGTTGTGCCAGAGAGAGCTTTTGCAAGAGTTGTAAAACCATCTACTATAGTTTTGGTAACAATTGTAGATTCAACATTCATTTGATGTTTGCTACTAAAACGGTCTGGGACAGTTGCCTTTTGTAGCACCAAGTCACGCACAACTTTATAAACAAAAATGGAAACAGCAAAACCAACCAAACACTATAAAGTGTCACGCACCTCCCTCAATATAAGGAACAATAAACCTTATTTTTAAGAACCCCTATATTTAACCTAACATTTGAGCCTTATGCTCACACTGTGTGCAACCCCACTGCCCCTGCCGTTTCCAAGGAGCGATCAAAACGACCAACATCAATTTTTATCAACTGTAGGTTGCACCACCCAATCCAAATATCCAAGGGAAAAAATAGTAATTTTTAAAAGTCCATCCAATGATAGAAGTGTTCAGTTTACTTTATTCTTCTTTTGAAACAAAGCACCAAACAGCCTTTCTTTGTTCTTCTTTTTATTTGAAACAAAGCACCAAGCAGCCAACGCGTTTCGTTCTTTTAGAAAAGAACTTCGTCAGGGCTGTAAAAACATTTAAAAAATATATATATATAATACAATCTGAGATTTATTAACATATAACAACACATTATATACAAAACTGCAAGACAGAAGACATTTTTAAAAAGATGTGTATAGACTCCATTCTCTTAAACCAAAACCTGATGTTGCAAACATGTTTTTAGTCAAACCGCATGATAACTAATATCTTCATACATATTCCATTATATTCAATTACCTAAACACATTTTTTGAAATTTATACAAAAGTCTATAACTTATACATGCAATCATTACCAATCGGTTGCAATGATATCCCCAATAGAATACCAACTGTAGTTGGAAAAGGAAAAAGAAAAAAATGAGAAGCAAGTGTACAACATACCAACAACATAGATACGAGAGACAGAGAACATGATACTAATAATCAAATACATCCAAAAACATCAAAAAAGAAGAAGTTTTAATTGAAATAAACAATGTGACGTTAGGTGAGACTGGCACAGTTGATCTGAACACACTGGTGCCTAATACAAGTGATCTTTCAGTCATTAATCTTTCGGACCATTGCCTTACAACTGAAGAATATACAGTGTTGAGAAAAGGTCTGGGATTTTGCCCAACGCAGGCATGCAAAATCATTGACGTTATTGTTGATTTGTATAAATTTATACGTGTTTTGAAATTAAAGCATTTTTTCGCAATTAATCCCAAATGTATTAAGTCTGATGCTTTGAGATGTGTACCGTCTAAATATACTGTGGGAGATGTTACAGATATACATCTATTGATGTCACTCAATGAAGAAACTTCCATTACTTTGGAGACATTTTTTTCTTTTCCTTTTCCAACTACAGTTGGTATTCTATTGGGGATATCATTGCAACCGATTGGTAATGATTGCATGTATAAGTTATAGACTTTTGTATAAATTTCAAAAAATGTGTTTAGGTAATTGAATATAATGGAATATGTATGAAGATATTAGTTATCATGCGGTTTGACTACAAACATGTTTACAACATCAGGTTTTTTTTTAAGTCATACATGTTCTGTTAGTGAAAAACTATTAAATTCCTTTTTAACTTTCTCTCCTATAGGATAACATTGGAGTTGCCTTATTACATTTTATAAGTGTCATTTCCAAATGGGAAGAGATAACCAGTTCATGGGTCGTCTTTCTTGAATCACAATTTAAAATCCTAACTTATGGTGAACTCGGATTTTAAATTGCTATTCTGAAAATACCACTTTTAGAAAGCTGACATTTTCTTACCTTAGCCATTTAGTGCCTGTAGCCTGTGCTTTGCCTTCACACAAAGGCCCTAAGCACCCTGCATTGTAATTTCAGCAAACTTGGAGCCAGGACAGGGGAAGCAGGAAATTCCATGCACTTCAAACCACTATCTAGAAGCTTCTCCCACTTTCTAGAACCAGGGCTCCAGGGTATAAAAGAAGGACCTCAAACACCAACTCTTCGGTACACTTCTAGACCTGTTGATACTCAGCCAGGAAGAAGGACTGCTGTCCTGCTACAAGGACTGCCACTCTGCTGGACGTCTGCTCTAAAGGAACTGCTGCCCTGTTGTGCCGACCTGCTGCCTTTTTTTTCTTGCTTGGGGAAGAGGAACTGGACCTGCAACTTCATCTTGATCCCAGCACCCCAGAGTGACTCAAAGGGCTAGTCTGGTGGCCACCTGATCTGAGTCACAGGGACACAAAAGGCTCCCCAAAGAACTCCTGGACCCAGCTGCAACGAGTTCATGATCCCCTAGTGGTACCTCCCAGGTCCTGGACCCTTGGTGTGGCTCACGGGCTCTTAAATCAAGCTTTTGGGCTCTTCGCACTGCAAACGGGCCCGTTCGCACCAAGACCGTGCCACTTGCCCTGAAAACCAGTGTGAGCCAGTGACAGCCATCTATTCGCACAGCAAGCATGCTTTTAGTCGCTATTATTCTATAAAAATTAATAACTCAGGTTCTACTGAATAAATTTTTGTCGTTTTGGTCTTGTTTTATTTATTGTATTCAGCTCTATTTTTCTAACCTGGTGTGAGGTCGTTTTGTGTGGTGTTTTCACAGTTTTACTGTTTGAAGAGTTGCACAAATACTTTACACATTGCCTCTAAATTAAATATGACTGCACTGTGCCACGCTACCAGGGAGTTGAACACAGGTTAATTTGGTGTTTGCATGTGCCTTACCCTGACAAGGATTGTGGTTGTTGCTTGACCAGGGCTCACACCCCAGTTTACCAGTAACGTTATTTCTCAAAATATGCCACTTTGTTACCCACCATACCTGATGGTTTCTATCCTATGTCTCAATAGCTTCTTATATTGTGGATGCCTTATCAGGAGTGTGGAGTGATGCAGTGGCATGTGCTTCTTTGTGACATGCTCAGTTTTTAACAGCGATGTCATGATCGGGAATGAGATGACCATTTCATGAGTATTCCCATGATCAAGGCTAATATAGAAAAAACAAACTTGGGGGCATATTAGCAAGACCCTCGTTAAAATTATCGCCGTTTTAGCGGCAGGAAACTGCCGCTAAAACGGCGATAATGGGCTTGGTAATATGCGTTATAGAATTCCAATAGAAGCCCAGGTTAGATGTGCAGGACATCTAACCTGGGCTTCTATTGGAATTCTATAACGCATATTAGCAAGCCCATTATCGCCGTTTTAGCGGCAGTTTCCTGCCGCTAAAACGGCGATAATTTTAACGAGGTTCTTGCTAATATGCCCCTTGATTTTATAGGACTTCCAGCACCATGTTCCTGTGTCTTGACCTGGCTAGGCATCTCCTGTATAGAAGGTAGACACACCCTGTAACCAATGCTTACTATTTGAAAAATCCCTCACCGGACGGAGCGGAGGAGTGCTCTCTCTCCGACTTTCAGTTGTCGTATTCGTGGAACCTTGGAAGGAGATTTTGTTAGCTCTCAATTTTCAGAATCCTTTTGGAGCCTAGTCGCTTGTTAATCTGCTGCGTAAATGTGGCCTCTGTTGCACCTCTGAATTGTGCGGTAAGCAGCGCTGTGGAAGCACATTCGTTTTGGAAAAATCTAAAGGGCATATTCTCAAGATCGTGCGATAATCATCGCCAAAATAGGATAACGCAATTTCCCATATCGCCGCCTATCGCGGGAAAATAACTCTGTGTTAATGTCGTATTCTCAACACGGCGGTAACATGCGATAGTTTCCCGATAACGCATTAAATGTCCGCAATAAAATAACCGGGACGGCGATAAAAATCTAAACCCTACGTGAAAAAAGTTGCTATGGGCCCAAGTGCGATAAAAAAGTCAACGATAAGCAGGTCAGGCGGGAAAAATCACTAGAAAAGCGGCAACAAAAAACACAAACAAAACACAAACAACTGCGAAGCACCATGGAGGTAGCCGGAGCAAGTACAGAGGACAACCAGAACCCCACAAGCCCCACGGAGGACCAGCCTGGGACCTCGGGGTCAGGGAAGGGCAAGGAGAAGAAGAAGAGGAACCCACGTTTCAGTACGCAGGAAAACCAGATCCTCATTACGGAGGTGATAGAACACCACCACCAACTGTTCATCACCTCCACTGTGTCATTGGCAACTAAAAATACAATATGGCAGTCCATCTTGGCCAAGGTGAATGCAGTCGGAGTGAGGAGAAGGGAAGTGGACGACTGCAAGAGGCGCTGGACTGATGTGAAGCGCAAAACCAAGCTGAAACTCGCAGCCAACCTGAAAGCAGCAATGCAGACTGGAGGTGGAAGTCCAGCGACATACCAGGAGCTGGATGAGATGGAGGAAATGGTGTCCCGAGTCATCATTGGGGAGACGGTGGCAGGATTTGGGGGACCGGACACTGCACAACATGACCTGAGCCAACAGCAACAGGGTGAGTAACGACCAGGGACTGGGGGGACGGGGGGAGATGGGCACAGTGGCACACATGCACAATTAAGTATGGCACATCTGTGGACAAACCATGCCCAAGAGTCACACTCCGACCAAGAGCCCAATTTACCCAAGTCTGCAACATCTCAGCACTGTATAAGCACAGAAGTGAAAGGCACACCGCCTGAAAGGGATAAGGGCTAGCCAAATCAGAGCTGAAGGGGCAACCCACCCACAATGCAGCACACACACATAAGAATCATAGCACCTCAACATTGACAACAATGTGGTACAAACTGCAACACTTTCACAACAGAACAGAGGACACAACTGCTGCCGCTTGTGTGTAGAAAATGGCCATTCGCATTTGGCATAGCAGGAAACTGTGAGATGATAATGTACAAGTACAACCTCACCTCCCTGATGGTGTAGAAATGTCAACTGTCCCACATCAAATAGGCACCTCCTCACAAACAGTCACAATGTAATTTGTCATGCAGTCTGTTAGTAAACTTGTACAATGCGTGAACATACATGTGAACACAATGTCAATCTGCATCTCCCCTTCACATTGCAGAGGGAGAATCAACACCTCCTGCAGAGCAGACCCAACAACTCAGCACTGATGATAAAGAGGACCTCCCCAACATCGACACCGATGCCCTCCAACAGCTCATGGACAGCTTCGGCACCCCACCCCCAGGAGCAGGGCAGCCCTGCTGCATCGAGGAGACCCCACCCCCTGCACAGACCACACAGCAGGAAGCACCCACCACCACGGCTGTCTCCCAGGACCCCCACGACCAACACATGGCATTCCAACGCCGTGTGTTAGGGTGCCAGGAGAAGAAGGCTGATCAGCTGCGGGTGGGGTTCGACCTCATGGCAGCCAAACTAGATGCCATACGTGGGTGTCTAAGTCCCATCAGGGACCACTTACAGTCCCTAGCGGACACCCACTGTCTGCTCCATGCTCTCCAACAATCCATGGCTGACATCGCTGGAGTCATGACTCTGAACCAAGAACAACTGTCTAGTCACAGTGGCTCCAGCGATGTCAGCCGGGAGTTGGGACACATTAGGAGAATGATGGAGAGCTTGGAGCGGATGCAGGCGGAAAGAATGTTTGCCACGGCTGCACACTAGCGAGATGTAGCTGTGATCTTCCATGCCCTGCAGATCCTCGTCATGGCATTGCCGCCACAAGGCCTGGCGCGGATGAATGCTGCTGCTACTACTCCATCCACATCTCCGCCCCCTGAAGTGTCAGTGCCACACAGTGCGGCAGACATTCCACCTCCGGCCCCTGATGTGTTAGTGCCACACAGTGATGCAGACTAAACACCACCACCCACATGTGAGGCATCTGACACATCAGAGGACGAAGATGATGATGAATCTGGCTTTGTGGTAAGAATGAAGTGGTAGCATTCATCTCCGCCATATGGCCTGTTTCAGCTTGGTTCTGCCCTCTGCATCATGCCCTGGAATAACACCTTCCACTGTCCCCCGATGCACTCAGCGACACTCACCTTGGACCTCGACATGGACTGCCATATTTGGTTTGGTTACCAATGACACAGCAATCACACTGCGGACTGAAGTCTTCCTCTTCCGATGAACTTGTCAATCCCTAAAGGACTCTGGCTGGCCCTCCACGGGGCAGCAACGTAAAGTGGGGTTTGCATGGCCCTGTACTGGTCCAGCTTCAACACTCCACTGAATGTGAATAAAACATTCTAATTCACACAGATGTGTCATGGCTATGATCAATCAAGTATGAAAGTATGGATGAATGTAGGGACAGTGAATCCACAAAAAGGTACTCCCTGGGTAATGCTATCAATGCGCATGTATGGCCGTGACCCAGATAGGCAGTGAGACACACATTGTTATTCAAATCAACACTCATCACAGTTGAATACAAGTGAAGGTGCGTAGACTTTATTAGCATATGCGTGTCAGTACGGGCAAGATAAGTGCCACAACATGCAGACCAATGCAGCAGTATGTCAGAATGAGGAACGTTGCCAAGCGCCGCTGTCCACTCCGGGGGAGTGCCTCATCTTTCACAGGTGTGTGTTAACCCGCGTTGTTGTCCGCTCATGTATTCGGAGTCGAGGCGAATGCAGCCATGTCCACTGTTGTCGTGGGATATGTGACCAGATCTCCAAGATGCAACAAGGTGTTGGGACATGTGCAATGGGTTCCAATCTGTTGTGGCTGCAGGTACGTAGTTACTCGTCCATGAAAGCGATTGCAGCTTCGTAGGATATCATTTCCAACATGAGGTCGTTGTCGACTTCATCAAACAGGACGGCGAGGCGATCCATTAGCAGGTCCGGACAGATGTACTGCGTCCACCCCCTTTCACCAATTAGCACTACAGCCCAATAGGGGATCGGTTCAATGTGGTCACTGCACACGAGGAGTTGTGCAATCTCCCAGGTCCAGCTGCCAGCATGTATGCCAAGTATCAAGGCATCCCATAAACGGGTATCACGGTGACACTCCTGGTCGTAGGCCAACAGGGGACGCACACACATGTCAAAATCCAGTTCAGCTACCGTCCTGTTGGATAGGCAGACATCCATGGACCACTCGAATATGCACGATCGACAATGCAACACAGGCTGAACGCAGGTGACGTTGGCAAGGCGGAAGCTTAGCCGGTAACTGATCCGCAGCACTGCCAATGGCAGTGCCCCCAGTAAATGCAGCATACGTGCATGGTACAGTTCCACGTGACAGGGGTTGTGCATGTGTCCGGGATGTTCTGCCATTGCGTTAGTGGCTCTGGTTGAAGCGGCACTGTTCTGACCTGCGCCAGTTCTGTGGATGAAATGCCACAGCTCGGATCAATGAGTTGTTTTAGTGTGCAACGGTTGTACGCCTGGGATGGTGTGGGAGTAAGTGTGAAGGCCATTCTATGCAAGATAACTTCGAGCAAGGACTTCTGTGTGTGGGGTGTGTATACGTTGGTCTTTCGTCGGGCTGTGCGTAGTGTGGGAGTCGTCATCAGCTGCTATAGTAGCTGTCAGGGGGTGCTGGGCACATGCAATTCCAAGGTCGGAGGTGCAGATTTGCTTCCGCCTGATAGTTCAGACAAAGGAGCTTTCATCCCTAATGTTAGTTTGTCATCTGCTTGCATTCAGGAAATGTGATGTGGCTTGTTGAGGGTGGGGTGGGATGTGTGCGACTTTGGGATTCATGTTTGACATGTCTTGCATGTGGCAAATGAGCGGCATCACTGTGTGTTAAGTTGCCTCACAGCTGCTCCTCCCTCCCCCCGAGCCTATTTACTTGTGTGTGCTGCGCAGTTACATCACTTGCACTCCTACGGCACACCATTGTCATGCCTGTCTGCGCATGTCCACAAGCCTGACAATGACACTGTGATGTTGGCCGTTGAAGGTGGGTGGCCACGTGAGTGTATGCCTATGTTAAGGATAGGGCGGACACAGATGTAGAGTTCATGCCTGGCTGAACTCGCGCTACGATTAAGGCTAGGCATTTGGATCATGCTGCGGCAATACAGATACACACAACACTTGGCATGTATGACCCAAGAACCCGAGCGGTCTTGCGCTCCTTCATTTCTCCGTTCGTGCGAGCCCGCCCGCCGGGTGCATGCTACATTGCAACATTGTCGATTGCGGGCCGGGTGGCGCCGACACTACAACAGAGACACACGCATTAGTTACTTCCTTGTCCAGGCCAGAACTGAACCACGCCCAGAGCCCCGGGCAAATTCTTCACACCCCTACGCTGGACTGGCGTATGCTGGCCCAGCCCACTCCGCTTATGCTTACAGGGGGGGACGACAAAGCTATGTGTCCAAGGTCTTACCCACTGCCTGAGGTGACATGGTTGCGTCCGCTGTCCACAGCACAATGTAATGTGGTAAGGCCCGGGGCCATCATGCATACATAATGACCACACGGACACACTTAGATAGATAGTGGAGCTGGCTACGGGCACGTGCGCCCGGCCCCTTTTTATTACCAGGGTCACATGTCCAGTGATGCCTGTGCTGAATGGGTGTGGGGTGAGTGTAAGCCAGCCCTCAGGGAGTGGTTGGTGCTGGCAACAACTGGAACAGTGATCATCGGATCACACACACAGATTCAATCATAAAGGGTCCATGACTTGCAGTGCACTGAGGTAGGGGCACCAGATCTGAAATCACACCCACAAGATTCAATCATAAAGGGTCCATGACTTGTGGTGCAATGAGTTAGTGGCACCGGATGCACTGCGGCCGGCACGGGCCTACCGCCACGTGGCGATGACTTGAGCTGCACTGAGGTAGGGGCACCAGAACTGAGCGTGCTCATGTGAAGAAATTGTTAATGATTTGGTCCCTTCGGGATATTCCTGCTGCAGCTGCAGTGGGGTGTGGTACACCTGCCTCATCTTCATCATCATCGTCCCAGGTCTTCCCCACTGCCTGAGGTGACATTGTTGCATCCGCTGTCCACAGCACAAAACTCAATCATGAAGGGTCCATGAGTTGTGGTGCACTGAGTTAGTGGCACCTGAAGAGCTGAGCAGGGTATCAAGCTGATGATGGCATCCAAGGCAGGTGTGAGCAACTTTGATAGGCTGGCTGTAAGACTCCTCCGACTCTGGCAGTTGTTGGTTGGAGGTGGTCCTGGCGGTGGTGGCGGGTGTGCAGCCAGCGATGATGGCGTGTCCTTGCAGGTCAGGATTCGATTTGATATGTGTGAGCCCTGCAGACCGCAGTGTAGGCCGGAGGCAGCAGTCACCAAGGGCCAACAGCTACGTGGCGTTGACTTGAGCTGCACAGAGTTAGTGGCACCTGAAGCGCTCAGCGGGTGCGCAGCCTGCGATGATGCGTCGTCCGTACGGGCCGCACTGGAAGCAATGTCTGTTGCCTACTGGACTGCGCCATCAATAAATCAAGACTCGATTTGAATTGGGGGACCTGCTGACCGCAGTGTAGGCCGAAGGCAGTAGTCAGCACACACATAACTCCGCGGTGCTGTGCCGCTGGGTGCGCTGGGGGCCTGTGTCGCGGAAGCCAGCGATCGGCTGAGGAGGCTGGCGGTCACGGCGGCGGACTCGTGGCAGGGTGAGGGGCGCCGCCCTGGCAGATGCGTTGGCCATCCCGGAAGTGAACCACGCCCAGAGCCCCCGCCTATTTATTCACACTCCTACACTGGACTGGCGTACGCCGGACAAGCCCACTCCGCTTACGCTTACGGGGACGACGACACAGCTACATGACCGGGGTCTTCCCCACTGCCTGAGGTAACATGGTTGCGTCCACTGTCCACAACACTACAAACACCAGCAGTATATGTCCACATGGACATGTCTGTGCTCTGCATACTGTAGTCTGTCCAGCACATCACCGCCACACTTGGCATTGTGTACATTCTTATTCATGGGTGACTTGCCTCCTTCACACATACTTGGTTCCCACCTCTCCCCACATTCTGCAATTGTGTGGCTGAGGGGCCATGCCGTTTTTGGAAGGTCAGCTGTCTTGTTCTGCGCTGCCTCGGTGGTAGTCCAGGGGGGTGGGGGGGGCCTGCTGGGGGTGGTGGCGGTGGGTGTTGTGGACCTCTTGGGTCTCCGAGCTGCATGATCAGTAGCTCCATGACATGTGTTGGTCTTCAGATGTGGCTCTGGGCTGGGTTCCCTTTCATACTGCAGGTTGTCATCCTGCTTAACACCAGTAAAAGGCAGGTGTTAAATCCCTGATGCTAACGCGCCTTATCGCCTGTTTTTGGATCGCATCGCAGATCTGGCTGGTTGTTGAGAATATCGCGAAATGGTGTTTTCGTGTGTTTTTGCACGGGAACGCCTACTCTGCATATCATTAGCGTTAGTTGTCGCTCTCATCTGTGGCAATGTTTTTTGCGGAAGCTATCGCTGGTAAACTGGCGATATCGGCAGTTTGCACCAGCTTGAGAATAGGGCGATAAATCTATCGCCACTTTTGCGGCGCTAAAGTGCAGATAAATCGGCAATAAGTCTTTGAGAATATGCCCTTAAGTTTTATCTTAGAAATATCTGCTTCAGTTTTCTGTTTAAGTACTGCAGGAGGCGTGGCCTGAAGCGTCAAGATGGTGGTCGCACTCTAAGAGTGCTCCGGACCCCTCCGTCATCTGCTTCCCATCCTAATGCCTGCGGCAGCCATCCGTACCCTCTACCTGCACTTCGAGAGCCCCTGGGGAGGGCACGCCGCACCCGTGACTCTGGATTGCTGATCCCTGGAACCTGGCGCCTGCTTTGACTCTGGGTCCAGCGAGGCCCTCGGACTGCAACATGGCGGCCTCCACCGCGATCTGCTGCTGAAGTGGGTGCACCTCACCGCGGAGTGCCTGTCGGCGGTGCGGCTCCTGCTCTGTTGGAGACTTGACCCTGGGGGGTGCTGCCCTGTACGGCTGCCGGCCCGTCCTGCACCCGGACCTTCCCAGTACCCGGAGACACAAGATGGCGGCCCCCGGCGCCTGCGGCCTGTGAGCCTGGTGGGCCCTGCAACTGACTGCGACCCGGCCCGTGGGTATCCAGCCTCTGTCCTGGTGGCGGCATCCGGAGGATCTGCGTTCCGGAGCGGCCAGACCCTTGTCCTGAGGCTGTTCTATCCTGCTGGTGCCTGCGGCTGAGATCGGTTCCGGCGCCCGGAGAGCGGTGACACCCGGTGAGTGGGGACGGCACTGGGGATCGGCTGTCACGTCGGGCAGTGGTGCAGGAGGTCATTGCTCAGGCTTCCTGCCCCCCCCCTTTCCGGTACTGTGGTGAGCGAGGGCCTGTCCAGATCGCCGCGACTGGGGTGTAACCCACTGTATTTGAGGCCCATCCAGTTCGGCGGTGGCAGATTCGCTCGGGCGATCGGCTGTGCACATCGGGCAGCAGGCATCCTGGGTGGGACTCACCGGCCCTCTCCCCCTCCTCTTCAAACTCCGGCCTGTATTTCCCCGGCCCGCGCTGGGTGTCTCCGGGGCCGGGTGGACTGGATGCCCTAGTGGGCTGTGCGGCAGACGTGGAGTGCGGCCCTCCGGGTGTCCGCCCGGTGTCGTCGCCCTTGGCTCACCGTCCCCCCTGCTCCTGTGGTTGTCTGGGCCTAGCTGGCGCCCGGGCCTGGGTGGACTGACCTGCTCATATCGTCTGTGCTGGGGGGGAGACCCAGTTCCCACAACCCTGTCCCGGACCCAGCGGAGGTGGAGCAAGCTTTCTCCTCTCTCTCGGCCGCTGTTTCGAGCGGCGGCGTGCAGCGCAACTTGTGCCCTCCCAGCGCCTCTCCGATCCTCCAGAGCTGACCTATCCTGGGCGCGTTCCTCGGGCTGACTGGTCCGTCCCTCCGGGGTGCCCCTACCGGCTGAGGGATACTCTCTGTCTCCTGGGGCGTCCGGCTGGCATGGTGGTGGAGGTGGGTCGCCAAGGCACAGCAGCAGCGGCGTCCAGTGTGTAACGTGGGCCGCCAGAGCGGGGGGTGGAATCGGCTGCGTTGATCGAGCAACGTGGGTCCCCGGGAGCGGGGCCCCCTCTGCCGTGCATGGCGCATCCTCCTACAGTGTCTCCCCCACACCATGCTGGCCTCCGGACACTTATCTCCCCTACAGTCTCACATTAACTCTGCCCAGCGCCCTGACTCACCGAGGTGGGCGCTCTCCTTCCTTGCCCACGGCTCCTACCCTTGGTTCCCGCTCTAAGAAGCCCATATGAAGATCTGCGCTGCCGACCCCCCCGTCCAATGGCCATTAACCCTGATCTGCGGCCCTAGAACCCGGTGGATTCCCGCACTATTGCTTGAGGCGCCTGACCGCCCTTGGGCTGCGGCGGCCCTCTCCTGGACCCAGAGTACCTGCCCCCGGAGCCTTTGCGGGGGCGAGGCTTGTCACCCGCCATTGGGAGAGACCGGACCTCCAAATCCACGACCGCCAAATACGCAAACAAAGATGGACCGGTTCACCACCTCTGATCATGACCCCCCGGGCCAAGGTGACGGCACCCCCCCCTCCCGGGTAAAGACTTAACGGCCATCCTAAAGGCGATCAGCGCATTGCAGGCATCGGTGGAGGGGAAGATCGGAGAGGTTAAGGTGGACGTGTCCCTTCTTCGGCAGGACCTACGCAATGCCACTGCCCGAATTACCGAAGCCGAATCTCGCCTCTCCACGGCTGAGGACGATATCCACCAATTGAAAGAACAGGTGGCCAGCCTGCGGTCGCACACCAAGGAGCTGCATTGGCGTGCGGAGGATGCGGAGAACCGCGCACGCCGTAACAACCTCCGCCTGGTGGGGTTGAGACGAATCAGGTATCCACCTTCATCGAATCCTGGTTCTCATCATGGATGCCCAAAGATGCTCTCTCCGTGTGGTTCGTGGTGGAGAGAGCTCATCGGTCCCTTGCACCAAAACCGCCGCCCGGGGCCCCACCTCGTCCCATCATACTTAAAATCCTTAACTTCAAGGACCGGGACGCCATCCTGCGCGAGGCACGCTCTCGGGGACCCCTCAAGTTCCAAAACCACACCAACATTGTATTCCCGGATTACACCAGGGAAGTGCAAGACCAACGCCGCTCCTTCACGGATGTCAAAAAGAAGCTGCGGACCCTCGGCCTGCAGTACCAGCTCCAGTTCCCGGCCCGCCTCCGCGTTTCAGGGAAAGACACAATTCTTTGACTCGCCTCAAGCGGCCTGGGCATGGTTGACAGAGGACTGCAGCGAAACCTGTCCCCCGCACCTTCGGGCCCCCGGTCCATGAGACCCCGGTCACCTAAGCAGCAGCGCCGGAGGCGAACGCAATCCCGCAGAAGGCGCCAGTCCCAGAAAACGGCTCCCAGATCGTCGAGCCTGGTGGCCCACAGATTCAGGGACTCTCCTAGCCCTTCGGGCTCTCCACCTCGTCACAGACATCAGTCGACCGGTTGCCCATCTAATGTTCCTCCGTCGCCGGCTCAACGGGACTTGCCGGCCACGGACTCGGACCTATCCCGCAGCCCAACTATCTGATGCTCTAGCGGGCGCGGCCCTGACCGTGGCCCTCTCCGAGGACATGCCCCCGCCACTTTAGTGGCTGGGAGCCACGGCAGAACTATTGCTCTACTTTGTTGTCTTTCTGCCGAGACATTACATATCCGCTTACAAGGAGGAGTCCTCCAAGCAACCCAACCGGAGCGTTTTAGTTTGGTTCTTGTTGCTGCTGTTGGGCCGACAGATGCTTCTGTTCTCGAAGTATAGGGTGGGGGGAGGGGGTAGGGGAAGGGGTTGGGACTGTTTTTCCCATGGTTGTTGTTTCCTGTTGTTTTGCTACACCAGCTTTCTCGAGACACAATGCGATATTCCCTCGTGCCACGCACACAGCTTCCTCACAAGCGCTTTCCCACACCTGCGCCGGACCCCGCACGTATCCACGATTCTCCGTGGTACGGCGAACCACTACACCGACCACCAGCCACCATGACCGACACACCCATTCTGAGGGCCTCCCTCCACACACTGTCCTGGAACGTTAACGGGCTCTTAGACATACTCAAACGAATGGCTGTCCTACGCTATGCTCAATGCCTAGGTATAGAGGTGCTCCTGCTCCAGGAGACTCACCTGATGGGTAACCACTGTCCTTTCCTGGCACGTTATGGGTACAATAGAGTATGGCACACTGGATTCGCCCGGGGCTCCCGAGGAGTAGCTATCCTCTTGAAGGGCACCCCTCCCTTTGTGCTCATGCAAGCTATTGACAGTGGCCCTCTGCGGTACACTGTGTGGTAATCCCCTCAACCTTGTGTCCATATACTCACCCCCCTCGATGCTCACGACGACCCTGGAACACTCCACCGCCCTACTCGCCACCTTGCCATTGGGAACCACAATTAATGGGGGAGACTTTAATGCGGTTTCCACTCCACACCTCGACACGACAGGCCCCCCGTCTAACTCTAGACTTGCGCAAGCGAAGCAATTAACGAATTGGTCCGAATCCCTGGGCCTCTGCGATGCCTGGCGAGTCTGGCACCCTCACATCAAACAGTTCACTCATACCTCCGCAGCACACCATACGCAGGCGCGCATAGATGCTATCTTCGTCCCATCCACGGACTGCCAAACGATCCAAGACGTCCGCATACTCCCTAGGGGTATCTCCGACCACTCCCCATTGCTCCTTAGTATGGGGGCCCCTCCCCCCTCGACACGTCCAACATGGCGGATGAACGCTTGGTTCCTCCAAGATAAGGAATTTAGAAAGATGGTGGGGGCAGAGCTCAGGCAGTACTTCTTGACCAACACTGGATCGGTTCCCTCCCCGGGTACCCTATGGGAGACGGGCAAGGCCACCATCCGTGGCTTTGCTAAAGGCCAACTCAAGCGCCAGCGGCAGGCCCAGTTGCAGCAGATCACCTCTCGAGAGGCGCAGGCGTTATGCCTCGAGCAATCCCCTCCTATTGACGGCGACACCTGCCGAGAGAGGCAACTCGCTCACCTTCGGGCTGAAATCAAGCAGCTTTCATTGGACGCTGCCAAACTCCTCTGGAGATCCTCCGTAGCGAGAGTGTATGGCTGGGGCAACAAGAACGGCAAGATTCTCCACAGATTGGCCACGTACCCTAGGGCGAACTGCATTATCCCTGAAATTGTGGACCCGGACGGGTCGATGCACCGATCCCCGTTGGCAATGGCCCATGCCTTTGCCTCCTACTATCGTAAGCTCTAAGTGGAGAGGAGCCCTGCACTGTCGCTCCCCGAGTTGCTGGATGCGGGTTGTGCTCGCCTCCCCCAGCTGGGTTCTGCCGCACAGGCTGATTTGGACCGCCCTATCACCCATGAAGAAATTAATGAGGCAATAGCTCACACCTCATCGGGCAAGACCCCTGGCCCAGACGGCCTCCCCCAGGAATACTATGCTATTTATCATGAGACCCTCGTCCCACGCCTCGCAGATCTGTTTGAAGAGGCTCTGGAGAAGGGCTCCTTCCCGTCCAAGACGGATATGGCCACCATCGTGGTTCTCCCGAAAACACAACCGCCGTCTCCTCGATGTGCGGACTACCGCCCCATTTCTCTTATAAACACAGAGGTTAAACTATATGCCACAATTCTCGCCCAACGGCTGAGGCCCTACCTCGCCACATTGGTCCACCCGGACCAGTGCGGGTTCATGCCCAACCGTGGGACTAGGCACTGCCTCCGGAAGCTTCATCTGGCCTTGGCTCACCACCACTTGCTCACCCCCTACCTGGCGATTCTTCTCGTCGATTTCGAGAAGGCCTTCGATTCCGTGGATTGGAGGTATCTGGGCGATGTGCTGGCCATGATGGGTTTTGGCCCCCTCTTCCGTAATCTGGTAAAGTTCTCTATGACCGGCCCCTGGCGTGAGTCTTAGTCAATGGGGTTTTATCTGAGGCCTTCCCCATTCAAAGGGGAACGAGACACCCCTTCTCTTCGCCTTGGCGATGGAGCCCCTGGCGACCCTGATTCGATCCGAGGACCGCGTTCGGGGATGGGAATGGCCCAGCTCGGAGGCGGACAAGATCGCACTTTATGCAGACGATGTTTTAATCTTTTTGGCCGATCCCGCCCAGTCGGGCCCTCACTGCCTCCGGATCCTACACTCCTTCGGGCAAGCCTCCGGCCTCCGGCTGAATCCCGATAAGTCGGTCCTTGTCCCCCTGCACTTAGCCAGAGACTGCTACGACTGGCAATCCATAATACCGCTTAGGCGTCAGTCTTTCAAATACTTGGGGATCTGGGTCGCCCTTCTCCTGGACCTAGGCTGGTCCCTCAATGTCACCCCGCTTGTGAAAAAAGCTAAGGCGGACCTTCACAAGTGGCAGGCGCTCCCCCTGAATCCCTTGGGGAGTGTCGCTCTGTTTAAAATGATGATTCTTCCCAGATTCCTCTATGTCCTCCAAAACACCCCCTTCTGCTTTCCGCGGGCCTGGTTTCGGGAACTGGATAGCATGGCCACCAAATTCCTTTGGGCGGGGGGAGGCCACGTCTGGATCTGACCCTCTGCCGGGTTCTTCCCTTTGATGGGGGCATGGGGATGACACATTTATACTTATACTACTTGGCGACCCGCCTACTTACCATACATGATTGGTTTAATGGGGGCTGGTCCGACCCGGCCTATAGGCTTGAACTGAGCGAGCTAGGTTTGCCCAAAATCCAGTCTCTGATGTACGGGGAGTCCATTCCATCCACCTTACCGGAGGTGACACGCACTGCGCTTTTGGCCTGGCGGGCAGCTCTGCGTCATACTCAATGGACACACAAGTTAACTCAGCTTACGCCTCTCTGGCAGGGCACATGGCTCCGGGAGGTCAGTGGGTTGCAGGGATTTAGGTCGTGGGACCTTATAGGAATCTCACAGCTCGGGGATGTGTGGGCGAGCGGCCACATGCGCTCCTTCCAGGACCTTCGGTCCAGATACTCCCTACACCCAACACAATTTTACAAATATCTGCAACTGCGGCATGCCCTCCATGTACACATATCGGAAGACACAACGATCCCAGAATACAGCCCTCCCGAAGCACAGATTATGTTGGGCGACCTGGGGAAGGGGGGTATTTTCCGCATTTATCGGACACTGGTTAACAACACCCCGACCTCACTGGACCGGCTTAGAAGCCAATGGGAGGAGTGGGTAGGTCCACTGGACGAGGAGGATTGGCGGGATGCTCTCATGGCACCCAAGACGATTACTGCATCAGCTAAACTCCGCTTGATCCAACTATACTATTTACACACCGCCTATTTAATCCCAGTACGCCTTCATAGGGCAGGCTTTTGTCCGACTGCCTCCTGCACACGGTGTGGCCACGACCCGGCAGACTTTTTCCATATGGTTTGGGCATGTCCCCTTTTGGCAAGGTTCTGGGGAGACATCGAGGAAGAGCTCACAGAAATCCTGGGGTGGGAGGTCCCTCACGACCCGCGACACTCACTCCTCGGGATTACGGATGGGCTGGATGGGTCTAGGAACGAGAAGCTGTTTTTTAACACGGCTATGGTCGTGGCTAAGCGAGACATAGCCGCTTCTTGGAAGCTTCCAGCTACGCCTTGCTCTGGGAAGTGGCGGAAGGGGGTGGACTGGTGTGCGACACAAGAAAAACCTATGTACGAAGCACGGGGATGCCCAAAGAAGTACCGTAGGGTGTGGGGCAAATGGCTGGGTACCATGGATTAGTCAAGATTGTGTCCACATTGTTTATATCCAACTGAACCTTGTGGGGTTGAGCGTTCTGGGATTGACTATTCATCCGACTGTGAACTGTTATCCTCTCTGTCCTCTGCTGATTTGCTGGTGTTTGTTTACTGTCAAAAACAATAAAATTGTTTATAAAAAAAAAAAGTACTGCAGGAATGCTTTTGTCTCTACTGGCAGTGAATTCCATTAACTGTATTCATTTTCAAAAGTTAAAAGACTTTATACAAACAATTAACGTTTCTGAGAAATATAAGGCTCACTTTGTTATCAAGAAACTCGAGGAAAGGGCATTCAGTTTGTTTGGTATTGACCACTGTTAACTGCTTTCTGTTTCAAAAGCTATAAGACTTTTTCTTTCATATTAACTCTTCTGAGAAAAAATAAGATTTGACTTTGCAACAACAATTAACTCTTTCGAAAAAAAAATAAGACTTGCTTGTTCAGAAGCTCCAGGAACCTAGAGGGATTAATTATTTAACTAAAGGTGATCTCTGTGAGTAATTCAGTTTCATTGGCAAGTACGAACTCAAATCAAAGTATCATTGACATTACTAAACAAGCGCTGAGGAAAGTGCAACCCAGGTGCACTATAACAGTAATTATGAAGCATTAAGCACTGAGGAAAAGCGCAGTTGTTTGGAGGTTCAAAGCCACAATGTATTCAAGCACTGAGGTAAGCGCAGTCATGAGAAGATGTTAAGGCCTAACTGTTTGATAACGCTGGGAAACCTACTCAATTGTGAGAAGATATCTCAAGACATATTCATAGCTAGAATGTTCAAGCTATGCGTATTTTTTCCTATTGAGAGAAACATTGTGGAAAAAGAACAATTGTATCCAGGCTTTCCTCTCTCTACATTTCCCGAAATATAAATAAGGATCTTATTCTGGAAAGCCTATTTCCCTTTGGAAGGAAAGATTTTCAAGACATTTGTTGAAGGTACCAGTGGTATTACAAGTATATATATTTTAGATGGTTATTGAATTTGAGACATACACATACTATGCTAATCTTTCGTACATTTGGCATTTCAGACCTCCTTCCCCAACAGTCCTTTTCCCTCCTCCTTCCCTTCACCTGGCATCTCAGGAGTCCCGTGTTAGTTTCATTTAGGAACTCAGAGGTGCCTGGAGGTGGGCCCATTATTAGCATCGTGCCATTCCTGAAAAGCGTTGGATTCTTTCCTGACAGATGTGATAGCCATCTCCAATGTGTGACATCACCTCATAGTATGAAGCTGACTGTTGGGTATGGGTTCTGGAATGTGGAATGTGGTGGAGAAGAGATCTGGAGGCTCTGTCAGTGGCAGTTGCTGCCTGGACCAGGAAACTGATGGTTGTGTACTAATAAACTCCTACACTTAACAGTGTTGGCAAGGTCATCATTTCAGTGGTGATGATTCAGTTTATCCTTCATTCCCTGGTCAATCCTGCCATGCTGCTCTGATGAGCCTCATTGGTTTTTGCTTGCCAAAAATTGTGTGGAGGCTGTACTGTACAGAGTTGGTTTATTGGTAGTTCCCAATGGACTCGGCAACAAAGTTCTAAAATTTGTGCATGAGGGACATGTAGGCATACGATCCATGAAACATGGATGAAGAGAAGATTTCTGGTGACCTGGCGTAAATAAGGAAGTACAACATTTTGTCAGGTACTTATGTGCTCTGAGTGATAAACTTCAAGTAACGATACCCAAGCCCCTTTTCTCCTGTAACCAGCAGCAACTCGCCATGGCATAAATTGGCTTTGGATATTTCAGGACCATTCTGAGTTTTAGGGAGTGGACCCAAGTTCGGTATTGTGTTGATAGACTATTTCTCAGAATGGCATGAAATAGAATTGTGTAGAAAATGTTAATGTGCAAATTATCATTGAGTTTCTTCAAGAAGTATTCTTGAGAGAAGGATAACCTGAAGAGCTAGAAAATGATAATGTTGCCCAGTTAGTTTCAAGAGAGATGCAATGGAATAGTAGAAAGGGTAAACTTCATAATCAACTTCATAATCAAGGACTAGTTACGACTAGCATTGAATAATGGTTTGGGATGGAAGCCTGTTGTACAGGATATTTTGTGGGTCATGAGAACCATCCTTGCGGCAGATGAGGAAGTTGGGTATAATTCCTGCTACAAGTGTCATTTGCACCTCCTGTCTGTGAGAGGAACCTTTGGCCCGCTTCAAACTACCTGCTCAAAATCATGAAGTAACTGCAGATTTTTGAGAGTGACTGTTAGACTTGGCATCTTTTGACATAGTTTCCCCTGACCTTTTGCCTTCTGACCTCCTGTTTTTGACTGTGTGCTGAACTTCATATTTGCTGGCTTTAAGACTCTGCACTTTTTCACTGCTGACCAGTGCTAACGTGCATGTGGCCTGTGTCTCAAATGTAATGGAATTTTGTTTCTCCATGATTGACACATTTGATTTACCTATAAGTCCCTAGTGCGGTGCACTACAGGTGCCCAGGGCCTGTAATTCAGATGCTACTAGTGGGCCTGCAGCACTGATTGTGCCACCCACCTGAGTTGCCCTTCAACCATGTCTCAGGCCTGCCACTGCAGAGCCTCTGTGTCCAGTTGTAATGTGCCATTTCGACCTGACAAGATAACCTACTTATCAGGCCCAAACCTTCCTTTTGAATACATATAAGTCACCCCTAAGGTAGGCTCTAGGCAGCCCCAAGGGCAGGGGGCAGTGTATTTAAAATGTAGGACTTGTACTTTTAAACTTTACATGTCCTGGTAGTGAAAAACTACTTCAAGGCCTGTTTCTTCCATAGGTTAGCATTGGAGCTGCCTTGTAACAGTTTATAAGTGTAACTTCCAATTGGGAAAAGACAGGAAATGTAAGTTTGGTGTCTCTGGACTCAAAATTTAAAAACAATTTTTTTAGTGAAGTTGGTTTTCAAATTGCAGGTCTGAAAATGCCACTTTTAGAAAGTTGACATTTTCTTACTTAAACAATTGTGTGCCTTCTGCCTGTCTCATTCTGGGTTGGGCGACAGCTGGGCTTTGTGCATTCCCTCTAGACAGTCACACACAAAGGGAGCTGATGTGTGCCACTCACGCCCTGATGGCCCATCACCAGGCTAAATAGTCTTCCTGAGCGAGGGGGAGGAGCTGACACCTGCACCTGAATACGGCTGGGCCTGTTCCCACAAAAAGGGTTGCATACCCTCTGTAGTGAGTCTTTAGCCAGGGCAGGAAAGGGCAGAGTCTTGTGCACTACAAAGGCCTCACTTTGAAGTCTCCCTTCTTCAAAGGCTAAAATGGGTATAAGTACTGGACCTCTGACACCATATACTCAGAAAGCTTCTGGAACTGAGGAGATTCTACCTGAAAGAAGAGCTGTTGTGCTGTTAGGAGGGACTGCTATTTTGCTGCTTGCTTTGCTGTGTTGGCCTGCTGCCTGCTGTTTCTTGCCTGGAGTAACAGAACTTGACTCTCTACATCATGCATCTCTAAAGGTTCACCAAGGGTTTGTTGGGCTTGCCTCCTGTTTCTGAAGTCTCAGGGACATCAGCGACTTCACTGGAATCTTGATACCAGCACCTGGGCTCCTCTGCTGTGAGTCCTGCTCTGCCAAGTGGTACAAAATCCAGTCCTGGGCCCTTGGAAGTGAGCGTTTAGTGCTGCAACCCAAGAAACCAATGCACCGACGCGTCAATCAGAACTAGCGCATTTCCCTGAGATATCAACGCAACGCTGCTGCCTGCACCGAAGCCATGGCCACCGCTCACCGACTGCATGACACAAGGACCTCGACTTACAATGCAGCCCCAACTTTGCCAATGCAGCGCCTCCGCATCACCGCTGCTGCACAACTCCAACGCATTCCCGGCCCTGCTCATCGCTGTAATGCTATTAGGAACAATACATTGACTATCAACTCCATTTTGTATAACTGACTCCATTTATGGTGCTCTCAGTTGCAGGGTGGGGAGGAGGTGTTTTCGCTCTTCACTTGTTTTTGCTCCTCACCGAGCAGAGTAAGCTGAAACATGTTGTGTGGGATGCGGGCTTGGTACCTTTCAGGGCAGAGATTGTTGTTGCCAGAGAAATGTGCAGAATGTACTGCTCTGTCTCTGTGTCAAAATACAGGGGCCTGGCCAGCTTCTGTCTTGACCCTGACACAAACCAGTACGGTCAGCTTGGTTTTCGTAACAGAAGAAAGGGGGCAAGGTTTCTAGAAACTTCTCCTCAGGTTGAGTAAAAGGTATTAAAGACGGGGAATCTTGGCGCTCAGACAGGAGCTCGCTGAGGAACAGACGTGTTGCCGCTGGGAACTTTTGCTCTGGCAGTCAAGGGCTCCTCCAGTCGAGTTGGCCAGAATGCTGACAGTTCGTTTGGTGATGTATCTTTTTACTTACTTTGTGTATATAAGCTATAAGGTTCTCTGCTCCATGTATATATGCCATATGTTTTCTTTTTTTGTGCCTATGTAATTTGCGTATGTTATCCTTTTGGTTGCTATTTGGGAATCTACATTAACCAATATATTCTACCTTCCTTCTAAAAGTGTTGAATTAATAAATACACGTGTTTCATTTTAAATTGCACCTGAATCAGTTTCCTTGCCTCGTCTTGAGAGTGCTGAGCTCCTTTTATACGTGTGCTATTTAAAGGTGCTGCGGTACATTTGCCTCCTCTTGGGAGTGCTGAGTTTAGTTGTGTCCTATTGTTTAAAATAAAAAGCAATGCAATCGCCGACAGCCCAGCCATTCAACATTAACGCATTGGCCCAATGCACAGCACCCTTGACATCGACGCATCAACGACGTTGCCAGACTTCAGATACAAAGCATCGCCTTCAACAGCAACGCATCCCCTCCTTTGCTCAATGCATCATCCCTCAGCTTCGATGCATCCAAGGTACTGTCAGCGGGTCTGTGTGACTCCTGTATCCGGCCTGCGACCATCGTGGTCAGACTGAACTTTTGGATTTGCCACGGTCAAGCACAAGCAGACAACCCCAGTTGGAGCTATTGATTTCTCAGCACTGCATTTTGATTTAATCTTCCAAAATGAATAACTTGACTTGTGTATGTTGGATTTTTTTCGTTTTGGTCTTGTTTTACTCAGATAATCATTAGCTATTTTTCTAAACTGATGTGGAGTACTTTTGTGGTGTTTTCACTGTGTTACTGTGTGTGTGTGCTCGCACAAATACTTTACACATTGCCTCTTTAGTTTAGCCTGACTGCTCTGTGCCAATCTACCAGAGGGTGAGCACAGATAAACCTTTAGTGTGTACTACACTTACCATGACTAGGATTGGGGTTCCTGCTTGGACAGGGTGCATACCTCTGCCAACCAGAAACCCAATTTATTTAGTGACTCATTGCTCAAAACACAGAAATGAGCTTTACTTTCAAGGAGCAGTTTTCTTCAAAGAGTCCCGGGATGGATGATAGGTATCTCAGTACGATGTATCTCTTGATGACTTTGTGACTACAGAGGACATCGTCCCTCCTCAGACTGGATGGCGGACATCCCCTTAGTGAGGGTAAACTAGCACTAAGAAGAAAAACCTCTAAACTGACCTATATCACTTTTAGTATGTCCAATTATGGCTCAAGACTACTACAACCCCAATGACACTGTTGTGCGACACAATTGATAACAATTTTTTTTTTTATATATTTTTTATTTCATTTTTCTTTATACAAAAAAGTTTTTGGGGGATTATTTTTATCATTATACAAATCATTTAAAAGACAAATTCATCATTGTCAAAAACATGTATTTAGACAAAAATTAAATGCAAATGGCAGTTACCTAGATAACTATATAATCACAAATACATTGAATGTGCAATAATCACATGTCATTTGCTTCCCCCTCCTCTTAGACCTTAAAGTAATTAGGGGTACCTTTTCTCTCATAGATAAACTAGCACTAAGAACAGGGTGTGTCTACAGAGGACATCGTCCCTCCCCAGACTAGATGATGGGTATCTCCTAAGTGAGGGTAAACTAGAACTGAGACCAGGTAGGAATCACTCTGGTCCTTTCAGTGCATGATGTTTACTATTGACTAATTGTTAGGCTAGGTTTTTAGGGATCCTGGCCCTGACGAATGCCCCAGACCAGTAAAGGTGACTTACAGTAGGGCAGAAACATGTTGGCTAAAAGACGATAGTTCGAGCCATTGTGCCCTCATTCTATTTTATAGTTTGTTTTAAATGCACCAGAGGTTACCACTATTAAAGGTGAAAACCCGGTTGCCTCTAGGTAATTTTAGCTTTATCTGGATCCCTCTGTTTTGTCAAGGAAAATACCTTATCTAAGAACTCCCTCTATTGGGTCCACTAGCAGGTTGAGTCTGCCGTGGTGGTATTGTCCTACCAGAGTGGGCAGAGGTTGCCTGTGATGAAGCATGTCATATTATGTGAGTGAGGCTTCCTCTTCCAAAAAGATTGGTCTCCTATTTCTTTTGCTACCCCCTGCACACCAGAATCTTGATAATTAAAGTACTAGTGATTTGTACAAGTAACACTACATTGCCCCCATATATTTTTGTGTTTTGAGACAAGGTGAGTGCAAGTTTAAAAAAGGAGGTCCCCAAGATGCTGGCGTTAGGGGTGATTCAGCCCTCCAACAGTCCCTAGTCTAGCCCTGTGGTGCTGGTACCCAAGGCTGCCCCACCAGTGCCACTTCAGAACTTAGGTTCTGTGTGGACTGCAGGGGCCTCAATTCCATCACGAGGACTGACGCACACCACATCCTCAAGCTGATGTGCTCATAGACAGGCTGTGCGCTGACAAGTTTCTCAGTATTTTTGACCTGACTACAGGGTACCGGTAGATTGCTCTGACTAAGGGGGCAAAAGAGAGGTCTGCTTTCTCGACCCCAGAGGGCCACTTCCAGTTTAGGGAGATGCCCTTTGGTTTGAAGAATGCCCTTGTCGCCTTTCAGAGATTGGTCAACAGGGTCCTAGCTGGGAAGGAGGCATTCTGTGCTGCCTACCTGGATGACACAGCTGTCTACAGCTGGGAGGAACACCTGTATCACCTCCAGGAGGTGCTTCAGGTCCCGCAGAAGGAGGGTGTGACTATCAAGGCCAGTAATTGCCAGATAGGGCAGGGTTCCATGTTGTATCTGGGCCACATGGTACGCGGAGACAAGGTGCAGCCCCACCAGGGCAAGATTGAAACTATCCTGGCCTGACAACCCCCTAAAACACAGACTGAGGCGAGGGCCTTCCTGGGCCTCACAGGATAATATAGGTTTGTTAAGGGCTATGGCACCATTGTTGCCCCCTTAACAGATCTGACTTCAAAGAAGCAGCCCAGACAGGTGATCCGAACAGTGGTCTTCTAGAAAACCTTTGATACCCTCAAGGAGGCCATGTGTACAGCGCCCGTACCCAGGGCTCCTGACCACTCTAAGGAGTTCATAGTGTAAACAGACGCTTCAGAACATGGCATAGGCCATAGGGGCTGTCTTAGCACACTTAAATGAGGAGGACCTAGATCAACCGGCAACCCTCATTAGCAGAAAGTTACTCCCACAGAAAGAAAGGTGGATTGTGATTGAAAGGGAGGCCTTTGCTGTGGTATAGGCACTGAAGAAACTGAGACCATACCTGTTTGGGCCTCACTTCAGGGTTCAGACAGACCACAGGCCCCCCAGATGGCTCATACAGATGAGGGGTGAAAATCCCAAATTGTTGAGGTGGTTCATCTCCCTACAGGGAATGGACTTTGCGGTGAAACCCCGTCCTGGGTCAGACCACACCAATGCTGATGGTCTATTCAGGTTCTTCCGCCTTAGTGACAAAAACTCCCAAGAGGTTGGGTAGTTCTCCCCTCTTTCAGCTGGGGGCTGAACAAGTGTTAAACCTGTAAGCCTCAGGGTGAGCTCTCCCCCACCCCCAGCATTTTGCCTTCCTCCTCTATTTTTGCTGATGTTGATTTTGCTGGCCTTAGCACACTTTACCACTGCCAACCAGTGCTAAAGCGCTTGTGCTCTCCCTCCTAAACATGGTAACATTGGCTTATACTCAATTGGCATATTTCATTTACTTATAAGTCCCTAGTAAACTGGAACTACATGTACCCAGGGCATATAAATTAAATGGTACTAGTGGGAGTGCAGCCCTTATTGTGTCACCCACTTGAGTGGCTTGATAAATTCAGGGTAACGCAACTCTTCACAAATCTCTGAGTTGCGTTACTCTGTCCGAGGGGAGAGTTCAATGGGTGGTGCATGGGTGATCCCACACAACACCCATGGATTTTGGCGCATTCCCAAATTTACCATTTCTGGTAGACCTCGGAATGCATCAAAACTGCTATGCATCCCCAGGGGAGGCGTAATGAGGAGAAATATCTTTATTTCTCCTTGGTTTTTCCTCTTTCTATCTGTGCTGCCTAGCTCCAACTTGCACCATGGTGCAAGGGTGCCTGAGTTGCAGCTAGGCAGCACATTGCCCGCTACCGCTGGGAAAAGACAGTAATGTGCTGTATTAAGTTAAATATGGTGCATTTCCACCCTTTCCCTGTCACGCAGTGCAGCACAGCGCAGCAAGTTAGCTTGCTGCACTGCATGACTTTTTGATAAGTATGCCCCACTGTGCTTGCATCTTGTACCTGAGTTGCATGGCAGGTGTAGCTAACAACTGAGCTTTGTGTACTGCTTCTAGGCAGTCACACACAATAGGATAGCTTAGGTGTTCCTGGATGGGCCATCACTCGCAATTTGGGAGGGAGGAGCTGGTCACATCCCCTCTTAAACTTGAATAGGCTGTGCCCTGCCTCCACAAAAAGGGCTGCATACCCTCTGTAATTAGTCTGGAGTCAGAACAGGGGAGGCAGGATACCTGGGGACTTCAAAGGGAAACCTCTAGAAGCTTCTCCCCCACTTCAAAGGCACAACTGGGTATAAATACTGGATCTCATACACTACCACTTCAGTACAATTCTGGACCTGTGGATACTCTGCCAAGAAGAAGGACTGCTGTGCTGTGGAATGACTGCACTCTGCTGCACTACTGCCTTGCTGACCTGCTGCCCTCCTGCCTGGATGAGAATGACTGGACCTACATCTCTTGAGGCCAGAACCCCAAAGTGACTCCAAGGGCTAGTTGGCTGGCCTCCAGACTTAATCTTCCAGACTTGAGCCTCAAGGCTCCAACAACCTTGCAAATGCACCTGGGCACTGTCATCCGTGAGTTTACCCTGCCAAGTGGTGCCACCACAATCCTGGCCCCTTGTAAGTGGGCCTAAGGTGCTCTGTCAGCTTCTTTGGACCCAGTGGAACCGATGCATCGCCTGCTGTGCAGCGCAACCCTGAGTAGAAGCGTCACATCGCCACTGCTGCATGGATCAGGACCGCCGATATGCGACACATCCTCGGCACAGGCCCTCGCATCCCTCATCGACGGTAACCTCGACAACAGACTCCACATTGCAGCCTCGCAGCTCCTCGGAACTGACGCATTGCTCCGATTGCGCAATGCATCTCCGACTCTGGACTGCACATCACAAGCCCTTGTTGCCAGGATCTTCGATGATGATGCAACAGGGCCTCGCACCACAGCCTCACTGCATCTCGGAACCAATGCATTGCTTCGGCTGCGCGATGCATCTTTGACGTGGATCCTCACAATGCTCTGTAAACCAGGTTTGAAAGCACTTTGTTTTGTGGGCCTAACTGGATCCCTGTAGCTTGCCTGTGCCCCATCGCAGTCGGCGTGAACTTGTCATTGTGTCCTGGTCCAGCGCTATCAGATATCGCCAGTTGGGGCTTTACGCCTTTTGCTACTATTTTTACTAAAATATTTCAAATTTTATATTTCCTTTTCTACTAATTGGATTTTTGTTGTTCTGGCCTTGTTTTATTTAATAAAAATTGCTCTATTTGTCTAACTCTGTTGTGGGCAACTTTTGTGGTGTGTTTTCACTGTGTTACTGTTTGAAGCATTGCACAAATACTTTACACATTGCCTCTGAGTTAAGCCTGACTGCTCTGTGACAAGCTACTCGAGGGTTGAGCAAAGGTCCCTTTAGGGTTTGCTTGTGACTTCACCTTCAGAAGAATTGTGATTGCTGCTTGAGAGGAGTCTTACTCCGCTCCACCAACAACCCAATGTCTTACACAGGATGATTTTGCTCAGTTTATTTAAGAATTGAGGAGGTTGTGAATGACATCCCTGGTGCAGCCAGACTAGCTAACTCACAAGACTTGATTGATAAGAAAAAAGTGAGATGGTACAATGAATCAAACAAACAAGATAAAATGACAAACTAAAAAAAGTGCAATATAATGACTTCCTTGGTGTAGTATCAGTGTTAATTTAATCCAATGTTAATTTCGCCCCATGTTTGATTAGCGTTGGTCTTAATTCTCTGTTAGAGGAAACTTTAGTCAATATTTCCGATATGTCTTCAGGATTGAAGCAGCGGTATACCCGCTCCTCCAGGTCTAAGAAACCCCAAGGAGCCGGGCAGGTCCCAGGAACCAAGACTCCACAACTAGTGAGGATTGAGGACATCTGATCTGCCTATGGTGTGCAGGGCAGTGGAAATAAAACTCAGCCTTTTGTCTGGATCAAGGATGTCCACTTGGTCTCCTCACAGGCAACATTCATTCTTGTGGTGTAAAGTCCACAGGGGTAGTGCTTGAAATTTATACTGCAACTGGTCTGCTCCTAACCAAGAACCTTCGGCGAGAACAACACACTCTGTGAAATACAAGGGTGTAGCAGAAGATTCGCTGCGTGGAGTCCCACTCTGCCGAGCAAGTGGAAGTTTAGATGAAAGACAGAGCGATGTAGGTCCTCACAGTGATAGTGACTATGTCACACCAACTACTTACCACAGAGTACTGTACACTGCTCCCAGGACATCAGTATACCTCACCAAAGAAATGTACGGAAAGGAGATGGCACCCAGAAGGTGGCACTCAAGGTAGGAAACGCTATGGCATGGCACAGAGGAGACTAGGCTCAATAGTTCTTCTCCCCAGGTAGAGTATGCGGTACAGGACATAACACCTTGAGAACAATCAGGGAAAATGATTGTACCCTAATAATGACCAAAACAACTGAGTGCCTGATAGGCTGTGCACGGAAACGCAATAAGGCATACAGGGATCAGGGAGGCAATGGGCTACTACACAATAGTTCCAGTAGTTGGAAGCTCAGTAGTTGCTCAGATTTCGAGCTGGTGTGCAACCCCTGACAGAGGTGAAAGTGAGGTGTGGTGGTACTGCTAGCCACCCCTTCCTCAGCTTAGGGTTTTCAAGTTCTTCGTCGCCAGTGTTATAATAGAAAAAGAGAAATGGGACTGAAGAGAAAGATCTAGAAGGAGAGAGTGGAGAAAGAATTAAAGGACATTATAACACACACTTTCTCTGTCCTCAACTACATTTTATCCACTTTAAAACTAAGGAGGAGGTATGCTTTATAACGATACTTATTTTAGCTCTGATGAGAATGCTAATAGTTTTAATGAGCACTAATCACTAGGGGTGCCAAATATATAATGTTATATCATTTTTTTAAAGTTTATATAAATGGGCAAATGTCCTATTTAATGAGGGTTTAAATCTGTTTTAATCTAATGTGCAAAGATCTTTAATAATCTGTGAATCCGAAACAACTAAATGATGTACCATCTACTTTAATTTTGTGTTTTTATGGCCATTGTTATGGCCAAATAAAGACTATTGAACTGAACACACACTTTAGTAAATGCACATTGCATCAGAAGCAACAGCACTATGCCACCACACAAAGCTGCACGAAAATGCCCAAGTAAAGCAATAACCGCCCTTCTGCTCTTGCTTAAATTTCTGTGTCACTGCCTCTTTTATGTACAAGGTGTAGCAATCGAAGAGGGAGGGAAAAATACACTTTACAACTGGGATTAAGGAGGCCTGCATTCATATTGCTTTCTTCAAAGGATAGCCTGGTTTTGTCCCCAAACCGAATGCAGTTTTTTTTACCATTTAAGGCTACAAAATGCATCCAAAGGCTGATAGAATGAACACCAAACGAGCTATTCATGAAAGTAACTTCTCTGTGTTATGAGGTATTTTTTGTAGCAGACATTTAAATAATCTATATTTGTAGGGTGATATCTTGGAGATTACTTCACTATCAATATATAGAAGTAATAACCTGCTAGATAGCATTACCTATGAAAGGCCCCTTTCCATCTGCTATTCTTGCTGAAAGCTTTTCATGCACCAGTGAACTCAGTAAATATGGGCAGATAGAGCATAAGCCCGCCACGCCGCGGATTTACTCGTAATGTCTTCTCAAAGTGCGGGGCGATGCAACGATTACAAATGATTTTCTTCTAATGTCATTTTACATACCCCTTTTCTCCGCATGAGTAGTTAGGGCGGAATGAATGAATGAATACCATTAAAACAGTTCATCATTATCTGTGGCACTGGCCTCCCTACCTTCTCGGCGGGGATCTCCGTGACAAAGGCCAAGAGATCAGAAATGCCAAGCCCCCTCCAGACCCCTCCTGCACACCACCTCCTGACAGTAATTTTGGATGCAAATAGGCCTGCTGGCCGGCGCTCTCCTGTGACCTTGAGCAACCCTTATCATAGCTGACTGTGATCCAGTGATACTTTCCACCCAGCTGAAGCTCATTACTGTGTCAGAAACTCAATCACGTTTATTCATTAATGAAGAAAATCGGCACGTGCGATTAAAAATACATTTAAACACATTACACACAATTACAGATGTAAATCACGCGCACAGACCTCTCAGACGAAATTTGTTACAGGGGTGCTTAGCTTTTTAGTTTCCCCCAAGAAGCGCCGCATTTTTATGACTAGTAATGTCTGTGACACATTTATACATATGCCTGAATCTTTGAAAGTGAAACTAAACAAAAGGGACAGATGTACAAAACCATTTTGTGCTGGAAAACACTGCCATTCACAAAATCACAGAGGATGGAGCACAAAATGGTGTTTTTACTTGTATTAAATCCATTATGTCATTTAGTAAAGCATTTCCGAATTGCAAAATGGGTCTATAGCCTCATTCCAAATCGCAAATAGGAAGGGTCATGAAAGACTACATCCCATCCTTTTTGCAATTAGAAATGAGATGTATCATTAATTTGTCACTGGGAATGCTACTGACTTCTCATAGGAGTTTCCACTTTCTTAGTCATATCGGCAGCCTTGTGGGGAGCAGGTGGCATAATATGCACATCGGGCGAGATGGGAAATAACCAGACCCAGAATGACGCACCTAAACCCTTCACACATACCAAAAACACCTAAGCCCCGCCCCTCGCATATCTCGACCAATAACTGCTCCTTAACCTGGCCCGGAATTTACCACCCGCCCGAAGCTGCCCGGGGGTGGACATCCTGTGGATGACACCCACAGGAGACCTCATCGGGCTAGATGGTAAATAACCAGTCCCAATGAGAGCAAAAGGCCGCTTTATTAGGTCAGTTATGCAGATCAACATTTTACAAAATATAATTCATTGCCTCGCTAATACAATAGCATATCCTAACACCCCCCAACCCTTAAGCCTTCCCAACAATAAAAATCCCCAAACCATTCTTACAAGATTCAATCCTCAACATCCCCTTACTTTCATCCACTGACCTTCACACATGCCTCAGCCATCGTTCCCCTGTGTTCCCTCTGCCCGCACCTACTCTGCAATGCCCCTCACCCTTCCGGCCTGTCTCAAGCTCCTCAATTTCTACCACCAGGAAAAAACCCTGACTAGGCATTTTTCCTGACCCCCCAGCCAAGATCATATGAGCAAAAAAAAACCAGGTCAACTCCGCCACTAGTGAAAAAAGGAGGGAAAAAACAGGGGAAGCAATAACTTATATCTGTCGCCCAAACAGCTAGCTCCGAATACAATCTGTGCTAAAGAAAAAACTGACTGTTGCCATAATAGCCTCAAAATTATTAACACCACTTCTGAATGGCCAAGGTTAACGCTAACCTTTCCCTAACGTTGAGTAAATACAGCTCATTACCAACGAATGACAGGTGAACTCCATCCTGTCTAAAAAAATATAAAATCTTCTTTCTTTATGTCAGTATGTTCTAACCAGCCTACACTATTTATGCTACAAAAACAATGCATTTCCCTATTAACTTTACGTCTAGCCCTTTCCATTGCAGTGAATTTTTCAGCACCCCGCCAGACTCTTTTGGGGACCAAGGCAGTCAATATTATTTTTGCCCCTGCCCATGATTCAGCCACCGTTTTTAGGTCCTTCTTCATCTCTTTGATCAAACCCAAACCTGATAACGGAACTAAATCATTTTCACCCACATGTAACAGCAAAACATCTGGGCACATTCTAACTGACACCAAATTTGATAACCATGGCAACAGCTGTCCCCATTTCATGCACCCCCCTTTCCCCACCAATCTATCTTGATTTCATCGCTGTGGAATCCCAGATTTCTTCCAAAAGGCCTCTTTTCCGCTTGCTTCGCTGCCCACTTAATAAAAGAGTGCCCAATTATCCAAATAGAAAAGAACACAGCTGCAGGACCCGCCACACAACCTGGAATACAAACAGGCATTAAAATCCATAAAGGCTAAGCATCCTCAATATTCTTTTTTTTTTTTTTTTTTTTTTTTGTGGTCCTCATTTGCCTTTTTCACCCTTCTTCTAACGTAACCAGCCCCGGGTTTCATACCTCATTTATACTGGACAAAAGGGGGGAAGGGAGGGGAGACAGCACAAAGTGAGTCCTCCCACAGAGGCACCCTCGTATTCCTTCTGGGAGACCTTGTCCTCTGTTTAACCGCCTACCAACCCCCAAGTCCTCCTGCTCACACAGGAAGGACTAAAAAACCAGCCGAAGCAGATGAAAGGCTTAATCATTGAACCGTTTTTAAAATTCCCCAACCATCAACCACACCAAGACGGAAAGGGAGTCCAGAATTCATATCTCTTTCTCAACTGATCCGAAGTATCCAGCTTAGCAATATATTTCATCGATTGGAGCCAGTCACCCTCCATTGGTGAAGCAGGAGATACCCATAATTTACATATCTCTCTACATGCCAAGAGAATAGCATAAAATATTAACTTTGCACCATCCTTGGTAACATTACATTGCAGATCTAGTCCCCCAAATATTATCAGTTCAACGCTTACCTTGATCTGCACTTTCAGGATATTAGACAGGCAATTACTCACGGCCTCCCAAAAGGATTGGATCTTCAAGCAGCGCACCACTACTCCTGACCCAAATTTCGACAGCCTTCGTGGAGACCAATAGGCCCTGTGCATGGTAAAGAAATGGTTCCTCCTGAGATACGCAGGTTTGACTACTTTATAGAGCATAGACATAGATACTTGCCATTGATCTTCCATCGCAGTCTCTGGCAAGCATCCTCCCCACAGATCTTCAGGTAACGTAAAAGCACCGTCCTCCGTCTCAAGCAGCAGCCAATACCAAAGTGCAATTTCTTTTTTGAACACAGAACTAGACAGAAGCTTTTCCTCCAATTCATTTGAACCACCTATTTTTTCACCCGACGCCCTGTGCCAACTCTGGATCTGAAGATATTTAAATCTTGAAAGGCTCGAACCCAACTCCTGCTCACACCAGGTCCAAGAAACTAAATCTCCATCTGGAAACAGCTGCTTCCACCTTACACTACCCGCCTCTTTAAGTGGTCGAGCCAGAAGATCCTTAGACCACATTGGAGAGCCTGGCGCATCCCAAATCGGGGCTGACCAACTTAAATACGGAATTTTTAGGGCTCTTCTGATTCTGTACCATGTTTCAGCCATTGATTTTAACACCTTTAATCTAACCTTCTTAAAATACTTCGGATCAGCAAATTTAAACATAAAACCCACTTCTGCTCCCTCTTCTTCTCTCAGCATTTCTTTAAACATCCTTCCTATCTCTGTTTTCGCAGGGGAGTCCAATAGCATCCTTCCATTTTTCAAAAGAAATGCCCAAGAATAAAATAACAAATCCGGCAAAGCTAAGCCCCCTTAATCAGCCTCCTTCTCAATTTTTTCCAAGAAAGCCGTGGTCCTTTTGACGCCCAAATAAATGAACTAATTTCGCTTTGCAGTCTTATGAACCACTCTTTCCGAAACGTTAGGGGGATTGTTTCAAACAAAAAGGTTATCTTCGGCAAAACAATCATCTTGACCAAGTTTACTCGACCATATAATGTGAGTGGGAGATGCATCCATCCTCGTAGACTCGCACTAATCTCCTTCTTAACTTTATCAAAATTCACCTTGGTAAGATCTGTAATGTTCTGGGTAACCCTAACCCCCAAATACCTTATTTCTTTTTTACATTCCATCCCCTCTGTCTCCATATTCCAGGCCATAACTTCAGTTTTCTGCTCATTGATGCCATATCCCGAAATCTTCCCGAAATCGTTCGTTATACCCAACAGACACCCCATCGATTGTTGTAAATTTGTTGTGAGAATTAAAATGTCATCAGCATAGAGCCCAATCTTTTTATTCCAGCCATGAAATTCAAAGGGCAATATACCTTGACTACTCCTAATTTTTCTGGCCAAGGGTTCTATATATAAGTCAAACAAAAGTGGGGACAAGGGGCATCCCTGCCTAGTTCCCCGCTCAATCTGTACCGGTTGTGTCAATACTCCATTAACTAGCACTCTAGCATTCGGAGCCTTATATATAGCTTTTAATATTTTACAAAAATTCGCACCCAAGTTAAGGCGCTTTACCAATGTCTGCAGGTATACCCAATTTACGCGATCAAACGCCTTAGCGGCATCTAGCGCTATTACTGCCAAGGGAAGATCGTAAGCCGTAGCCATATCTATGGATCCTATCAAAGAATATGTCAACTCCTTCAGAGTTCTTCCTTTAATGAAACCCTTCTGATCCTCGTGGACTAAATTAGGCATTACCACATTTAACCTTATTGCCATCACCTTCGCAAACAGCTTATAATCGACATTTAAAAGAGAAATAGGCCGATACGATTCTACATTTTTTAATGACTTGCCAGGCTTTGGAATTAACGTTATATTAGCCTCTTTCCAAGACTCCGGTAATTCAAAGTCAAACAGAAAAGCAGCATTAAAAAGATGTCTCAATATAGGTATTAACTCACTAGCCAGTGCTTTATACACCTCCGCTGGAAGGCCATCAGGCCCTGGAGCCTTCCCCTTCTTACCAGCCCTAATAGCCTCCTCCAACTCCTCAACAGAGATCTCCTTATTCAATACCCCCATTTCTTCTTCTGCTAATGGGTCCATGTCATCTAACCAAGCCAGCACCTCACTCTCCATAACAACCAGCTCTTCCTTATATACCTTTCCAAAATACTCATAAAAGGCTAAAGCTATTCCACTACTATCACTTAGAACCACATCTGACCCTTCACACCTAATTTATTTGATCAGGTTTCTAACCTGATCACTTTTTGCCTTCCAGGCTAGTAGTTTACTACAGCCCTCCCCATATTCAAAATGTGCCAACTGGCTTGCCTCCCACTTCTCCTTAACTCTATCTCTTAAAACTCCTGACAAACATGCTTTCAAATTTATTATTTCCTCCCTCTCCTTCTCACAGCTTTCCTGACTTCCTGCGTTTATTAAGACTGCTTCTAATTTCCGAATCTGTTCTTCTAAATCTGAGACTTTTTTATAATATATTCGTCTTTTTCCTGCAGCTAACGAACCAAGCCTACCTCTTAAAAACGCCTTATAGGCATCCCAGACAATCCCTATCTTAGCCAAACCCTGATTCCTCTCAAAGAACTCCTTAGTTTCCTCCTTTAAAATCTCAATCGTCTCAGACTCGCACAGAATCGTGCGATCCAGCCTCCATCTCGAACTGATCTTCCCCTCCCCCACCCTCACACCCAACAGGATGGCTGAATGATCTGAAAGGTGTACCCCAATATGTTCCACCTCCACAACCTCATCCTTTATTGCACGGTCCACCAAAAAATAATCTATTCAAGACTTATGCTTGTATTTTTTATTATAATACGTAAAGCCCTTTTTTGAACCAGCCTTACATCTCCATATATCGCACAAGCCCCACTGCAGCATCATTAAACGCACTCTATCCGACATCTTGGGGTTGACTGCCGTTCTACTATTTAAAGATCTATCTAATTTATGGTCCAAAACTGTATTAAAGTCCCCTGCCATAATGATCTGACCAGTAAACCCCAGCAATTAATTTGCTAATTCCTCTAAAGGACCAGTGTCATCTTGATTGGGACCATAATAGCCAACCAATATGATATTCTGCCCATAGATCTTTACCTTAACAATTAGCCATCTTCCTGAAGTATTTGAGGCACTCCCTTCTATCAATATACTCGTACTATGCTTTACTAATATAGCTACACCCTTAGTGACTGCTGTCTGTCACGTATACATTGCATGTGCAACCCACCTCTGTGCCTTAAAAATCTCCCTGCTCTCTTCTTCCGTCAGATGTGTCTCTTGTAAAATAATAATTTGTGCCTCACAATCCTTCAAATACTGCATTATTCTATCTCTCCTACCCCTCACCTGAAGCCCATTCACATTCCACGACAAAACTTTCAACTGATTGCTACTAATCCCTGTCATCTAAAACTCCTGTGCAGACCCTGTGAAAGTAGACTTGTGAAACCAAGACATCTGAGGTATTTTTTTTGTATATTTTTCCCCAAACCCCCTCCCCCCCACCCTAAGTGAAAAACTATGCCCCACTCACCCACCCCTGGAAAACCCTAACCATCTTCCCATGGCAATAAGCCCTATGAGTGCTCCCTCGGCATGTGGCTACAAAAAAGAAAACCAATATACCCTTTTTTTTTTTTTAGAAAAGCTCTAAAGCAGACAAAATAACCCTCCACTCCCCTACCCTTTCCTACATAATTGCTTACTCATTCCCCGCCTCGACCTGTTCAATGAACTTGTCCACTTCCTGAACAAAACGAAAAGAATGCATCTTGTTGTTTGACATCACTTTGAGAAGAGCTGGGAATTTTAATTGGACTGAGGCACCTAACTTCCTTAGTGACTCCATTCTTTTACCTAGCTCCCATTGCCTATTAGACGTTGCCACAGACAAGTCAGATCTTACTTCAATCCTTGCACCGTCTACTTCAAGAGTTTTTTCTTCAGAGCCTTGGCCAGAATCTTCTCTTTCAAGCTGTAAGTAAGAAAATTCACTATAATTCTCCTGGGTTTGGTTCGGTTTATGGTTAACCTGAAGGGGTCCCTATGTATCCTCTGAATGTCCCGGGCCATTTCTTCCTCCGTTTCTTCCAGCTGGAGTTCTCTCCTTAACATCTGAATCACAAAACCTTTAATGTCTCCTCCCTCTTTACCCTCAGGAAGTTTTAAGACTTTCAAGTTATTTCTCCTTTGGTAGTTCTAGACTTTCAACTCTATCTTCCTGCTCCCTCTCTCTAGCCCTAAGCCCCTCAATCTATTTCTTGTTAACCTGCACTTCTTCTCTAAGGTCTCTGACTTCTGCTTCAAGTGCAAGTGTTCTCCCACTTAAATCATCAATCTTTTTCTCCACCACTTCACACACAGACCTGATATCCTTCTGGTTCAACTCTGATGTTTCAAACCTATCACGCATTTCTCGAGTGAGGGTAGTAAGAACCGTAAATAACATACCTCTAGAGGGGGCCCCACTCTCAATATCTGTTCCCTGAACCGCCTGAGTCTGCACCTCAGTTTGCACCTCATTCCGCTCTTCTTCACTGTTTATTAAATTCCCCCCCTCTTTAGGGTCTACTCCAGCTATATTACCCTCTTGATTCTCTGTGGGAGCCTCCTCCAATGAATTTTCCCCAACCTCCCCCATCTCTGTAGCTAGGACCTGAAAACGATTAGGACTCAAGAGTGCTGACCAATCCTCCAAGTGCACCGTCCCTTCAACTTGCCCACCCTCCGTTTGACTATTTTGTTTATTTTGCTGGGGCTCCACTGCCGCTATCATGGCGCTATTACTCAATACCAGGGTTTTTGGTAGCACCTTAAAATACGTCCTAAGAGATGGGGTCACCCTCACCTTACGCTCCAAAGACCCCCCCTTTGACAGTTTATTTTGACCTGCAGTATCTTTAATAATAGACAAACTGCTCTTAGCCTTTACCTCCTTCTTTTTTACCCCTCGTACCTTTTCACACTTAGGAGGAAAATCCCACAGTTCAGGGCACCCCACTACTCCCCCTCTCACCTCACTTCTCAATTTATATCTAGAAACACCTCTAGGTCTCCCCCTAATAGACTCGGGGGCACTAGAGGTGTTTTCCCCCCTCTCACTTCTCTTCTCAGCCTCCTCCGTGAACCGCTTCTCTGTGCTTACCCCCCGCTCCCAAGCAGGTCGCGATAAGGAATGTGGAAGTTCCTTCATTACCTCTATACTCCCGAGCTGATCCTCCAAACTCCTGGTGATTCTCCTGTCTCCAGCCTCGCTCGCCCTACAACTTCCTCGTCCACTCCCCCGGAACAGAAGCCTGGCAGCGGCCCGACGCCCCCGACGCAGCTCCAGCATCGCTCTGAACCACGGCTGCTCTGCCGAGGATGCCACTCCCCCTTCCAGCTTCGGAACTACCAGCGCGGCTACAGGATCCCCTGCCGCCACTCCGAACCTCTTCAACCGTAAGCATTTCCCAAGAACTAAAATTATAAACACTTTTTTCTTCTGTATTGCTTTAGACGCTCAAAATTACTTCATTTACTACTACTTTTGCATCGTACTTCCTACAACATGCCACACAGGAACTCCCGCGACCCGCCGCTAGCCGGCCGCCAAGTTTTCCCCTCCCATCCTCAATATTCTTGATGTATCTCAAACAGCAATCTGAGGACCATCGACATATTTTTTTAAAACCAACAAGGGAAAAACCTAATCTCGCTGCTTTAGAAGCAGCACCAATTCTGAAAGAATAAGTACCAAAACGAAAAGGATTTTCCCCAATGTGACAGAGAACTTTCCTCATCACTCCCAGCACCTGTGAGGCTAAAAGCCATGTTTCGTTTTGGTGTTTGAACATCAGTCCTAACTTTGCTCCCCCAGCTGCCCGGAAATCTTGCCAAGCAACTACTGGACATAGTATGCCACTTATTTTATTAAGAGTGATTATTGTGCCCTTTCCTCTTTGATCTGTCTTAGAGCGTTCTAAAAATATTTGAATAGTTTCAACTGAAGCAGCCTCATTTTCAGCTTTCAGCCTGCCTGACTAGCCCCTTCCTAACAATTCCAATATCCTAAATGCCCCAAAAAATACCCAACACATGCATAACCTAAATAGCAACTGCTCAAACACCGAGAAACAGCACCAATTCTGAAAGAATAAGTACCAAAGATACAAGTAACACATAAGATTCCTAACCATACAAAGCAAGGTTTTTAGTGAAACAGGATCCCTAATAAACTGACCTCTCTTCTTTTCTTTGGCCAAACCTTGTAACATGCACCTCCCCATCTTACCAGCTGAAGGCTCATAGCCCCAGAAACATTTACCATAAAAACTCAAGTCTGCTATTTTACCAGCAATTGTGATAGCCGAAACATTTTTCTCAATGTTATTCATAATGAAACAAAGCACATTCTCTGCGCAGCCATAATACTTGTTCATTGTGAGACCTACGGGATGCACTCATCCCCAGAAATTCTTTCCAGGCTCTTCTATAGCTGACGAGGAGCTGACGAGGAGCAACAAGCCCTATGATGAAGCATGACATCCTTCGGGGTGTGTGAGGGCATCATGATGAGGACACACTATCCCCACACATAGAGTAGCACAGGACAAAACTTCATTCTTTGATTTCCCTTTACAATATATATATCTCTTTCACATCCTACCCAGACAGCGCTGACTCACCGGTTTTATCATACGCCCAATATGAGTCATCTTAGATTATTCAAAACAGGATACCACTACTAGTGGCACTGCATGGAATCAAATGACAAAAGAGTGACCCTGACATATAACAATCATTGATCTCTTTATTATATGTCTCTTCTTTATAAGCCCACATGTCAGAATGTTGAAACTCTGCTGATTATTGCTTATCATTCTTTCTTTCACTTTTCACTTCACTGTAAATAATATGTAAAACACGTAAAATAGAATCTCTTTTTAAACATGCACCAATGCCTAAACCGTAGAGATAAGACTCACGCTAACGATAATGAGCACCGGGCCCTCCAATGGTAGACACGGACAATACTCATTATAGAGAAATACCAACATATCTTCTGTCCTACCCTCTTCTCTTTTCAGGGACGCTACTCCCTCTCATTAACCTAGCAGCCCGGGTCAAATCCAGGCCGCTAGTGATACCTAAACTTACCTTGGTCCTGAAGAAACGCTTTGGATCTCCTCCTGAGGCCACAGAGAGCGTGAAACATGTCGACCACCTTATACGCCCATTAGAGACGTATATCTAGCTACCTAGGGACATAATATCCCCCAGAGCAGCACCACACACCTTTTAACAATGACAGAGGGATCACCTTAATAAAAAATATTCACTCCCCCTCCAGTCATTTTTTAAAAAACACTACTTGAGACCTCACTACCACTCACACGCACGCACCCATACGGCTTCTTCATCAAAAGATCTCCGATAAAGAGACCCTTCGGGGGACCCGTAGGGCATTGCAGCGCCGGCCCGACGAGGAGCAACAAGCCCTATGATGAAGCATGACATCCTTCGGGGTGTGTGAGGGCATCATGATGAGGACACACTATCCCCACACATAGAGTAGCACAGGACAAAACTTCATTCTTTGATTTCCCTTTACAAGGAACAGTGACTCCCTTTATTGTACTAGTTATCAATCGGGAGCAAGGGTCACTGGACCTAACAATCAGCTCCTACCGTCCCCCCTCTCTATAAATAGGAATATTTAGCACGGCGGATCAGCCGAGGGACGTATCTGTATCTTTACTTTTCTCTTTTTCTTAAACCTAACCAAACTGAGTTTCAACATGGCAGAAGAGACAGGTTTAAGTTTTGATGATGACATAGTATCAGAGATTTTGAGGACACCAAGTCTGTTGGGAATAGATGGCTCAGCATCAACGAGCACCCCACAAGGCGACTGGAACAACATAGCCGCCCTTAAGAAACAACAAGTTAAAATAGCAATGCATGGGGCCATTATGACGGAATACCTGCGGGCCAATATTGCACCCAATGGCCTCATTGTGAATATAGCACCAAGAATCTTCCTTGAAGATCTAAGCTTTAAGAAAGACTGGAGCCAAGTGGCATGGAGATGTACACGCGACCTACTGGTACTCATAATCAATACCGCAAAACGCTTATCTGAGGCACTGATAATAAAAATAACTATCGCAGAGAACGCCCTGAAAACAACAATCAGCATATCTGCTTGGAAAACACGACTTGCTGAGATTAATTCAGAAATGAATGACCACAAGGAGTATCTCCTACAGAAGAAGATAACAAAACTACAGAAAGATATTAAAAACTTTGAGAGAGAAAAAATATACCCATACACCAGGGAAGACTATGTGAGTAACATCACCAACACCTCATCTGAAGATGGATCAACAAACTCGACCAGATCCAAGAGATCGAGCAGCAACTCCAGCAATGAAAGCTGGAAGAATTACCAAGGCGGCCGAGGAATCCTACCAACGCCACCAATGTTCAACTACCCGATGTCAGGCTATCCAGGAGCTCCACCACCATGGTATCCTGGCTACCACGGCCCACCACCACCTATTCCATTCTACCAACAACAATGCCCTCCTTTTTATAACAGAGGCAGGGGCAGAGGAAGAGGCAGGCGGAAAAACGAGCAAAAACAAGTACAATGGTCGGAGGACGAAGAACAACGCAGGACAAGGAGCCAGTCCAAGAAAAACTAGTGGTTAACCTGTCAAACATGACCCTAACACCTACAGAAGAATCAGCCCTACAGAGGGGACTAGGCTTTGTCCCCACTCCCAGAGAAGACCAATTCAGACTCACAGGTGAACTACATGCCTTTTTCAGGAAACTACGTCTGAGATCCTTTTTCCATACAAAAGAAACTAATAGGATGGATACGACCACGACAGACACAGGCCTACGTAATCCATCCAAATTCACACCTACGACCGCAATGACGAGCACAGAGATCCTGACATATGAAAAAGCAGTTCTAAAAGACATAAACCAACTTCAACCAAGAAAAATATATGACAACCTACCTTCTAGAGAGAGAAAAGCTCTCCAAAACCTCAACGATGACCAATCCATCACAATAAAACCTGCAGACAAGGGCGGAGCCATCGTCATTCTTAATACTGACGACTATGACACCGAATGCCACAGACAACTGGCTGATAACAGATACTACCGAAAAATAGATACTGATCCAACAGATTCACTGACAAAAAAAATCACCATCTCAGTGAGTGAAGCACAAACAAACGGCTGGATAAGTAAAATCGAAGCAGAATTAATAGTTAACTCCAAACCAACGACCCCATATTTCTACGTCCTACCAAAAATCCACAAGAACATCATACCTCCACCTGGTAGACCAATAGTATCCGGGATTAACTCCATTCTTGAACCACTCAGTCAATACTGCGACCACTTCTTTCGACCACTGGTACAAGCAACTCCATCTTACCTCAAAGACACCAAAGAAACCATCAATCTAATAGAACATATAAGAGGACCAGAGGAAATCACCCTACTAGTGACCCTCGATGTGGAGGCTTTATATACTAACATCCCACAAGAAGCAACACTGAGAGCAGTAGAAGAAAGCCTTAGGAACCAGGACCCTAACACACCACAACCAATAAACTTCATCCTGGAATGTGCGGAAATAGCACTAAAGAACAACTTTTTCAAGTTCAAAGACCAACATTACCAACAAATCCACGGAACTTGTATGGGCAGCACCTTCGCGCCGAGCCTAGCCTGCCTTTACATGGCTTATTTTGAGGCAACACACATCCTCCCACCATCCAACCCCTTTAAATCAGAAATAAAGGAGTGGAAGCGATATATAGATGACATACTCATGCTATGGACAGGCACAAAAGAACGGTGCATAGAATTCCATAACTGGATCAATGAACAGGACCCTTTCCTGAAATTCACTCTAAGCTCCTCAAGTGAAGAGATTCCTTTCCTGGACCTATTAATCATCCTGAAAGATGGAAAACTACTGACCAAAACGTACAAAAAACCGACTGACAGAAATAGCTTGTTAACCTATGACAGTCACCATACAAAAGCCCTTAGAGAAAATCTCCCCTTTGGGCAATTTTTGAGGCTCAGAAGAAACTGCAGCAACACCGCGGATTACGACACACAAGCGGCAGAACTCAGTCAGAACCTGGAACAGAGGAACTACCCCAGGAGGATCATAAAGAATGCACAAAAACGTGCGCGTAACAACCACCGA
Source organism: Calotriton arnoldi (assembly GCA_963921515.1). NCBI lineage: Eukaryota > Metazoa > Chordata > Amphibia > Caudata > Salamandridae > Calotriton > Calotriton arnoldi. The sequence continues at coordinate 235,233 of CAWUFW010008466.1, read as the reverse complement.
GAAGCACTATTAGAAACCGTGGAAAAACAAAAGGACGAGATAATAACATGTGTTACAACCTACACACCTCAATCAAATCAAGTAAAAAGGATTTTACTCAAACACTGGAATATTCTACATGCAGGGGAACTACAACTGGAATGCCCAAGATTCGCCTTCAGACGGACACAGAACATCAAAGACATAATTGTCCACACGACACAGGCCCCAAAACAAACAGTTGGACAACCAAAGGACACTGTGGGACCTACCAATGGTCAAAGGACATTACCCATGCAGGACTTGTAATATTTGCCCTTTAACAAGACATACCAAAACGTTGCAAATGAATAATCAGGAATGGACACAGAAAAGACACACGAATTGTAATACCAATAACTGTATTTACATGGTGAAATGTCCATGCGACTTTCGATATATAGGAATGACAACCAGAGCCATAAAGACAAGAATAAACGAACATAGAAGTAACATACGATGTAAGAAAAACACCACCAAAATGAGCAGACACTATATTGAGACAGGACATACGCCAGACCAACTAAACTGGACCATCATAGAATCTAATCCTACATGGACAAGCAGGACACTTTTTCAGAAAGAAAAGAGATGGGTCCATCATCTACGGACGAACATTGAGGGTCTGAATGATGAAATACCCTGGATCGAATTAATATAGTAACACTTCCATGGCACCAGTAACAGAATCCCTCTGCCTTCATCCTGTAAACCCATAAAATAATGACATACTGATAATAAAGGCAGAAAACAATTTTGACCAATCTAAAAACAATCCAGCAAAGTCATCCAAAAACAAAAACAATTTTGACCAATCCAAAAACAATCCAGCAAAGTCTCCTTAAAGTGTAGACAATAACTATAAATATACCTTTCCAAAATGGCACCCAAAAGAGTGAACCACATACTACTTACACCACTCAGAGACAGCGCGAGAAACAATTAGCCTGGAAATCACCCACAAACACCATGTTCAAATTTGAAACAACACATTGATGCCTTTAATTCATAGCCATATGACACTCATACATAACCAAGACCGCAACAGACTAAGACAGACCCAAATACACCTAAACATACTCCACTACAAGATGGCGCCCAAGCAGCACACTATACACTCCCCAATTAACCTTCTAATTGGCAACACACTTCCACCATAAAAGGGCGGCAGCCACTGCTCCAGTATCGGCGGAGATGGAGAGAGGCAGGCAGGTGTACCGGCACAGCTAAATGGGAGAACCGTGAGTACTAAACGAATGTATCTTGTGTTAACTGCCACCTTTGAGAAAATACTCTGGGTCTGAACTAAGTGCCCGGACAGAGCTCTCTCTTATAATTGGAAGCCAAAAAAAAGCACTTTAGAACAAATATCTGCCTCACTTGTAGTGCTGGCATTTTATGAAACAGGGAGCCAAAACGCCAATCTAGCTTCCTAATATTCTTAGAGCCCGTTTACATTTTGCAGAAAATGCCGCGATAAATAAAAGATTTGATTCCTTCTCAATATACAGGATGTATCAACATGCAGGGACCACTGTGATAACTGCACCTTTATTTGAACAATTGAAACTTTATTGTTATTGTTATATTCTTAATGATTAGGCCACGCTTCCTTCTTCTCGTTTTCCTTACAGCTCCCGACTGCCCTCACCAATCTCATGAGGCAATAATTGTAAAAATAAGGGGTGAGCAATATGTTTTTCACTATGCAGTGACCAAAACAGAGTCTAAAGGTTTGCCATCAATGGTGGGGCCCACTCAGTGACACTTACTTATTGTTTATGTGTATGTATATATATATATATATATATATATATATATATCTCTTTCACATCCTACCCAGACAGCGCTGACTCACCGGTTTTATCATACGCCCAATATGAGTCATCTTAGATTATTCAAAACAGGATACCACTACTAGTGGCACTGCATGGAATCAAATGACAAAAGAGTGACCCTGACATATAACAATCATTGATCTCTTTATTATATGTCTCTTCTTTATAAGCCCACATGTCAGAATGTTGAAACTCTGCTGATTATTGCTTATCATTCTTTCTTTCACTTTTCACTTCACTGTAAATAATATGTAAAACACGTAAAATAGAATCTCTTTTTAAACATGCACCAATGCCTAAACCGTAGAGATAAGACTCACGCTAACGATAATGAGCACCGGGCCCTCCAATGGTAGACACGGACAATACTCATTATAGAGAAGTACCAACATATCTTCTGTCCTACCCTCTTCTCTTTTCAGGGACGCTACTCCCTCTCATTAACCTAGCAGCCCGGGTCAAATCCAGGCCGCTAGTGATACCTAAACTTACCTTGGTCCTGAAGAAACGCTTTGGATCTCCTCCTGAGGCCACAGAGAGCGTGAAACATGTCGACCACCTTATACGCCCATTAGAGACGTATATCTAGCTACCTAGGGACATAATATCCCCCAGAGCAGCACCACACACCTTTTAACAATGACAGAGGGATCACCTTAATAAAAATATTCACTCCCCTCCAGTCATTTTAAAAAAACACTACTTGAGACCTCACTAACACTCACACGCACGCACCCATATGGCTTCTTCATCAAAAGATCTCCGATAAAGAGACCCTTCGGGGGACCCGTAGGGCATTGCAGATCCGGCCCGACGAGGAGCAACAAGCCCTATGATGAAGCATGACATCCTTCGGGGTGTGTGAGGGCATCATGATGAGGACACACTATCCCCACACATAGAGTAGCACAGGACAAAACTTCATTCTTTGATTTCCCTTTACAAGGAACTGTGACTCCCTTTATTGTACTAGTTATCAATCGGGAGCAAGGGTCACTGGACCTAACAATCAGCTCCTACCGTTCCCCCCCCCCCCTCTCTATAAATAGGAATATTTAGCACACCGGATCAGCCGAGGGACGTATCTGTATCTTTACTTTTCTCTTTTTCTTAAACCTAACCAAACTGAGTTTCAACATGGCAGAAGAGACAGGTTTAAGTTTTGATGATGACATAGTATCAGAGATTTTGAGGACACCAAGTCTGTTGGGAATAGATGGCTCAGCATCAACGAGCACCCCACAAGGCGACTGGAACAACATAGCCGCCCTTAAGAAACAACAAGTTAAAATAGCAATGCATGGGGCCATTATGACGGAATACCTGCGGGCCAATATTACACCCAATGGCCTCATTGTGAATATAGCACCAAGAATCTTCCTTGAAGATCTAATCTTTAAGAAAGACTGGAGCCAAGTGGCATGGAGATGTACACGCGACCTACTGATACTCATAATCAATACCGCAAAACGCTTATCTGAGGCACTGATAATAAAAATAACTATCGCAGAGAACGCCCTGAAAACAACAATCAGCATATCTGCTTGGAAAACACGACTTGCTGAGATTAATTCAGAAATGAATGACCACAAGGAGTATCTCCTACAGAAGAAGATAACAAAACTACAGAAAGATATTAAAAACTTTGAGAGAGAAAAAATATACCCATACACCAGGGAAGACTATGTGAGTAACATCACCAACACCTCATCTGAAGATGGATCAAAAACTCGACCAGATCCAAGAGATCGAGCAGCAACTCCAGCAATGAAAGCTGGAAGAATTACCAAGGCGGCCGAGGAATCCTACCAACGCCACCAATGTTCAACTACCCGATGTCAGGCTATCCAGGAGCTCCACCACCGTGGTATCCTGGCTACCACGGCCCACCACCACCTATTCCATTCTACCAACAACAATGCCCTCCTTTTTGGAACAGAGGCAGGGGCAGAGGAAGAGGCAGGCGGAAAAACGAGCAAAAACAAGTACAATGGTCGGAGGACGAAGAACAACGCAGGACAAGGAGCCAGTCCAAGAAAAACTAGTGGTTAACCTGTCAAACAGGACCCTAACACCTACAGAAGAATCAGCCCTACAGAGGGGACTAGGCTTTGTCCCCACTCCCAGAGAAGACCAATTCAGACTCACAGGTGAACTACATGCCTTTTTCAGGAAACTACGTCTGAGATCCTTTTTCCTTACAAAAGAAACGAATAGGATGGATACGACCATGACAGACACAGGCCTACGTAATCCATCCAAATTCACACCTACGACCGCAATGACGAGCACAGAGATCCTGACATATGAAAAAGCAGTACTAAAAGACATAAACCAACTTCAATCAAGAAAAATATATGACAACCCACCTTCTAGAGAGAGAAAAGCTCTCCAAAACCTCAACGATGACCAATCCATCACAATAAAACCTGCAGACAAGGGCGGAGCCATCGTCATTCTTAATACTGACGACTATGACACCGAATGCCACAGACAACTGGCTGATAACAGATACTACCAAAAAATAGACACTGATCCAACAGATTCACTGACAAGAAAAATCACCATCTCAGTGAGTGAAGCACAAACAAACGGCTGGATAAGTAAAAACGAAGCAGAATTCCTAGTCAACTCCAAACCAACGACCCCATATTTCTACGTCCTACCAAAAATCCACAAGAACATCATACCTCCACCTGGTAGACCAATAGTATCCGGGATTAACTCCATTCTTGAACCACTCAGTCAATACTGCGACCACTTCTTACGACCACTGGTACAAGCAACTCCATCTTACCTCAAAGACACCAAAGAAACCATCAATCTAATAGAACATATAAGAGGACCAGAGGAAATCACCCTACTAGTGACCCTCGATGTGGAGGCTTTATATACTAACATCCCACAAGAAGCAACACTGAGAGCAGTAGAAGAAAGCCTTAGGAACCAGGACCCTAACACACCACAACCAATAAACTTCATCCTGGAATGTGCGGAAATAGCACTAAAGAACAACTTTTTCAAGTTCAAAGACCAACATTACCAACAAATCCACGGAACTTGTATGGGCAGCACCTTCGCGCCGAGCCTAGCCTGCCTTTACATGGCTTATTTTGAGGCAACACACATCCTCCCACCATCCAACCCCTTTAAATCAGAAATAAAGGAGTGGAAGCGATATATAGATGACATACTCATGCTATGGACAGGCACAAAAGAACGGTGCATAGAATTCCATAACTGGATCAATGAACAGGACCCTTTCCTGAAATTCACTCTAAGCTCCTCAAGTGAAGAGATTCCTTTCCTGGACCTATTAATCATCCTGAAAGATGGAAAACTACTGACCAAAACGTACAAAAAACCGACTGACAGAAATAGCTTGTTAACCTAAGACAGTCACCATACAAAAGCCCTTAGAGAGAATCTCCCCTTTGGGCAATTTTTGAGGCTCAGAAGAAACTGCAGCAACACCGCGGATTACGACACACAAGCGGCAGAACTCAGTCAGAACCTGGAACAGAGGAACTACCCCAGGAGGATCATAAAGAATGCACAAAAACGTGCGCGTAACAACCACCGAGAAGCACTATTAGAAACCGCGGAAAAACAAAAGGACGAGATAATAACATGTGTTACAACCTACACACCTCAATCAAATCAAGTAAAAAGGATTTTACTCAAACACTGGAATATTCTACATGCAGGGGAACTACAACTGGAACGCCCAAGATTCGCCTTCAGACGGACACAGAACATCAAAGACATAATTGTCCACACGAGACCCCAAAACAAACAGTTGGACAACCAAAGGACACTGTGGGACCTACCAATGGTCAAAGGACATTACCCATGCGGGACTTGTAATATTTGCCCTTTAACAAGACATACCAAAACGTTGCAAATGAATAATCAGGAATGGACACAGAAAAGACACATGAATTGTAATACCAAGAACTGTATTTACATGGTGAAATGTCCATGCGACTTTCGATATATAGGAATGACATCCAGAGCCATAAAGACAAGAATAAACGAACATAGAAGTAACATACGATGTAAGAAAAACACCACCAAAATGAGCAGACACTATATTGAGACAGGACATACGCCAGACCAACTAAACTGGACCATCATAGAATCTAATCCTACATGGACAAGCAGGACACTTTTTCAGAAAGAACAGAGATGGGTCCATCGTCTACGGACGAACATTGAGGGTCTGAATGATGAAATACCCTGGATCGAATTAGTATAGTAACACTTCCATGGCACCAGTAACAGAATCCCTCTGCCTTCATCCTGTAAACCCATAAAATAATGACATACTGATAATAAAGGCAGAAAACAATTTTGACCAATCTAAAAACAATCCAGCAAAGTCATCCAAAAACAAAAACAATTTTGACCAATCCAAAAACAATCCAGCAAAGTCTCCTTAAAGTGTAGACAATAACTATAAATATACCTTTCCAAAATGACACCCAAAAGAGTGAACCACATACTACTTACACCACTCAGAGACAGCGCGAGAAACAATTAGCCTGGAAATCACCCACAAACACCATGTTCAAATTTGAAACAACACATTGATGCCTTTAATTCATAGCCATATGACACTCATACATAACCAAGACCGCAACAGACTAAGACAGTCCCAAATACACCTAAACATACTCCACTACAAGATGGCGCCCATGCAGCACACTATACACTCCCCAATTAACCTTCTAATTGGCAACACACTTCCACCATAAAAAGGGCGGCAGCCACTGCTCCAGTATCGGCGGAGATGGAGAGAGGCAGGCAGGTGTACCGGCACAGCTAAATGGGAGAACCGTGAGTACTAAACGAATGTATCTTGTGTTAACTGCCACCTTTGAGAAAATACTCTGGGTCTGAACTAAGTGCCCGGACAGAGCTCTCTCTTATAATTGGAAGCCAAAAAAAGCACTTTAGAACAAATATCTACCTCACTTGTAGCGCTGGCATTTTATGAAACAGGGAGCCAAAACGCCAATCTAGCTTCCTAATATTCTTAGAGCCCGTTTACATTTTGCAGAAAATGCCGCGATAAATAAAAGATTTGATTCCTTCTCAATATACAGGATGTATCAACATGCAGGGACCACTGTGATAACTGCACCTTTATTTGAACAATTGAAACTTTATTGTTATTGTTATATTCTTAATGATTAGGCCACGCTTCCTTCTTCTCGTTTTCCTTACAGCTCCCGACTGCCCTCACCAATCTCATGAGGCAATAATTGTAAAAATAAGGGGTGAGCAATATGTTTTTCACTATGCAGTGACCAAAACAGAGTCTAAAGGTTTGCCATCAATGGTGGGGCCCACTCAGTGACACTTACTTATTGTTTATGTATATATATATATATATATATATATATATATATATATATATATATATATATATCGAAAAAAATCCTTCCTAACGAAAAGACCAGAGGACTCAGCGGGGATACCAGGTAACCATTTAATTCATCATGGCTTGAGCATAATGCATTTCGGCAATACCATTTGCCTTCCTCAGATGCTTTTCTTGCCTCGGGTTACCCTCAGTCCTTCCTTTTGTCCATGGTGCTCCAAATAGTTGGAGTATAGCAACGTGGATGATGTCATCAGTGATGTCATTTGAGATGTCATCAGTGATGTCATCAGTGATGTCACTGACCATGTCATGAGTGATGTAATATGTGACGTCATCAGCAGTGCATTGCGGGGGCGCGAGTTATAGTTAGCTGAACTAACTATAACGGGGGAATTTCATGGGTTTTGTACGAGTGCAATGTCCAACTAACTATAACTGTCCCTAAAACCTCTGGTTTTTTCAGTGAATTTCAAAGGTTTTTTAAATGCTAATTTCTAACTATAACGTGTCTGAAACCTATGGTTTTTTCAGTGAATTTCAAAGGTTTTTAAAATGCTAATTTGTAACTATAACGTGCCTGAAACCTACGGTTTTTTCAGTGAATATATATATATATATATATATATATATCTCTTTCACATCCTACCCAGACAGCGCTGACTCACCGGTTTTATCATACGCCCAATATGAGTCATCTTAGATTATTCAAAACAGGATACCACTACTAGTGGCACTGCATGGAATCAAATGACAAAAGAGTGACCCTGACATATAACAATCATTGATCTCTTTATTATATGTCTCTTCTTTATAAGCCCACATGTCAGAATGTTGAAACTCTGCTGATTATTGCTTATCATTCTTTCTTTCACTTTTCACTTCACTGTAAATAATATGTAAAACACGTAAAATAGAATCTCTTTTTAAACATGCACCAATGCCTAAACCGTAGAGATAAGACTCACGCTAACGATAATGAGCACCGGGCCCTCCAATGGTAGACACGGACAATACTCATTATAGAGAAATACCAACATATCTTCTGTCCTACCCTCTTCTCTTTTCAGGGACGCTACTCCCCTCATTAACCTAGCAGCCCGGGTCAAATCCAGGCCGCTAGTGATACCTAAACTTACCTTGGTCCTGAAGAAACGCTTTGGATCTCCTCCTGAGGCCACAGAGAGCGTGAAACATGTCGACCACCTTATACGCCCATTAGAGACGTATATCTAGCTACCTAGGGACATAATATCCCCCAGAGCAGCACCACACACCTTTTAACAATGACAGAGGGATCACCTTAATAAAAAATATTCACTCCCCTCCAGTCATTTTAAAAAAAACACTACTTGAGACCTCACTACCACTCACACGCACGCACCCATACGGCTTCTTCATCAAAAGATCTCCGATAAAGAGACCCTTCGGGGGACTCGTAGGGCATTGCAGCGCCGGCCCGACGGGGAGCAACAAGCCCTATGATGAAGCATGACATCCTTCGGGGTGTGTGAGGGCATCATGATGAGAACACACTATCCCCACACATAGAGTAGCACAGGACAAAACTTCATTCTTTGATTTCCCTTTACAAGGAACAGTGACTCCCTTTATTGTACTACTCTTCTATAAGCTGACCTAGTACTCACAGCTACGTATTTTTCAACCAACTCAAGCATTCTCAGTCCCCTAGCTCCGATACCTCTTGTGGCACCTGTGTTTTCTGCATCTCCACGGAATCTCTGCCACTGCGAACGAGATAATGCGTCTGCGATGTTATTATTTGCACCTGGGTCATGTTTGGCTCTGAAAACAATATTGTACATCAAGCATCCCAGCATAAATCTCTGCAACAGCTTCAACAGATGTTTATTTTTGGCTTTTTGCCCATTAACCAAATCCACAACTGTCTTATTATCAATGTTATAGGTGACAGTTTTATTAGGCAGTTTTGAACCCCAACTGACAGGGCCACCAACAGTGGAAAAAATTCAAAAAAGGCAATGCTTCTCCTTTCACTGACCCATTCTTTAGGCCATTTTTCGGCGCACCATCTGCCTTCCCAGAATAAACTAAAGCCATTGGCATCAGCCGCATCTGAATAAATCTGTACCATCCACACAAAATCCAAATCCAACAACCACGTTGACTCCATTGAACGCCTTCAAGATCATCAACCATACCTCAAGATCTGCCCTTATTGTTGCAGAAATTCGGATCCTGTGATGTGGTAAAGTGGCACCAGACATTGCGAAACCTAGTCATCTACAAAAAGTCCTTCCTGCCCTTACTACTCGACAAGCAAAATTCAAATGCCCCAATAGGCACTGGATTTGCCTAAATTTAAATTTAAGTGACAACTTTACTTCCTCGAATAAATTAACAATTTCTTGAACTTTCATAGCTGGAAATCTCGCTTCCATCTTGACTGTATCTAATTCGATGCATAGAAAAACCAGACATGTGGTTGGCCCTTCTGTTTTTTTAGGAGCCAGAGGTACTCCAAACTCATCACAATCTTGTGAACCTGCTGAGCCTACAAACAAAAAGTTGTCCAAATAATGATTGACCACTTTGTGGCCTGTTCAGTTAGCAAAGCACCACTGCAGAAATGTACTAAATGTTTCTAACAGCTTGCACGAAATAACACAGCCCATCGGCAGTACCTTATCTACATAAAATTGATCGTCAAAATGAATACCTAACAAAGCAAAGTCCAAAGGAGGAACTGGTAGCAAACGAAATGCTGACTTTATATCACATTTAGCTAGCTCAGCTCCTGGGCCCACCTCTCTAATCAATGGCATGGCTACATTCACTGATGCAAATTGCACTGCAGTATCATCCCTTGCTATAAAATCATTGTAGGAAAGCAGGATCTGCTTCTTATGGTTACCCCAACTTTTTGCTTGATGTGATGCTGTTTTTGACTAGTCTGACTGGGATCCTGCTAATCAGGACCCCAGTCTATCTGCTTTCTCCTAAAACTGTTGTGTATGTACTTAGGTACACCCCAGATTGGATACTGGGGTACCCTTGTCAGTCCCTAGTATATGGTATGCATGTACCCAGGGCATAGGTACCCCAGAGGTCTCGCATGGGCTGCAGCATGTATTATGCCACCCATGAGAGTCCATTCAAAATGGAACTACAGGCCTGCCATTGCAGCCTGTGCAAGTTGGTGCATGCACCACTTCCGCAAGATATAGGTTTACTTTATCTAAGGGTCACTGCACTTAAAACCTATAAGTCACCCCTATAGCAGGCCTTAACAATCCTGAGGGCAGGGTGCTTGGTTCTAAGTGAGAGGGTGCCCCTGCATGAGCAGGGCACCCCTGCAGCCTATGGAGTCCATTCTCCCGGGTTGTCAGTGAAGCAGCCATATACTAATATAGAGAGGCACTACATGACCACGCGATGACCATCTCAAAAATGGCTGCAACGAACCTTATCGTGTTTGGTGTCAAACATGTTGGAACCATACCCCCACACCATTACCGGTGTGGGAGGTATGATTCCACCCATCAGGAGAGCCCTCCATTAGGCTCTCAGTGTTCCCGGTACCAGCCTTCTAGTCCCGGACAGCACAAAATGGTTGCTGCCGACCAGAGACACATTTCTGCCCTCCTGCTGCTGAGCCAAGCTTAAGCAGGGGAAGGCAGGACAATAGACATCTTGTCACAGGGAGGTGTGACCACCTCCCAGAAAGGATTTAGTGTATTAGAGCTGGGTGGGTGCGCTTGCCAGCGCCTAAAAATCTGCATGAGAGGCACATTTGGTGTCCCTGTGCATAGTCCCGTTCAAACCAGTCCTGGGAGCCATTGGCTCCTGCTCTGGTGCGAAACTGAACAAAGGACATGGGAGTAACCTCCCCCCTGTCCAGACCCTCCCCTGGGAGTATCCCCTGAATCTTCCCAACCCTTTCCTTAGGGTACTTAAGGGCTTACCTGGGTGTAGGTCCCTAGATTAGTTGTGGACAAGATTCAGAACTAAAACCACTGCACTTCGACCGTCTGGGCACTCTGGACTTCGCTGGACTTTGTTTGGGCCTGACTTCGTCTCCCTCTCAGTCTGCTGCCTCGTCTGTGCCTGTGCACCATACAGGATCTGTGTAGGGCCTGTGGAGCATCCAAGACACCTGAAGATAGTCTCCCTTGGAGTGAAGGAGTCACTCCCCTGCATTCGCAGGCACCACAACACTGCTGACTGGTCTGCAGATCCCAAGCTCCTCCGGACTCCAAAGGGTTCAACAACACAGGAGGTGGGTTTCTACGTCCCTTGAGGCCCGAGCTGCCCTCTCACCCAGTTTGAGGTCAGAATCACTCGTGGGGGCTGCAATACCCGAACCCCTGTGCACCGCGTACATTTGCAAGTGCAAATGCTTGTTGGCAATTCTGCAGCAAGTGCTTTGGGCTACAAGTAGCCCCAACCTCTGGCAACTTCTCCTGCAAAGATCTTCAACCACACCAAACCGTGTGCTCCGTGGCCTGTTGTTTTGTAAAGCTGCCCGAGGTCCTCCTGCGATTCCAGTGTCTTCGACCTGTGGGTCCTCTGGAGTGTCAATTACATCTTCTTTGGGCTCCCCTGATTGCTCTAGGCTTGCCCTGACTCTCCTGCTTGGGGTGAGTCTCCTGGACCTTGCTGGTCCTCTTCCTGCAACTTCTTGACTTCCTGCGTGGGTTGCTTTTGCCAAGGCTAGTTGGTGCTCCCGCCAGACACCGACCCCTCAGCACTCAACACCCTTTGTGGGAAAGCTCGTATCCGGATCCTGGTTGTCCCCAGCATTGCCTGGTCCTCACAGCTGCCGAGTCAACGTCATCGACATCTATCCTGAAGCACCCGACATCGGTGGGCATTCGTCTACCGAGCCCCTGGTCACTCTCAAGTGACCCAGCTCTGCCTCCTCTGCTTTCAGGTACTCTTTGGGAAGAAACCACGTTTGGATTCCCACGGACACTTTCTCCTCTTCCAGCAGCGGCACTTTCTTGAAGTCCTCCATTGGGTTTGACGGCGGTTTTCAACGCCACTTCACACCTATGCACCCGACTCCCCTGGGATAGGTAACTTGGGTACCATGGTATCCACGGATGAGGTGGCTCTCCAACCTTCTGTCTTCCACAGGGTTTCTTCAGGGTCCACTGGGAAGGGTCCCTAATCTTTAAAAATCCAAACGCGACTTGCATATAGACTTGTACAGAGCACGCGGTTGTGTACTCACACTGCACACACACTCCGTGGGGTCCCTATCTACTCACCTTGGGTGGTTCCTTGGGGTCCCAGCAATTCTACGTCCTCTCGACATTGTCCTGACTCAAGTTGTGGTTCTTATACCACTTTCGTAGTTTTTGGTTTGGTTCCCCCCTGGGGCCCACTGGGTATTAGTGCTATTTACTGTGATTTCTTTGCTATAGTTTTGTGTGCTTTCTGTATATCTCCATGTGGGAGATACTGGAACGTACTAGAGAGTATTATATAATAAATACATATTTTTATAAATACCTTGTGTGGTTCTTTTTCATTTAATCTATAAGATTGCATTCTGGTAAAACAAGCTGCTTTACACTCCTTCAAGACTAAGCCTGAAGGCTGCTTTTCACAGCTACCACTTGGATAGCTTTCTAAGGTAGTCTGAGACCTCTTAAATCACCATAAGGGTTGTCTGGACTGGTGCAAGGTGCCTACTTACATTAGTGGACATCATATACCAAGCCAGCCTCTCACAATCATTCACTGACGATCCATGGGGCCATGAAAGATGATGAATCATGCGAAACTCTCCTACTGCCTTCTTAGGTATTATCTCTAGAGGTGAAATCATTAGGTCAGGAAAAGGCCAGTAATTAAAAGGACCTGCCATTCGTCCTTCTGCCTCTTTTTTGTACAACTTCTGCCTCACAATATGAGGATGTTCTTTGGTTGATTTTAAATTGTCAGAAAACCTGAGTGCCCTCGGACCTTGATAACCAAGTCGAAACCCTTCTTTAAAACCTAATTCCAACCTTGCCGCATCCTCCCTGTTAGGGTAAAGTTTTTGACCAGTAACTCAATTCTATGAAATTAATTGGTGTAAAAGCCTTTGTAACCAGGTTGAAAGGCTCCTCCTCTACCCCTGCCTTGACCACTCGCTCTAAAGCTTGTCTTTTCTCTAAAACATTGAAAGATTGCATGTTTTCCTCCACATTTTGAACATTTGTGTTTGTACCCAAATGGGTTGTGTGGACAATATCCCCTGTTAAAACTCAAGCATGCACCGGAATTGGGAATTTTGTCCTCTATTCCATATCCCCCCCGCCCCCGAGCTGGGTCTGCCAAGAAAAGGCCAGTGAGGAACAGTTAAACCGCTTGCTGTGTGCATGGTGGGTGGAGGTCTTTGTGGATACATCCACTGTACCCATAATTCATTGTCCACTTCCCCCCAAGGTTTTTCAGGCCTTAATATCCCCCTTAGATACACTTTAAAAGCATCCCAGACTATTTGCCCCTTTGCAGAGCCTTTATTGAACTGGAAATAATCAGCGGTTCTCTCCCCCAGATCGCGTACCACTTCCTCATCCAATAAAATGGTCCTATCCAGCGTCCACCGCCTCTGCCCCTCTTTTTGATGGAACCTCAGGTACATGGCCACTGCAGAATGATCTGACAAGATCGCCGCAATGTGGGTTACCACCTCTGCATCTGCATACAGCTCCTGATCTAGAAGGAAGTAATCTATGCGGGAGTGATGTCGGTACTTCTTGCTATAGAAGGTGAAATCTCTAACTTCCCCCATCTTGCTAAGGTCTATAATGGGGGGAAAACGGCGGGTGGCGAAGCAAGAAGAAGAGATAAAAATTAGAGAGATCAAGGTAAAAGAAGGGGAGTTACAGAAAGCTTCGATGGATGGCTTAGATAATGTGCTCGTACTTGGTAAAGAATTGGAGAAGTTGCAGGCGGAATTTCAGGCGCAGCTAGATAAAAAGCTACTTGATAGATGGAGAGTGAGTAAGCTTCAACACTTCGCTTATGGAGAGAAATGTAGTTCGTTGCTGGCCTGGAAGGCGAAAGCAGATAGGGCCAGAAACACAATAAGAGGCTTAATTAGTAGGGAGTCAGGAGAAGTGCTCTATGCTAATGCAGACATATGCGGAGAAGCCCGAAGCTTTATGAGCGATCTCTATAGTGAGGATAGACTACCGGGCCGAGAGTGTATAGAGGATTGGTTAAAAATGACGACACTTCCACAATTAACAAATGAACAGAAGAGAGTTTTGGAGGTGGAGATCACAGAAGAAGAGGTCAGGGCGCAGTGTAGAAAAATGGCAAGGGGAAAGGCAGCCGGATCAGATGGTCTTCCAGTTGAGGCTTATGCATATATTATAGACAAAGTGGCGCCAGTTTTAAAAGTCTTATTCAATGAAATATATATAGATGGGGAAACCGCCCCCAGCTCTTGGTCAGAGGCCACGGTTACGTTAATTTTAAAACCAAATAAGGATCCGCAGAAAGTGGACTCTTACAGACCTATATCCCTTTTAAACATAGATTATAAGATCTTTTCAGGAATTGTGGCATCACGAGTAGCTAAGGTTATAAAAGGGGTTATTCATACTGACCAAAGGGGTTTTATACCAGGGAGGCAGCTTAATGAATTAACGTTTCAGATGATGGGGGTTGTAGACATGGCGGAGGCCCGGAATATACCTTTAACTAGAGTAGCGGTAGATGCAGCTAAAGCCTTCGACCAAGTGAACTGGGCATATTTGTGGGAGACCTTAAGTAGCTTTGGCTTCCCGCAAAATATGGTGAGGGCGGTGCAAAATTTGTATCATAACCCTAGGGCTAAGGTGCTGGTCAATGGAGAACTATCGAATTGGTTTAACATCACAAGAGGTACAAGACAAGGTGGCCCCCTGTCCCCGCTTCTCTTCAATCTGTATATAGAGCCTTTCGCTAATTTGATCAGGGAAGATTCTACAATCCTTCCTTTTAAATCCTTTGGGTTTGAAGCAAAATTGGCTCTATATGCAGATGATCTGATCCTCTATACCAGCAATCCGCAAGATGCAATTCCTAATTTAATGAGGAAGGCGGAGTGCTTAGTTTAATTTCAGGTTATAAGGTTAATACGGAAAAAAACGAAATAATGGAGTGGAATCAGAGTTTAAAGAGTCAGGGGGCCGAAACCCAAATGCGTTATCACGGGGTATTGATCACTCAGAAGCTAGAGGATATCCCTAAAGTGAACTGGAAGAATGTTAGTCAGAAGACAATGAGTTTGCTGTCAAAATGGGCGAGCCTACCGTTAAATATATATGGTCGGGTAAATCTCATAAAAATGATTATTCTCCCCAAAATCACTTTTCTTTTTAATTCCATCCCTTTAACTTTTCAGAAGGAGGAAATTGCCAAGCTTCAGGGAAAAATAGGTAGTTTTATCTGGGCGTCAAAGGGTCCTAGGATAGCCTGGAAAAAGCTGAGAAGGAGGTTAGAGGCCGGAGGATTGGTTTTACCAGACTTACTTGTTTATTGCCATGCTTTCCATTTTAAGAACATTCGTATGCTTGCAAACAAGATTGATAGGTCATCAATGGGCTTATTATTTGAGGCTATGCTAGGTGAAGTCTGCAAAGGCCAGCACCATTTCCTTTTTAAATATGGTGACCCAAAGTTTTTTAAAAAGGTGAGGCTGAAGATTTTGAGGTCCGCTTTAAGAACTTGGATTTACATGCGGAAAAAATTGGGAGTCCCATACTATTCGTCACGGGCACCGATTTGGGAATCCCCGGGTACCCCAGAATGCCTGAGAGACCAACTTAGTCAGCCTTTAAAATCGGGGGGTATATGTAATTGAGCAGATCTTAAAATGGGTACTAGCCTAGTGAGCTGGGAGGAGCTAAGTAATCTTACCAAGGGACGACTGACAAGGTTTAAGTATTACCAATTATGTTCCTGGTGGGCAACACAAGATTGGACACAGGAGGAGGAGAATTCAAAGTTCGATCAGGTGATGAGAACGGATAAATGGAAAAAGGAAATCTCCTACTGGTATTGGGCCTTCCTGGAGACAGATGATAAGATCGAAACTGAAATTGCAAACTTATGGGGTAAAGAGTTTGGCGATGAAGATTTGAAGCAAATGTGGTTTGACTCATTTGGTATGTTACGAACAGTGGTAAAACCTGCATCGCTTAAGAGTAACCATTTATTTACTGCCCACAGAGTCTATTGGTCTCCAGTGAAGTTTTCAAAGGTCACAGGCAATACCTATAACTGCCCAAGGTGTATGCTCACAGCGGCAGATGACCTGCATTTGTTTATGGAGTGTCAAAAATTATGCCCTACTGGACCTCGGTTTGTAATTTTCTCGGGGAAATACTTGGTAAACAGATCAAGGTAAGTCCTCGCCTGATATTTTTTGGACTTAATCAAGAAGAAGATCAGGTTAACACAGTTAGTTCCAAGTTCATATTCTATGTGATAGTGTTGGCGAGGCGTGAGATCTGTAGGCTATGGAAATCTGAAAGCCCTCCATCTTTTACTGAGTGTTTAAAGAATATCATCTATACAAGTGAATCTGATATGGCCTGCGATCCAAGAAGTAAAGACAAGATCTGGACACTATTGGTAGATTGGAGAGAGAAGGCAAGTGGGTCCAATGATTAAGCCAAATATGCTGTCGGTCCTGGCCTCTCCAGTATTCCTCCATGGCCCTCGTGTGTGTAGGAGATGGAAGTGGAAACAGCAGTATTCTTGTGGGGTGCTACTCTTCCCCCCTTTTCGCTTCCCCCTTGGGTTTAGAGGGATAAGAGGAATCCCAACAAGAGAGTTGGCAAAATGAGGACTTAATAAAAAAAATAAAAAAATAAAAATTTAAAAAAAGGGTTTTCAGGAATAAGGACCATTTGTGCCTTAAACTCTTCATCGTAATGTAACCATGCAAAACCCCTGAATTCCATGTGGGCCTTACGAATGGTATCAATATACTTGAATATATAAATACTGCCTGGTCAGGGAACTTCTCACAGTAGGCACTAGCCAATATTAAGAATGCTGATGTCCAAGAGTCGATTGTTGTAGGCACCCTCTGTCTTTTTGCTAGTTCCCAAGCTTCTTCCCTAGACCTCTCTTTTGATTGTATCTCTCTATGAAGTAGCTTAAACTCGTCCACAAATTCACCTCTCCAAATTTTTTCTTTAGTTGCATTGATCAGATGAGCCCCCAACGGCATCGATAAACCCATGTAAGGCAAACGTTTTAAACCATCAGTTTTACTCTTATTACCATCTTCTTTAACTTTTTCATCTTTGTTCAAACTCAACTGAGAAACCCCAAGAGAGGCTTTTTCTTTGTCTTCATCTCTTGCACTATTCCCCTGATCTCTTTTACCTGTAGACCTGGATTCTTCCCCCGTTTCATCAGTACTTACGCTTTTATCTACTACACTGGGCCCTGATAACTTTACTTTTTTGCCATATCCTTTAACACCTCCCCAAGTACCCCACCACTGACTCTCACCTGTCCTCAAGTTGCTGGATGTTTCTGGAGATGCCCACCTTCTATGGCCTTTTTCTTGTGTTCTCTTTGCAACCCGACTTCTGTCCAGTAAACTCGCTCTGGCATCCTTTTCCTGTAACATATGACCTTTGGAATATTCATTATTACCGCCCCCTGCTCTGCCAATTCAGTTTTTTTAGTATCCTTACTTTTTTTCCAACTCAGTATTTCCCCTTCTTCCAATTAATCAGTTTCTTCATCATAATCTAATAAGCATTCCCATTGCCCTCCATCATCCACACAACTCACACCCGGCCAATCACCATCGCCCACACCCCCATCATATTGCTTCCAATCCACTGATTTGGAGATTTTTATAGAAGTCTTCTTCTCCCGTGTTGTCGGGACGGTTGCACTAAACCTCTCCCTCTCTTCGGGCTGGTCCACCCAGGACGCTCTAGACCCAGCGGCATTTCTTCACTGCCCTTGGTATTTCTTGGCAGTAGTCTCCCTCCGATGTTCTGCAAGCCGCCAGAACCTGCAGAGGTAGTGGTCCTATCCCCTCTTTGGTTTAATACATCCTGTACTATAACTGCCTCTCTAGGAATCCAAATCCATTTACCAGCTTCCAAGGCTTTTTTATGTGCCTTAATATCCTCTGACAAATCCATGCCCAGATCTTTACCACCTTGCAAAACATCTTACTCTTGTCTAACTATCGCTTTTTCTTCAATAACTTTATTTTTAGTTTTTGCCTCATTCTCCTCGACTTTTTGAGAATGATCTATCTCAAATGAGTGGACTTCATTCATTACATTGTCATCTTTTATTGAGCATATTATAGCAGTCAGTTTTCTCTCACTAGAAAACCCCTGCCCTTCTTGAAGTACTTTCTTAAGGGAATGTTTAAAAATGGGCACCGGTAAATTGTTACTTATTGTGGGGGAGAAAACTAAATTTGCTTTCGCCTTCTGCTGATAATTTTCAGTGGTTTCCTGGCCTGAGGGCAGTGCCGACTCAGCGCGCTGCCTAGCGCCGTCTTTTTCATGAGGAGAAACCCCCAGACCCGCCTTTCACTGACAGGGTGTTTCTGAAGAGACAAGCGTGTGGTTGCGCGGCCCCTCCCTCCTTTCATAGCAGCGGCCGGCTCCTGCAGTGATGCGGTAAGAGAAACCTCCGCTCTAGCAGCGCTTTCTAGCTCTTTCCCCTCCCCTTGACAACAAGCATGTAAAACTTTATTATTTTCCTTAGGCGACGAGCACGCCATAACTGCAGCTGCGACCCCACTAGCACCAGCACGCCTCTGCCTCTCAAAACCAACCAAGGCTTGCTCTAACACGCCGGGTTGAATGAAATCATCCCTGCCTGAATCAACTAGTATTTTTGATGCATTTCTTACCGCAGCCGACTTTTCTGACATAAAGCCCTATATTTAACCTAACTAGGCCTAATTAGGGCCACTGGCTAAATTGAATACCCTAACTTAGGCCCACAGCGTCGGAATGACGCACCTAAACCCTTCACACATACCAAAAACACTGAAGCCCCGCCCCTCGTATACCTCGACCAATAACTGCTCCTTAACCTGGCCCGGAATCTACCACCCGCCCGAAGCTGCCCGGGGGTGGACATCCTGCGGATGCCACCCCCAAGAGCCCTCATTTTGGTGCTTACTGCACCAAAATCTGGATGTACCCATATTTTGTGGCCTTTTCTCTCCATTTAAATTCTGCCAAGTTTGACCTGCCGAAATGTATTCAGGGATGCACATTTTATTTCACCCGGTAATTACCATATGCGATAAAACTCACACCACTTACATTTGTGATCCCTGTCCTGAACGTGTGTGCAGTGATCACAATTTAGAGGGCATTTGTCATAAGGTCCAGCTATCATAAGGGTAGAATTAAGAGAATTTCTGCAGTAGCATATTTTAGGCTAAAAGGCAACAACAGCATGCCAGTGATTTATGCTTTATTAAGGCCCTGCACACTGGGTCATATTTTTTCCCGCCTGTAAGTGAAATCTAAGTGTCACTCAGTGTGGGGATCTCCTCTGTCATTTTCCTAACACCCAGAGTTTGGATTCTCTATGTCCCCTATCCCGACCTTCAGTCAGCCGTGTTTCTGGTCTTTGTAGCACACACATGCTCCCCATAAAGTAAGGAGAATTATGCGACTTCCTCTGCAGAATGTGATGTGGGGTCCCAGAGTCGCCATATCTCACAGATATACATTGACCATGGGCTGAATGGGGCCCCTTAAAGGGCTGCATGCCTCCTTGGGGGATGCCATCCCCTGCACCGTGGGGTCTGCTGGGGCCCGTGTTACGCCCCGAGACTTCCCCTGTGTTCCTATTAAAGAGGAAACATTACACTTTTCACTATGAAATCAGGTAAAGGCGCTATTTGGTGACAGACCCTCATACATAATCCAGTGTAACATTTTCTTCTCAAATGACTGAAAATGCAACTGTTCTGTCAATGCAGCCAGGGATTTACATTGATGCCTATTTATTTATTCCGTTTTTATAGAGTGTGAACCAGCCCCCAAGAGGTGTCAGAGCGCTAAATACGAGAAATAGACATCATAATGTTTTAAAGGAAAAAGAGCGCTGTGCAGTTTTGGAAAGACAAGAAAAAGCAGACTAACAGCAACAGGTTTGAAGTAAAAATATCTATGCAGTAAATACATGCTTGGTGATCTCTGGGGTGTGGCCGTAGAAATATTTCTATCATATTATGGAGTCTAAGTATAAAGATGCATTATCTTTGGTGATGGGCTGTCCTTATTTTTCCGTGTTGCTTAAACAATTTACTAATGCACATTATACACGTATTACTAAAGTGTGATTTCCATATTAAGTTTGATCATACTTAGTGATTTTAATGTTATAGCTAACCACAGTTAAAGTGTGTTGATGTTAAGTTAGCTACGACTAATGTAGGCCTCAATTAAACAACTCATGTTCACATTGGAAATGTTCCTGTGGATGCTGTGTTTTATCACGCTTTTCCCCTATTGTTTCAGAAGCTAAGCCTTAAGCTACAGTAGTTTGCATTAATGAAATGCTTCATTTTTTAAAATCTATGTGATAAATGTTATTATTGTTAGTTTCACCGAAAGTAGAATAATTAATCCTTTGCACATGCATTGAGGATGGCCTTACCACATTGTACCATCCCCTACGAGATATCTCTGAAGGGTGTGCAGCTGTGAGCCTCCTTTGTGTGATGAATGATAATATGGGTGAAGTTACTTTATCAAGGAGCATTTGATATCGATTGGTTCCCACTTCCTGGGACACATGGGGAGTGGTACAATCTGAGAAACTGTGTGGTTTACCTGTGAATTGCTAGGTTAGTTAAATTGAGATTGCTCCTGTCCACTTTTGAATGCAGTTGCTCCTATCTACTCTGTAGTAAGGAGGTCCACGCAGGTAGTGTGAGATACAAGAAGTTTTATTGTAGTAGGTTGCAGGTTACAGGATCAGAAGTTCAAGTAGTAAAGATCTATGAAGCAGCCCCACCAGGAGCAGCCTGCCTGCTGCTCAGCCCATGCTCAACTGTCGCTTCACCTGTGTCCCAACATTCCGAGGCACATCAAGACTCCAACATTCTATTGAGCATAGAGCACAGGCACTGGCTGAGCAGGAGGTGTAAAATACATTACATTAACAAATGCAGGATACTACATATCCTCTTTCCTTACAACAGAAGGACAAGTCCAATATATGAATAAAATATAACGAGAGTAAACAAAGAACAGAATGCATAGATGGAACAACGGTGTGAAAGAGTAAAACGTCAAGGAAAAGCGCAAGCAAGGCAGAGCGAAGAGATAGATGAGAGAAGACGAGGAGGAAGCAGTGGGAAAGAACACAAAAAGTGGAAAAAAAACCATTCTCTCCAACAACGAATTACAAAAGAGCAGAAAGCAGTAGGAAGGCGTAAGAAACAACAAGTTAGCAGAAAGACGTGGACGCACCAAAGACTACCCCTACGCACACCCACTGGCCAGGCAGGCAAGCAAGGAAGGAAGGACAAGGCACGACGCGAACAGAACAGAAGACATACCCAAACACAAGAAGAAGAGAAGGAAGGAACTCCTCCTGAGCATTGGAGAGCGAGAAGAACAATGCAGAAAAGGAAAGGCAAAAGACCCAGGAAGAATAACAACGAATGTGTAAGGTACAGATTCCAAAGATGATAAGAAAGTGAACATCAATAGGAAAGCTGAACTGGAGAAAACAGAGAAGAAGCGAAGAGACACCAACAGTATCACTTATACTCCACCCCATTTTCAAATACACAATTCAAATAAGGTATGAGTGTAACAATGCGTATAGAAAACAGCACTGTAACATAATAGAAATAACATAGAGAGAAAATAACAGCCAATGGGACTGAAACCCATGACCGTCCTCTACCCCAAGGCAAAAGGGTGAGGAGCACTGTGAATGGGACTGAAACCCATGACATAGTAGCCCGTGTAGGGACAACCCCCGTGTAGGGGTAAAGCACCGTATAGTTTAGTTATGGGACTATGACCCATAAGCAAGTACCCTGGGAGAAGGGTGAAAGATAAGATAAAATGGGACTATAACCCATAATACGCCCTGTGTGAGGGTAACGGTGTAGATGTAAAAGGGACTGTGACCCATGCAACGGTGCCCTGAGTAAGGGTAAACCGTAAGTAGCCCATGTAGGCAAATGTATGAGCAAATGGGGCTGGTACCCATTCCCCTCCCTGAGTGGTGAGGAAAACAAAGTGTAAAGCGTAAACATGAAAATGGAACAAGTTCAAGAAACCCACTAAGCAATCCCCTGCAAGATAATTGCATCAAAACAGGTATGTGGGAAATGCAAAGTCCATGGTGACAGCATAAGCTTGAGGTGAGCTAGTCACAGTGAAACTGTGTGAAAAATGTCATGCTTCTTAATAAGCGAAAACTTGTCTCTAGGCGATAATGGTGTGCGTGTCACTGTAATATTTCCCTAGGCAGACAATGACACATGAGATTCTTGTGCACCGGTTGGGGCTGTCAAAAACGAGATAATAATGTACTATTTAGAAAATCACCCCCTGTCCATGTAGGAAGCATTTTAGAGTTCGAGCGATGTGCCAGAGTTCCCAAGCAGGATAGGTGTGAGAAAAAGTTCTTGTGTGAAAATGTACCACGAGCCAAGACCGGTGGATAAGGAGGATCCACCGTCACTAAAACAAACAGCAGAAGCAACAAATCACACGAACATTACACAAGGTGACTGTTCGAGTTAATGGGCATGCACTGTCCACTGTGCTTCTTGCTGCACCCATACCTTGTGCGGCAATGATAAAACGGAGGTATGCCTGGAAACTGGCCACGCAGAGGTCACATGCGTGCACCGACCTTTTGAAAGTTCCCAGCTGCTCTCACCTGGAGAAAACTGTCTCTTCAAAGCGGGAATGGCAAATCGTGGGAGCCCAATAATATGAGAGGCTCAGGTTTAAAGCGGAAAAGGAGCCTTAGAAGTAGTCGTCAGATAAGGAAAGCCCAAAGCGCCTTGACCGTCGATACTGGCGATAGCGGAGCCAGCTTCCCTATGGATAGGCAGAGATAACATGATCCCAGAAGATCATCAGCAAGAAATATGGCGGCACGCACAGTACGATGTGCCTTAAGGCTCATGGTGCGCACAGGCGCCAAATGGTGACACGCAGAAGTGTCAGAAGGGTGACATGACGTCACAGAGGATCCTCAAAGGAGGCGCGCGGCATGCAGTGTGAGGAGAGTTTCACGCGCATGTTAAACTGATGAAACCAGACGGTTTAACGGCCACAGTTGAGGCGTAACAACATAGTAGATGTGAGGTGAAACGAAAATGTCTATAAACCCACCCAAAATTTGTCTTACGAACGGCCCCAACAACAGTCCGTACATGTCCAGCGCGAAAAAGGGAAAACACTGAAGGGGGCACAATACCTTTCTTTCATGCGAAACCACCACAAAGTCAGTCACGAAGAATCCCTCGGTGACCAAATTTAAAGACGACGAGGAGACACTCCTCTATAGAAAATGTCAAAAAGGTATGGCAAGCCCTGACTAATACCTTGGTCGTCTCCCCCACACCGGAGCGCTGTAGTTGACGGTAGTGCCCAAAGGCAATCGCATTTATGAAGAGAGCAGAGGGGTGACGGTGAGGCACAAACCGTTGTTTCCATCGTTGATGTATCCCAATGGTGCACGACGGTTTTGTGTGTAAATAGGGTCATAGAATATGTGGCAAGAACAGCACCTCCGCGGTCCAGATGAATTTACAGGCTAGTGAATAGATGTACTGAGGACACAGCCCGTAAGTGTTTCACCAAAGTCCAAAATAAGTAGAGTGAGAAGAGCACAAGATCACACAACGTAGGCAGCAACAAGACTCCAATACGTGCCGCATTGTATTTGTATTTCCACAATAACGTAGTGTGTGAATATTTCACCTGTGAGGTTGGTGTGCTGTTAGGCACAAGCTGTGGATGTAACGCCAAAATCCAAAATGGGTAACAAAGATGAGCAAAACACGCCTGAGCTAGGGCTGTCCGATGGTGAGGACACTGGTGAGGCTGAGAGGCGTAGTGCTTCATCTTTTCTTGTTCCTTGAAGTATTCTTTTCTTTTCTGTGTAGTGCTTGTTTCTACCTTGTAGTCGTCTTTGTTGTTCTTTGTGGAACAAGCAAGTTTCTTTTTCGCAGCTTTACCTTTCCTGTGGATACCTCCTGGAGTACTATTCGTTGCCAGCATATGTAGGCTGTAGTTCTGTTGTCTTCAGGTCCTCTTTTCTTTGGCAGGTCTCTGAAGAGCAGATGTAACACGTAGGTTCTTCGCCAGCTCGTCGCCAAATAAATGTAGTAAGGAGGTCCACGCAGGTAGTGTGAGATACAAGAAGTTTTATTGTAGTAGGTTGCAGGTTACAGGATCAGAAGTTCAAGTAGTAAAGATCTATGAAGCAGCCCCACCAGGAGCAGCCTGCCTGCTGCTCAGCCCATGCTCAACTGTCGCTTCACCTCTCTGTGTCCCAACATTCCGAGGCACATCAAGACTCCAACATTCTATTGAGCACAGAGCACAGGCACTGGCTGAGCAGGAGGTGTAAAATACATTACATTAACAAATGCAGGATACTACATACTCTTTTGAGAGCAGATGCCCCTTTCCACTGTGTTGAGACCCCAGATGTATTTTATTCCTGCTCATTGAGTCAAACTCTCGAACAACTCTGTTCTTTTTTGCCTGATTGAACCTTCACTTGGTTCCGCCTTTAGAGGCCTTACTTGCTGTCACCTGCTGCTTAAATTTACCTGACCTAATTTGTATACTCAGCATAGCTTTAGTGAATTTCACTTCAGAGAAAACTGATCCTTATTCGATTTGCATATGGCAGTCTTTAGGTAACTTGCCTTTGTATTTGTAACTTTGACCTGCTTTGGATTATATTGAAAATTGCTTTGGTAAGGTCAATATTGATTAATGACTAATTTGATTTAGTGAGTTTGCAACTTTGCTAATCTTCTAATTAACCTCCATGGTTTGCAAATATGCTACTCTCTGTCATCCTTATGGGGCAAAATGTGCTTCACTGTCATTGATATACTGCTGTTGAACAGATGTTAGCCTCAATTCAGTCAAAGATCCATCCATCCATTTGAGTGCAGCTTGTACTTGAATTTGCACTAAAGATTTGCATGCTGTAAAACCCATCCCTGCTTCTTCAGTTGGTAGCAGAGGATGGCTGTCATTGAGGCTTAGGGAGGTAGAATTTGCCCCAGAGACAGAATCTGCTCTAGCCTAGTTCACTTCCCCCAGGTTCCATGATCCTGTTTGGAGAATCGGCGGTGTTCTGACATTCCTGAAGTGGTTGAAGTGTCCTGTAAGTGTGACTATATTAGGGTTATACATCTTTGATTGTGTGTTGTCAAGTGTTGCAGTGTTTGCTGGTCTGATGAGTTAGTGTGTTTTGTGGTGTGGTGTCCAATTGGTTCTAGAGAAACTCGGTGTTGAAACTGAGATTTGAAATGCTGTTTTGTGTGTATTGCTGGTGCTTATGAAAAGAAACATGCTTGCTATAAGGAGTTAAAGTTTGGTTATCAGACTCATCATAGTCTAAGATCCCTGGATGAATAATGAGTATCAATCAATCAATTCAATCTTTATTCAAATGCTATAAATTAAAAAAAATACAATAAAACACTGCTATTTTAAGAGAGTTTCCACAACTATAAATTCATACATTTGCGATAAAACACAGCTGATTTAAGAAAGCTTCCCAATCTAAAACATACATCATCATTAGGTAACATTAGTAAAAAATGAAGGGCAACTCTACATCGCTTGAACTTGTGCATCCTTAAATGTGGTAATAAAAAATTTGATCTAAAACACTATAAAATTTGCAAAATAAAGTAAAATGCTACAAAGACTGTGGGGAGGTGCTTTCATAGATAAATGTTTTCCCTTTCGGGTCACCTAAACATCCCAATGGAAAACACAACAGATTGTATATAGTGCCGGCTCTAAATCTCAGCAACAGAGCTCTCTCCTAAATGTTACATCCATGGGTCAGATATGGCTCCAAACCAGGGTTAGTTTTTAAAACAGCATATTGTTGTGCCAGAGTCTTTCTTAATTCCTGACTTTCCTTTTGAGCACAACTCCGTCCCATAAATGCTTAACAGATGATTTATCACCTTTACATATAGTTGAAGGATTGTCAAGCAAAAGATTTCCTAAGTCAACAAAATTCTGCTTGAAATATTTAAGCCAAGGAATATTTGAGCTGTGCTCACATCGCAAGCAGTAACAATTATGGATTGACTAAAGGTGGCCCAGGGATTATTCCACACTGAAAGCAATACCAAAGAGACCCTAACATAATGTGATCTTCAAGGTATAGTAAGGCAAGTTCTTAATGGCAAACGTAGTGAGATATAGAGTGGGGAGACACCTACAGAATCTGTTCTCCTACCTACAAAATCTGTTCTCCTCTACTTGCAATGCTGGACAATCTGTGAAGCCCCAAATACTATTTCTGTAGCTAATGGTGAGAACACACTGTTTCTTGTACATTTCTAAAAGTGGAGAAATCGACTTATCCCCTGCAACCTAATAAATAGTGATAAGGAAGCACACAGTTTGAGAAAACTTAGCATTCCTGTCCTGTACTTAATATTTTCAGCCCAAGAACCACTAGCTTCAAACACAAGCCCTAGGTATGGAAAACTGGCCACACTCTTTAATTTATTCCAATTAATCCAGAGTATATTAAGTTATAACTTGTCTGGTAAACTTTGCAGTTTTGGACCATGAAGTGCTCTTGATGGCACAAAAAATAGTGACTTATGAAAACTTCTGAAATGAGGTTGTACTAATTGATATTGGTGCTTGGCTGTTCCTTTTGCGCAGACCACACTAGTCAAGGTGATTTCCCGCTGAACAATAATTCACTTTGTGTGTGTGATAGGGCTAGGAGGGTGTTATTCCCCTTCCTTTCCTCTAGTTTGATTGGCAACTTTTAACTTTTTTTAGTGGAACAGACAAGAGTTGTCATTTTGTTTTTGAGTTTTCAATAAATTTCTATGTGAAGCTGATCCACCACTCACTGCTGATATAGGTGCGGGTGCACTTGTTGATCAAGTTCTCCTTGAAGGAGGTTGCCCAGTGTTATACTACCTCCACCATTAGTAACCCCGAGCACTACTGTCATTGCCCAGCCCCGGTTCAGTCCAAAGTTACAACGTCCCTCTCTACACCGAGCCCTGATACTAGTTAAGATCTTAGATCGAGACCGCAAGTGGGAGCAACCCCTGTTATCAGCGTGCCTGTTGTTGAGGTGGACAATAGTTCCTAGCCGCAAACCTCAGAGAAGGATGTCCCAATAGGAGCGTTGAGTGCTTTGAGGTTGAAGACAGAATTTGAAGAGATTGTTAAAGGAAATTGGAGTTGAAATTTCTTGATGGGTACAACACAGAAGAACTTTTTTTTCCTGTGCAGAGAAGCTGCTAGGCTTGCATGTGAGGCTCATGAGGTTCTACAGGAAATAGCAGCAGAGTTTGGTGTTGACTTGTCTAAGAGTCAGAATTTGAAGCAGAATTTTAGGACTTTCATGAGTGATGAACTTCTTAAGAACATGCAGACGCCAGGACTAAAATTATACCTAAGGGAATTCATTGACAATGTCCAAAAATTGAGTGACACTCAAAAGATTAAGGATTTGTGGGCTCAGAAAATGAAGAAGAAGAAAAAGAATGATGATATTGGAGGGCCAGACGATGAAAACAGCAAAAATGACTAAGAGGTTAGGGCTTACCCATTGAGAGAAGTACATGGGGGTGGATATGTGCATGTACCCTGGAGTTGTGGTGATCTATTCACGTTCAAATATTAACTCCCAAAATTAAGAGAAAATCCTGACCTTCGGTTGACCGGTTTGTGAAAATTTCAGAGGTGCTTTGGGAGGATTTGAAATCCTTCTTTGACACTGTTGTCCCTAACGATTTGTAGTCGGAGTGCAAAGTAGTGGTTCAGTGGCTGACTGAGGAACCGCAGAGGGATGCTCAAATGGAAGCTCCCTTTCCCACTGTCATAGACAAGTAAAATCAGGAGGTTAACTATTTGAAGACTAAGGTTCCACAGAAAGAGATTGATTGGTTGAAAATAGCAAAACGACATAAGAGTCTAAAGAGTCTATGCATGCCGATTATGAAAGGCGCATGCAAGATGTTTGCCAGCATAGTGGCATTGAGAACACTGAGCGAGGAAATCGTAGTAATTTTGTGTCTCAGTTCGTCCTTGTTTTGCGTCTAGCTTGCATATTCAGCAGAACGTGATTTGTTGGCAATCAAAGTGATTAGATGAATTCCTGCAATGCGCAAAATACTGCAGTGATGATTTGGAGGCAAGAAAGAAGAGAATCAAGGAAAAGTTCATATTGGCTCAGACGGAGTTAACACAAAAAAGATTTCAGAACTGGCCATATGTGTCAAATTCAGGGTATATTCCTGGGGTTGGTACTAGAATGCAGGGAGTTAGATATCAAGGTGGTGGCGAGATGATGCAGAATGGAAATACTGTCACACAGGGTAGAGGGCGAGGGATGCCAGTTGATCCAAATTCAGAGATGGACATAGCTTTGCGGAAAAGTACTACTCCGTGTCATTATTGTAACAAGTTGGGCCATTGGAAACAAGAATGTAGGTTGAATCCTAATAGAATTCAAATAGACAGTCAAATGTCAAATATGAATGCAATGCCAACATCAAATATGCAAATGCAAAGATCCTAGAACCCTAACACACCCAAGCCCTGTTAATGCTGTACAGCTTGAACAGCCCGAGGTTTAATGAGAATTCGAATCCCAAAGTTCAGCAGAACTGTTTCACAAATTCTGACAGTCTCCAACAGTACCCGGTCTTCAAAACAGTTTTGGAGATCCATGTTCTGGTTAATCACAGTGATGGTGCCTGAGAGGGGAGGAAGATTGAGTGCTTGGCGCTTTTTTTGAGGAAGACCAAAGTAGTACATAGGTAGATGGAGAGGTGAATGGCCACCCCAACTAGTTCTTTATTGACACGTGTGCTGCCTGCTCTACTGTACAATTATACATTGTAATTTATTGTACACCAGATGGTGTTGAGCTTCAGGCACACAATGACGATACAGACTTCCAACTGAGCACACAAAAGTCAATGGTTGGATTGTTACCGGTTTTGACAAAAAAAGGCTTACCACCCTGACTTAAAGAACTCAGTAAAGGAGGAAGTCTGGAATTATACTGACAACAATATTGACCTGATCACAGGCTTTGAACCAGTGAGGATAACAATCAAACAGAATGCAGAGTAGCCCTAGTACAAGCTCTCGCCGGAGCCTGGAATTATCACAGTAATTGAGTCCCTGTTGGAGCAAGGCATCTTAAAAGAGATATTAGGGAGTCCCTGCAATTCTCCTATAATGGATTTCAGAAACCAAAAAAGAAATGGAGAATTGTGAAAGACCTGCAAAAGGTCAATAATATTGTTGTCCCTTGTTGTCCTGTGATACTGAATCCTGCTGTGATACTGTTCAAAATACCCTGTGATGCCGAGGAGATCATAGTCCTAGAACTGCACCAAGCCTTCTTTTCCATTCCTTTGCATGAGGGCAGCCAATTCCTCTTTGCATTCAGATTCCGAAATAAAGTTCTGGCATGGGACGGAGTTCCACAAGGGTATACAGAAAGCTCCTCAATCTTCAACCAGATACTGAAAATGAATCTGGAGACCTTGCAGTTGTTGTGCAATTCAGTCCTGGTTCAGTCCATCGACAACCTATTGGCGGCGTCAACAACACAAAATGCATGCAGACAAGATATAATTGCCCTGTAGAATCATTTGGCCAAGAATGGACATAAGGGGTCCCCAACCAAACAACCGTTTTGTCAGAAGGAAGCCCTGTATCGAGGACATCATATTGAGAAAGGAGCTGGAAAGGTGTCTCAAGAGAGATCTCTGCTATACTGAAAATTAACCCTCTTACAAAACAAAGAGAAGTCAGAATGTTTCTGGGAATGGTGGGCTACTGTCGTCATTGGATTCCCAACTGTTCTTTACTGGCAAAGTCTCTACAGAGGCTTACACACAAAGATGTGCCTAATCCGTTACCATGGGACAGTGCTTACACAGACTCATTGCAGTTCTAAATGCCCAGTAGTCACAGCATTGCCTGGGTTGCCTAAAGGCAGAGGCTGCAGTTGGTGTCAGCATTCAGTAAAGTGGGAATAGTAATGGGATACCCTCTTATAGTTATGGTTCCACAGTCTTTTGAAATCTAGGTTAACACGCTATGGGCAGCTTATCTTCCCTGCAGAGAACATCACTCTGCAGAGGTCCTCCTGTGGCAACCCTGCGACACTGTTGCCTCTTCCTGTGACTCATGAGAATGATGATGGAGCTGACCATGATTGCCTTGATGTTACAGAATAGTGTACTAAACCTGACATTCAAGATGTCCCTCTGGAAGAGCCCAGTTATATGTTTTTTGTGGAGGGCTCTTATGTCGGGCAGCCCTGCGGCGGATCCCGCCCGCAGCCGCTGACTCGAGCCCCAACCGCCACCTCTAAGGTCGGGCAGCCTCGTGGCAGAGCCCACCGACAGCTGCTCAAGCGAGTCCCGCCCACCGACACTCGTCGGCGGGCAAGGGCGGCGCTTAAGACAATAAATGGGAAGTCCGATGACGGGAACGCGCTTCGCGTTCCGTCATGGATTCCTGTGCTGCCCTTTCTCGTTGCCTGCACTTACCTGACCAGTCCACGTCGGAGAGCAGGATCGGATTCCTGTGTTCTCTCGCGACGTCTTTGAAGTCCTGCGCTTCCGGGTCACGACTTCTCTTCCGGAGCTTTCCTCAGCTCCACGTCTCCCTCGCTGGATGTCAGTACACGGCCACCTCTCCAGACCGCATCTCATTGCTGCATATTTTCTCTGTTCCTGAAAGGGAGGTAAGAGAGAAAATTTATTTAAAAGAATCCTAGCCTCCAGCCTATACGGTAGGACTATTGCATACCATAGTATTAAGGTGTGTACTTATCTGACTTGTTGCTTTTCATGAGATTGCTTCTCTACCAGGATTGACTTCCGTACCTTTTCTTATGCTGCAAATAGGAGAGTGGTATTAGTTACTTTGGATATTACATAGATATTCTATATTATCCTGACCCAGCACCCTTTTGTGCATTATTTTATATTTTTTGTCCTGTCTAGGAAAATGAGTTTTTTGTTTTTTTCCTAGCTATTTTCAGGATAGCATATGTTTTCCTGGGTCTTGTGTATCCAGTTGGCAGGCTACGTTAAGGTTGGTATTGTTCACACTAATCATGATTGAATGTTTAAATTCTGCAGACCTAATGATTAATACGCATGCTTCTACCTTTTAGATACTACTGTATTAGTCTTGAACTATATCTGTCCATAACTTCCGATTCACTACAAGAGGGACATCCAACAGGTATTACTCCTACATTCAGACACACGTCCAAGTATATCACCTTTGTAGTTCTAAGGGACTGTATTTAACTCTCGTACTTTTACCCATTAGGAACATATGCAACATCACACCAGACGAGCCATTGGATTCTACTCCTTCTCCCTTACTTTGTTTTGTTCCCCCTCTTCCCCACCTTTTCCTCTCTGGCTTTGACTTTGTTGGGCCAGGGAGGTGGGTGAGGGAAGTTGGGATCCAGCATCTGTTCTTTCCACTTCGCCCCTGGGGAAACACCAGGCGAGCCTCATATCTTGTTCAAGAGATGAACAAGGGATTTTGAAAGCAGCTTGTGATGCTTGCATCTTAGCAGGTGTAGTGGAAGCCTCCTGTTGGCACAACGTTACCTTTGCACAGATGGCCGAACTGATTGCTCTTACCAGAGCCTGTTTTCTCTGTTACAATTTAAGAGTCACCATCTACACTAATAGCCAACACAGGTTTGGTGTGGTCCATGATTGTAGATAGTTCTGGTCCCAGAGGAGTTTCATGACATCCTCTGGCTCTCCCATCCAAAATGGAAATTATGTCATGGATCTTTTAGATTGCGTTGCAATTACCTGCTGAAGTAAATGTTATGAAATATGCGGCACACAAGAGTGGATAAGATTTTGTGACCGTAGGCAAACGATATGCTGATGAAGTAGAGGAGAGGAGTTGGCCTAACGGCTAGGGCGTCCGACCTTGAATCTGGGGAACTGGGTTCGAGTCTCAGCAATGACGCTGAACATCCTGTGATTCTGGGCAAATCACTTAATCTCCCCGTGCCTAACAAAAATGAATGTGTGTCCTAACGTAACTGGTGCTATGTAAAGCGCTCTGATACCCGATTCGGGTCAAGTTCGCGCTATATAAAACTCTGCAAAAAAAAAAAGTAGCCAGATACTGTGCTCATGGGTCTTGCACATTCAATGGAGAATATTCAAGTGATTTTGAAAATGGCCTTGCCACAAGCCTCTTGTTGACTGTTGCTGATACGTGAGAAGAAGTTAAGAATTTGCAGGAGGGAGCCTCTGACAGTGAAACGGAGTGATGGGTCAGAACAGGGTGTGTGAAGAATCAGGATGAGATCTGGGTTTCAACAGACGTGAGGCCTGTCTTGCTGGATGCCATATTGTCCCCTATGGCCAGACATTTTCCATGGCACTACCCATATAGGGAGAGATACTATAGTGCGCTTCTTTAAGACTCACCTGTTTCAATCCCCGGTTCAGTGTCATTGCTGAGAATCTGTGTCACCAATGTGTTACATGACAGCAGTTAAATGCAGGCGTAAGGACCGTGGTCACTTTGAGTCATGTTGGGAGATCAGGTGGTCCCTTCAATCACATGCAACTTGATTTCATTGAAATGCATGTGTGCAATGGGCTGTGCTACAACCTAGTAGTAGTATGTATTTTGACATGCTGGGTGAAGGCGCACCTGACTAGGCGAAATAACAGTCTCACTGTAACCAGGCTGTGGTTAAGGGAGTTGGTCCCTCATTTCGGTCTTTTGATTTATTTGGTGTCAGATCATGGAACTAATTTTATTAATGAGGTGATGACGATGCTATGTGTAGCCCTGCAAGTGTATCAGAGACTTCATTGTAGATACAGGAGGCTTGAAGCGTCAAGAATTGTCATCCAGATCAATGGGATGCTGAAGTCCTGAATTGCGAAAGTGTCCGCGTCCACATCTCTTAAATGGTTGAATGCCCTTCGTTTGGTGTTGATGAGTCTCCAAAGTACCCCTTACCAGAGGACAGAACTGTCCCCGCATGAGATCCTCATGGGGAAAGCCATGAGACTTCCGGCTGTGCCTGCAGCTACGCTTGTGAAAATTACAGATTATATGGTTCTCGACTACTGCAAATGATTGGTAGATGAGGTGCGTTTTGTCTCTCATCAAGTCAAAATTGTGACTCCCTTTCTGAGCAAAGATCAGTGCCACAATCTTAGTCTGAGGGACTGGGTCCTAGTGAAGAAACACATCAGGAAATTGTGTCTGGAGCTCCACTGGGTTGCTCCTTCCAAGTCATCCTGGTGACCAACACTGCTGTGAAGTGCAGTGGCCTTCCCAACTGGGTACATGCTTCTCACACCCATAAAGTGAGACAAGATGGTGAAGGGATGGTGAAAAGTACCAGTGATTTACAGAATCAAACACCAGAGCACAGTGGAAGAGCAGGGGGGGAAGAAGAGTGTGTCCAAGCGTCCTAAAATCAACCTCTGACAAGTGCTGAGTGAGCCAAGAGTAGTCAGAGTGAACCAAGCTGAAGACAAGGTGGACAACAACTCAGATCCTGGAGAAGGGCCAAGTGATGCAATCAGAGGTGGACTGAGAAGAGAAAGATGGCTAAGGGAGGGTGAGAGACTGCAAGCTGTTGTGTCAGAGGAGTGCATCCCAGCAACAGTCACTGAAGAAACAGAGACAAGTGAGCAAAGAGACAGTGAAGATGAGCAGCTAGTGGTCAGATCAAAGAGAACACCGATTCATAGCCAAAGGTACTCCGCTCCTGAATGGACTTATTTTGCTGAGTGTGGACCTTATTTGAGAACACAATGGACTGAGGATCAATGAAAGGTGCCTGAAAAGCGTCCATGAATAAGGCTACCACAGTGAAGATTGACTGAACTTTGACTCTAATTGAAGTGAACTTGTTCAAATGAACTGAACCTTTCCGAACTTTTGAAACTTCTTTGAGCCAAAGCTCCAGTAGAAGAGTATGGTTGCCATGTTAGAAGAAGCTAATGTAGGGTTAGTAATATATATATATGACTGCTATATTTGTGCTTACTTGGCTGCATCTACTGCGGAGGGAGTCACCTACGATCACATAGCTCTTACCTATTCCCTTTTGTATAGTATAAGGCTTAGTGTTCTGTATCAGCAAGGTTGCTTTGAATACTATTTTTCAATCTTTGAGCTGGTCCTTGACAGATGTCTATGTACAAATATTTGAAGCCTCACTATAGCGCTAGATACATGGATTCTGTATGGCATTTCTTCCGATCCTTGATAAAGATTGATGTTCCAGTGCTCAGGAACAATAGTTGACATGCAAGAAGTCAAAAGCAGAGAAAGAGTTTATTGAAGAATTGGAGGATAAGACTACCACACTGCACAGACTCACAAAATGACTAAAAGTTGAATTGATTATTATTGGCCAAGACTGTCACTTAAAGGCTAATTTATTTGATGCCAAAACGGCTTTTATGGAGTCAAATTTGTTACTGCAAACCACCAAGGTAAATGATGGTGCTACCATGGTTCCTAACTAAAACCTAAAGAAATTATATTGTTAATGAGGGGCGTATCTTGATGGAGCCAATATTTCAGCTTCGTCCTATGAAAAATTAAAATGTGTTTCTCCATGTGGCTTTGGAGAAGAGGGGTTGTGTGTTTGGTATTAACTGACATTCCATGCTGGTTGAATCAGGTGAACATCAGCTGACACAGGTTAGGCGTAGGGCCACAAAACCCTAACCCCCACAGTGAACCAAAACTCATAGACAACTTGTTAAACATGTATGTTGCACAGGGCCGACTTTAGTGCAAGTGGCGACTATCTTTGTTGGCACCCCCTCCCCCAAAACCTCCTTCTCCATGAATTCCCTCACCACCACACTCCACCAGTGCCCCACAGGGGCGGTGCGTCCATTGGGGCGTTGGGGCGTAGCCCCCCCGCCCGCAGCTCCCTCGGCGTCTTTGAACCTAAGGTTCAAAGACGCCGAGGGAGAACTGACAATCATGTCAGTCAGCATGACGTCGGACCGCCCACCCCCTTCAGAGTCTGAAGGGGGTGGGCGGTCCTGCGTCATGTTGACTGACATGATTGTCAGAGGGACCAGGGGCAGCAGGCGGCACTGCAGCACAAGTGCGCATGAGTGGGGAAGGGCACCGAATTTTCGTGCCGTGCCCAGTCATGCGCACTTGTGTTGGCACTGGCTTGCGCATGCCCATTAGGAGAGCGAGGGTTGAGCAAAGGCTCAAACCTCGGTCTCCTAATGGGCAGGCGGGCGAGAGGTAACCGTAGCCCTAAGCCAATCCTGGCGCTGCCAGCAGCGCCAGGATTGGCTGTGAGGGGCTATAGGGCGCGCAGGCGCAAACGGAGTCGGACCCGAGGCCGCGCGGACGGCGGTCCGGGACCTGCTCACTCTCAGGTAGGATTTGGATTTCCTTTTTTTATTTAAAAAATCCCCCGGCCCCCCCCCCCACCCGCGACTGGCGATAGCTCATCTTCTTCTTGGGCAGCAGAGGGAATATAAAGCTACATAAAGTAAGTGCAATTCATATTGCAATTTAAAAATATAGAATTATATCTCATACAGAGATCAGGCCTTCAGCCAGAGTGGTTAAAATAAACAGTGGTGCCTACTGTTCCCATAAATGATAGATGTTGTGACCTAGTGTTGCAAGCAGATCAGGTAGTAAGCAGCAGCCCCAGGGAAGCGCTGGCCAGGCACAGCCCGTGCGCTGAACACTTCCGGCCTCGAGGTCAGCACCAGGTGCGTGGCCGGGTCCCGGTTGGGGCAACAGAAGGTCTCCAGGCGCGGGGAGGCCATGGCTGACGGGGAGCTGCGGAGGAACGAAGTCCCGCTGGCTGCCTGCTCAGCGCGCAGGGGAAACTAGGAAGAAAGAGGCGGCAGCAGCGGTGAGGTAGGGAGGCACCCGCCCTGCTCATTCCTGTCCCGTCACCCGGCACTGAGCGGAATCACGGGGAGCAGGGCTGCAGATCATGTGCTCTAAATCCCCCTCCGGGAGCGTCTCCTGTTAAGTTGCTCCTGGAGGAGGGGGCCGGGGCTGAGGCTGCGCGTGCGCGTGCTGCTGGGCTATTGTGAAGCTGTCTGTCCTGCCCCTCAACTCCGACGCTAGAACTCCGTCACTCTGGGGGAGCCATGAAAGGACTGGGGGCTACCCCCGCCTCTTACGGGGCTGAACCACATGTCCCAAACGAGGATGTTTTGTGTTGTATGTGTGTCAGCCAAAGAGCACGCAGGAACACTTTCTTTCAGCACTAATGAGACCCGCGTGCCAGCTCCTCTTTGAGTGAATTTGCTGCAGGGCCTTTGAAGACTGTCAGGACAGAAACAAGTGATCTAAGTGTTCTCTGTTTTCTCTTTATTTTGTATACTTGCACTGTGTATATTTATGTCAACATATTCTTTTTCCACGCATCAGGTAAAATATTAAGAAAATAGACTCTCACTGGCACTGCATATGTCTA
Source organism: Calotriton arnoldi (assembly GCA_963921515.1). Lineage (NCBI taxonomy): Eukaryota > Metazoa > Chordata > Amphibia > Caudata > Salamandridae > Calotriton > Calotriton arnoldi. The sequence goes on along the minus strand of CAWUFW010008466.1, from coordinate 198,273 downwards.
CACATTGTCAGCCACAGCGTTTTAAATAGAGCAGGCGAGGGGCAGCAGCAGGTAAGAGAGGATTTTAGAGTTCTGCCCGTGTGTTTGTTTAGTTGGCGGTGACTGAATTGACAATTTTCCTTGGCACCATTGCATTTGAGACTTCACTCATTTATGTATGGGTCTCAAACTCTAGGCACCTTTGCGCAAAAGAGCCCCAGGGATTTTACCTGCACCTGCTGCTTGACCACGTTTAATCAAATCAATTTTGCAAAGTGAACTCGAGCCCTTCATTGGCCAATCAATCAAAAGTTAAAGGTTCCTGTGCTGTGGTAAGATCTGAACCTAGAGGGGTAGGCAAATATGAGACAATTGTTTTTGGTATATTCAAACATTGGAATTATGATTGCTTTTTTAGTTATTCTTCTGGGGAACGATATGTGCTTGTTTTTTGGTATGGAGAGTGTTAGGTTGTAGATGTTGAGCACTGCCGTCTTCAGGCGCAGTTATATCTATTTTGAGGGTGTTATGAAGGTGCATTTTTTGCTATAGGCGTTAATGATTGGAGATAGAGAATATTTGCTTTTCTAGGAATCACTTCATAGCGGCGAATGCATCAGCTCAGTGAGGATTCCCATTTGATGGGTGATCGACAGTGACAAGAAGGTGGTCCACAAAGAAAAGTTGCATTTAAATGCGGGAGGGAGATCAGCTTGATGCTAATGCTCTCGGCAGCATTAAATCAATATTATATGCGCAAAGTAGAGGAAAGACGAATCAATGTGTGGCATGAGAAATTTCAGAACTTTTGAAAGGTTACTTTTCTTAATATATGCAAACTGTTTTGACAATGAATTTGATTTTTGCACTAAGTGTATCCAAACCTACAAGGATGGAAGGCTGCCTTACCAGCATTCAGACATTTGAACTGCAGACCACCACCTGTTCCTGGGCAAATGGTCAACTTACTCAGCCATATTGTTGACAGAATAGTTAGTAGCCAGGCGACTCGATGCAGGTTCTAGGGCACAGTACAGCTCAGTTTTGTTCACTGTTTTAATGTTTTACTGTATAGACTCATTGCGTTTATAAATCGAGGCGCTGACCAGCCTGACACACTTTCTGAGCAGCTCTCGCCTGTAATATAGAAATGTTCTACAATTAGTGACGAAAAGCAGAAGCAAAAATAATTCAAAAGGGCACCGTGTCCCTCACAAATGTCTCCAGAGTGATGCCAGAAAGCATGGGCTAATGATGCTGTCAGCCTGCAGCCCGTGCTCCGCTCTGTGCTCGGTGAGCGCAGTATTTATGTTCCACTGTCAACCCTGATTAGTAACAGGTGCAACCTATTATCGCTCTCTCTCTCTCTCCTGGAGCCCCCACTTGCTGGCTAGCCATGTTAACCTTGGAAAGTGTGCACAGCTTTATCCACTAGGCTCATCATGACATCCTGTCACGTGATCGTGCCATGGCACGGTCAAAACATCTCTGTTTACTCTTCACGGGAGCGCTCGCACGATTGGAGCGGGATGGTTCTGTAACAGGTGTAGCCAGTATCAAAATAAGAACACTGTACCGGAAATACGAAGCAGACTCAGTGAAATAATAGGGATTCATAGGTCACTTCGTCCAGATTGCACAGACACTCTGAGTCTGGGGCATAGTTATCAGTGGGACAGTGGCAGTGGGGCAAAGAGACTGCCCTACAGGTGCTGCAGTTATTGTGGGTTATGGCTACCCAGATATTTGTTTAACGCTGGACCATTCCTGGGGCCTATTTCTGTGTCGACTCTTTGAGGAGGGAGGTTGGGGACGGGGGAGGATGGCAGAGGAAATGGGAAATTGGAGTTGAAATAAATGGTCAGAGTAAAACATGAAGAGGAGGGGAGGAACAACTGACCGAGTGGGAGAAGAATAATGAGAGACAAAGTGAAATGAGATATTGGCAAGCAAAAGGGGCAAGGGAGGACGAAAAGAAAGTGGCCACAAATAAGGATACCAGGAAGGAAGTAAATAACAAAGAGTGAGGGAGAGAAGAGGGGAAGAAACATTGAAAAAATATTAGGAAGGAGAGGAGCGGGATTGGGCAATGTAGTAGAGAGACGGTAGAATGAGTTACTCAGAGGCCTAGAAACAGGGCTGCGCATAATATTGGTTTAGCACATGCAGTGAGACTGATGCCAAGAAGTGTGTGAGCCAACTTGACACCAATTATGTCTCTATTTTACAACTAATCTAGCCTGGGCAAGGGATCAATTTCATTGCTTGCATTTGGGTCCTTGCTACCCAGGCTAAGTCACTGCACAGCAGTCTAAGCTCAGTTTCTGTGCACTGCAAGCAGCATGGAGAAAAAGAAACTCCTATTGCTTTCCAGAACACATAGTCCGTGTTCGGGCACCAAAGGACCAACTTCCATCACAGCGCTTAATAGAGGTCAGTGCCCGTCCTTTACTCTCTTCGTTTTGATAAAAACATTCTATTAGCAGCCAGAACATTAGAATAAGAGAAGTGTGTAAGGGATACAGAACTCTCCAGTTTCCCAGGTTCATGCATGAGTAGCTCTTCCAGTCTGGGTTTTTGCTCATCATTCTGTGACTTGTCCTTTTTATCCGATTACAAAAATCAAGACTACAAGTCCCTGAATGCAAGACAAAAATGCTGAACGGTATGAGCAGTTTACACATGCACCTATGAAGCATGAGAGGTCTGGAGATCAGGGATCGGTGTGACCTATAGGGCAGTAGCTGATGGGCTGGTCTGACAGACCAGTGTGTGGGCCAGTTTCTAAGCATTTGTGGGCTGATGTTAGGGACAGACGGGCCACTTTTTAGTGTTGATTTCCCTGATATTACCACTTTTTTAGCTTTCTGCTTCGCTAATGGGGCCACTTATATTTTGGTGCCTGGGTCTATTTTTTTGTTCCCATCCAACCCTGCTAAAGATCATTAAATAAAAATGATTTTGGGCGATTGGAGAGACACACAGGAGTTGTTCCCTAAGATCCCTTGTGTTTACTGAAATACAGACCTAGATAGAATAGATAGATAGAATCAGGCCCTGGGGAAACGGGGGAGAGAGAGAGACGGTAAGGGAGGCATACTGGAATGTACGTTTGGATGAAGACTATTTTGCTGTCTATAAGCAAAAAGTAAAAGCATTGAATAACTTTTAAATTGGAAATTTAGCAACTCATAGTAGGTTCAACTCACGAGACCACTGACACAAATCTATTAAATCTCCCACCAAAGACTCCGGATAGTTACCCGTGATTGCTGGTCCTTGTTTTGGAATACCTTCTACTCTATTTAAAGGTATTTTCTGTATTCCTGGTATGAATGGCTCCAAACTAAATGGCCAAGAATGAGTTCTGGTGTTGGAATATGCAGAAGGGTTCAGGTTTGTGCAGTAGACTGTGATGAGTTTTCAACTTCCAGAGAAAATATAGAGAGGACATGAGATGAGAGAACTCTCTTAAGGGCATACTTTTTGAGGAGGCCCTCTGCTTTTGATTGCAGTGGCTCAGTTTATTTGGTGATTCACAATTCCAATCATGGGTAAAACATGGCTTGTTGAACATAGATGAGATGTACTTGCAAATTGTTTGATTGTATATTGCATTTCAGGTTTTCAATTTGACAATCCTTTGACTTCTTACCAACGAAATATGAGTGTCTTCCTGGTCGAGGACCACACTGCTTTTTCTCTTATCTGTCTTGTATCAAGACCCTGCTGGACTATGGGGTGAAAGAAAGCTTGAATAAGCAGCTACCTATGTTATATGACATCTCTTTATTAATGTAATAACTGCACTTTCACAATTGCTTTATTAACCTTCCTGCATTCTCAAGTTTGCTTGAAAATGCACCATTTGTCCACTCTTTTTTCAAAATTTTCTCGGGGGGAGCACCCCCCCGAACCCCCCTTAGGTTGTTCGGGCTCGCTCGCTACGCTCGCTCGCTGCGGTGCAGTATGCCAATATTCTTACGCCTCACCACTTACAAATGTCACCAGCCACCACTGGTGCCCCACATCTCTCTCACATGCAATTCATTTGTTTTATAGCGCTACTCATACCATTGTAGGGTGTCAGAGCACTTTACATCACACATTACACAGAGCCAATTACTGAGACGTGTGTAAAGCAGTCTAAAGGAAATATTACATTAAAAAATGAGGATTACAAGATGTAGGAGTCACTTGTCACCAATACTAGCAGGCAGTATATTTTAAGAGTGTTTGGTCTGGAGACGGACAAACTCAGGGTTTAAAACACACCACAGTGGTTGGCTTTACTAATGAGAATGTATTTCTACCCAAATTAACCCTTTTTAGAAACATTAGGATAATGAAAGACTGGGGGAAAAGCAACGTTCTAACTTATACCATGCAGTTTGCATGCAGCTCTTTGATGACAGTCATCGCTCACTATGCTATGTTAGGGTTGTAACTTATCAACTGCAAGTTACTAAAGGATTCCTGTGAAAAAAGCAGTAATGTATCCAGCGATCCACATAAAATACAGTTCGGTGATTTGCGTGGTACACGTTCTTTGCAGTCGATATATTAACCCTCTGCGCTACTTTATCATGAGTGGAAACTGACACTAGACAAAACTCCATCTCTCTCCAGTAGGAACATTAATCACCAGATTTATCTTGACATTTTTATTTTTGCCTAAAAACTGCTGGACACACAAGGAACTCTGCAACAGGTGCTTTTTAACCTGTATTATTTCTAAACACTGTGCCTCCGAGGTCAGCGCCAGCTGCGACTGCACTGGTCGCACCACCCTACAGCGGGGCCTGATGTTGAAGGCCCACACCCTCCAAGCCTCCCACCCACACCAAATCTGGTTTTGGAATTAATAGCCCCCTGCAGGAAACCTCCGACGGATGACTCACATCACAGACAGACGTCTGTGCAAAGCTGCACTAGTGAAATACTATTACATAACATACCAAATTACAAAACTTCACTTAATTCAATGATTTGAAAATTGTTAGGAATATCAGACTAGTGGGACAAAGTCTAGGTGATAACCGCATATTTTAATGTTCTGTTATATATATTTTAAGGCAGATGTGTATTTTAACTATTCTTTCATTGATATATAATTTTTACAGTTTTAATTAAACACAGTTTAATAAACAAACTAAATACTCCTTGTCAGTCATTCCAATTCAGAACCCCCAGCCCATCACTGAGCCCCAGAGGATGAGACCATGGAGGAAGTTTAAGTCATCCCGGAGTTAAAATACATCACTCCATCTTCAGCAGCCCCTGCTCTTGTACCTCAACATCCTAAGCAGAGCACGAGCCCCCAACAGTAGAAGAGAAGCAAGACAAAACATTTCACTGCAAACTCACTCCATACAAGTCCTAAGGGAACAGCTACAACATAACAGCACTTCTGTGCTTTATACAGGTAATGATGCTTGTACAGAGGTGGAAGCCATGTCCTTTGAATACTATTGGTAGTCAGATGAGTGATTAAGGGTATTGTGCATGCAATGTGTAGGCCAAACAAGAGCACAATATAGTTTAGTATCTTGTTTAGTCAGCGCTGCTATCATCTTTGGCATATGCACTGTCATGCTTCAAGAGTAAATTGTTAGACATAAAATGACCTGACAAGGCAGTTTTTGCACGGCTCAGCAGAAATATCTATAGCGTTTGATAGTCCATCCACACAACTGGGGAATAAGTGGTACAATGTTAGGGGTATTGTATTTTCTATATGGCCAACCACCAGGAGCAGAATACCCACAAGCTGGGAAACCCATGGCATAAACGTTGCCTTTCGATGCATTAATAGTATGTGCATGTATCCTCTGTTAACACATTTGTTAGTATGGTTAGATTCGGAGAGTATATGTAGGGTGTGGTTGAAGAGGTTTGATTGGAAAGCGGTGAGGCTTTTATATGTGGATGGTACATCGCTACACAAATAAAGGAGGTATAGGGCTGGTTACAACCTTGGATAGAAGACAATTGAATAAATCAAATCATGGGCCATTTCACAGAGATTGTGCTGTGGTACATCATGGTAATAGCGTCTCCCCTTTTGAACTGCCTATTCCTGGTTACAATATAGTACATTGGACGGAGGATATTGGTTGTGCCTGGCACAGGAGAAGAGTTGAACTATGTCTCAAAGATAAGAAATAGGTGGAAGACTTTGTAGCGTCCTCCCCAGCCTGGGTACCCGCTAATGACTACGCCACATACCACACGGAGCTTAGTAAACATGTCTTTATTCTTCTCCGTGTAACCGTAAACTCAGCATTCTAAACCTGCATTCACTTCACTACGCTCTAACGCTTACCTCACGGTTCTACCTCACGGAGTCCATTAGGAGCCAACGTAGTCCATCAGGAGCCAAAAGGGTTCCATCACTACTAACTCACATAACACTACATCTCCCCCTCTATCAAATAAAAAAAATCATTTTTTTACAATTATATACAATTATAACCCTTCAATGAGTCTTTGTGGTGCTCTGATTACACTACCCAACCATGTCTTCAGAAACTGGGGACAGGCAGTCGAAGTGCCCATGATCTGTGTTGGCGATGTAGGAACGCCAGCAATCAGGGGATCTCAAATTGTCCTTTCAGACCCAGTCTCTGCATTGACATCAGTGCCTAACGAGCGATAAGCCACATGTTGGAAATACGAGTAATTTCACGTGATAGATGTCCCAGGACGTTGGGCAGTCACCATGTGTCCTTTGTTGGCCAATGAAATGGCTCAGCCTCTAAGGGGGCATCAGATTTCTGTTTTCTAGGCTGACGGACAATCACTCGATTTCCTCTAGTGAACATAATGTCCTTTGTATGTTGGCGCTTATCTGCATAGGCCTTCATTTTCCTTTTAAGATCCAAGGGCCATATGTATCAAAGTTTGTGTTTGCGATTCTCAAATAGCGAATTTTTGAGAATCGCTATTTGAGAATCGCAAACGAGATGTATGTAGGATTCGCAAGAAAATTTGCGAATCCTACATATTCCTTAATTGCGATTCACAAATTGCGAATCGCAGTTAAGGAAACCCTCCCCATTCATTCCTATGGGCCTAGAGGCCCATAGGAATGAATGGGAGGACATTCTCAATTTGCGATTAGCAATTAGAGAATCGCAAATTGAGAATGCAATTTCAAGGTTGCAAGGGTGTCCAAAGGACACCCTGTTGCACCCTGAAATGAGCATGGGTGCACATGTGGCGCACATACATGCCCTAAGGGCATGTATGTGCGCCATATGCCACTTTGAAAAATGCAAAAAAATACATTTCTCAAAGAAATCGCAAGTTACCACCAACCTGTAGTTGGTGGTAATTTGCGATTCCTTAAGCCATAATCGCACAACTTAGGTGCTTCATACATTTCATTTAAGGAATCGTAATTTGCTATTCCTTAAATGCATTTAAAAATAGAGAATCGCAATTTTTGCGATTCTCTATTTTGCGAATGCCCTTTGGATGATACATCCCGAAGGAGCATGTCTCCGTTCAGCAAACGGGCCGATTCTGAGAATCGGGCCGTTTGCGAACGGGAAATGGGCTTGATACATATGGCCCCAAGTCTCTTATACGGGTTCCTCAGTACTTGATCTTCTGTTGGTCCATTGAGGTAACTTGGTCGTCCTGACTCTCCTGAACATCAAGGTTGCAGGGCATTTACCTGTGGTCGAGTGAGGGGTTGAACGGTAAGCTCGAAGAGTAGAATTTAAGACATTTTTAAGGTCGAACTTTTCAAATACAGCACGATGAACATCTTTCTTGAGAGTACTCATGAAATGTTCGACAAGGCCATTGTCCTGGGGCCAAAGAGGTGTGCTCTTCTGATGCTTTACATTAAGATGACTGAAAAAATCTCTGAATTCTCAACTGTTGAAAGTTAGGCTGTTGTCAGATTTTAGGATCGCAGGAATACCCCATGTCGCAAAGATGCTGTCTAATCTCTTGATGACTCTTTCTTGAGTGGTGGATGAGAGATCTTCAATCAATGGAAAGTGGGAGTATTCATCAACAATCAACATCAGGTGATGTCCATTGTCAAGAGGACTGAAGAAGTCAACAGCAATTTGTTACCATGCATGCTTTGGCAACTCTGACATGTTTAAGGTGTGTTGAGTGGATTTTGATGAAAGCCAGTTGCGTAGATGACAGGCCTTCAATTCTCTTTCAACTCTCATCGAGATGGAGAAACCAGACTCAGTCTCGCAGAGCTCCTTTTATGGCAACGAAACCACGATGTCCTTCATGGGCCACTTCAATTGTTGTCGCAGACTCTCCGGAATAACAATCCTTGAACCTCTCATGATAACTCCTTCTTGAGTAACAGACAGTTAATCTTTGACATGTTTAAACTTCTGGTATTCACTTGTAAGAGGTCTAGTGATGCTGATTTAAGACTGATATGCAATAATGTCTTTCAGTTTTAACATGTCACTATCTTGACTCATGGCAGTGACAATTTGTTTCAACGAAATGGCAGCTGGTATGCTGGATTTCACAATAAAATTTATGCAGGCTTCAGCTGTCATAGAAGGGGTACCATGGCACTGTAGCAGCACTCGTGAGAAGTAGTCATAGCTCGGGGTGATCATTATACGTAGGACCCGGGGGATTCTTCCAACTTCAATGTATTTCTTTAGGACAACTGCATCCCACCATTTTGAGATCTCTGCCCTGGTTAATTTCTCCAATATGTGTTCATTTTTTTGCAATGTCCCCCCCTAGAACATATACATTGAAGTTGGAAGAATCCCCCGGGGCCTGCGTATAATGATCACCCCAAGCTACGAAAACCCACACCCGGATTTGATAAAGGAATGGGTAGAGTGTAATACTGAGAGTTCCATAAAAATGATGGTTACCTAAATCAAGTATGCTGAACTGGAAAGAAACAACCTTTAGATCAAATCAAACAGATTAATGAACAAATTGGCAAAGATGAGAATAAGGACAAAGTGGTCCAATTTAAGAATGAAATGAAGCAGAGAATGTCCAAACATGAGGAAGGAGTGAAACGAAGAAAAGCCCATACATTGCATAGAGATAAGATGGACTATCTACGTGGGCAGATTTTCACCTCTGCCAGGAGATTCAAAACAATGCACAGACAAAGACAAATTGAAGTCACCCGACTAAGAAAAGAAGTCATGTTGTTTTAACCAGTTATTTATAACCTATAGTTTGATTTTTCATTTAGTTTTTGAAGAAGAATTTTTAACTTGAAAATATTTTGTGTTTGTTTACAGGAGGACTCCCAGCTAGAGAAGCAATAAGGGACAACCTGTTAGTGGCTATTACTTAGTTGAGATCAGCGAAAATGTTGCAAGGAAGTGAAACAGTGATTTAGTCTGGGGAGCCAGTTGAGTAATGTTTACATTTTAATTTATTTGGACACTAAAATCACTTGGTAGATATAACAGTAAGCGACTAAGCCCACTGGGGCGCAATGCCACAGATGTTTAATTATTCATTTTTAATTATTCATTTTTATTTTCAACATTTTATTTTGGTTTTCTTTGGATTGATTAAAGTCTCATGATTATGGTCTCCAGCACAGCTGGATGATGTTTAGCACTGTTGAAGCACCTAATGATGAATGGCCGCTAAATTATCAGTACTAGAAGTCTTTAGTTTTATTCAGGACCCTAAGAAGGCACTTAGAAATGCAATGTAAATTTTTGGAGGACTCTCTAACTAACTGCTATCAATGTGATACATTAAGAATGAAGTTGAATGAGTTGTATTTTGTATTTTTGTTTATGAATGCTCTATGAAGTAATGTCATATTAGCCACTTTAAAATGGCCATCGCTACTGGTGAACCTGCTAGAGTCCTATGTCTATTTCTAATGTTTTTTGTACCTATTGATGAACAAAATAGATATAAAAAAATGTATGTTGAAACATGGTCAGCGTCGTGACCAAGGTGCCTGTGTGCATCAAAATGCGTTGGCGTTTGTACTTCTGCCGTAACGGGACATAAAATATATGACAACTGCACCGGAGTGCTGAGGGTGCCTTTATTGCACAGAAGGAACCGTTTGAACTCATATATATATATACATACATACATATATATACACACACACATATATATATATATATATATATATATATATATATCATATATATATATCCTTCGATTCCGGCTCTTCAAAACGATCCTCATAAGGACGGACACGGACCACGGTATTTATGCTTTAGTGTTTATTCAGTGCACAGTCGCCATAACACGTTTCGGCTCGGGACGAGCCTTGATCACATGACATGGGACCATCGTATCATTACTGATTTTAAAGTGACGAGTGCTCATGTGGCGTACCACGTGTGGAACATAGCAATGAACATAAAATACATTTAATTGCAAACCATGATGGTTACTTCTATATATTGCGTGTCTGACATCTAGGTTAAAATTAGGCTAAAAATCTGGCTAAAATCATTCATGGCTAAAATATTTTAAAACATTTCAATCAATCAAAATGTCACAGTAAAATACAATTGTTTTCAACATGTTGCTGTTAGCCATGTATATGAGATTTTGTTAACACCTCGTAACAGTTTAGGCCCTTAGTGACCAAAGTTATCTTGTGGAGATGTTCTAGCCTATGTCCCTTTGTTTACTGAATTTTCGTAAAATACAATTTTTACACATGGCACATTAGAATTTTCCTCCCCCCATTGTCAGTATTTACATTGCAACATGTCTCAGATGTAAACATTGCTACAAATAAAAAAAGTGCTGTAGTGCAAAGTGCGAAAGTGACTAAAGTGAATGAGTGCATAGTGCGTTTTTGCGACACCATTGGTGTTGATTCTTTCTGTGTTTTTTATATACATGTTTTTGTATATATTTTTTTAAATATTTTTATACATCTTTATGAATGGTCGGGATATATATGTTAATTTATATGGCTTGGAGCCCCAATGCCAAAATTTAACTAATGGTCTCATTTGAACTGTTCGAACAGTTCCATCTCACCCACTATCTGCTCAATCTGGTATGAATACCAGTATGTGGATTTGATGCATGCATGAGCTGTTATTTGCTTAATCATAGGGATCTTTTTTATGGAAATACGTGTATATGTCAGCGTCTCCAATAAATAAATATCACACTCCATATAAATAAATATATAAAAATTATATAAATAAATACATAAAATGTAAATAATTAAATATCAGATAAAAATCAGATGAATATTAGTTAAAACCTTGAATCTTATACTTCAGTTATCATAAGCATGTATATAGATCCTCCGATATGTTTAAACCCCCGGGATGTTTAGAATCCATTTCAATGATGTATCTGGTTTCAAGTTTTCTAAGTGGGGATTCTCTATTCCCCCCTCTTCTACTTGGAGGTACTGAATCAATCACATAATATCGAAGATCAAGACAATTGGATTTGTGTTTTTCTCTAAAATGGCGTGCCACTGGGTAAGTGTTATCCTGGTTCGTTATAGCCCGCATGTGTTGGAGCACCCTTTTGTGTACTTGTAGCTTGGTGCTTCCAATGTATTGTAAACCACATGGGCAGGATAACACATAGACTGCATACTCAGTCTTGCAGGTCAGAAGTTTTGTAATTTTATGCTCCCTGATACTGAATGGAGTTTGGTATGTTGTTTTATTGATGCCAAGCTGGCATGCTTTGCAAGACTTGCATTTGTAAAAACCCTTGTGGGTTTGCAGCCAACTGGTTCCCTCAATGACTTCTGGACTGGTTTTAACTAAATAATCCCGCATAGATGGTCCTCTGCTATAAGTGATTAATGCTCTCGGAGGTAATAGTGGACCAATGACAGGGTCATTAAGTATAAGTGACCAATTGCGTTTGATAATGGACTGTAGCTGTTTCTGCTGTCTACTGTATTCCATAATTATCCTGAAGTCTCTTGGAGTGTTGTTAATCTCTATCTCTGACTTTTGTATATCAGTTATGGACCTGACTTGTTTGTCCCTCAGTAGCTCTTATCTTTTCTCGGTCATAGATTTTGAAATTGCATCATTGATAATTTTGTCAGAGTAGCCCGCTCCTTAAATCTGACACGACTAGCTCTCTGTGCTACTGTCAAATCCCTATAGTTACTGTGGATACGTCTCAGGCGTAACATCTCCCCATACGGTATGCTGTTTATTAAGTGTCTGGGGTGGGAACTGCTGGCGTGTAAGGTTGAATTTCCAGCTGTTTCTTTTCTATATAGTCGTGTCTCAATTTTGTCATTATCAATGTATACCTGTGTATCCAAGAAGTTCACAGTGGTTTGGCTGATTGTGGCTGTGAAATGTAAGTTAATCTCATTATTATTGATGACCTGTACAAATTCATTAGACTCCTCTACGGTTCCTTCCCAGACCACGAACAGGTCATCTATAAATCGTAACCACATCTTTATGTTCTTGTGGGTATATTGAACATGTTTGGCTCCGAGGACCAGCTCCTCCCACCAGCCCATGTGAAGACATGCATAGCTGGGAGAGAAGCTGGCCACCATCGCCACTCCTCTTGTCTGCTTGTACAAAATATTGTTAAACATAAATATATTATTATTTAAACAAAATTTGACCATTTCTGTCAGCATATGATTATGTTCAAATTCTCGTTCTGGTCTTTTTTCAAGAAAATGACCCAATGCCTGTAATCCATCTGAATGTCTAATACTTGTATACAGTGAAGTCACATCGAGTGCCATAAGTAAATAGTTCTTATTCCATTTGAAGTTCATCAGTTTTCTTAAAAAGTCACTCGTATCACGTATATACGATAGTAATGTCTTGACGTGAACTTGTAAAAAATAGTCAACGTATTGTGATGTGTGTTCCAATAAACTGTTTCTAGCAGAGATAATTGGTCTGCCTGGAGGTCTTACCGGGTCCTTGTGAACGTTAGGAATAAAGTATATTGTGGGTATTGTTGGATTTTCATTCTTTAAAAACTTGTATTCCTGAGTCATGATCAGACCCTTCATTTTCCATGCCTGTAATTTTTGATAAAACTCAGTGTATATTATTTTCAAATTGGAGACACTGCTTCTCAAGTAGCACGTTCTGTCATTGAGCTGTGCATAAGCCTCCTTGGTGTAGTCATCTTTGGACATAATAACAATATTGCCGCCTTTATCGGAGTTACGGATAACTATTTTGTTGTCTTCTTTCAGTTTTTTCATGAGCTCATGGTATTCGTGATTTTGCCAATTGTACTTGGTTTTGGTGTTTTGTACTTTGTAATTTAATTGTTTGATGGGATCTGTAACCTGTTCATGAAAAATATCAATAGAGTCTCTGAGAGTAATGGGGTTAAATGTTGATTTAGGCTTGAAGGGAGTTGGCTGTTTCGTTATTGTATCACTAGCCATTTTAGTTGTTGTATTTGAGGGTGTGGATGCACCATCATGGATATTGTATTCCTCCCTATTCTGATTGGTGGTTGTTCCACTGGTTCCCCATAATTCCTCTATTTCGGTAATGAAAGGTAGATCCGATTGGGACAAATTCGCTGGTAGTTCCACAGTTGCTGGTTCAACAGATTTTTGCTTTGGTTGAACAGAGCTCTTGTTGGACAAAATATGAAATTTTTTCAATTTTAATTTTCAAACACTTTTGTAGATATCCAGTCGTGTTTTTGCATAGTTGAAGTTATTTTCTGGGCAATAGGACAAACCCAAACTTAAAATCTGTTTTTCCGCTTCAGATAGGGTGATATTGGCTAAGTTCATGATGGTTCGGTTGTTGCTCTTATTGCTCATTATTTCCTTTTTCTCCAGCCAGCCCCTTGTCTTTTTTGATTGGTAACGTTTCCTGCTGGCTTTCCTCCTTTGTCTTCGTTTGAAATTTCTGTTCGTTTGGAATTGGTTCTTTGTGTCCTGGGCCGGAGAGTTTGTCTCCGTTCGTAACATAAAAAATTGAGTTCTTCTCCCAACGAAAGTTTTTGAGGTAACTGGCTGCTTTTAGTGCTTCTGGATTCTTGGTCCGATTCACTATCCACCGCAGAACTTAGCTCTGATTGGGAAGTATTTGGTGCTCGTTCTCCACTTCTTGAAGTACCCACTTTAGGGTCCCCACTGTGTCTGAATTTGGATGTTCTTAGTACCTCATATTTTTTTGCAAAAGTAAAAATCTGGCCCAGTTCATAATCGGTTTTGTCTCTATGAAATTTATATGTTTTTCTCTCTTTTATTTTGTCCTCTTCTTTTTTCAACCTCGATATCATATCATTCCGCAGTTTGGATTTCTCTTCTGCCTGCCCCATACTCTCCAGTTCTTCATTGATTTTATCTATCTCCTCCAATAATTGTGCCCGGTCAATGTCCGCATATTTTATTAATATTAGTACTAGCCGTTTGGAGGAGTCAAGATTGCACTCTGCCCATTCTCTAATCATATTAGAGTTTGGATTTTCATAGCTTGGGGCTATGAGAATTCTTAAGCCCCTTGGTATCCTGCCTACATCTATATAGCGTTGTAGAGAGCGAGATTCCCACCATTTACTTTGTTCAGATTTCATCTTTTTTTCCAATTTTTTTAATTGATCTTTCTCAGAGTCAATTTGATTGCTTGGTGTCGCGCTGCTTGCTTGCACACTCAATGTTACTGTTGTGCAGTCGTTAAACATTTCTAACGCTGCCGCCTCTCGTTCGAGTACCATGTCTGCCGACATTGCAATTAAAATTCAAAAATAGCCGTTGGGGAGTTAGCCGCCGAATTGTGCTTGTTGTCTCCCGTTTCGCACACCTCTCCACCCCACAATGCCACTTTCACCTACCTAGTACGTAGCTTGATCTGTCCGAGTCCTCTGATTCGGTCTAGTCGAGTACGGCCAGGATTTGCGGTGCTCGCCGGCTCAGGGGGGTCAGACGCAACAATTCCTTCCGGATCCGCTATTTGCTTCCAGGTTGCCCCGGAACACTTGTCTCTCCTTCGTGCGTCGTCCTGTTTGGAAAGGGGATCCGTTTAAAGCCAGAGGAGACTTGCCAGCTTATTATATCCTTCGATTCCATCTCATCAAAACGATCCTCATAAGGACGGACACGGACCACGGTATTTGTGCTTTAGTGTTTATTCAGTGCACAGTCGCCATAACGCGTTTCGGCTCGGGACGAACCTTGATCACATGACATGGGACCATCGTATCATTACTGATTTTAAAGTGGTGAGTGCTCATGTGGCGTACCACATGTGGAACATAGCAATGAACATAAAAGACATTTAATTGCAAACCATGATGGTTACTTCTATATATTGCGTGTCTGACATCTAGGTTAAAATTAGGCTAAAAATCATGCTAAAATCATTCATGGCTAAAATATTTTAAAACATTTCAATCAATCAAAATGTCACAGTAAAATACAATTGTTTTCAACATGTTGCTGTTAGCCATGTATATGAGATTTTGTTAACACCTCGTAACAGTTTAGGCCTTAGTGACCAAAGTTATCTTGTGGAGATGTTCTAGCCTATGTCCCTTTGTTTACTGAATTTTCGTAAAATACAATTTTTACACATGGCACATTAGAATTTTCCTCCCCCATTGTCAGTATTTACATTGCAACATGTCTCAGATGTAAACATTGCTACAAATAAAAAAAGTGCTGTAGTGCAAAGTGCAAAAGTGACTAAAGTGGATATATATCGAATCCACTCCCACTCATATAAGAACGAGTCCGACACTTGCTCGGTGACCTTAAATGAATTTATTGCCTTAACATCAGGCGCATGGCGTAGAAGGCTTTAGTCGTGAAACGCTTAGGCAGACGCGTTTCAGCCTTGCTGCTTTCTTCAGTGCCGGTTCCATGTTGACAGCGTTGATCCACCTGGAGGCTGGCTAAAACCTCAACGGTCCTCTCCCATTGGAGTAAGATGTTAATCCAACCTCCACTGTCAGGTCACTGCATGCGCTGCTCCCTAGGCTGGTCCGCGCCGGGTTTTCTGCGAGCCATGCTGCGAGTGCACATTCAGTGATTAAGCACTCGTACGCCAAGTGGCGTCCCAAACCATGTTGGCCACGGTCCTCACGACCTACCGCGGCAGCCGACCTGCGGGAGACATTGGTGGTAAGTCATTACAGGTCACCTTCCCACAGTCAATGCTGTTTCCTCTCTCCCCTTGGCAGCAGTGTTATCAAGTGAATTTCTTTTTGCCTGGGGGGGCAAACCATTCCTTCCAGGGAACTGATCAGGGAACACAGCGGGTCTGCAAGGTTTCTTTTATTTTAACAGCATAACAGCATGACGCGTTTCGGCAAAGAGTGCCTTTATCAAATGCAAAATGAGTCCGGGGCTCACATGTGGATTTAAGTATATGGTGCCTCGCTCTCATTGGAGGGAACCTTGTAGCCATTCCAGAACAACTACCAGTCCCAGAATTCACCTCCTCTCCATGAGAGGCGTTGTTGTTCTATTGGCCCCAGAGTCAAAATGTTGAAAAATAAAATCATTTCCAGCAGACTCCAACATCCAGCCGCATATCACCACACGCAAGTACCTGAAGGCGCAGCATTAAGTAACCTGCGTCTCTCCATGCAGTCATGGCCCAACGGTGTCGGCAGGTTTTCGTTTCTCTTGGGTTGCGGTGGTCCGGGCGCTTTCAATCCCTTGAAAATAGTCAGTAATGAAATGCCACTGCTGCCGCCTGAACAACTTAGGGACGGGTTCCCTCGCGTGCCTGTGGCCGCATGCATACATCACATCAAACCTTTCCTTCCAGGGAACTCAGCGGGTCTGCAGGGTTTCTTTTATTTGAACAGCATAACAGCATGACGCGTTTCGGCAAAGAGTGCCTTTATCAAATGCAAAATGAGGCCGAGGCTCACATGTGGATTTAAGTACATGGTGCCTCGCTCTCATTGGAGGGAACCTTGTAGCCATTCCAGAACAACTATCAGTCCCAGAATTCACCTCCTCTTCGTGAGAGAAGTTGTTGTTCTATTGGCCCCAGAGTCAAAATGTTGAAAAACAAAAAAAATAATTTCCTGCAGACTCCTACATCCAGCCGCATATCACCACACGAAAGTACCTGAAGGCGCAGCATTAAGTAACCTGCGTCTCTCCATGCAGTCATGGCCCAACGGTGTCAGCAGGTTTTCGTTTCTCTTGGGTTGCGGCGGTCCGGGCGCTTTCAATCCCTTGAAAATAGTCAGTAATGAAATGCCACTGCTGCCGCCTGAACAACTTAGGGACGGGTTCCCTCGCGTGCCTGTGGCCGCACGCATACATCACACCAAACCATTCCATCCAGGGAACTGATCAGGGAACACAGCGGGTCTGCAGGTTTTCTTTTATTTGAACAGCATAACAGCATGACGCGTTTCGGCAAAGAGTGCCTTAATAAAATGCAAAATGAGTCCGGGGCTCACATGTGGATTTAAGTACATGGTGCCTCGCTCTCATTGGAGGGAACCTTGTAGCCATTCCAGAACAACTACCAGTCCCAGAATTCACCTCCTCTCCATGAGAGACGTTGTTGTTCTATTGGCCCCAGAATCAAAGAAAAACCAAGTAAGGCGCACACTCAGGGGAATCTTGCTGATCCAAAGGATTTATTACCAGTAACGCGTTTCAACTGTTAAAGCAGTCTTGCTCACACACCAGTATTTTTTCCAAACCACACATTTACATACAGGTGAATAGACACAGAGAACGGACAACATTTGGGGATCTGCCGGTTCATAGTTCTACTGCGTCGTCCATTTTGTAATGGACCAATCCCAATTGGGATCCTTAAAATTACGAAATAATATGCAAACAATCTGATATTGCTGAACATTGCACAAGTAATACTTAACATTGTGTCTTTTCAAATATACTTTTGTAACAAAAATTGCCACAGTAGACAAGTTAATACATACATTGTTATATCGGTGATTGGACGGCGGCCATTTAAACTGTTTTTTTTCCCGATCATACAACATCTGGGCATCATGTCTACTCATATCTTTTCTTTTCTTGCTGGCTAAACTTAAATAGAGTTTCACTACGTGTGTACCAGCTTAGGATGACTTGATCGGACTCTACATTGCCCAGCTGTACCAGTGCAATGTTAAAAATGATTACCTGTCACCACCTGCGCAGTTCTGCCTTCGCCTAGTGGCTTATTTATAATGTGGTGACATTGTAGAGCTACCATCCAGGTACCCCCCCAGCTCTACTTCTCTGTGGGTTACCTTCAAAGCATGTAATGTATATGCACAGTGCTAGTCAAGAGACAGAAACCAGCCACTCTCTGAGTTTAAATCTTGCATGTATGGTTTGTATTTACCAGTTCGTCTCCTTTGCCTTGAGCTCACCCTTACCCTCGTGAATACATAATTAAACTTACAATGTTCCAAATTAACACAAGGTCACAATCAAAATAAAAAAGAACGGTCTTATCTTATCCTCTATTCTATACCACAAAGACATGATACTGAAGAAAAGGGTAGGTAACCTCTGTCAGTCTCTCCTTCCCAGAGTAGGCCCCTTCCTTTCCTCCTGAAATATGAAAACAAAAAGTTACAATTAGTTAAAGGAGTTAAAAACCATTCAAACAATAATCATATTACAGGTTCTATGTTTCAGATGGTACTTATCCAGAGTCTGTACTGTTGTTTACAAATAATCTAAGTAACATTTCCATGGAAGATAGTATTGTCTAAAGAAACCTCTCAAAAAACAGGAGAAAGGACATATATACTGTTACAACCCACAAGGACAAGCCACACTGTTGCTGCTTTTCTAGGGAAATTAGTTTGCATGTAGATGGATCCCTAGCTCTTCGTCCTGGTTGTGGCCCCATGGGCTTTTGGTTTGTAAGTCTACGATGTGCCACGACTCCCGTTGTCTCAATTGGAGGACCCTGTTGCCACCCCTGGGGTTCTGTTTGACTTGCTCTAATATAAAGTACCTCAAAAGGGGACTATTAGATAGGTGGTATTCCTCAAAATGCCTAGCAACTGGGTAATGTGTGTCCTTGTTATTTATTGCCCTCATGTGCTCAAGCACTCTTTTCTTGGCTGCAAATGTCATGCTTCCTACATACCTCAGATTGCACGGGCACTCCAGGACATAGACAACAAAGTTAGTGCCGCAAGTTAGAAATTGTCCAATAGTCTTTTCCGCACTCGGGGTCTCGTATGTTTTTTTCATGTAGCTATTCCTGCATGCCTTGCAGTGGCCACATGGAAAAAATCCCTGTAATGTATCTTGTGCTCCTTGTGATTTGTGTGTGATGTCTCCCTTTACAAGAATGTCTTTGAAACTTTTCCCTTTTCTGTAGG
Source organism: Calotriton arnoldi (assembly GCA_963921515.1). Classification (NCBI taxonomy): domain Eukaryota; kingdom Metazoa; phylum Chordata; class Amphibia; order Caudata; family Salamandridae; genus Calotriton; species Calotriton arnoldi. Next base: position 179,025 of record CAWUFW010008466.1, on the reverse strand, counting down.
TGACCATAGGCAGTGTTGGTAAACTCCATCCTAGATTGGGATCGCAAGCTATAATATTCCAATTTTTTGTAAGAACCTTGAAGATCTTATTGGATTCAGTATTATAGGTGAGGATCACTCTCGCAGTGTTAGACTCATCTTCATTCTTGCTCATCTTTTCTTTTTCTTTCAATGTTTGCTCCCTTGAAATGGATTTCACTTTGTTGATTGCTCTCTTTAGGACCCACATAGGGTATCCATTAGGCTTTCTCTGCCATCAGGATACGATTATAGGCCTTGCTAAGTCGCGCTATTACCATTTTTTAAAATCACTGGTTTTTAATCTGAAATGCTCTTTTAAAATTGAATTTGAATTGTATCACTGTGCTTCGCAATCGCTCCTTACGCTTAAGTCGACTGTTGTCCGGCCCCTGCTGCTCCTAGAGACTCCCCCGGTAGCAGCCAATCACGCTGCGAGAGGGCGGAGCTGAGGGCAGGGTACGGAGGTAAATGCAGCCCGCAGCGCGGGAGATCCCCATTAGGCTTTCTCTGCCATCAGGATACGATTATAGGCCTTGCTAAGTCGTGCTATTACCATTTTTTAAAATCACTGGTTTTTAATCTGAAATGCTCTTTTAAAATTGAATTTGAATTGTATCACTGTGCTTCGCAATCGCTCCTTACGCTTAAGTCGACTGTTGTCCGGCCCCTGCTGCTCCTAGAGACTCCCCCGGTAGTAGCCAATCACGCTGCGAGAGGGCGGAGCTGAGGGCGGGGTACGGAGGTAAATGCAGCCCGCAGCGCGGAAGCGCGCAGCGGGCGCGCCAAAGGCAAGCCCGTATGCGCCCATCCGGCCCCAGGGGCCAGTCGCTATGCCCGTCCCACTATTTACTCCTCGGAAACACTGAAAACCATGCACTCTACCCACTTGCACCTCGCCCGTGAAACCTTGTCTCTTACATCGAAATATGGAATCTCTATTAAACGGAGCACGTTCCCAGAAATACAGACTCCCACCACCCCCAAGCACATTTTATACAGCCAGGCTAAACTCGGAGCTTTGCCCCTATCTATTTACTACCTCAATACCCGCTCCCTGTTCAGACATCAGTTGGACATTTTCCTCCTCCTGACTACTGATAAACCTAATATTCTACTGCTGACTGAAACCTGGCTCACTGTCGACTCTGCCCCTGATATGTTGGCGGCACTGCCCCCCGACTACTATATTATTCAGGCCAACCGTCCGCCTGGTAAATCAGGGGGGGGGGTCGCAGCCATTATTCATACTGACTTTACGTTCAGCTCCTTGACATGTCTCGCTCTCAAGGAGGCAGAGAATATAGTAATACATCTTGAATCCGTTAATGATTCCTTCGTCTGCGTATTAATTTACAGGCCACCTCATCAGATGCCTCATTTTCCCCTCTCACTCAGCGAACAGATGGCTAAGCTCGTGATTGAGCATGCCAAGGTCCTCCTCGTAGGCGATCTTAATTACTGGTACAATGACCCTCATGAAGGGGCACAATCGGCTGAGATGTCTGATCTCCTTACAAACTTAAATTTTACCCAACAAGTCTCATCCCCCACCCATGTGAAAGGGCATATTCTTGATCAAGTCTGGACTATTGGCCTGACCACTTCTACCCCCATAACTGTCCCTTGCATTTGGTCTGATCACCATCTAATAAAATTTTCACTGGTCCTCCCGGCCATCGAGAAAATCAGTACGGCCGAAGGCAGCTTTGCTAGGAAATGGAACACTGTCAATAAAAAAGATTTCCTTGACACACTATCCAACACAGCCCCATCCCTTGGCACTGACATCAATACCACAGAAATGAACATATCTGAGTGGCTACTTAATGCCAGTAACAAGCACGCACCCCTTAAAAAAGTTAAATTAGCTCGTCGTGTAGATGCTCAGCGATGGTTCTCCACTGAACTTAAAACCCAGAAATTGGCTTTGCGCCAACTAGAAAGGCAGTGGCGACTGAAGTACTCCCCCAACAAAAAACTCCTTTATATCACAGCTCGGAAGGAGTATAAGAAGAGCATTCTCACGGCTAAAGCCGCTCACTTTTCTGCACGTATCCTGAGTTCCAACAAAAGCTCTAAAGAAATATTTTCTATAATTAATGAATTATCTAACCCTGAGAGAATCCTTCTGAAGGCCACGCCCTCCCAAGCACTGTGCAATTCATTAAATGATTATTTTATTGAAAAAATCACCACTATCAAGGCTAGTATTCCCAAGCACTCTCTTACCCCGAATCCTCCCGCCCTGCACAGAAACAACCGTATTATTAGTTGTTTTCCTTCTATTAACACTGAGACCTTTCAGGATCTCCTAGTAAAAGTTAAATCAGGTGCCCCTTCTGTCTGCTGCCCACCACATATACTTAAAGACTGCCTCGCAGTCTACCCGGGCCCTGCACTCGCCCTCCTGAATGAGTCACTTTCATCTGGCCAAGTCCCAATGGCCTTTAAGAAAGCTATAGTGGTACCCCTTCTAAAAAAAACCTGGAGCTGATCCCGCGCTCCTGTCTAACTTTCACCCGATTTCCTTGCTCCCATTCCTGGCGAAGGTACTGGAAGCCCATGTAGCTAAATGTTTATCTAACTTTCTGGAGGAATCTAAATACCTTGACCCTCATCAGGCAGGTTTTCGGCCAGCTCACTCGACTGAAGCTGTAATCCTCACTGTCCTGGACACTCTCCGGGACAATGCTGACAGAAGCTGTCCCCTGGCACTGGTTTTATTGGACCTTTCCGCCGCCTTTGACACGGTCGACCATACTATTCTGTCTGACCGTGTCAAACATGCTGGTATTCAAGGTACAAAGCGATACCAAAGGGGATGATGGACGGAGCGTTAGAGCAAATCAAACACTCACCCCCAGTCAACTGATCTGGGTTTAATCCATCATCATTCTTTAGCTCACTCCACCACCCCAGTTCAGACATGGCCATATGCAAATCAGTCTGACCCTGTGCCTCATGGGAACAGTCCAGCCCGAACTGCCAAGCCATGTCTTCCCTGGACCGGAAACAAGCATCCTGGGACTGGTTTCGGGTTCAAAACCCTCATCAGCCAGGCTATCTTGAATCCAGTGGCAAAGTGAGCAAGGGACCCACGTCTGGGCATACCCTGCCAACTTAGGGCGAACAAAGCGATACCAAAGGGGATGATGGACGGAGCGTTAGAGCAAATCAAACACTCACCCCCAGTCAACTGATCTGGGTTTAATCCATCATCATTCTTTAGCTCACTCCACCACCCCAGTTCAGACATGGCCATATGCAAATCAGTCTGACCCTGTGCCTCATGGGAACAGTCCAGCCCGAACTGCCAAGCCATGTCTTCCCTGGACCGGAAACAAGCATCCTGGGACCGGTTTCGGGTTCAAAACCCTCATCAGCCAGGCTATCTTGAATCCAGTGGCAAAGTGAGCAAGGGACCCATGTCTGGGCATACCCTGCCAACTTAGGGCGAACAAAGCGATACCAAAGGGGATGATGGACGGAGCGTTAGAGCAAATCAAACACTCACCCCCAGTCAACTGATCTGGGTTTAATCCATCATCATTCTTCAGCTCACTCCACCTCCCCAGTTCAGACATGGCCATATGCAAATCAGTCTGACCCTGTGCCTCATGGGAACAGTCCAGCCCGAACTGCCAAGCCATGTCTTCCCTGGACCGGAAACAAGAATCCTGGGACCTTTCCGCCGCCTTTGACACGGTCGACCATACTATTCTGTCTGACTGTGTCAAACATGCTGGTATTCAAGGTACGGCGGCTCTCTGGCTCACTTCCTTTCTGGAAGATCGCTCCCAGGACGTCCGTCAAGGTCATTTCTTGGCTCCCCCGCGTAAAACTACCTGTGGCGTTCCACAGGGCTCAGCTCTTTCTCCCCACCTATTTAATCTTTATATTGCTCCCCTGATTCAGTCCCTCAAAGATAGGAAGGTGACAGTCTTCAACTATGCAGATGACCTCCAATTACTCTTCAGGATTGACAATTCACACAACTCGGTCACCGATTTTCAGGCTACTATGCGGCCCATCCAACAATGGATGGACCACAACCATCTCAAATTGAACCCGGGTAAGACAGAACTTGTTCTTACTGGGGATAGTCACAAGTACTGGGGTCCCCACTACTGGCCTCCTGAGCTAGGATCCCCTCCCTTCCCTTCCCCTTCGGCTAAAACATTAGGAGTCTCCCTCAACAATGACCTGTCACTAAAAACCCAGGTCGGCGCGGTCATCTCTAAGTGTTTTTTTCAAATGCGCAAGATCAGGAAGATACATCGCCTTCTCACTCAGGAAGCCCTGATCCAGGTCATAATAGCCACCGTCCTGTCACATCTGGACTATGCCAACTCTGTATATCTGGGCATGCCACTCTATCTGTTCAAACGGCTCCAGATGGCCCTAAATCATGCAGCTCAACTGGTCTTTCGACAACCTAAATGGCAACCAGCGACTCCCTTGCTGAAGAAATTGCACTGGCTTCCTATTTCTCAGCGCTGCACCTTTAAAACAGGCTGCCTTATTTTTAAATCCTTGCAAGGCAACAGCCCCGTATTTATTAATAGCCTGATATCTAGGCACACTCCTTTACGTAACCTGCGGTCTGCCCACCGCTCACTCATCACCACTCCGACATTCAAACGGGTGCGTCAAGGAGGCCGCAGATTTGCTACCCTTGCGCCCAAACTGTGGAACTCACTCCCGCTGGAGATACGGTCTTGTACGAACCTCTTGCAGTTTAGGAAGTCCCTGAAAACATGGCTATTTTCTCAAGCCTATAATTAATGTTCTTCTTGTTAGCACATAGAGCCTTTTACAGCGCCATGAAACCACCTGGTGTACGCGTGCTTTATAAATTATTTTTAACATTAACATTAACATTAACATCCATGTTCTCTAAATCTTTCAATCATGTGTGTTTGTTCTGATTTGTAAGACTCTTATGTGCTGCAATTTCTTCTTGCTCTCAGCAGTTTACCTTACCCTTTGGTTTTTTCCAGAATTTTTTATATATATATATATATATATTATCTACTGGCGGTCGCCAGTAGATAGTTATAGTTAGGACCTATTTTCCATAGGAAATCCACGACATTCTATTTGAAATAACTCTTGCGTCGGTTGACGAATCTTCGCGAAATTTTCAAACTTTATGGCCCGCTCCGGTCCGCTCCTACCCTGAAAGTCTCAGGGTGATTCGTCAAGCGGGGGCCGAGAAAAAGGGGGTCCCAAAACGTGTTTTCCCCATTCATTTTCCCATAGGAAACTTTAGACACGGCTACAGCCCGAACTGCTGAACGGAATTACACCAAATTTGGCAAAGAGGTAGTTCTTGGTTCAGAAAGAACCCTTTTTGTTAAATGGTGTAAATCCGTTCAGTAGTTGCGGAGAAATTAAAAAAATAAGAGTCAAAAATCAATTTCCCATAGGAAACTTTAGACACGGCTACAGCTCGAACTGCTGAACGGAATTACACCAAATTTGGCAAAGAGGTAGTTCTTGGTTCAGAAAAAACCCTTTTGTTAAATGGTGTAAATCCGTTCAGTAGTTGCTGAGAAAATCAAAAGTAAAAGTACATATATATCTATGGCCGCATCGGATTCGCGCACCCTCCCGATCACGAGCTGTCTGCTAATTGGCTGTCAACACTCCAAACCAGGAAGTGTTGGCAGCCATCTTGTTCCTCGGTAGAACCGAGGAACAAGAAAGCAGTAAAAAGTGCGCAAACGCACAAAGGGGCAGGGTAGAAACACCCTGACCCCTAGGTCTGCTCAGGGGTCCCACAAGGACCCCTGGGCAGAAAAAGCATTTTTTTTTAAATCGGCAGGATGCGCTCAGGGAGCGCGAATCCTGCCGAAAAAAAAATCGAAGGGCGGTCTCCCGCGCTTCGACTGTATTTTGCCCCGGGTGGCCCAAGTCCCGGGGGCATGGTGGGGGTTAAATTTATGTATGGGGGCCTCAAAGGGCCCCCAAGCCCCAGGGACCGCCAACCCCGGGGCTTTCTTTTTAAATGGTGCGGGAGGGCTCTGAGCCCTCCCGCAGCCCCGGGACCACCACCTCCCGGGGCTTCTTTTTTAAAAACTTTTTCCTGTGTGGGGGGGCTCGAGCCCCCACACGCCCGGGGACCGCCACCTCCCGGGGCACTAACAAATTAAAATGGGGGTCCGTTTTGGACCCCGAAGCCCCGGGGACCACCACCTCCCGGGGCTTTGCTGATGTGGGGAGGGGGCCGCGCGGCCCCCTCCTGGAGCCTGTGGTGGCCCTGGGGACCGCCACCCCCAGGGCCGGCTCCTGCAGTGTCCCAGGGTGCCTACCCCCGGGACACTGCTGTTTGCAATGACAGGACGGAGCCTCGCGGCTCCCGTCCTGTCATTGCAAACTGCTTGGATATTGGAAGAGAGAGCAGGAAACCTGCTCTCGCTCCAATATCCAAAGACAATTGCTTTTCCACACGGGGAGCAGCATTTTAGCTGCTCCCCGTGTGGAAAGCAATGCCGGCTCCCTTAGGACACGGGGAGCCGGCGGGACTGTGGGGGTTTGGGGACCCCCCACAGTCCCCAACCAGAGGCCAGGCCCCGGGGATGGGGTCCCCGGGGCCATAAGTGGCCCGGGAGGGGGCCACGCAGCCCCCTCCCCAGAAATTATTTACAAAAAAAAAAAGGCCTGCCCCGGGGGATGGGGTCCCCGGGGCAAAGGAGGCCTGAGGAGGGGGCCACGCAGCCCCCTCCTTAAAAAGGAATGTTAAAGTGTGGCCATGCCCGGGGGATGGGGTCCCCGGGGCAGTTTTCGGCCAGGGGAGGGGGCCACGCGGCCCCCTTCCAGTTTAATTTTTATTTAAAAAAAAAGGGGTAAGGCCCTGGGGGATGGGGTCCCCAGGGCCCAAAAATAAGAAAAAGGAAGGGGGCCACACAGCTCCCCTTCAGGGAAAAAACAAACAAAAAAAACGATCGGGCCGCAGGCCCCGCCCCTTCCTTCACCACTCTGCAAACGCGCCCCTGGCGCGTTTGCAGATGGGAAGTAATTCCCCTTGAATACTGGGGTCCCTGGGGCCAACTAGCCCACCAGGAACCTCCAGTATGCGCCAGGGGCTGCGTTGCAGAGAGGTGTACAGAGGCCACGCCCCTTTATACACCTCTCTACAACGCAGCTCTGTGGCGCTTTTTGGAGGTACATAGTGGGCTAGTTGGCCCCCAGGAACCCTCAGGATTCAAGGGGACTTAATCCCCCAACTTAAAACGCGCCACGGGCGCGTTTGCACAGTGGTGAAGGGAGGGCGGGGCTTCAGGTGACATGTGTGCAAACAGGCCCCGTGGTGCGTTTTAAGATGGGGAATTAAATCCCCTTCAATCCTGAGGGTCCCTGGGGCCAACTAGCCCAACAGGTACATCCAGAAAGCGCCACAGAGCTGCGTTGCAGAGAGGTGTAAAGGGGTGTGGCCTCTCTACACGTCTCTGCAACGCAGCCCCTGGCGCATACTGGAGGTTCCTGGTGGGCTAGTTGGCCCCTAGGGACCCTCATGATTCAAGGGGACTTAATCCCCCAACTTAAAACGCGCCACGGGCGCGTTTGCACAGATGTCACCTCAGGCCCCACCCCTACCTTCACCATTGTGCAAATATTCCTCTAAAATCTGCCGAACTACGAATTCGGATTTACTCACCTGTTATCAGGAGAGACCTCAGTGCTGCATCTTTCAGCCCAGTACTAATCCTAAAAAGTAATTTTAACCGTACTTACCAGTAACTTGAATTTCCTTCCATAGGATATCATTGCCTGCTTTTTGCTGAAAAAGTTTCTAAGTGTTGATTTTTGAAACATACAAATATTCCTCTAAAATCAGCCGAAATACGAATTCCGATTTACTCACCTGTTATCAGGAGAGACCTCAGTGCTGTATCTTTCAGCCCAGTACTGGTCCTGAAAAGTAATTTTAACCGTACTTACCAGTAACTTGAATTTCCTTCCATAGGCTAACATTGACTGGTTTCACTTGGAAATTCTTCTAAGTGTGGAGTTTTGGAACTTTAAAATATTCCTCTAAAATCAGCCGAAATACGAATTCCGATTTACTCACCTGTTATCAGGAGAGACCTCAGTGCTGCATCTTTCAGCCCAGTACTGATCCTCAAAAGTAATTTTAACCGTACTTACCAGTAACTTGAATTTCCTTCCATAGGATATCATTGTCTGCTTTTTGCTGAAAAAGTTTCTAAGTGTTGATTTTTGAAACATACAAATATTCCTCTAAAATCAGCCGAAATACAAATTCCGATTTACTCACCTGTTATCAGGAGAGACCTCAGTGCTGTATCTTTCAGCCCAGTACTGGTCCTGAAAAGTAATTTTAACCGTACTTACCAGTAACTTGAATTTCCTTCCATAGGCTAACATTGACTGGTTTCACTTGGAAATTCTTCTAAGTGTGGAGTTTTGGAACTTTAAAATATTCCTCTAAAATCAGCCGAAATACGAATTCCGATTTACTCACCTGTTATCAGGAGAGACCTCAGTGCTGCATCTTTTAGCCCAGCACTGACCCTGAAAAGTAATTTTAACCGTACTTACCAGTAACTTATATTTTCTTCCATAGGAATCCATTGTCTGGTTTTCAGCTGAAAAGTTTCAAAGTGTCGATTTTCACAAACTACAAATATTCCTTAAAAATCGCCTGTATGACTTAAACGCATTCTTTCAACTGTTTACAGGAGATGCACCAGTGCTGGATCCAGGATCCAACACTGAGTAAGAAAAAGTAACGATAACAGTTTTTACCTGCTAAGTGAATTTCCTTCCATAGGATAACTGGTGATTCTATGAGAAAAAGGTTCTAAGTGTCAACTTTTAAAATACAATAATATTCCTTAAAAATCACTACTGTAACCAAAACGCTTTTACTCAACTGTTTACAGGAGATGTCCCAGGACTGAATCTAGGATCCAGTCCTGTGGTTAGAAAAGTAATCCATAAAGTAACTAATTGCATTTAACTAGAAATTCACATTGAGCTGAATGTTGCATTGTGTTTGAAAATGTGTTGCCCATTGCAACAACTGTAACTACTGTACTTAAAAGTCTATTGCCTATGTGCAAAGTATTTAAACTAAAGTAATTCATTCTGAGAAAGTATTTTTGTAATGTATAATGTAATTACAATGCAATTTAAAAATAAAATATGTAAAAAAAAATGTTTCTAAAAATGTAGTAAATCAGTATGAAAAAATAAATATAACAATTAATACATTTAAAAATTGTCATTTACAAAACCTTTGAAATTCACTGAAAAAACCGTAGGTTTCAGACATGTTATAGTTAGGAATTAGCATTTAAAAACCTTTGAAATTCACTGAAAAAACCATAGGTTTCAGACACGTTATAGTTAGAAATTAGCATTTAAAAAACCTTTGAAATTCACTGAAAAAACCATAGGTTTCAGGCACGTTATAGTTAGAAATTTGCATTTAAAAAACCTTAGAAATTCACTGAAAAAACCATAAGGTTTTAGGGACAGTTATAGTTAGTTGGACATTGCACTCGTACAAAACCCGTGAAATTCCCCGTTATAGTTAGTTCAGGTAACTATAACTCGCGCCCCGCAATGCACTGCTGATGACGTCACATATTACATCACTCATGACATGGTCAGTGACATCACTGATGACATCTCAAATGACATCACTGATGACATCACTGATGACATCATCCATGTGAGAATTTAATGCATCTTCTCACACCCTAATATAAGTTTTGAAACACCCACTCTAAATTACAGACTGCCATTCTCAAAACCATACACACTCCAATACCAATAAGTACATACCCACTCACTGATTCTTAGGTCTACACACACACATCTACTCACTCACCCGTACAGTCACTCTTACTTACAGTCACTCAGTACAGGACTATCATATGCACTCATACACCTATATAAACACTCACACAACGCAACTCATCCATAGAGGTATTCACACACCTAGTCAGTCATGCAAATAATTAATCACACTCCAATTTACTCACCTATACAGTTATACACACCAGCTCACTTACTCATAAAAATACTAGCACATTCTTACGCTCCTATGCAATCACTGATGCAAGCACACACTCATCCATATAGCCACTCTCACAATCACACACTCTCACTTATAGCCATTTATATACTCCAACACACATATATACTGCCTTTCACATATGTAGTTACTCACACATGTACCACTGAGATATACATTCAATCACTAACACACCCATACACACACTCACCCACCCATACAGTCCATCACAGACGCACTCTTGAAACCATGCACCCAGTGAATCACCCACTCACACATCTATGCACAGAGTCACACACACCCCACCCACACAAACACTGAGGCACCCATACAGATACTCAGAGAACCAATCCATAACCCATATAGACACTCATTTAGCTAGTCAGAAACCCATGCAGTTGCTTACACAACAACAGACAGACGGATACAGACATTCACACAGTTTAGTCACTCACCCATGCATCCAGTAAGATACGTTTAATCACTCACTTATAGACTCAGTCACGCACCTACTAAATCATCCATTCAGGCGCTTCTACACCCACTCATTCTTCAATACGCCTTTCCCTAAATATATTAAACATATTTAAACTTTACAGAAACACACAGTCACTGGATGATGTCATCAGTGATGTCATTTGAGATGTCATCAGTGATGTCATCAGTGATGTCACTGACCATGTCATGAGTGATGTAATATGTGACGTCATCAGCAGTGCATTGCGGGCGTGAGTTATAGTTACCTGAACTAACTATAACGGGGAATTTCACGGGTTTTGTACGAGTGCAATGTCCAACTAACTATAACTGTCCCTAAAACCTTATGGTTTTTCAGTGAATTTCTAAGGTTTTTAAATGTAAATTTCTAACTATAACGTGCCTGAAACCTATGGTTTTTCAGTGAATATATATATATTCACTGAAAAAACCATAGGTTTCAGGGACGTTCTAGTTAGTTGGACATTTCACTCGTACAAAACCAGAGAAATTCCGCCGTTATAGTTAGTTCAGCTAACTACAACTTGCGCCCCCGCAATGCACATATTACATCATTCATGACATGGTCAGTGACATCACTGATGACATCCCAAATGACATCACTGATGACATCACTGATGACATCATCCAGTGACTGTGTGTTTCTATAAAGTTTAAATATGTTTTATATATATGCCAAGGTGTATTGAAGAATGAGTGGGTGTATAAGTGTCTGGATGGAGGATTTAGTAGGTGCGTGACTGACTGTATAAGTGAGTGATTAAATGTGTCTTACTGAATGCATGGGTTAGAGACTAAACTGTGTGAATGTCTGTATCAGTCTGTCTGTTGTTGTGTAAGCTGCTGCATGGGTTGGTCAGTAGCTACATGAGTGTCTATATGGGTTATTGATTGGTTGCCTGAGTATTTGTATGGGTGCCTGAGTGTGTGTGTGGGTGGGTGGGAGGTGTGTGACTCTGTGCAAAGATGTGTGAGTTGTTGAATCACTGGCTGTATGGGTTCAAGAGTGCATGTGGAAACAGCTGTATGGGTGGGTGAGTGTGTGTATGGGTGTGTTGGTGAGTAAGTCCGTTTGTAAGTCTGTTTTTATATAGCGCAGCTACTCACCCTTACGGGTCTCAAGGCGCTGGGGGCCGTAGTGGAAATTAAGTGAGCTATTGCCCAGAGTCACATGGTGCTGAGCTGAGCTGCCGCCGGAGCCGGGGATCGAACCGTGAACCCGGTGCTCCGAAGTCAGCTGCCCTGGCCGCTGCACCACACCTCTGAATGGATGTCTCAGTGGTACATGTCCAAGTAACTACATATGTAAAAGGCAGTGTATGTGAGAGTTGGAGTATATAAATGACTATACGTGAGAGTCAGTGATTGTGAGAGTGGCTGTATGGATGAGTGTGTACTTGTATCAGTGATTGTATAAGAGAGTAAGTATGCGTTAGTATCTGTATGAATAAGTGATGTGGTGTGTGTATAACTGTATAGGTGAGTAAATGGAAGTGTGATTGATTCTTTGCATGACTGACTAGGTGTGTGAGTAACTCTGGATGAGTGGTGGTGTGTGAGTGTCTATAGGTGTATGAGTGCATATGATAGTGTTGTATTGATGAGTGACTGCATATATGAGTGATTGTATGGGTGAATGAGTGGATGTGTGTGTAGACCTAGGAATCAGTGAGTACGTATGGAGTAACTGGTATTGGTGTGTCTATGGTTTCGAAAATGGTAGTCTGTATTTTACAGTGGGTGCATCAAAGGTTATATTAGGGTGTGAGGAGGTGCATCAGATTTTCACGTAGATGATGTCATCAGTGATGTCATCAGTGATGTCATTTGAGATGTCATCAGTGATGTCACTGACCATGTCATGAATAATGTAATATGTGACGTCATCAGCAGTGCATTGCGGGCGTGAGTTATAGTTAGCTGAACTAACTATAACGGCGGAATTTCTTTGGTTTTGTACGAGTGAAATGTCCAACTAACTATAACGTCCCTGAAACCTATGGTTTTTTCAGTGAATTTCTAAGGTTTTTAAATGCTAATTTCTAACTATAACGTGCCTGAAACCTATGGTTTTTAAGTGAATTTCAAAGGTTTTTTAAATGCTAAGTTCTAACTATAACGTCCCTGAAACCTATGGTTTTTTCAGTGAATTTCAAAGGTTTTTTAAATGCTAATTTCTAACTATAACATAGCAGTCTTGTTTTCAGAGTGGTGGAGAAAGGTGAGCGTGGCCTCCAAACACCTTTTAGCAATCCCACTGTGTGGGATTTACTGGAGGTAACAGTAGGGGTAGTTAGCCCTCAACGTCAACCTTGGGGGCCAACTACCCCTTTTATTACCTCCAGTAAGTCCCACACAGCAAGATTGCTAACTTGTTATATCAGGCCCCGCCCCCTCCCTGTACCACTGTGCAAACGAGCCCCCTGGCGCATTGTAAGTTAAGGGATTAAGTCCCCTTGAATCCTGAGGGTCCCTGGGGGCCAACTAGCCCACCAGGTACCTCCAGTAAGCGTCACAGAGCTGCGTTGCAGAGAGGTGTTCCGAGGCCACGCCCCTTTTTACACCACGCTGCAAACGCGGCTTCTGGCACACTGCTGCTCGGAGGATGAAGTCCACTTGTGTCCTGAGGTCCTAAGGACACAAGAGGACCTCATTGCCCCACCAGCAGTGCACCAGAAGCCGCGTTTGCAAAGTGGTGTAAAAAGGGGCATGGCCTCGGACCACCTCTCTGCAACGCAGCTCCGTTGCGCTTACTGGAGGTACCTGGTGGGCTAGTTGGCCCCCAGTGACCCTCAGGATTGAAGGGGACTTAATCCCCCAATTTACAACGCGCCAGGGGGCGCGTTTGCACACTTGTTATGTCAGGCCCCGCCCCCTCCCTGCACCACTGTGCAAACGCACCCCCTGGCACATTGTAAGTTGGGGGATTAAGTCCCCTTGAATCCTGAGGGTCCCTGGGGGCCAACTAGCCCACCAGGTACCTCCAGTAAGCGCCACAGAGCTGCGTTGCAGATAGGTGTCAAAAGGGGGGGGCCTCAGACCACCTCTCTGCAACGCAGCTCTGTGGTGCTTACTGGAGGTACCTGGTGGGCTAGTTGGCCCCCAGGGACCCTCAGTATTCAAGGGGACTTAATCCCCCAACTTAGAACGCGCCAGGGGGCGCGTTTGCAGAGTGCTGCAGGGAGGGGGCGGGGCCTCGAGTGAGTTACCGGTTCCTTTTTTTGTCTGTTATTGGAGGGGGCTGCATAGCCCCGTTCCCTGGGCCACTTTTGGCCCCGGGGACCCCATCCCCGGGGCCTGGCAGCCTTTTAAAAAAAAAAAAAAAAATTGAGGAAGGGGGACCGCGTGGCCCCCCTCCAGAGGCCAATTATGCCCCCAGGGACCCCTTCCCCCGGGGCCTGGCCAGCCTTTTTATTTTATTTATTTTTTGGGAGGGGGCCACGCGGCCCCCTCCCGGGCCACTTCTGTCCCCGGGGACCCCATCCCCCGGGGCCGGCCTCTCCGTTGGGGACCGTGGGGGAGCCCCAATGCCCCCCATGGTCCCTGCCGGCTCCCTGCCTCCTGCAGGAACCGGCATTGCTTTTGAGCAAGGGGAGCTGCTAACTTGCAGCTCCCCTTGCTCAAAAGCAATTCTGCTTTGCTTCATTGAAGCGAGAGCAGGTTTCCCTGCTCTCGCTTCAATGAAGCAAAGCAGGAGTTTGCTATGGCAGGGCGGGAGCCGTGCTCCCGCCCTGCCATAGCAAACAGCAATGTCCCGGGGGTGGGCACCCTGGGACATTGCAGGAGCCAGCCCTGGGGGGTGGCGGTCCCCAGGGCCATCAAGGGCTCCAGGAAGGGGGCCGCACGGCCCCCCTCCCCATGTTTGCAAAGCCCCGGTGAGGTGGTGGTTCCCGGTGCCTGGGGGAGGTGGTGGTCCCCGGGGCGTGTGGGGTGGCTCGAGCCCCCCCACACACACTTATGTTTTTTAAAATAAGAGCCCTGGGGAGGTGGTGGTCCCCGGGGCTGCGGGGGAGGCTGCGTGCCCCCGCAAATCATTAATAAAGCACCAGGGACGTGGCGGTCCCCAGGGCTGTGGGGGCCCCCGCAATATAATTTGGGCATGCCCCCGGGACCTGACCCACCCGGGGGCTTAACAATAACGAAGGCCGGGAGCCCGTGCTTCCTTTTTTTTTTTTTTCTCGGCCGGATTTGCAACCCCAGCGCGAATTTGGCCGTTTTTTTTTTTTTTAAATGCTTTTCTTGGGCCTGGGGGTCCTTGTGGGACCCCCTGAGCAGGCCTAGGGGGTCAGGGTGTTTCTACCCTGCCCCCTTGTCTTAATTTTTCACTTTGTTTCACCCTTTTTCTTGTGACTCGGTTCTACCGAGTCACAAAATGGCTGCCAACAGTTCCTGGTTTGGAGTGTTGGCAGCCAATCAGAATTGAGCTCGTGCTCGGGAGGGTTCGCGAACCCTCCTCCGTGCTCAGATATTGAAACTTTTTCTTTTTTAAATTTCTCAGGAACTACTGAGCGGATTTACACCATTTAACAAAAAGGGCTCTTTCTGAACCAAGACCTACCTTTTGCCAAATTTGGTGTAATTCCGTTCAGCAGTTCAGGCTGTAGCTTTGTCTAAAGTTTCCTATGGAAAATTACATGGGGAAAACGTGTTTTGGGACCCCCTTTTTTCTCAGCCCCCGCTTGACGAATCACCCCGAAACTTTCAAGACAGGAGCTGACCGGAGCGCCCCACTAGTTTTGAAAGATTTGCGAAGATTGGTCAAACGACGCCAAAGTTATTGGGAAAACAAAAAACGCTTTTTGAATAGAAACGAGGTCCTAACTATAACTACCTACTGGCGACCGCCAGTAGGTAATATATATATACATACACAGTGCATTGTGGGGGCGTAAGTTATAGTTAGCTCAGGTACATATAACTGCAGAATTTCACTGGCTTTGTTTGTACAAGTGAAATCTGAGCCTAACTATAACATACCTGTAACCTTTGTTTTTTCCAGTGAATTTCTAAGGTTTTTCTAATTCTATTTCCTAACTATAATGACCCTGTAACCTTCGGTTTTTTAAGTGAATATTTATATATATATATATATATTTATATATTCACTGAAAAAACCATAGGTTTCAAGCACGTTATAGTTAGTTGGACATTTCACACGTACAAAACCAGAGAAATTCGGCCATTATAGTTAGTAGAGCTAACTATAACTCACGCCCCCGCAATGCACTGCTGATGACGTCACATATTACATCATTCATGACATGGTCAGTGACATCACTGATGACATCTCAAATGACATCACTGATGACATCACTGATGACATCATCCAGTGACTATGTGTTTCTGTAAAGTTTAAATACGTTTTATATATATATATATATGCCAAGGTGTATTGAAGAATGAGTGGGTGTATAAGTGCCTGAATAGATGATTTAGTAGGTGCGTGACTGACTGTATAAGTGAGTGATTAAACATGTCTTACTGAATGCATGGGTTAGTGACTAAACTGTGTAAATGTTCGTACCAGTCTGTCAGTAGGTGTGTAAGTGGCTGCATCGGTTGGTGAGTAGCTACATGAGTATGTGTATAGGTTATTGATTGGTAATCTGAGTATCTGTATGGGTGCCTGAGTGTATGTGTGGATGGGTGGGATGTGTGTGCCTTTGTGCATAGATATGTGAGTGGTTGATTCACTGGCTGTATGGGTTCAAGACTGCATGTGGAAACAGCTGTATGGGTGGGTGAGTGTGTGTATGGGTGTGTTGGTGAGTGTATGGATGTCTCAGTGGTACATGTCCGAGTAACTTCATATGTAAAAGGCATTGTATGTGACATTTGGAGTATATAAATGACTATACGTGAGAGTGAGTGATTGTGAGAGTGGCTGTATGGATGAGTGTGTACTTGTATCAGTGATTGTATAAGAGAGTAAGTATGTGTTAGTATCTGTATGAATAAGTGAGCTGGTGTGTGTATAACTGTATAGCTGAGTAAATGGGTGTTATTGATTCTTTGCATGATTGAGTAGGTGTGTGAGTAAGTCTATGGGTGAGTGGCGGTGTGTGAGTGTCTGTATAGGTGTATGAGTGCATATGATAGTGCTGTATTGATGAGTGACTGCATGTATCAGTGATTGTATGGGTGAATGAGTGGATGTGTGTGTAGACCTAGCAATCAGTGAGTGGGTATGTAGTAACTGGCATTGGCGTGTCTATGGTTTTGAAAATGGTAGTCTGTATTTTATAGTGGGTGTATCAAAGCTTATATTACGGTATGAGGAGGTGCATCAGTTTTTCACGTGGATGATGTCATCAGTGATGTCATTTGAGATGTCATCAGTGATGTCATCAGTGATGTCACTGACCATGTCATGAATGATGTAATATGTGACGTCATCAGCAGTGCATTGCGGGGGCGCGAGTTATAGTTAGCTCTACTAACTATAACAGCCGAATTTCTCTGGTTTTGTATGTGTGAAATGTCCAACTAACTATAATGTGCTTGAAACCTATGGTTTTTTCAGTGAATTTCTAAGGTTTTTAAATGCTAATTTTAACTATAACGTCCCTGAAACCTATGGTTTTTCAGTGAATTTCAATGGTTTTTTAAATGCTAATTTCTAACTATAACGTCCCTGAAACCTTTGGTTTTTCAGTGAATTTAAAAGGTTTTTAAATGCTAATTTTTAACTATAATGTTCATTAATCCTATGGTTTTCCAGTTATTTTCAAAGTTTTTTTTACTGATATTGTGTAAATTTAATATCCTAAAAATACTTTTTCTATTTTTATTAAAATTATGTAATGTCTTGTGTTTTCTTAAATATAAATATATATATATTTTTTTTAAAACACTGGAGCCGCGCACCCCTCGCGTTCACACCAGGGGGCCGCGCTGGGAACCGCGCACCCCTCGCATTTAACCCTGGAGCCACGCTGAGAGCTGCGCACCCCTCGCGTTCACACCAGGGGCGAGCTGAGAGCCGCGCACCCATCGCGTTCACACCAGGGGGCCACGCTGAGCGCCGTGCTAGGGTCGCGACTCCAAACTTTTGCGGAAAAAAAAAGTCTACTACCATTAATTTATTTCGCCCCGGGGACCCCACCCCCCGGGACATGCCAAAATCTTTTTTTTTTTTTTTTTAAAAGGGAGGGGGACCGCGTGGCCCCCCTCCCGGGCCATTTTTGGCCCCGGGGACCCCATCCCCCAGGGCATACCCTCACAGTTGGGGACCGTGGGGGGAGCCACAATGCCCCCACGGTCCTGCCGGCTCCCCACCTCCTGCGGGAGCCAGCATTGCTTTTCCACAAGGGGAGCTGCTGACATGCAGCTCCCCTTGTGGAAAAGCAATCCTGCTTTGCTTGGTAGAAGCGAGAGCAGGTTTCCCTGCTCTCGCTTCCATGAAGCAATGCAGTAGTTTGCTATGGCAGGGCGGGAGCCGTGCTCCCGCCCTGCCATAGCAAACAGCAGTGTACCGGAGGTGGGCACCCCCGGACACTGCAGGAGCTGGCCCTGGGGGGTGGCAGTCCCCAGGGCCATCGAGGGCTCCTGGAGGGGGGCCGCATGGCCCCCCTCCCTCCATTTCATTGCCCCGGGGAGGTGGCGGTCCCCGGGGCAGTCTGGGGGTATTGCCCCCCACTCATTTATTTTTTCTTCCCCAGGGAGGTGGCAGTAGGTAGTTATAGTTAAGACCTAGTTTCCATAGGAAAAGCATTTTTTCTTTTCCCAATAACTTTGGCGCCGGTTGACGAATGTTCGTGAAATTTTCAAAACTAGTGGCCCGCTCCAGTCAGCTCCCGTCTTGAAAGTTTCGGGGTGATTCGTCAAGCGGGGGCCGAGAAAAAAGGGGGGTCCCAAAACACGTTTTCCCCATGTATTTTCCATATGAAACTTTAGACAAAACTACAGCCCGAACTGCTGAACGGAATTACACCAAATTTGTCAAAAAGGTAGCCCTTGGTTCAGAAAGAGCCCTTTTTGTTAAATGGTGTAAATCCGTTCAGTAGTTCCTGAGAAATTAGAAAAAGAAAAAGTTTCGATATCTAGGGCAGCGGTGGGTTCGCGAACCCTCCTGAGCACGAGCTTCATTCTCATTGGCTGCCAACACTCCAAACCAGGAACTGTTGGCAGCCATCTTGTGACTCGGTAGAACCGAGTCTCAAGAAAACAGTAAAACAAAGTATAAAATGAAGAAAAGGGGGCAGGGTAGAAACACCCTGTCTCCCTAGGCCTGCTCAGGGGTGGTTCCCACAAGGACCCCCAGGGACAAAAATATATATATATTTTTTTTAATAGCGGCAGAAGTCGCTTTGGGGTCGTGACTCCTGCCGAGAAAATTTAAAAAAAGAAGCGCGGCCAAAGTGTAAAATTAAGAAAAGGGGGCAGGGTAGAAACACCCTGTCCCCTAGGCCTGCTCAGGGGGTCCCACAAGGACCCCCAGGGACAAAAATATATATACATATTTTTTAAAACGGCAGAAGTCGCTTTGGGGTCGCGACTTCTGCCGAGAAAATAAAAAAAAAAAGAAGCACGGACTGTCGTTTTCAAAAAGCCCCCGGGTGGACAAGGTCCCGGGGGCACTCGTGAATTAATGTGCGGGGGACCGCCACCTCCCCGGGGAAGAAAAATAAATGAGTGGGGGGCAATACCCCCAGACTGCCCCGGGGACCACCACCTCCCGGGGCATTTCATATTTAAATACGGGGGTCCGTTGTGGACCCCCGGGGACCACCACCTCCCTGGGGCAATGAAATGGAGGGAGGGGGGCCACGCGGCCCCCCTCCAGGAGCCCTCGATGGCCCTGGGGACCGCCACCCCCCAGGGCCGTCTCCTGCAGTGTCTCGGGGTGCCCACCCCCGGTACACTGCTGTTTGCTATGGCAGGGCGGGAGCACGGCTCCCGCCCTGCCATAGCAAACTCCTGGATTGCTTCATGGAAGCGAGAGCAGGGAAACCTGCTCTCGCTTCTACCAAGCAAAGCAGGATTGCTTTTCCGCAAGGGGAGCTGCGTGTCAGCAGCTCCCCTTGTGGAAAAGCAATGCCGTCTTCTGCAGGAGGTGAGGAGCCAGCGGGACCGTGGGGGCATTGGGGCTCCCCCCACGGTCCCCAACTGTGAGGGTATGCCCCGGGAGATGGGGTCCCCGGGGCTCCCTTTTAAAAAACAAAAAAAAAGATTTTGGCATGCCCCGGGGGAGGGGGTCCCCGGGGCGAATATAAATTAATGGTAGTAGACGGTTTTTTTCCCGCCAAAGTTTGGAGTCGCAACCCTAGCGCGGCGCTCAGCGCGTCCCCCTGGTGTGAACGCGATGGGTGCGCATCTCTCAGTGCACCCCTGGTTTGAACACGAGGGGTGCGCAGCTCTCAGCGCGGCCCCCTGGTGTAAACGCGAGGGGTGCGCGGTTCCCAGCACGGCCCCCTGGTGTGAAAGCGAGGGGTGCGCGGCTCCAGTTTAAAAAAAAATATATATATATATTTATTTTTAAGAAAACACAAGACATTACATAATTTTAATAACAAAAAAAAATAGAAAAAGTATTTTTAGGATATTAAATTTATACAATATCAGTAAAAAAACATTGAAAATAACTGGAAAAACCATAGGATTAATGAACATTATAGTTAAAAATTAGCATTTAAAAAACCTTTTAAATTCACTGAAAAAACCAAAGGTTTCAGGGACGTTATAGTTAGAAATTAGCATTTAAAAAACCATTGAAATTCACTGAAAAAACCATAGGTTTCAGGGACGTTATAGTTATAAATTAGCATTTTAAAAAACCTTAGAAATTCACTGAAAAAACCATAGGTTTCAAGCACGTTATAGTTAGTTGGACATTTCACACGTACAAAACCAGAGAAATTCGGCTGTTATAGTTAGTAGACATCATCATCCACGTGAAAAACTGATGCACCTCCTCACACCATAATATAAGCTTTGATACACCCACTATAAAATACAGACTACCATTTTCGAAACCATAGACACGGCAATACCAGTTACTACATACCCACTGACTGATTGCTAGGTCTACACACACATCCACTCATTCACCCATACAATCACTGATACATGCAGTCACTCATCAATACAGCACTATCATATGCACTCATACACCTATACAGACACTCACACACCGCCACTCACCCATAGACTTACTCACACACTACTCAATCATGCAAAGACTCAATCACACCCATTTACTCACCTATACAGTTATACACACACCACCTCACTTATTCATACAGATACTAACACATACTTACTCTCTTATACAATCACTGATACAAGTACACACTCATCCATACAGCCACTCTCACAATCACTCACTCTCACGTATAGTCATTTATATACTCCAAATGTCACATACAATGCCTTTTACATATGAAGTTACTCGGACATGTACCACTGAGACATCCATACACTCACCAACACACCCATACACACACTCACCCACCCATACAGCTGTTTCCACATGCACTCTTGAACCCATACAGCCATTGAATCAACCACTCACATATCTATGCACAAAGGCACACACATCCCACCCATCCACACAGACACTCAGGCACCCATACAGATACTCAGATAACCAATCAATAACCTATACACATACTCATGTAGCTACTCACCAACCGATACAGCCACTTACACACCTACTGACAGACTGATGCGAACATTTACACAGTTTAGTCACTAACCCATGCATTCAGTAAGACATGTTTAATCACTCACTTATACAGTCAGTCACGCACCTACTAAATCATCTATTCAGGCACTCATACACCCACTCATTCTTCAATACACCTTGGCATATATATATATATATAAAACGTATTTAAGCTTTACAGAAACACATAGTCACTGGATGATGTCATCAGTGATGTAATTTGAGATGTCATCAGTGATGTCACTGACCATGTCATGAATGATGTAATATGTGACGTCATCAGCAGTGCATTGCGGGGGCGCGAGTTATAGTTAGCTCTACTAACTATAACGGCCTAATTTCTCTGGTTTTGTACGTGTGAAATGTCTAACTAACTATAACGTGCTTGAAACCTATGGTTTTTTCAGTGAATTTCTAAGGTTTTTTAAATGCTAATTTCTAACTATAACGTCCCTGAAACCTATGGTTTTTTCAGTGAATATATATATATATTTTTTTTTTACTGGAAAAAACCAAAGGGTAAGGTAGCGTTATAGTTAATTAAAGTTAGATGAAAATTTCAGTGCAACATAAGGTTTTAAGCTAAAAAAACCACTGAAATTCACCAGTTAGAGTTATCACTAGTAAGTATAACTCATGCTCTAATGGTAACTATAACATGCACCCCTGCCATGCACAGTCTTGCCATCAATGATGTCATTTCAGATGCTACAGTGATGTCATGAATGATGTCATACAACATATCAGGAGTGATGTAATATGGGAGGTAATTAGCAGTGCATGGCAAGGGCTGAGGTATAGTTACCTTAGGGCAAGAGTTTATATATATATATTCACTGAAAAAACCAAAGGTTACAGAGACGTTATAGTTGGGCTCAGGTTTCACTCGTACAAAACTAGAGAAATTCAGCAGTTATAGTTAGCTAAGCTAACTGTAACTCGCGCCCCCAATGCACTGCTTATGACATCACATATTATATCACTCATGACATGATCAGTGACATAACTGATGACATCACTGATGACATCACACATTTTTATTTCTCTGTTTTTTAGGAACGGTGGCCGCGGGGCCCCCCTCCCGTGCAATTTTCAGCCCCGGGGACCCCTTCCCGTGGGGCCTGCCTCTTTGTAATTTTTTTAAAAACAAGGGAGGGGGGGCCATGCTGCCCCCTCCTGGCCCGGTCTGTAGTGTGGGTGCCCCAGTCCCACCCACGGCACCCATATTTTCAATGTTGGGGACCGTGGGGGGAGTCTGAAGGCCCCCACTGTCCCTGCTGACTCCCTGCCTCCTGCGGGAGCCAGCATTGCTTTGAGACCGTAGAATGCAGCTCCCTGGATCTCAAAGCAATGTGTCTGCTTCACTGCTCACTTCACAGTGGGCATGGAAAGAGACATGCTCAGCTTTCAGCCAGCGAGAGCATTCTCTGCTCTCGCTTGCTGAAAGCAAAGCTGGTTTGCTATGGCTTGGTGGGAGCACCGCCATAGCAAACTGCAATGTCCCAGGGTGGGCACCCCGGTACATTGCTGGAGCCGTTCTTGGGGGGTGGAGGTCCCCAGGGCCATGTAGGGCTCCATGATGGGGCCCACGCGGCCCCCCTCCTTTGTTAATTAAGTCCCGGGTAGGTGGTGGTCCCCGGGGCTGCGGGGACCAAGTGGCCTCTGTATTTAATTTAAAAGACTTTCCCCAGGGAGGTGGCAGTTCCCCTGGCTGCGTGGGGGGGACCGGAGCCCCCCACGCATTATTATATAATTAAGCCCCGGGTAGGTGGTGGTCCCCGGGCTGCGGGGACCAAGCGGCCTCTGTATTTAATTTAAAAGACTTGCCCCAGGGAGGTGGCAGTTTCCCTGGCTGTGAGGGGGGACCGGAGCCCCCCACACATTATTATTTAATTTAGCCCCGGGGAGGTGGCGGCCCCGGGGCTGCGGGGGTTGCGTGTCCCCCTGTATTTGTTTCAATTAGCCCGAGGAGGTGGCGGTCCCCGGGGAAGCAGGTGAGGCCATAGGGCGTCCCCCGCACTTATTTAATAATCAGCAACGGGGAGGTGGCAGTCCCCAGGGCATGGGTGTGCTGCATGGGCATCCCCGCATTACTATATAAACTTCCACCCGGGACTTGACCCACCTGGGGGCCTATATTTAACGAAGCGCATTAAAAAAAAAAAAATAGTGGGAGTCGCCGATCCAGCACGACTCCTGGCAAAATTGTTTAAAAAAAAGCTTTTGGGGTCCTTGTGGGATCCCCTAAGAGGCCTAGGAGGTAAGGGTGTTCCTACCCTGCCCCCTTTTCATTTTTTTAACATTTCAAGATGGCTGCCAACACTTCCTGGTTTGAAATGTTTGCAGCCAATCAGATCTCAGCACAAGATCGGGAGGGGTCACAGATCCACTGCGCTCCTATAAATGGCCCTGCAGCCATCCCCCACCAGGCATGGCTGAAGGCCGTGTGCGGCGGTGGTTGTATTAAAATATGGTAATCATATATTACCTACGGCGTTAAGTAACTTTAGGCCACACATTATAGTTTCTTAACATAAGTATAACTATAACTACAACTGTTGAATTTCTATGGTTTTGTGTGGGTAAAAAGTCCCTGTAGTCTTTGTTTTTTTCAGTGAATATATATATATATATATATATATATATATATCAAAGCTCAGGTTTCACCCAACTGCTGAACTCTGGACGGGTGCTTTGGCCTGGTGACGTGAGGGCGTATATATATATATCCAAAGAACATCTTCACGTTTTTGTGAAAGAGGCGGCACTCAGGGTAGAAGTAAGTCAAAACGATTTAATAATCACTCCGGGAAAACAGGACGCGTTTCGGCTGCGCAACAGCCTTGATCACCTGGGGAGGCGCCATCTTGTGACAGGTACATATACTAAATAAACGTATAAAAATAAACAAAATACTCTGATAAATGTCACAGCACAGTACAATATCATAAAAATCTAATGACTCAACTGGAGGTGGTACTAAAATATTCTCGTAAGAAATACATTTCTTATAACAGTCCTACTGGTTCGAGATTCAAGAATATGCAGACATTAATGAAATACACGACGATTTACCTTCACGTAAAAAAAATGTCAAAATTTAACTATTCTGAAAAGCGCTCCGTTCAGATTAAAAATTTATATACATTAGGTGAAAATTGACGTAAATCCATCAATTAAGTAGGCACTCTGGGTCTTCAAATGTCACAAGCAATAAGACTATATTCGCAACAAATCCAGCCTGTTATTTGCTCAAATAGCTTTGACCCTTTGCCTCTTCAGTTTTATTTAATTCATTTGATTGCCGTTAAAAATGAACCTCTATGAAATCAAGATCGAGTCCTTTTACCACCCCTGAAACCAAGTTCTTTAAAATCCGTCATTACTTGTTCTGTGTTGTTTAATACAAATACAAAACAGCTTGTAGCAGAAGAATGCAGTTCACGGCGAAGCTTCCGTCCGTGATTTAAAAGTTAATGTCTTCAAGATTGAAGCTCGATAAGCATTTACAGTCATTACCTCTTGTTATTCAGAACTGCATATTTCCACCACTACTCGCTACGGAGTTCCATCAATCTGCATGCTGAAGCTTCCGTCCCTCACCGCATGGTGAGTACTGCGGTGCCCAGCTCCGAACTCTGGTTCTAATCAAACACAGGAGCCTGATCGCAGTCAGAAAGGCCCCGCTGGGTGAACACACGGGCACTCCATGCCGGACCTTCATTCCACCTCACCGGCCTCCACTTGACCTTTCCAGTTCGGGGGCTCGCTGGTCCTGCATATTACTGCTTCGAAAGGGTTGCGGTTATTGCCTGCGAGCTGCCAAAGCGCTGGTGGTGCACGAAAAAGCGCTACCGCAAGCGCTTGTAAACATCCAAAGAACATCTTCACGTTTTTGTGAAAGAGGCGGCACTCAGGGTAGAATTAAGTCAAAATGATTTAATAATCACTCCGGGAAAACAGGACGCGTTTCGACTGCGCAGCAGCCTTGATCACCTGGGGAGGCACCATCTTGTGACAGGTATATATACTAAATAAACGTATATAAATAGACGAAATACTCTGATAAATGTCACAGCACAGTACAATATCATAAAAAACTAATGACTCACTGGGGTGGTACTAAAATATTCTCGTAAGAAATACATTTCTTATAACAGTCCTACTGGTTCGAGATTCAAGAATATGCAGACATTAATGAAATACACAACGATTTACCTTCACGTAAAAAAATGTCAAAATTTAACTATTCTGAAAAGCGCTCCGTTCAGATTAAAAATTAATGTACATTAGGTGAAAATTGACGTAAATCCATCAATTAAGTAGGCACTGTGGGTCTTCAAATGTCACAAGCAATAAGACTATATTCGCAATATATATATATGTGATTGATAAAGGCTTCTAGCAAGCCGAAACGCGTCTCTCTTTCATCTTTGGGATTGAAGGTGACCTGATTAATTAAACAGATGCCGTATCCTGACTGCCTCGAGTCTGTGCCTTCTTCCGTGGATGTTTCTGAGGGAGCTGGATGTTGTGTGCATATATATATATATATATATATATTCCCAAACACCTTCCGTGTAGAATCTGCCACCTCCTAATCCAGAGCTGCTTCGTTGTCAGGGGACCCCACGGAAGCGGGTCCCGTTAACTTTTTGCACCAACTCCTCCAAGTTTCACGAAGGAAAACGAAGCCTTGTGCGGTTTTAAAATTATTTATTCTTTTCAGCCACTTGTCATTGACATGACAAGTGGCTGAAAAGAATAAATAATTTTAAAACCGCAAAAGGCTTCGTTTTCCTTCGTGAAACTTGGAGGAGTAGGTGCACAAAAAAAATAAAAAAATAAAAATATATATATATATATAGCCACACATTTCCCTGGGTGAGTTGCCACACTTGTTGCCATGTATTTAGATTAAAATTCATATTAGATATATTATTGAAGATGAACTTGTTAAGAAAAGCTATTTAATGCACATGCACTTTATTGACCCCCAAGGGGTGGTGCAATGAACCATAAGAATTGACACTTTACATACTTATAGCACTTTACAAGGGGTAGTGCAATGAACCATAAGTATTGACCCTTTACATACTTGTAGCACTTTTTAAATGGTCCTAGACAGAATAAGATGGCAATATTAATCACTACAAGTTAGTAATTTAATTTATAGTATATACACTTAATTGCTTGGAAATTCGTGCAATAATTCATAAGTACTGGCACTAGCACTTTATGTGCAGAGCAAAGCATTTGCTTGAACAAACATATAGAACATCATATCCCTACAACATATACATATATATTTTCCTCTTTATTAGTTTGGCATCTCCTTTCTGTGTTCCAATTAAGTCCATTAGAATTCTATATAATTTGCTTGCACTTTGAATTGTCCAAGAAATGTATATAAGGTATAGCGATAGATGATGGACCATATACATGAACAAAACCATGGTTTAAACGCTTTGTATTTAGTCTGACATGGTTTTCCTCTTAAAAGCATATTAAATGGCAAATCTCACTTGTGAGAAAATTGGGTTAATGGTTGAGGGGGGTGAAACCCTTCTCAAGGAACAACCACAATCCTGGTCAGGGTGAACCACAAAAGTCGCTAAATTAACCTGTGCTTAACCCTCTGGTAGCTTGGCACAAAAGTAGTCAGGGTGAACTTAGAGGCACTGTGTTAAGTATTTATGCACCACGCAAACAGTAATAAAGTGATATACCACACCATTTTCAAAAAATAGAGTAAAATGTAATATCTAAAATGAGACCAACATAACAAAAAATCAAATCAGTAGTATGGAGATATACAATATTAAAGGTTCAAGTGAAAGTAGCGCCAAGAGAGCACCAAGAAGCAGGAGAAGGAGCTCAAATGATGCCAGCCAAAGTTCCAGGACCTGGAGAGGCACCTCCTGGGGATCAGGAACTCACTGCAGCAGAGGCCAGCAGGGTTCAGGCAGGTCCAGGCAGGTCCAGTTTCAGCAGGCCAGCTGGGTAGCTGCAGGGAAGCCTCTGGAGCTTGTTGTATAACTGTAGCTCAGAGCAACTGACTATTGGAGTCACACGGGTAGTCCTGAGTTCAAGCAGATGGTCTTCTCTCCTTCAAGCAGCAAGGCAGGCCTCAAGCAGCTGGGCAGTCCTCTGAATAACAAGGCAGGCCTCAAGCAGCATGGCAGTCCTCTGAGAAACAAGGCAGGCCTCAAGCTGCAGGGCAGTCCTCTAGAGTACAAGGCAGTCCTTCTGTAGTCTTCTACAGGTTCAGGAGTATACTGGAAAGTTTAGTCTGAGGGTCCAATATTTATACATGGTGCTAGCTTTTGAAGTGAGGGAAGCTTCTGGAGTTTCACACTACAGATGTGTCTGGAATTTCCTTTATCCTTGCCTTGGCCCCAATTGTCTGGGACCACAATAGGCTAGTGTGAAACCCTTTGTGAGTGTGCTGAGGCACCCCTTTTAAAGTGCAAGTGTGGTAGGTGACAGCTTCATCCCCCCATCTAGCTAGAATTGGCCCATCCTGCCAACACCTAGTTCCTCTTTGAAGCACTGTCTGGGATGAATACACGAAGGCCAACTGCCAGCTACACCTAAACATGTGACTCAGGATACATGCTGCAAGCACCAAATGGTTAGGGCAGGAAAATGCCAACTTTCTAAAAGTGGCATTTTCATAATGGTAACTTAAAATCCGACTTGATCATTAAAGAGGGTTTTAAATTCCAATTCTTTAGAGACCAAACTTGACATACTCCTAATCAAAAGTTATCACTTATTAAATGTAATAAGGTAACCCAATATTATCCTATGGATAGACCTTGCAGTAGTGAAAAACTAATTTCAGACATTTTCACTACCAGGGCATGTAAAACTTAAATGTACATGTTCAACTTTTTAAATGCACTGCACCTTGCCATATGGGCTGTTTAGGGCCTACCCTAAGGCTGACTTATGTATTAAAAATGAAGATAAAGGCATGGGCAGGGTTTATTTTGCTAGGTTGCAATGGCAGTTTAAAACTACACACACTGGCTGCAATGGCAGGCCTGAGACATGTTTAAAAAGGCTACTTAAGTGGGTGGCACAATCTGTGCTGCAGGCCCACTAGTAGCATTTAATTTACAGGCCATGAGTACATTTAGTACCACTTGGCTCAAGACTTATAAGTAAATTAAATGGGTCAATTGGGTGTAGGTAAATTTTACTGTGTTTAAAGGAGGAAGCACAAGCACCTTAGCACTGGTTAGCAGTGGTAAAGTGTGCAGAGTCCTAAGGCCAACAAAAACGAATTTCAGCAAAAACAGGAGTGAAGACAGAATGTTTGGGGGTAACCCTACAGAGAGGGCCAAGTCTAACATAACTGTTTTTTGAGTGCTGCATTTTCTTGTGTAATAGCAATATATATGTAGAAACACACACACATGCACACACACGCACATATAAATGTATCCTTACCTCCTTAGCTGTGAAGTAAAGTGCTCCCAATATATTGGTACTCTACATGTAATCACCAGCATTTACCTTGATGCAGAAATCTGTAATGTAAAAACTAACATCAATCTATCTATCTATCTATCTATCTATCTATCTATCTATCTATCTATCTATCTATCTATCTATCTATCTATCTATCTATCTATCTCTCTATCCATCTCTCTATCTATCTATCTATCTACCTATCTATCTATCTCTCTATCTATCGCTGTCCATCCATTGGTGTGACGGTCTAATCGTCCGTCTATCCATTTATCTATCTATCTATGAGGTCTATTGATGCTACAGCTAAAGAATGTTATCAAGAAACATCAAAGCATACATGTTTACTGCAACTACCATTTTACATAGTGAAACAGATTTTATTCACTGTACATTGACTGATTAAGTGTAAGAAATAAGCCAATATTCAAATATATGATTGGGTAGCTCGTACTGAAGAACTGATGCAGGGTTACTCAAAAATATACAGTACAGCTTCCTTCTTCTGCCTCCATTCACCAGCCTTCGTTCAGAGGCCTTGCTCTTCCTTTGTAATTTTTTAATTTTTTGATTAGACAGAAAAATCCAAGGTGGAACAACTTGTCCTAGAACTTACATTGGAACAATAGATTCAAAACCTTCTCGATTTCTCATGGCATTGGGCAACAAATTCTTCTGAGTGGCTCTGGAAATAAGTGTCTGTGTCTCTCCCTTCTGTCCCAGGTTCACCTAGTAAAAGGGGGCAGCTTTCTAGCCAAGCCTTCAAATGAAATGTAACAAAACAATTACAATTAGGGAGCACATTTTAATGTACCTGGCTTTTTCTACAAGAGAAGGCAATACAAGGAGGTATTTGTGTGGCAATTTCACTAGGTAGGACACATTTCATTGTTAGTTTTAGCTCAGTAAATGAAAGTGGCATTTTTTTATGCCAATCTGTTGGAGGTATAATAAGAGTGCAACGAAAAAGACTCCACAAAGCTTAATTAGGCTGGAACTGGGCCTAATGTCAAACACAGCCCGGATAACTCGGATAACTATTGATTGTATTAATTACTGTATAGACAGCAAGGGGACGTCTAATAACACTCTATGATTTTTTATCAACAAAGAAATGTCTAAATCATATAGGGATGCTTCAGTGGCAGAATCTCTTGTTAAGGACCCCCTGACTAAGTATAACTTTCCATCTATAAACGAATTGTACAAAATGATCAAAACCACACAGGAGCAACTGCTAAAACAAGAAATTAAAATGACCAGTTGCCTCTTAGACATCGAGAGGGCACCATTATACAAAAACACTACGGGGCTGATTACTATGCTGCTCGTAAAGGCTCCGACCTGCGGTCCGAGCCTTTACAGCCGCATCGTAATGGGCCATTCGGTTTCCTTTCCGCCAACCTCATTACGATGAAGGTGGTTGGAAAGGAAACCGGCCAGTCATTCCGGCTGGCTTCCAGCGGGCTCAGAAAGCCCATCCGCCAGTCGGAATCCGATCTGTAATCTCAAGGGCGGGCCTTTCCGCCCTTGAGATTACAAGGACGGTTTCCGACATGGGGGCTTATTTACAAGCCCCTTGCGCCACTTTTGCGTCATTTTTAACATGGGAAAAGTGACGTACGGGTGGCGCAAGGGGCTTGTAAATAAGTCCCATGGTTTCCATGCCGGTCTGACCGACATGGAAACCATGTCGGAAAGTGTCTCTGGGGGCCCCCAGCAGGGCCCCCTTGGGTGCACACCTATGGTGCACCGCTGTTGATCCCTGCACCTTGTGGCCGGCACCTTGAGGTGCCTGCCATGGAGTGCAGGGATGAACCGCACCTCCCATTTTACTATGGGAGCATGCATTACGGCCGGTTTATGGCCAGAATGTATGCTGCCATAGTAAAATGTAGAAATGCGACCGAACAGTGTTCGGTCGCATCCTAATGAGGAGGTCGGGACCGCCGACCGGGTGTCAGTCGGTCCCATGACCCATGCGGTGTCAGGTGGAAGTGATTCCGCCCGACATCGTAATGAGCTCCTATGTATACCTTGGAGTCTTATTAAATTCAAAGGCAACCATATTTCGATTTCAACCTAAATACGAAGGCTATCTCTTCTTTTTTACTCCACAGACTCCTTTACTTATGGTTTTACCAGTTCTACTGTAGATGGAAACACCCTTCACGAACAAACAGCATGTGCTGCCTTTGCAACAAAGTGGAGGAAACAGTGGAACACATAATTTGTTTATGTCCCAAATTAAAAGACATTAGAAAGAAGCTGCTGAAACAGTATTTTAATACAGAATGTACAAGAACAATATGTGAGGTTTTTTTATTCTTTTTTTTACAAAACAATGTGCAACCGTTTGGGCTACATGGAATTTCCAGCACTGAGGTTGACTGAGTGAGAGAGAAATTCAGTTAGTTTGTGAATTGCAACACAAATTCTCAATACAAAAATATACTGCATTGGCCACGTTGTGTATGGTGTGAACTACAAACAGACATAGGTTTCGGAAAACATGTATTGATGTGCCCAGTAGTTTCTTCTACTTTGTTGCCAAACCAAATTATTCCTTACAAAGCAGGAAAACAAAACCAAGTTAAACTCTCATCATAAAGACAAATGTATGTTTTTTATTTTCCTTCCATCTGCCTACATGTGCATGTATGCATGTGATTACATGTCAAGTGGGCCATGATGTGTGTGTGTGTGACTTTCCTACATTTTTGAATATGCATTCTTTAGTTATTTTATTAGCATGACGAAATGTTCAGTAATCCCATCATGCAATGAGCTTTTGAACAAAACCCCAAGAAATGCTTAAAAGTTGGGCTCTTGTAAGGTTTGTGGGTATGCGTTTGTGCCTGGGTGTTTATTTTATTTATTTGTTTATTATGAGAGTATTTATAAGCATGACTCTAAACATAGGTCACTGGAGCACTGTACACAGCAACAAGAAATACAGCCACCATGTGAGGATAAAAGGAAATGCATGGATGTTTACAGTGTCACCTGAGGACAAAAAGAGGATATAAAAAAAGAAGGGTCAGAAACATAGCATTACAGAGACATGTGGAGGGGGAAGGGATAAAAGCTAGGAAGGTAAAAAGAGGTAAAGAGATAGGTTTTGAGACAGTTCTTGAATTGCACCAAGGAAGATGACGTCTGAAGTGAAAGAGGCAAATGTTCCACTGACTCATAGGCTCATTTAGACCCTGACGGCTGATCTTCTGGCCAATCAGATCAACAGAGACTATGGCCTCTGATCCTCTGAAGTCAGGGGAGTAACGGAGGCCACCAAAGCCCCTGAGGTGCGGGTGGGGGCCTCCAGGGTTTCCTGTTTTGGAGGGGGCCCCCTCACTCACTAAGCCATACCATTGCATGCCTTGCAGAATGCGTGAAATGGCATACAGTAAGCAGGGGCATCTTAAGGATTTTAGAGACCCTGGGCAAACGTATTTTGGGGGGCCCTGTTGGGAACAGTTTTGAATTTATGATCCAATTTCAGCTCTTTAATGCCGTCTTTGGC
Source organism: Calotriton arnoldi (assembly GCA_963921515.1). Lineage (NCBI taxonomy): Eukaryota > Metazoa > Chordata > Amphibia > Caudata > Salamandridae > Calotriton > Calotriton arnoldi. The sequence continues at coordinate 146,790 of CAWUFW010008466.1, read as the reverse complement.
CAGGTCACTGACAGGCACACTCATCCAAATTCTAAATGTGTTTACATCTAATATTCAGGGATAGGTATGTGTGTTTTCAATATTGTATCACAGCAGCAGCTCACTAATATTGCTGCAAATAATCTCTGTGACACCCTCCCGTTTCTCATATGCGAGGTCCTGTTTTGATCTAAAAGAAACTTTTTCATATGGATGTTGCATGAAAAATAAACACAACATTTCTCTGTAAAAAGTCTATATTAGATTCTCACATATCGCCCACAATAAAAAATAAATTAAAGGTAAAACGGTATTTAAAACAATCTGTTTAATAATTATTAAATGTCATCAGGGCAAGACTCTCTGCAGAACAGAGCTGGCTCTATCAGGGGGCCCCCTGAAAGGTTGGAGCCCTTGGCCAGAGCCCACTTTGCCCACCCCTTAAAACGTCTCAGACAATAAGAAATAGTTAAACGCTGGTGAAAGCCACTCTGCTTTACTAAACGTGCTTCTGCAGTGTAGAAAGGGCCCAACCATTCAGGGGGGCCCCCCATTGAGCCCATTCTGTAGGGAGGCTCTATCATTTTGTGTTACGTCACTGTCTAGAGAAGGACTGTTTGCCAAATTTGGGCCCACATTTACTAATGTTTTAAGTACGTGCTTATGCAATGCAACGTAATAAAGGAAAAAATCAATTTATATACCGTAATAAAGACCCATTTGCTCAATGATAAATTACGCTCCTCTGCATGAGCACCGACATAAACTTTGGTAAATGTAGGCTGTAGGAGCCCTTACCATGAAGGCGAGGATCTCTGTGCCTTCAGTAGACCTGGTGGTGTGGCTGCTGGACCCACTGGCGTAACGAAACTTGAGGCGGCCTCCCTGCAAGGTACGTGGAGGGGCCCCCTCCGGGCTCAATCAGGAGCTCTCCGGCCAGAGTGCTGTGCTGGCTGAGGGGGTCCCTTGGAGCTTGGGGGCCCCCCGCACCGCGGGGGCTGTGGGGGCCTGTGTTACACCCCTGGCTGGACCATAGAGATCCCGGCTATGAAAGTGAGGACGTCTGGTCCTTCACTGGACCTGCCAGTGCAGCAGCTCTTCTGAAAGCACAGAAATTTACAGAGCGAGTGCCATGTTTGTTGTTCCCACTGAGTTTTCACTACGTAAATGTGTGCTTATTGGTGTGTCGCCTGTGTGCATGGATGCCTGCATGCGCTTTCTGTGAGTATGGAAGGCTGTATTTGCTCTGTCTCCATGCTTGCCTGTATGTTGTGAGCATTTGTCTGCATTCACTATCAAAAACTGAAACCTACTGTCTTTGGCAACCAATGTTATTTTAATGGGTGTTCCAGGTCGGGCCATAAAGCACCTTATCGCGGAAGCGACAAATGGTAATAAGTGCTGTTCTACAGGGCCGGACTGAGAACACAAATCAGCCCTGGCAAATTTATTGGACTGCCTTGGAGGGATAGGGAGGGAGCTGTGGAGGAGGGGGGGGGGCAGGGTGGAAGTGTGAAGCAGTGCTGCTTAACTAAAGTGGCCCCTAGCACTGCTGCTTTTGTTACTGGGAACCGGAATTGCAGCACTGCTGCAAAACCGGCCTCCAGTAACAAAACCAGCCTCCTGGGGAAACGCCCGGTGCCAGCTATGGCCAGTCCAGGCCTGCTGTTCTACCTGCATCTTCAAATGTCACTGGTTCTCTTTTACCTGGAGCACAAATCTGACAAATTCATAGATCACCCCAATGGCACTTCTGTTTTGCTGGTACAACATGCACCACTTGCCACACCAACTCCTCCAATGCTAGAGCCACACAAACAGTCCTTGATGACCTGGAGAAATTATATCCTCTTTTTTTCTCAGTTCCATGCTGAATCGGTTAAGTGTAACACATGCAGCAATGCCCTATTTAATTTGGCCTTTCTTAAAAAGGTTAAAGATTCGAAGGGACCATGAAAATGAAGAATGCAAATTTCCAATCTTCAATGATAAAAATAGAAAGCTGCACGACAGCCTTCTGTAAATGTGGAAATTGATATCATGCATTTAAAGAGATGTTAATGTCAGTGATAATTCAGGAAGTTTAGAAAATCTATCTTCCTAAAGGTTAAAGTGGCGGGCAGGAAATCAGAAAACTACACATTTATTCTAAAAACTGATATAAGGTTTTGACCCTGCAGAGGAAATATTAAAATATTAATTGGATGAGATCAAAATTTATAGGGAAAGACTGATTTAAGTTAGCACAGAAACAGTAGCTAATAATAATAATAATAATAAATGTGCTTACAATTTTTACGTATCCTTTTGTGGATAAATTACAAACTTAAATGGTAATACATTTTTCCATAAAGGTTTATGACTGAAAATAACTGTGATCGAATATACGGTGTTTGTCTCTCACTCTCAGAGAGTGAAAATCATATATCAAAGCACACAGCTCATATGTTTAATTACTCCTGTAATCAGGCTATGAAAATTAAGTTACTAGGCCACGTGGCTGAAAATACGAGCGTAAGATGCCATAAAATGTTGGTGTTATCTCATATTGTTCAATCTTATTGTCCAGTGTGTCAGGGCAAGTGTACTGGCAAATGCATGCATACCATGCATTGCGATGGTGGTATTCGATGACCTGTGCAGTGGGGAGATAGGGATGGTGCAGGCAGACAATAATGAAGATGTAAGTGGAAGGAGAGACTTGAAGGAAAACGACCAATGGATAGGGCGCAGACTACAGAGGGGCTGGCGTGGAAAACATAAACACACAATAGTGGCGGTGCAAAACAGTTTGAACAAGTGCAACATCAATGTTGGGATTGTGTGGAGAATTTGCATGCATATGAAAAACCTTTCAAAGAACATGACAGGTCTGTGCCAGACTTCAGCATAGTTTCTTAGAATGTGCAGGGCTGCTCCACAAGGCTTAATAGATTAACTGCTGCTGAACCAACAAATAAATCAATCAGAATTTATATAACGTGGCTTATCACCGCGGGGGGAGGCGTATCCAAGCTCTGAGGTAAGGTGGCCTTTAGTCAAAGAGCCAGGTCCTTGAGTCCCTTTTTAAAGTCAGTGAGTGAAGGGGAGGTTTGGAGGTGGAGTGGGAGGTTGTTCCAAGACCTGGCGGCGAGCTAGGTGAAAGAACGACCTCTGCTGTGGCTCCGCTGGATGTGGGGATGTGAGCGAAGGAGGCAGATCATAGTTGTCTGATCAGCTGGTGGAAGGTCAGGTGTGGGTTATGTAGGAGGGTCTGCATTGTGGAGGGCCTTGTAGGCGTGAGTCAGCAGCTTGAAATGGCATCTCTTCTGAATGGGGATCCAGTAGAGGCTTCTGAGGTGGGGGTGATGCTGGTCCTTTTGGGGAGGTCGAGGATGAGTCTGGCTGCGGTGTTCTGTATAGTCTGTAGTTGCTTGAGGAGATGGGTGGTGGTTCCGGTGTAGAGTGCATTTCCGTAGTCCAGTCGGCTGGTGACAAGGGCTTGAGTCACCTTTTTCCTGGTCCTGACGGGGATCCACCTGAAAATCTTATGAAGGATGCAGAGGAAGTGGAAGCAGGAGGAGGCTACTGCGTTGACCTTGCGCTTCATGGAGAGATTGCTGTCCAGGATGATGCCAAGGTTGCGGGTGTGGTTGGTGGGGGCAGGTGATGGTCCGAGTGCAGTGGGCCACCATGTGTCGTCCCAAGGGTAGGTGTTCCTTCCGAAGATGAGCACGTCTGTCTTGTCCGTGTTCTGCTTCAGGTATTTGGATCTTATCCAGCCGGCGACATTCGTCATGGCGTTCTGGAATTTGGATCTGGTGATGATGGCGTCTTCCATCAGCGAGAGGATTGGCGGGGTGTTGCCAGCATATGAGATGACGTTGAGTCCATAGGTGCAGATAATGTTGGCCAGCGGCGTCATGTAGGCGTTGAAGAGGGTGGGGCTGAACTAACACCAAATCACTGAGGGCCAGATTACAAGTTTGGCGGGATGGCACCTGGGTCCGCCCCGATGTCACCCCACCAAACCTGTGGTCGAGCCGCCTGCCAGATTACGAGTGTTTCTCATTTCTAGCGGGCTTTTATTTACATTCCCATGGCGGTGCCTCAGAAAATGGGAACTGGAATGGGGTAACGCAAAAAACCAGTTACTGCACGGCATGAACTGTAAAGTCCATTCCGTGCTGGAACTGGGGTGCATGCACACAGGGGGGGGCACATGTTGTGCCCCCTTCATGCACCCCATGGCCCAGAGGCAACAAGGGGGCCCTGTAGGGCCCACTTTGTTTCCTCTCCATCACGGTTTTCATGGAGTTGGAACCACCATGAAAACCGTGGCTGAGAGGAAACTTGTAATATGCTGCCTCTACACCGCCGCACCACCACCAGGGAACAGCGGTCCCCTGGCGGCTGCGGTGGGGCAATGGCGATCCAACTTCCCTAATTATAATGGGGCGGTCAGAAGACCCCCACCGCCACGTCCAGGCAAGTCTGGCGGTCCGTGGACCGCCAGACTCGTAATCAAGTCCTAAATGATGTGGTTTGCATGGACCCCCATAACTTTAATATTTTCACAATGAAATATTCATTTCATCCTGAAATGGTTAATACATTTTACGTCTACAATCCTGCAAAGGATTTGTTTGACATTGCTGCATTGTGGAAGACATTTATTTTTATCAGTGCAAATTTGAAAAGTGATTGTTCATCACTGGCACTGGCGCTATGCAGCATAATGCTCAAAGTCATGATGTATATGTATGTGTGTACATGTGTGTGTCTGAGAGAGTAAAATTGGATGAAAAAGAACCAGGAAATGAGAACCTGAGGCTGTGTGACAGAGAAAGCAGGTTGGCTTGCACCATGCATTGCTATCCCACAAGTGAGGCATACTAAGTGTTCCTCTGCCCTGTTCTGTCACACACCGTCATACCAATTCTGCATTCACAAAGCTTCTATAGAGCACCTCTTCTCTGACCATTACCGTTCTTCAAATATTGAGACATCCACTTAACTCACATAATGAATTCTGTAGGCAGTGGGATCCCAATGCCTGCAGGATACTCCTCTGATTTCACTGGCATAATGCAGTGATAGCTCAGCAAGGAAACATTCAAAAAGAGACATTTATAGGACATTAAAGTTGCTCCTCAAAATATACCTGCACATGCATAACCTTTAAGTCCAGCTGTCTACATACAGACAAATTACTCCTTAGGGTTGGGCAAAACTCGAGGAGTTTCACTCTGCGCAATTCCACAGAAATACCTAAAAACTCAGCAAAATGTGGCAAAGTTCTGCCAACAGCCAGAAAATATGCCTGTTCTGCCGCTCGTGCTGCACATTAGCACCAGTAGTGCAAGGAGCACTGAAAAATCAGTGCGAACGGCACCATGCAGTGCACGAGAGTGTGCAGCCATTTGAGTTGATTTTGCTGCTACTCGAGTAGAAAATCTTCTCGAGCGGCAGAAAATCTACTGGAGAAGCACCCATCTGACCACGATCGCCCATGTTAGCAAATGGCGCTAGGGGACACCAAATCTTGGTCACATTCACATTTCTGGAGCCTCGCAGGAAACAATTACGCCATGCAGCGATAGGCGGAATTTGGCCGGAACTCTGCGTTACAAGAATGACGGTGAGTAGCTAAATTTCACCAATTCTGTGTTCGGAATGAAACATTCCACCCACCTCTGTTACTCCTGTTTGTCACAATCTATCCCTCTAAGCCACAATTTTGCTGTCATTCTTTCCTCCTTTATTTTTTCCTGTCATTTTTCTTTCTTCTGGCATTATCCCCCAGTCTACCTTCCTCTTTTGCATCACTCTTTTAGCATCAATGCCATTATATATCTGTTATTTTCTTTTTCTCTCATCATCCTTCTACAGCTACCTCTTTTCCCTCTCAACACTTTCTAGGAGTTCACTTAAAATTTACAACAAGGCAGCGCTCTCACAGATGCTCTTTTTGACTGTGGTCAGGAGACACAAACACGTTGTCCAACAATCAGCACGCTTGTGTTAGTTATTGCTTCAGGAGGATATGGAGCAAGTTACGTTTTAGCGAGTAGCACTTTACTGCCATGATGGCGTAGAAATGGACTGCTCGACAGGAAGTAGGTGGATCCACAACATATCCTTACTTTGCCAACAGAGTGTATTACAGGTTGACCATTGCCATAAGCAAGAGAAATAACATATATCAATGTAGCCATCCAAGAAGTAGAGTTGTTGGCTATATTGGTGTCCAATTCTGGTCTCTCAGTGAACTAATGCTACCATTCCAGGGATCTGAGTTTAACCCAATGAAAATGATTTCAAATCCCAGCTGGTCCTCTCAGCTTTTCATATTTTTTATATTGATAATGTGAGTACCATTGAGTTCGGTAATAATAAAATCCTTTGTCTATCAATAGCACCATGAATCTTTCTTGGGGTGAACAAGCACTTCACAAAATTGCATGTTATGTTATTATTTTATATTGGTGAAGGAGCTGAATCCATGCATTATTGCAAGTCCACTAAATTACATTACCAACAAACTACAGAACTAGATCTCTTGACCTGTGCTATAGTTGTCATTTATAAGTCTTCTCCATATGTGACAAGCATGTTGCAGGCTAGTAAGCAAAGGTTTTTTGCTGTTCAAGAGTGTTGGCACTGGAACACACTCTTCAAACTATTGGTAAGAAAGCAAAACATCCAACCTTCCAGAAAAAATCTAATTTTATCATCTATCCAACAAACAGATTCCTTTTCCCAGAAAGTTTCATGAGGTGATTCAGTTCACCTATATGGTTTTTGCAAGCATTTTCATTCACTACAAGATAGAGTGAAAGTTCAGTAACTAACTTATTTGAGGTAAGTAAAGACTCATGCTGTAGGCTTCAAAATACACAAACATCTCTACAAATCGAAAACGTGGAAAACGATACACACAACTCTGAATAAAAAGAGAAACAAGCATTGGCAAAGCCTGTTTGTCTTGCTTTATAATGGAATGTGTTAGTGTGCGGATTCTGAAATTCTGTGGTATTTAGATTTGTGGGTGATTTACTGTGGTAAATAGTTCTGAGCGTGTTAACTGTTTTTGTCATTTATCTCATTTTGATATTTACCTATGCTTTGCATTTATATCTATAATGTAATGATACATAGTAAGTGGACAGACAGGCCAGAAACCCATGGTATGGCAGTGGCCACGTAAATTGAATGATTAAATGAGACAAGATGCCTTTATCTATTTTAGTGAATTCAATGGTATTTTGCAAAGTGATCTAGGCACTACTAGGTTGGGTCCCAAAATTATGAATTGTAGTGGGTCGCAATTTGGCATACCTCATCCGTATTATTAAAGGAGGTCGCAAACTGGGATGGTGTTCTGCTGGGATCATAGATCACCATGTCTGTGCTTGCTTTTCAATAAAACTATCTTTTTTTTAACTGCAGCCCGTTTTCTTTAAAAAAAAACAGGATATGTTTAAAAAAAAGAGAGAAGTTTTACAATTTTTTTTAGGACTATGCATCTGCCTACACCTAAAAATGTTTTTGTCAACATTCGCAAAAGGGAAGGCATCCGTTCAGGACCCCTTCCTGTTTGCGAATAGGGTACCACTGCTTTTATGTAGTCACTTAAATATTGCTGTTTTGCAACTGGAATTTGATTGCAAAAAATTAATATGACCCATTGTGAATTGCTATTTGGAAGGGACGGCTGAAACATGGCCCTTTCAAATAGCAATTCTCTATATTACTGAATTGCAATTTGGGTTTTGTGCATACCAAAAGGCCATTTTGTGGTCACAAGGCTCAAATTTTGCGAAGCAGAGCCTTTGTGACTGCAAAATCCCTTTGTACACCTGGTCCAATATGTAGTAATTTATACATTTCTCCCTCTATTTAACATAGGTATTGTGGGAAAGCCCTGGTCACTAATGGAGTACCTTATAAAATGGTGGAGGGCTAGCCAACCCACCAGGTCAGCAGAACTATGGCTTTTGGCTGGTGGAGGACTGCCTGCCCGATTTAAAGATCCTCACTTGCCTTGTTGGGCTCTATAAATAAAGTCTTCACTGCAGCCACCAGTGTGGCAGTTATCGTAAAGGCAGAAAACTTTGCAGAGTGGAAGCCTTGTTCTTCTCATCCACTCAGCAAAGTTTTTTTTAGTTTTTTTTTAATAACAACTCCCAAAGCAGAAGTTCGTCTTTTTATTTACAATAAGAATACTCACCAAGCTGGAGTTTGTTTTTGAAAAACAAAAAATCAATAGTCAAGATGTGCAGAGAGGTTTCTTGCTGTGCGCTGGGCATGTCATAAATTGATTTCTGTGTCAGAGAGCTCTATGTCTCATATAGTGATCCCGGGCAGGGAATCTAGTAACAGTTGCCCCTCCCTAAATAGGGCGGGGTGACTGTCACTGTGACCAGGCAGCCCTGTTGCGATGGCCATCAGGCCAGTGGTTTCTGACAGTGGACCCAGGTGAAGTTCCACTGTCGGAAACCCCTGCTGTTTTTACACATCTAAATGGAATGGGGAGCTTTGAATTTGGCAGATGGGGAGGTTACTGTAGTTTGGCGGATGCTCAGCATTCACCAATCTGTAACTCTTAAAGTATCTTCTATTATGTTCAAAAGGAAGAGGGACAAGCAGAATTGGGCCCTCATTACAATTTAGGAAGTAATCCAGAAGTTATGCGAGGACACTGCAGTCAGGATGGTTTTCCCCGTGCACATTTCAGCTGGAACAACGTGGTGAAATGTGCATGGGAAAAAGGCACCGAAAGAGAAGGAAAAGCCTGTGGGAATTGGTAGAGAATAAATTCCAATTCCTACGTGAAATAGTCTGCTTTGTGTCGGAATTTTGCACTAGGACATCCCTGCTGTGGTAACTAGCGGGAATTTAGTACTTCTTTAATTATTATGTTAATTCTATGTTCTATAACCAAGCTTCATTACCTTAACAGTGTTTTACCTTGTTGCTCTGTATCTTTGTAATTATTGGTCAGTCTTTGTGATATGCATGCATTCCAAGTTCTGGAGGAGGATTCTGTTTCAGTTGGGATCCAGCCTTTGTTGCGTGTGGATGCTCCAATAAAGTCGGTACTTAAATACACTTACTGCTTCAAGTGTTTTTTAAGACTATGATATATTTGGCGACGATCGGTGAAGAACCGGAGAGAGCGTCCACACCTGTTGCCTGTTCTCAGCCCTGCTGTTGGAAGAGACATCTGCAGTGTTTGCTGGCCCAGAAGCTGATGTGCTGCTTCTTAACAAGGTGCTGATTGTTGCTTAGCCTGGCATTGTGAACAAGGTGCTGATTCCTGTGTTCACTTTGGCCTGCACTCTAAAGGTACTGTTTCAATTTGGGTGAATGTAAAGAGGTTGCTGGCGGGCACTCAAATACGTCAGGCAGTGCCCAGGGACGGTGCGCACACAGAGACTCTTCCAACACGAACGAAAGTGACGATGCACGCACACACTTCGTAGCGGCCATATTTTGGGCAGATTTCAATCCAGTTAAATTGTGGTTCATACTTTGTGCGTTTAACATCTTTCTGTTATCGCGTGTATATCTTACTTTTGGTGATAACTGTGGCAAGGAATGCATCGCAACCTTGGAGTCTTTACACAGGTCGGATAACAAGATATATATTATTCATTAGGTCGAGCCTAGAGTCAGCGCGCAAGCGCTGCTCTGGGGAAGATCTGCTGTAGTTCAGTATGTGAGGGAAGCCCCGCCCACTCCCCCACCCATATTTTTCATTGGCTTGTGTCTTTGTCCTTCTTAAATGCTGCCTTCGGATTCGTTTATAGGCTTGTTAGTCCCTCTTTATTACGGCCATGCCGTCATTTGTATCCTCTCATGGCTTCGCCCTCCCTCCCGTTTGCAATAGGTCTCGCGTAAATGCGAGTCCTATTGCATTGCAAATGCTTGTTTTTATTCTGTAACCACAATTTTTCTTTTTTCTTTGTTTGTTTTTAAAGTATTTGAGCATTGTTCTGGAATTCAGTGTGTCATGGCTAACAACAATTATGGCAATCCACCACCTGCATTTTTTAAATTTCCCAATCAACCAAGTATGAAATAGGATAAATGGCTCAGACATTTTAATAATTATCTCTTAGCGATTAATGGAGGAATATTTCCAGCTTATAGGAAGAAAGCTTTACTTTTAAATCTGATGGGTACTGACGCTGAGGATGTATTTGAACATTTTCCTGCTATGTTACCACCACATGGAGTTGAAGCAGGGGACTATGACTGTTATTCTTAAGCTTTAGATAGGTTAAAGAAAAGATTTTCTGAGGAGCCACATATAGTTTTGGAAAGGTTTCATTTCTATACACGCCATCAACTACTTGAAGAGTCGGTAGATGCCTATGTGTCATCATTAAGGGTTCTTGCTGCAGATTGTGAGTTTGGTGCTGGAGTTGACACTTACATAAGAGACCAGTTGATTATTCGGTGCTCCAACAAAAAGATTCAGGAACAGCTTTTACGTCAACATAATCATACTTTACAGGAGGCAATAGACATTGCCAAAAGTGTGGACCGTTCTAGTAATTCTTTTAAAACAATTAATGTGGATAGTACTTTGGTGGGAATTGCAGCATTATCTGTTAAGGAGGGTAGTAAATCTACTCCTTCCAAAATGAAGTTTTCAAAACCTTTTATACCTCTTAGTAGCTCTAGCACTAAATTAGCTTGCAATCGCTGTGGATCCAAAATACAAACAACGTCCAGCTAAGGGTAAAGAATGTTTTAAATGTGGCAAGATTGGGCATTTTGGTATTGTGTGTCAAAGTAGGCCAAAACTTATTTCTATGGTTCAGGAACTTTGTAAGGTAGAAGAATGTGAAGAGGAAATGGTGCTGTGTGGCATAGAGGATATGGTGATGAGTGAAACGGATCAGACAGGTGATGTTTGCACTGATTCTGAGACTATTTTGAATGATGCTATACTTCCAGCACCTCAAATATGTAAGTCGGTTTGTAATAAGGAAGTCCAAGAAGTTCATATCATTACGTGTGCATCTTGTAGTAAAGTGGATGTGGAACCATACGTGCCACTCATGTGTGAGGTAATCATTTATGGTAGAGCATTACAAGTCATGGCGGATTCTGGCTCTCCTTACACTATTATTTCAGATTCTTTTTTTTATAAGAACCGGAGTGATAAGAGTCTGGAACCTACACATGTGAAAGTGTATGGATTTGGAGGCAAATTACCATGAAGGGTTATTTTGTGTCGGAGATTACTTTTAGACACAAAACCATTTTTGGAAAGGTATATGGCTTAGAGGTGTTGGGGTGGAGACACCAAAGAAAGTTCAATATCACTCTTCATCCAAATGCCAGAGATCAAGTATGTTTTTCTGAAGACATGCAGTGTGTGCAGAGTGTATCAGAAAGGGATAATGAATTGAAGAATATTCTTGGCGAACATAAGAATCTTTTCCGCAGGAACATGGTAAAGTGAAAGGTTACACACATCATATCCAACTTAAAACAAATTGCGGTACCGGTGAAACACAAATTGAGACATGCTCCGTTATCAGTTCGAGCAGAATTTTCTTAAATGTTAAAAATATGTGCAAGGAATGAGTCATTGAACCCATCAATTCATCAAAATGGCATTCTCTGATTGCTATAGTTATAAAAAAATGGAGAGCTTAGGCTCTGTGCAGATTTGAGATCTGTTAATAGACAAATTTTGGTGGACTGTCATCCTTTGCCCATGGTTCATGAATTGTTGGCGAAACTAGATGGTGAAAATTATTTTTCTTCTATTGATCTTAAGGCAGCCTATCATCAGGTTGAGTTAACACCTGAATCAAGACATATAGCTACATTTATAACACCTGATTGGGCGTTTAGATATGTCAGGATTCCTTTTGGACTTGTGTCCGCTGCATCAGTATTTCAAAAATGTATGTTTTGTCTTTTTAGGGATATCGATGCAGTGGTCGCATTCCAGGATGATATTCTGGTGTATTCTGAAACAGAGGAACGACATTTCACGATATTCAATAAAGTATTAACCATCTTAGAAAAAAAGGGTATGACTATTCGTCTTGATAAATGTACATTTTTCTCACATGAAGTAGAATACTTAGGTCATATGATTACAAAGTCTGGCATTTATCCTAAGAAAGATTTGTTACAGTCCATTCAAGATATACAAATTCCTCAATGTAAGGATCAACTAAAATCCTTTTTGGGTTTATGCGTATATTACGCAAGGTTTGTTCAAAGGTTTGCGGATGTTGTTTTGCCATTGAGATCTTTGCTCAAGAAAGGAGTCAAATTTGAATGGTTGAATCAACATACCTTAGCTTTCATTAGTTGAAAAGAAGCTATCATCAAGTCCAAACCCTTGTCTTCTTTCGCTCACAATGCGACTAATGTTGTCAACGTGGATGCCAGTACCCTTGGCCTTCGAGCTGTCTTGAGTCTAGTTAAGGATGGTGTTGAACGCACCATTGCATTTGCATCCAGACCTTTCACACTTGCTGAATCCAGGTGTTCCACAATTGAGCGTGAGGCATTGGGGTGTACTTAGTCAGTTGAACATTTCAAAATGTATCTTTGGGAAAAGCCCTTCCACATTAAAACTGATCATAAGCCTCTTATTTCTCTCCTCTCAAAACATGGCATGGGAAAAGCTTCATTCAGGCTAGTGAGATTATTATTCACATTATATGAATATAATTTCACTGTTATGTATATACCTGGTACACAAAATGTACGCGCAGACTGTTTGTCTCGATTGTCTGGTGATGTGCTGTCATCCCCTACTTTACAAATCCAAGAGGAATGTGTTGTGGCATCTTTGGAAGATGTTGTGCTTTCGATAGGGGACGCACTTCCTAAAGAATAGTTGTCAGCCATGTCAGAGGATGACACATTTGAGAAACTCAGAGGATATATTTTGGAAGATTGGCCTGTTGAGAAACAATTGTCAAAAGAATTTTAAATATTCTGGAAGGTGAGAGATGACCTGTTGGTCGAAAATGATGTTAATGTTAACGGGGGGGTTTGTTCCACCTCGAGGCATCAGAAATAAATTAATTTCTATAGCTCACTTAGGTCCCTTGGGCCAGTTTAGTGCCATTAAAAAAGTCAGAGAATTGTTTTGGTGGCCAATATATGGACAGTGATCTTGTTAAGTTTGTGGAAAATTGTCCTTTATGTCTCAAATCTGACAAAGTTTTGAAGACACAACAGATTGACCATGTGCAAACTACCTTACCTAATAAACCTTGGACAAAATTGGCTATGGATCTTTTGGGTCCATATGAAGGAATTGAAGTTGGGAAAACTTTTATTTTGGTTCTTATTGACTATTTCTCTAAGTGGGTAGAGTTAAAATTGATTTCTCATCCTACCACTACATCTGTTATTGATTTTTTACAAGACGTATTCAGGAAAGAAGGGTTTCCAGATTTTATTGTGTCTGACAATGGTACCCAATTTACTTCTTCTGTCATGTGTAAATATTTTAAGAGTGTAAACATTCATCATATTAAAACAGCTTTATATTCTCCTAACATGAATGGTTTGGTGGAAAGATTTAATAGGACATTGATTGAAGGTATTCAGTTGGCTTTAAAGACCAGGATTGGTGTTAAGAGACATGTTGCTGATTTAGTCTGGTCATAGCATTGTCCTCCCAATTCTACCACCAAATTTTCACCTTTTCTTTTGCTTGAAGGTAGAATTCCAGACAACAATTGAACCCAGGCGTTTTTTTTCCCCAAAGTAGACATGGGTTATCTTAAACATATCTACAATGATGTTAAAACTAATGTGGAAATGAAAGGGCTTAAAAGTCAGAATGAAGAGTTTAAAAATAAGAAATCATCATTACTTTTTGGTGAAGCAACTTCTCCAAGCACACAGAAATGCAGGCTGAGGTCGCGGTTTCAGAAGTCTTTTATTCCAATATCTTTGTTGATGCCCATATGCCAACACGTGTTTTGTCTACAGCTGTTTTAGTCACAGCAGACTTCATCAGGGCAATGCATTAAATCAATTGTAATGAATTAACATTATATCCAAGTAAGGGTTGAGAATATTAAAAGCCTTGATTTTGGCCTTTGCGTACTCTGCGGACCAAATCCTCTTTTTTCACCATGCTTGCGGGACAAATAATTTCCCAAACCTTGGACTTAAGATAGTTGATACTGGACATAAGATTTTCTATTTTAATATTCTCAACCCTTACTTGGATATAATGTTAATTCATTCAGCCTGCATTTCTGTGCGCTTGGAGAAATTGCTTCATAACTTCTGGACTCTGTCCTCATTGAGAGGGAATGGCTGGCTTCCTCTCCTCCTGAAGCACCAGATGGACTATTTTCATAATTGGACAACCTAATTTTGCACTTTTAAAACAAAGGGGTAGAGTGCGCCTTGTATACCTAGCCAGTTTTTCTTGTTTGTTTCACATTACTTTTTGGTGATGAAGTCAAAATCAAACTACCAGGACATGGGTAAAACTTCTGCTCTCCTTGACAGTGGTACATGGTGGAGTATTTCTAGGTTGGCAAAAACTAATACACCAATGCAAAAGTTTGTTAATGTTACTGATGAACCTGATTTTGCAAGTGAAGCTGTTACAAGGAAAATGTTGGGTGACACTCACAAAGAAACTGCTGGTGAAATGTTGCCTTTTGTTGTGGAAAAAAGGAGAAGGTATACCAGGTTACCGCAAAAGTTTGATGATTTTATTTTGTACTGAAATTTCTCTTTTTCATTTTCTCTTCTCTGTTCTCCTCTTTTCTATTTCTTTGTGATAAGGAAGGGGGGGTCATAACTAGGTAGAATTTAGTACTTCTTTTATTATTATGTTAATTCTATGTTCTATAACCATGCTTCCTCACCTTAACAGTGTTTCACCTTGTTGCTGTGTATCTTTGTAATTATTGGTCAGTCTTTGTGATATGCATGCATTCCAAGTTCTGGAGGTGGATTCTGTTTCAGTTGGGATCCAGCCTTCGCTGCGTGTGGATGCTCCAATAAAGTCTGCAATTAAATACACTTACTGCTTCAAGTGTATTTTATAACTACGATACCTGCACCCTGCGGTACTGGGAGTTCCAGGTGTGGTATTAGTATATCAGGAGTCCTGCAACTCCCGTAATGAGAAATTTAGGGGGATAGGTGGTCATTATTTTATGTGAACACAGATATTGTGTCTAAATATTTATGTATAAAGAGGCTGATCGCTGTATATCTTTTGTTTGGTTCTATTTCATGCCCATAGGGCAGCGCTTAATACAAACATCTTTTACTGAATGTGATTTTATGGTGGTGGTGACTTGTAACAAGAACATTTAAGCCGACTGACTGAAGCTAAGGTACAACAATGATACAACAACAAAAAATAAAAGGGAGCACCGCCGTGAAGGAGTCATTGGACCTGAATTAGGTGCCACGCCGGGTTGCTCCTATGACAAAATAAGTGACTGCCTTCTGTGTTGCTTTCTGGAGGGTCTTACCTATGCCTGAAGTGTTAGGCTGCGATACTAATGAATATACCTGACTTTTTTCCGCTCAAGAGTGTGTGATAATAGTTTCCTGCCGATGACTACCTATGGGGCCAGTACGTCTCTTAAAAAAGTATGCTTTCATTTTGAATACAAATCACAGTCTTGCCTGCCTCTATTTGTATCCACTAAACTGCTTTTTTGGGCACATATGGGGCATCCTGGAGATGTGTTTCAATTTGAAGTCCTTATGTGTGCAGTAAATGTGCATATTTTTGGGATGCTTATGAGGTGAGAAATGTTATAACTGGTGACAAGCGTCTTGCTATACATGCAAGAGTGCATTTCAGACACATAATAATATTGCATGTTTTTCAACATACTACACTAGATGGTGAGCCTACCATATCGATTAACATACAGGGCACAAAAACCTTGACATACTTTTTTTTATGTTTTCCTGTTTTTTCAGATACCAGAAGACAACCCCTAAATTAGGCTGATGGTAGTATACAAGAAGGTATTGCTACATGTGTGATTGGATACATGAGTTGAGTGTGTGATGCTGCCCCACATTCACCTATAACCTAAAAAGGTATTTAACTCTTATATTCATTGAGGGACTTGGTTGGTCCTGAAGAAAGCTGGAAGACTTGTAGGCAGTACCATCTAAATCATGTTAACCACCGGGCAGGGAGCTCATTAATGCCTCCCACACACCCTATTCCTTGTTTTTAACCATGTCAGGGCTGCTTACTGCTATTAAAATTTAAATTTACAGCCCTAGTCATTATTAATCCTCTTTTCAAGGCTCCTCGTTCAGAAAATCTACTGTCTACTACATCAAGTGCTCCCCCCCAAATAGCGGGGTTGAGCCCACCCAGTACTAGATATCTGTACCGGGTGAGAACACGATGATGAAACATGCCACATTATAGGTGAGAGTCTGCTAAAAAACAGGAGTTCTGCCTCTCACTAAAATAATAGGAGTTCAGCTCCTCTTGTTTAGGTAGAGGCCCTTTTCTAGATTCATAAGCTTTGGGCTACCTCTCTTTTTGGTATTTTTGTTGAAAAACTTAGTCTTCTGGGTTGACTCTCATCTTTTATTGGAAGAACACATTTCAGAAAGATTTAATATTTGCATAATGGGGCAGAGGTATCTCTCTTCCCTTCTTCGCTCTTTTCTGTGTGATCTTTTTTTAACACCCAAGGAATTCATGAAGTTCGCCTCCTTTTAAAGCTTGCCACAAAAAGGTGGCTTCAACTATGTGTCAGCCAAGACGGCAGAATTTATGTTTAAGCCTATTTGACGACCAGCATGCTCGGCTGTAACCAAGGTGAAATTACATTTCTGCTTTGAAGCTATACTTTGTATGGTATTTATGCTGAGATATATAAATAACAATAATAAAAGCAGCAAGCAAACCAACATTTTTTTAACCCCTTAACTGCTGCAACTTTTTCCGCCCCAATGCTGAGTCCACTTTTATGATGTTCGGGGCACTTCTTACTTAATCCTTTATCATTTTTTTCCACAAAAAGTATCCAGGCCAAATCTACGTTCTTTTTTCCCATATGGTGGGAATTCTGAAGATACCCATGATTTGTGGATTCCCATTGACGGAGCCAACAAAATAGCACAAATATACTACAATGTAACGTGATAACATCTCCAAACAATCAACGATTCACATTTTGTTCTTCTGTAAACTATATACTGATCTGAGGAGATATTTTATTGTTCCTATATTGAAATCCTTAAATTTTAAGCAATGCAGACCGGCATTTTTATATTTGCAACTGCTTCCCAATTTGTTTACATGTGTGGCATTAGCAAGGTTTCTTAGGGCTGTATTATCGAGAAGAAGAAGAGGCCTTGCATTATCTTAAACTGTGAATGTTTTAAAAAAAAGATATATATTTTTGGTTAACGATTGAAATGTATTGGAATGTATTATATCACAAAATATGTTTTTCATGAATTATTGTACTTTTATGATCTTCTTATGCAAGGTCGAATAAAGTTTATTGAATATGAATATATAGAATATACTAAAATGTAACATTTTTTTGTAAAAATGGTTAAAAAAGTGCTGTGCAAGGATTTCTTTTTTTTCTTTAATAGAAGTGACATAAACAAAAGGCTTGCTTTGCTATGATCAAAGCAAACATCAAGGAGATGACGGACGGAGCGCTGAAACTTTTCAGACACTCACCCCCAGTCACAGATCTGGGTTGAATCCATCATCGTTCTTTAGCTCACTTTTGCCACCCCAGTTCAGACACAGCTATATGCAAATCAGTCTTGACCCTGTGCCTCATGGGAACAGTCCAGACCGAACTGCCAAGCCATGTCTTCCCTGGACCGGAAACAAGCATCCTGGGACCGGTTTCGGGCTAACAGCCCTCATCAGCCAGGCTAGCTTGAATCCAGTGGCAAAGTGAGCAAGGGACCCACGTCTGGGCATACCCTGCCAACTTAGGGCGAACAAAGCAAACACAAGGAGATGATGGACGGAGCGCTGAAACTTTTCAGACACTCACCCCCAGTCACAGATCTGGGTTGATTCCATCATCGTTCTTTAGCTCACTTTGCCACCCCAGTTCAGACACAGCTATATGCAAATCAGTCTTGACCCTGTGCCTCATGGGAACAGTCCAGACCGAACTGCCAAGCCATGTCTTCCCTGGACCGGAAACAAGCATCCTGGGACCGGTTTCGGGCTAACAGCCCTCAATAGCCAGGCTAGCTTGAATCCAGTGGCAAAGTGAGCAAGGGACCCAAGTCTGTGCATACCCTGCCAACTTAGGGCGAACAAAGCAAACACAAGGAGATGATAGACTGAGCGCTGAAACTTTTCAGACACTCACCCCCAGTCACAGATCTGGGTTGAATCCATCATCGTTCTTTAGCTCACTTTGCTCACTATGCTCACTATGATCACCATCTTCCCAGCTTTCAGGAAGAAATAGAATTGCAAAAAAAAATTTTTTTAACCACAATGTTTTCATTTTTCCAAGTGCTACTCTATTTTTCCTATTTTTGTGGTTTTACCCTGCATTTTGTTTTTGGTAGAAACAGGTCTGAAACTCCTGGTTGAACCAAGAAAGCAACATATTTCTAAAATGTAGACAACATTTTGAATTCAGCAAATGGCTATTTGTGTAGACAGCTCATGGTTTTCCCAAATAAACTAATTGGTAAAATAAAAAATTATGTAAAAAAAAGGGAAAAAATGTAAATAGCTGACAACATTTTCATCTGTACGTGGCAAGCTAGGCAGTGGCAATAGTATTTGAATGGTGGATACCCTATACATGCTTGAACCCTGTTGTATAGCATGATCACAAACAACAGTATAAATCATAAACTTCACATATGAAACAAAAATTAAGGTGACGTAATTGTCTGCGCCTAAATGCCTTACACGCTGAGGGCCTCGTTACGAGTTTGGCGGTGCAGGAGCGGGGCGGCACGCCACCCCCTCGCTCCCGTACCGCCAAACTTGACTGCGCACAAGCGGCTGTTTTTTGGTGGTGCCTAAATACGCACCACAATGGGAGCGTTAAATGCAGTACCTGCACGGCATGGACTAGTGCAGTCCATGCCATGCAGGTACTGGGATGCATGCACACATGGGGGGCACAACATGTGCCCCCCTGCATGCACCCCATGGCCCTGAGGCAACAGGGAGCCCTGTAGGGCCCCATTTGTTTCCACTCTGCCACAGGTTTCAAGGGTGGCTCACCTCCAAGAAACCAGTGGCGTAGAGGAAACTTGTAAATGCTTGATGGGACCACGACGGTTTCGCCAAGCATACTGCGGCCTCTAGACTGCCGCGGATCTCTGATCCCTGGCGGTTGCGGCAATGCACTGGTGGTCCAATCCTTCCTAATTGTAATAGGGTGGTCAGAAGACCGCCACCGCTGCTCCCCCGCAAGTCTGGTGGGCCTCGTACTGCCAAACTCGTAATCAGGCCCTGAGTTCCTGGTGTTTGGTTTCAGTGCACGAAGCTTACCACTGTTTGACTGCCCTTATCCCTTATTCCTTTTTCCCCCAGTGTGAAAGATGAGAGTCACATTAAATTAGGCTCTGTCATTCATCCCGCATGTAAAGACCATGAGAAAATCACATTTTTTTCACTTGTGTTGTACTTGAGATTCTCCCTCTGCCGCTGATTTCTCAATGGATTTTCCCATCCTTGCAGTGGTCCTCTCACCATTGCCAGTTCCAATTGCATATTCAATAACCTTTCTGCCAAAACTCTGGGCCAGCTTCACAGGGTGCAGATCTGGTCTTGCAGGAGTGGTTAGAAAGCATCATATCTACATTGTACCCATGCCACTAAATATCTGATTAGGCACAAATAGAGCTGAAAACCCTGGAACAGATTTACTATGTTTTCACGCAACACAAAGAAGCAACAAAAGCTGCTGCACTCCGTTGCCTGAAATGAAGAGAGCAGAACAGTGCTGTATCTATGAAGATATGGCACTGTTTCACTCTACCCCTTCCCTGGTGCACTTTAGGCTGCCTTGTGGCAAAGCACACACCTTTGCATCACAGTGCAAGAGTGTATGTGTGATGTCAAGCATAGGTTTTTTACTGATTGGCTACCCTTCCAGTACAAAATACAATGCTTAGACATGGTTTAACACTTTGCTCACTTTTTATGTGTGGTGTACAGTGCAGCACACATGCAAAGTAGGAAGCGTTTTCAGAAGAGAAAACTTTTCTCGAACTTTCCACATACCTCGAATGGGCATTAATTTGTATTAGCTAGAGCTTTGCATCAAAATTTGTGGTTGGTTGTAAAGGAATGCCCACTTGATTTAAAGTAGTACAAAAATCTATTTTGATCTACTTTAGGGATACTTTTCAAAGCGAATCAGGATTTGTGCTGAAAAGTAAGTCCGAAAACCACATCTACCCCAGGGCAGGCGTAACAAGGAGAAATATATTTATTTCTCTTCATTTTTCCTTTTTCTATGTGCTGTGCACACATAGACAGAGGAAAACGCCTCCATGGATTGTTTTTGTGCAGGAAGATGTCCCTTCCTGCACAAAACAATCCTGTCACCAACGCAGGCAGCCTTGCACCTTGGTGCAAGGTTGCCTGCGTTTGCGCTAGGCACCATATTGTGCACTGGCTGAAAGGACCGAAATGCACTGTATCTCGTAAATACAGTGCAGTCCTGCACCTTTCGATTTGGTGTAGGGCAGCGCAGCAAAAACACATGTGGCACAGCCCTACGCCAAATCATTGTAAATGAGGCCCCCAGTAAACATATTATTAAATCTAGCGTCTGTGTTTTGTACATAAAGCACGATACAGCAGTGTACCTGACTATCCCTTGAACTGTCTGATATTGTTCCAACCAACCAGACACCTGAGGTCTGCAACCCAGGGCAGGCCACCTCTCCACACAATGTTTTGAGGCAAAGTTATTTCATGTTCAGGGCTCATTCCTATGAAACCCACTCCATTATATTCTTTGCCTTGAAGCAGACTCAGGGAATTACTGGAAATGAGTAAACCCTCCTCTTTTGCCAACTATAAGGGCTAACATAATTTTAATGACCTAAGTACTTACTCCTCTCTGTTCTCTCAGACTCATCCTTTAGCGTGCAATCCGATACATGCGCTAGTTCAGTGAAACCAGTTTGCAAAAAGAGCAAATAAATAATATTATCAGTGGCGGCTCGCCGAGGGAGTGCTGTGGGGCAGTGGGGCGGGGCTCGGGAGGGCCAGGGTGGGGGGGGGGTAGTGGACTCCGACATACAGCGGAACGGAGTAAGGTAAGTAAATAAATAAATAAAACAATTTACCTTGGGCGCGCTGCATCGCCGAGTTGGCGATGCAGCGCGCGCAAGGTAGTCCACTACCCCACCACCCTGCCCCTCCCCCGCCCCACCGCACTCCCTCGGCGAGCCGCCACTGAATATTATATACTATGCAGGTAGGAGGTACGCCATTTTGTAGTGCTAGTATAGTGAGTGTGCAGAGAACACTTTATAGTTTGTCTAATTTTGCACACCCTCCTTTAAGAATCTCAGTACATTGCAGATGTTAAACCACATTGTCCACCTCATTAACATGAACTTATGTTAGGTCATTTTGAATCTCACAGTAATGCTCCACAGAGGAAAAATGCCGGGTATTTGAATTATTAGACTGTACTTACACTTCTAAATGGCTGCTGGTATTGGTTCCACCGACCCAAAATTTCCTCCATTATTACTGGAATGTCCTGAATCAGCCCATTGGTATTTGTGAGTAGAGCATTCTGAAAAGTCAGTTTAGTGCTTCATATGAACTTTAGCGCAATGTGTCTTGGTTCTCTGTATGTTACCTTTTATGCCTGCAGTTTTAAAAATAAAATGCAGGTTATACTTAATTATCTTGTCTATACTGATAATTATCCATAATTTTTGAAGAAAATTTACTTGCAGAATTGTGCAAACATTGACAGAAATTTTGATTTAGACCTGTTAGCATAATACCTTTATGTTTGTGCAAAATCATGTTAAAATAATGGGAAAGCAAACTTATTTAATGAATTTGTAAAGGATTCATACAGAAATTCACTGATGGACATCTATAATTCATATTCTCATTACAGGAACTGTCTGATGGTACAACGTAATATGAAAATTGTTTCACTACTCACCTGTAACAGTTTATTGCAAGTAAGTAATGAAGTCACAATACTCTTGCATGGAGGCGCGAAATGGCCTTTGCCTTCCCTCAGATGCTGTGTGGGATAATAGTGCACCATGACCTGTACACAGTTTTTGTGCACTTGAGTGATTTAAAAAAGATTTTAATTCCTTTTACAAGTGAGCAGTGGTGTTAAAAATAGCCTGTAAAAAATGGTACATATTTAACACAGGCATTGTAGACTGCACTGTGTTACGGGTCATCAGCATACAGTCCAATTTTCAGAGCTCTTGTTGAAGCTCCTGATGTTATCATCTTGTGGAACATGTGCACCTCTTTATTACACACTGACAACGAACATTGATGTAAATGTTTCCAAGTACAATGATAACATATTTATTGGATTGTAAATGTGAAAACTTTGGAAATGGCTAATACTCCAATAGCAAGAGGGTTGAGATTTGTAATCAGGTATGTTGATGATCAAGACAGTCTCATTAAAAGAAAAGATTGAGGGGGAGAATTAATACACAGCCAAAACTGGACCAATGTCAAGTCCCTTGAAAAGACAGTATATTGCTGTTGGTTTGTCATCTAACCTCTTCAAAGGCGGTTAAACATGCTTCAGAATGTTCAGAAAAACATTTCTACTGAAAACCAATTTTGAAAATGACTTAATAATGTGAACATTAAAGGCTTTGGCTTTGTGGGTAGCATCTACACTTTCAGCAACAATGATCCATTATTTTAGTTTTGTTACCTCATAATTAACACAACTAAGTTAGAAAGTCTTTAGAATAAGGTGACATTTTTGATAGTGTCTTGACCCTGTATGTAAATATTTGGTGGAAAACCTGAAAGAAGGTCATCTTAAGGAAGACTGAATAAGTACTTCCTGCAACATAGTTACTAGAAATTATGGCTCCATGAATACATTGATAACTGGGAGGCTTTTAAGGCTAATATGTGAGGATTCCTAATTTGCATTTAAATATAAGAAAAGAGGAAAGGAAATTACAACCTTTGACGAAAAATTAGAGAGCATGACCACAAGTGAGCAGGATTTAATGTGGTCAGTTTTAGCAGATAAAAAGAAGAGATGGATAAGCTGAACTTAATATTATCAACCACCATAACCAAAAATGGGGATCCAGAATAATGTTCACCACTGTTCTTCTCTGGTGTGCATTTTTAGAAGTGGGAGACTTCAGAATTTGTAAGCTTTAAATAAACCAATACCTCAAAGAAAGATTTGTTTTAGTGTTAGTGAAAGAGCAACCTGATCCCCATAATGTTATTAAATCTTGCCACCACAGATATGACATTTGCAGAGAGTTTAAGATAAGCAATGCAGTTCTTGGTGTGGAATGAGATAAAAAGAGACAAATGAGTGGCATTTACCATATGAGCAAAAACATGTTGGTTTGAACCACAGGGGATCTGATCAATTTGATTTTAGTGTTAAAGTAGTTGATCAGAAAATTGCAGTTTTCTATTTACTGTCATGGTGTAAAGGCTGGTGCCAGAGGTCTAATCTACCCTGGATCCAAACAACAATTGCTTAGAATTATTTATGCTGGCTAGAGTACATGATGAAATGAACTGGCACTTTGCCAGCTAAATGGCTGAAAAATTATTTTGGGTGTAGACTCGGAGTCGTAATTGGTTGTGAGAAGACTAGGATCTCCCGCAAGACAGTTGGAACTGTGGGATTTCACTCTAAAAACAAAAGTAAATTAGATGCTCCAAAATCTTCACGGCTTAAACAGCCACCCAATTTTCTTCAAAAAGTGGTGGCGTATGACTATCAGCCCATGACTAATTTTACATGGAATGCAAATATATAATTCAAACGGGGGCGGCGCAATAAACTTCAACAGTTTCCTTGTGCAGCTCTGCGGGCAGTTATCTTGTCTCCATGTGAATTTTAAAGTGACTTAGTGGAGGCTTCAATTTTAATCCGCTGAGACTACCTATACAGTGGCACAATTGCACACCGTTTATGACAGCAAACATAAATGCTTCTCGCGGTAATGCGCCACATTAAGTGAAATCAGTTTCCGCAGAGACATTCTAGGTGTCTGGATTTTATTTCAGCATCTTAACACTATCAGCGTCTTTAAGGCCCCACATTTAAGGCGTATTTTCTTTTTCGACATTTCTTGGTGCAGATGGACTGCATAAGTAAGCAGGGTGCTATGAAGCTCCAGACTAGCCGATAAACCCTTTCAATTTTCATGCCAGCTTCTTCTTTTGTAATTCAAATCTGGCTGGAAACTGGCAGCTCTGAAAACTGAAACAAGCACTGCCACAAATACCTTGTAATGCTATCGACCTTGTCTGCCCAAGCAGTAAGGAAGGGGGGATGCATATGTGTCTGCAGCCATTCAGATAACACAGCTCATTTTTTTTTCTCCAGAGAAGGCAGGGTGGCAGGAATAGCAGAAGCCTGCCGGGAGTGTGCACAGACATGGAGTCATTACCAAGGCAGACTGGAGAATAAGTCTCTTCAAAATACATAGAGCAATAAAAAAACATATATGCGGTCCAAGCCTCTGTTCTGATTACCAATTTTAATTTCGCGCCGCCATTTTACCAGAACAGATAACGTCTTCCGCGCCGGTCTCCTGTTTTTTTTTGTAATCTATTCGCCACATTTTATTTTTAAGATTATAGTCTTGAGGGACAGTGGCGGAAATCACTTTTGGGGGAAATAAAGAAACAGATCCGCTTATCAGCACACATCAGAAAGTTCATTAAACAGCCTGGCTTTGTGGCCTACAAATTGAAAGGTTAAGGAATCCTCCAAGGGATGTTTCTGGGAACCTCTGCCAATTGTCCGGAGAGGGGCTTCCATTCACCGCGCCGGGGATCAGCGGCCGGCTCCTTTACCACTGTTTTGACCCCAAACAATGGCGGACAAATGGCCTGCTTTAAAAAGGAACCTTTTAGTACAAGTATTGAAAAAGAGCAAAAGCTTTGCAGGGAGAATGTTAGCAGAGGAAGACGAGGGGCAAGGGAGGGGGGCGAAGAGAAGGAATGTTCGTGGCCTTGCATGTGCATTCATATTTTATACATGAATGGGACAGCTTCCGAAGCCAACTATCTGCATACAAGCATATGTGTGCTTAATTCTAATCATATGCACATATATATTCATAAATTAAATGGTGCACAATAGCAACTGCTCACCAAGATGGAGATGGAAGGAATATGATGTGATCTATAATTTTTTGGAGACCGCACAGCTTTAATAACTACCACCATTTGCCTAAATGTGTTATATTTTGATATGGTAAATCAAAACTAGACTCCCAAAAGGCACCGAAAATATATTTTAAAAAAAGAGGAGCACGCACAATTAACAATATTAGCTGAGAAAAAAATTCATAGAATAGCACTGAGTAAAACCCATTTTTTTTGTTGCAGATTTATATAGCGCAAACTGACCCGAAGGTATTGGAGCGCTTTACATGAGCACCTGTTACGTTACACAAGGACACATTCATTATTTGGTAGGCACGGGGAGATTAAGTAATTTGCCCAGAATCACAGGTTGCTGAGCCGACGTCGAGGCTCGAACCCGGCTCCCCAGATCCAAGGTCGGCCGTAAGGCTACATCCTCATCCTAATTCATAGCACACTCGACGTCCTGTACCCCTAAACTAACCAAACGCGCCAGTGCTTGTTGCATATCCAGGAGCTGGTCGTGCTACTCTCTTGCCTCTATAAACAATTGCAATTCAAATTCAGAAGTCAAATATAGATCAACCGACAGTTTCCTGTCACGTTTGTGTGCCAGGCAATTAGGCAAAAACTGAAAACGCTGCGCCACAGCTGGTACATGCTAAGGCTCTGTAATTATTTCCGGACCAAAAGTGCCGCCAAGGCTTAACTCATGCATAAAACTCTAGGAAATCCGGGCAGACACAAGCCTCGGAAATGATTTCGTTGCGTTGTTTATATGAAATATAGATGCACTCTATATTCTTGTCTCAGAGAAAGATGGAATTTAGCTTGGGTCGTATAATGGCCTAAAAAAATGCCAGAGCCTCCCCAGTGTGGAAATCAGATAATAATCAGAAAATGAGGAGGGAAGAAAATGGGCGCCAATTAACTGGCAGCCTCTTTCCTGTCAGAATTGATGGTGTTGCGTCTTAGCTCCCATGACTCTAATGCCTTTGTTATCCAGGAAGGAGAAGAAAATGGAAGCCTGCTGGGTAAGTGTGAAATCTATTGCTTCGTGCAAGTCACACCAGTTCTGGTCAGAGGTTTAGAATGACTATATGAGGAGACCTGCTATTTAGTTCTTCAATAGTAACAACACGTACAAAACACCCCCGGAAGAAAGGCAATGTACAGTTCACCTTAGCACAATGCATAAAAACAATACCAGACACAAAATAATGAGGGGATTTCAGAAAGACGCTTTAAAACGATGGCAATAACTGGTAGGCCACACAGTTTTCAGATTATATATTGGAAGGCCTTCTTGCGATCTGTATTTTCTCTGTATTTTTGGGGCTGGATACCCTTGCGAGGGATTAGCCGTGCTCTACAAATACACGTTGATTGATTGGCTATTATGTGATAGTGCTGAAAATATAGAAAAAGTAATTTTTTTTAGAAACAGGTTAAAAGGGTTGCAACATGTGCTATGGTGGCTCTGTTTGTGTCACCCTTCGAGTAAGAACTACACCCAGCACCTGTTTTTTGAGCGGTTCTAACTTGATACAGTTATATTTTAAACCCTCCTTATTGCTCTCTTGTGTCTCATTAGATTTCTGTATATTTTGTTTTGAAACAATTCATGTAGTAATTTATTTCTCTCCTCATCAAAGGTTGCCATACCTGCACAGTATTTATGAACAAATAAAGAGAACCCACCCCCTAAGAAAAAAGAGTGCAGATTACCACAAATTGAAAAAAAGAAATAGATCATATATGAATATGACTCCTTTTCCCGCTTTCCCTCACCCTGCATGTTATTACAACGCGGTCGTTACAACGACTTGCGGAGGGGGGCGCTGGATGTTGGAATAGTATAATTTATTATTCCAACTCCAGTCTGTGCGGACAGTAGGGAAGGTGTTGGATTTTAAATTCAACACCTTCTCCCCCCTCCGCAAGTCGTGGTTTCGACTTGCGGGGTAATGGTATTGCGTTGTTACAACGCGGTCGTTGTAACGACCGCGTTGTAATAACATGCAGGGTGACGGATGCGGGGTGACTGATGTTTACCATCATATATTCATGACACTAAAGATCTCCTTAACAAACTAGCCAACTTGGGGGGCGTGGCTAACCGCCTAAGATGGCGGACGTGTTTCGGTGAGGCTCCGGACCCTGGGGGGGCAAGATCCTGAGCACTCGCCAGCTTGAGGGCTGGAATTACAGCCGGAAAGACAGGAATCTGTTACCTAAGGTCCGGTGCGGCAATCATCCTGATCTGGGCCCGTGGACTACAATGACGCCGGAGATATCGGCACTTAGCCGCGTCCGCGGACACTGAGGCCTGCCTGCGACGCAGCGCTGGAGCTGGAGCGCGGCGTCCCCCGTCCGACGCGTGGTGCCTGGCGAAACGCACCCTGCAGCGTGACCCACCCCGCCCGGTGGCTGCCCCCGCGACGGCCAAGGTAAACACACGAAGGCGAGAGTGGATGAGAGGGGACCCATCGGGTGACTAGACGGGCCCGCTGTGGACAGCCCGAGGTACAAGCGGTGGGTGCTGAGGGCCGCGCTGGGGACCGGGGGGCGGCCGGAGGTGATCGGGCCCCTCCTGCGCTGTTGGTGCCTGGCGTGGGGAGAGCGGCATAGTGCTCATCTAGCCGATCACTGCCCCAAGCATTGGAGGGGAGATTGAAGCGGACTGCGCCGCGACACCGTGGTTGTTTGGAGCCAGCAGGCCTCACTACGTGGCTCCTGGACTGGTTGACGGGGCCGCTGGCCCGATAGACTCGGAGCATGGTGGGGGTGCGATCCGCTGAACCCTGGGCCACGGCAGCCCACGACTGATTCGGCGGGGTGGGGCCCCCCCCCCTTTTCTCCGCAGCTGACGCAATATACTGGAGGGGGCATCCCTTGAAAGCGGGACAGAGGAGTGCTGTGAGTGACGCCTGGACCCCTGGGGAGGTCCGGGAGTCACTGCTAATCGTAGATACATTGGTCTCCCTCCCAGGCCATATTGGTGACACACACGTGGACGGTGGAGTGGGGCGGCAAGTGGCACGGGACAGTTCTCCAAGAGACCATGCGAAACCTGGGAAGTGCTGGGAGTGAGGCCGACCTCGCATCAGGCACTAACACGCCACAATAAACGAACACGGCACGGGGGGTCTGAGAGGGGGGAAGACACGGCGAGCTCTCGGGAGCTTTGTGGAGCCCATTTCATAGACCCGGTCCCCACAGTGGAGGCTGCCCTAAGGATACAGGCGGCTATAAGCGCGGCGTGCGGGACGGAGTTCCCCCTTTACTAATACCCTGCAAGCGGACACTCGATATGGGGAGAGTTAAGGGGAAGGTACTGGATGGCAACCCTGGCACAGGCGGCCCTGCTAGCGGGCCCGAACCTAACACCAGACCCTCATCACCTGGGGCCCCTGCATCTGACTTCGCTGAGACCACTCCTGACAAACTGGATCTGATCCTAAAAGAAGTTTGGGAGTCCCGCATGGCAATAGAGCAACAGGTCGGAACCCTAACGACTGGCCTCACCCTACTTCGAGCGGACCATGGGAAAATGGCTGAGACCGTTCGAGAACACGACAAAGCGCTCACCAATATGGAACCCCAAATTGCGGAACATACCACACAGCTTCAAAAACTGCAACAACAAGTTACTGGTCTCCAGGACAGAGTTGAAGACGCGGAGGGCAGGAATCGCCGTAATAACATACGCGTCATAGGCCTTCCGGAGCGCAGCGAAGGCACCAAGGCTGTGGACTTCATGGAAACATGGTTCCGAGAATATGTGACACAGGATGGCCTATCACCATATTTCTGTGTGGAACGGGCACACCGAATCCCAACGGGAGCACCAAAGGCAGGGGCGCCCCCACGACCCCTGATTGTCAAAATACTAAATTATAGGGATAGAGATATGCTACTACAAAAAGCAAGGGAAAAAACACAGATCCAATTTGAGAATCATAGAATTTCACTGTATCCCGATTACTCGCAACAGGTACAACGCCAAAGATCATCCTATCAAGCAGTCAAGAAGAAACTACGAGCGGCCCAACTTAAATATGCATTGCTCTTCCCGGCCAGATTAAAGATTATCCATGAACGGAAAACGTACTTCTTTGATAGCCCAAACGACGCAGAGGAATGGCTGGAGGTGATGAGCCTAGACTCGAGCCAGAGCGGACTGTCGGGCTCAACACGCCAAGGCACGGCAAATCCTCCGAGACATGGGCCCCGACGTACTAACAAGAGCCTACAGAGTGCCACTGGCATTGGTCCAACACACGATCAGCAGATGGCTGGCAGGGCAGAGGCACTGGCCGTGGCCGGATCTTTTTTGGAAAGCATCCCCAAGATCCTGACTGATTCGGAGGACAGCACCATCCAGTCAGACTCTGACCACAGCCTCACTCTGTTCCCTTCGGTGACACCTCAGACTGTGGACGAGATAGTAGATAATTGAGATGCCTTGCACACACAATTGTTCAAACTTTGGCCAAGAAGGTGTATGCATATCAACTAGAACACCAGGCACACCAGTATCCTTTTAACACTCCTTGAGGACTCACCTGAAACACTGTGGAAGTCTATTACTGTACTGATAATTCAGGCACGGTTGCCTAATGATTATGTCATGACTATTTTTGGGGTAATGTAGTCCTATACGCTAAGTTATAATATAGATGGCTGCACCGAACTGTACCCGGTTTGCCTACATATACTATTTACAATTAGGATGAGTCCATAGTTGCATTATGGCATGGGCAGCTGGCACACCGATGCCGTTCACTATCTTGTATATACAGCCTCATAATTATAATGCCCTGAATAACTGTGATATATTCTTTCTCTAAGGCGGTAAAGCACCCAGCCAGGCTGGTTGCGCCTCAGAGACCAGTGTAGAGGTTGATATCACCTCTCTGCCAAGACATCGAATGTATAACTAAGG
This sequence comes from Calotriton arnoldi, assembly GCA_963921515.1. NCBI lineage: Eukaryota > Metazoa > Chordata > Amphibia > Caudata > Salamandridae > Calotriton > Calotriton arnoldi. Next base: position 116,542 of record CAWUFW010008466.1, on the reverse strand, counting down.
CGATCTACATTTACTCTGTACAGATTTGTATTTACCCATGCCATGATCAATGGGGGGGGCCGGGGGAGTACTATAGAAGAAGTTATAGTTACAATGACATCCTTTTATAAGTCTTTGTTTGCAGGGGACAATCTGAACGTAATCAAACCCCTTGGAGAGGTTTAATATACAGTTCTATAATGTACAGCCGGTCTACTAATGCAGCGCAGAACTTTATAGCTGCTGGTCACAGTACGAACGGCTCAGGTAACGCACAAATATGTTGGAAGGAGGCGATTGTACTGTTTTTACAATGATATGTTTATACCCCCCCCCCCCCCGGGCTCCATCGAGCTACCGGGACCCCGCAGTTGCATCCACCACGATATGGATGGTGGCAGCGACCCCCCAATAAGCGAATGCACCGTTATGTGGTACCTATATGTTGGGAATCTTTGTTGGGCCCAGCGTCGTTTGTTGGCTGAGCCGAGAATTGTTAGTTTTAAGGGAAAGGGGAACTCCTGGTCTGCGTCAGTTAAATGGCTCCTCGCTACAAGGAGCTTCATCTACCATAATAACTTATGCCTAGAGATCGCACCACCTTAGGCTCTTACAACCTGCTGACTTGGAATGTGCGAGGGTTGGGGGCTGTACAAAAAAGACACCGGGTTCATGCTCACTTACTTAGGCGCAAGGCCCATATTGTTTTTCTTCAGGAATCACACCTTACTGACTCGGAGGCTTTAAAGACCCGTAAAAAATGGCGAGGCAATATATATTCCACTAATTACTCAGCGTTTGCTAGAGGGGCGACCATCTGGATCCGGCATGGGGTACCATTTGTGGAGCTCGATCGTCGCATAGATGACCAGGGTAGATATATCTTACTGAAAGGAACTCTTGATGGCGTACCTGTGGTTCTGGGATGTATATACTCCCCTAACTTTGAACAAGACAAATTCTTCCATCGTCTGGGTGCAGCCCTTATAGGGTGGGATACGATTCCCTGGATTTTGGGAGGAGACTGCAATACAGTACTAGATATAGACCTAGACAGATCCCACCCCCCACTGCATGGCGCTGGCGCCTGCAAGCAAGCGGATCTCCTAAAAACATGGTTAGATGGATGGAGACTGTCGGATGTCTGGAGATTAATGCACCCTACTCACAAAGAGTATTCCTTCTATTCGCCGGTCCATCACCTCCACACCAGGATAGACAGATTTTTATGTTCACACACCATTGCTACACATATCAGTCAGTCCACTTACCTAGCCAAGACATTCTCGGACCACAATCCCCTAGAACTCACACTTACTTGGGGACGAGTTCCGACCCCAGTGCCCACCTGGAAACTATGGCCCCAGTTATTGGAGGACGCCCCGTTCCGCACCGCTATCTCCACTACCATTAATAATTACTTCTCTGAAAACTGGAATACTGCTTCCTCCCACCTGATAGATTGGGATGCACTTAAAGTGGTAGTGAGGGGGTCTGCCATTGGACAGGTGGTGGGGGCCAGACAAGAGGTACACCAACGACTGATTAGCATAGAAAACCTGATGAATGCTCTAGAGCCGGAGGCAGTGGCAGATCCAGAAAAACGAGAGGCCTTGCGAGATGCCCGCATCAATCACGCCGACACCCTAGAAACTCTGCGGGTTATTGACCATAGGGCCTTTACACAACGGAAGCACACTGAGGCAGACAAGGCGGGGACACTACTAGCCCGCATAGTACAGGACAGACCGGAACCACCGATCATTACACACATTAATGTACCAAACCAAGTACCAGTACACACACAAATCGAGATAAATGAAGCCTTTTGCAGGTATCTTAGTGACCTTTACGCGGCCCCAACACACAATAATGGCACGCAGATGGCGGACTTCTTCCAGGGCTTAAATATCCCCTCTCTACCGGCGGATACGCAGAGGGAACTTACAGGCCCTATAACCCAACAAGAAATTCGAGCTGCCATCAAAGGCCTTAATCATAACAAGGCGCCTGGCCTAGATGGCCTACCCATAGAATTTTATGAAATTTATTCGGAAGCCCTGGTCCCCAAACTGGAGGAAGTATATAGGACAGCCCTGGAGGTTGGCCACTTGCCACAATCCACCATGCAGGCATTAGTCGTTTCACTTCTTAAGCCGGGACGCGATTGCACCGATATCTCCAATTATAGGCCTCTATCCTTGTTAGCAACTGAATATAAAATCCTGAGCAAAACCTTGGCAAACCGCATACAGCCATACCTAACCACTCTCATACATAGGGACCAATGCGGGTTTTTACCGAACCGCAGTACGTCCCTCAACACTAGACGCTTACATTATATCATGGCGGCTACCCCGGCCGAATATCCGGAGGCTGGCTGTCTGGCACTGGACTTACGCCAGGCCTTTGATTCTATAGCATGGGATTATATGTTTGCTGCTTTACAGAGATTTGGCCTCCCTAGCGATTATCTCAAATGGGTACGGCTGCTTTACACCTCTCCTACTGCGAGAGCACGCACCGGCCACCATATCTCAGGCGAATATACGGTACACAGGGGCAAACGGCAGGGATGTCCTTTATCCCCCCTGCTGTTTGTGTTAGCACTAGAGCCCTTAGCGATAGCCCTGAGACAGTCAGCAGAACAGCTGGGGATAATCATTGATGGAACTGCGCACTTAATCTCAATATACGCTGACGATATTCTGCTTTATTTACGTGATTTGACTGCTGACACTGCACCTCTCCCCACGATATTTTCCACATTTGAAAGTATTTCGGGCCTTGCCATTAATCCACGGAAATCAAATGCGTTTTATTTTCATGATGGAACCTACCCAGAGATGACGCAATTTGGTAACTATACCTTACCCGTAGCACCCGCTACATTCAAGTATTTAGGAATACAAGTGTACAGGGCACAGGCGGATCAGCTAGAAGGCAACCTGTTAAAGGCCATCACCGCTTTACGCTCGAGTGTGGCCTTCTGGATATCCCTGCCGCTATCGGTGATGGGGCGGATTGCCATATCAAAGATGGTAGTGCTTCCCCGTTTATTATATTTTTTTGTGAATTTGCCACTGGCGGTTCCGCACTCAGTCTTCTGTGCCTTGGACACTATCCTCATAGAACTCATATGGGGTAAGGGCCGCCGAAGAGTGAGTCTTTGGAAATTACAACTAGAGTCCCATAGGGGAGGTCTGGGAGCCCCTGATTTCAGAGCCTATTACTATGCCTGTCAACTCCAGTGGCTGTCCTACTGGACAGCGGGTAGGAACCTACAAGAAATAGGGTATACAACCCGGGACATAGATCGGGGCAAACTACATTCCTTACTCTTACCAAAAGCGAAAATCCCCTTGGAAGGGCCTCCATTACTTAAGATCGCATTGCAATGTTGGAGAAAGGCACTGCGTTATACTTCAGGAACAACTCCCTATGCGACTAATATCCCAATACTGGGCATCCCCATCCTTGGGGGTGTGTTAACAAAGGCCAGACTTCATGCCAGGGCGGAGACCGGCGTGAAGGAAGTCGGGCAGTTCTTTGGTGACGGCAACCTTCTTGATCACAACACATTCATACAAACCACTGGAGCGCCAGACCGCTTATATATGACACACGCGGCTGTATCCCACTATATTAAGAAGACATGGGCGCCAGAACGTAGGGAACCTCCACAACACGGACTGGTCCATTTACTGTACTATATGGGGGAAGGGGGACATCTAGTCAAATGGCTGTACACAGGTATTAGAGCGCAAGTATCCATCGCCCTTACTGACCTTAGAACAAAATGGGAGACGGATGCAAACACAGAACTCACCGACAAAGCATGGGCGAGCATGTTGGAGCATCCCAAACGGGTATCCCGTAACGCTAAACTTAAATTTATACAAACAATGCTATTACATAGATCTTACTTAACCCCAAAGAGAATACACCGTATGTTCCCAGAGGCCCAACACTGCTGCCCCCGATGTAAGGGAGACGAAGCGGACTTTGTCCACATGTTATGGGCCTGTCCACGTCTCCATGATTATTGGGACGGAATACGGCAGTCACTACGAGAGGTTACACACCTAACTGTACAGGAAAATATCCTGGAGTGCCTCTTGGGTCTCCGCAAACGCACTACAGCACAGAAGGTACAGTTGAGGTTCCTGGACCTTGCCCTTATACTGGCCGTAAGAACAATCACCATGAGATGGAAATCACCTAGAAGTCCATTATTGACTATATGGCAGGCAGATATGATACAATGGGGTAGTGCCGAAGGTACGGTACTTAGACGAGAAGAGGTAAGGGGGCTGCGGAAACACCCTATTTCTATGGATTGGGAGACCATGATGGAAGACTTTAAACAGCTGGACTTTATACCCACACATAACAACCCCACACAAGAGCAGACCTAAATATTCTAGGACCATACACCAGAGATCGTTATAGGCCCTAGTCACGACACCATCATACCTAAGCAGTAAGGAGCAACCATGATATATAGATAACTATACTAGGCTACTAAACATATAAGTAACGGCAGACCAGGGGGAGGGTAGAGGGAGGGGGATGTTATATAAGTTAGAAATGTTATGTTAATAATGTTGAAGCATACTATGTGAAACTACTCTAGGAGAAATATTGCATTTCCAGAATACACTAAGCCACCTTAAAGATGCAGTGGTGGATATATAACCAGGAACAACTGCAAGAGAATTACCTGTTCAGCATACCACTCTATATTGTGAATGATGGGGAGAACATCAAAAAGGGAAAATGCCATTAGTACTACATGTAACACACTGCAATGATATCTTGGCAAGCAATAAAGTATGTTTAAAAAAAAACAAAAAACTAGCCAACTTCACTTGGACAGAAGAATATAATTTTGTAACGTGCGATATATGTTCATTATACACCTGCATCCCGAAAGAGAAGGGACTACAAGGGATTCAATACTTTTTAGCTTCCCGGGATGCTATTAATGGAACACACTGATATGCTTATCGATTTAACTACATTAGTACTGGAAAACAATATTTTCATACACAGTGGTGAATGGTTTGACAAGCACAAGGAGTTGCAACGTGATCAACATTTTCTCCATCCTTTGCCTATCTCTACATGGGTATATTCAACAGGTTAAATATTTGGATATCCTGCCCCCATGAACGCTCTGAACATACATTATATTGGAGCAGATTTATTGAACATATATTATATTGGAGCAGATTTATTGAACATATATTATATTGGAGCAGATTTGGACTGGCAATATAGACTCACTATTGCAATTCATACAGCACCTCAACAATAATACTGATCCAGCGCAATATTAGCCAACAACATACATACACCATATACTCACTTGGGCCCATACATTCACACTACACTAATACTTACGCTGGGTGTCAGATGCACTCTTTTATCAAATTCCCTGCTACCAATTACCTTCTGATTGAAGAGTAATAACTTACCAATGGATCCTTTGCTAATTGGGAAGTTTAAAATGAGTGACATTCATTATAATACATAATCCTGAAATAACCACTGAGTCAGGAAGTTTTAAAAATGTTTATCTAAAGTTTTAGCAGAGTAAAATACAGAAAACACGGTACTTGATTGAAATACCCAAGAAAAAGCATAGAAACGATTTTGCTAATAAATGACGGTGTTTAAGAAAGAGGAGAAGATAGAGACAGCAGCGCAACTAAAGGTTGCAGTATAGTTACCTAAAATGCGAGAACCAAGCCCCTTAGCCAAGGAGTTGGAAAAGATAGGACCCAGGAAGGATGAAGAGCAAAGACTTCTTCCAGGATCAGGACAGGACCGGTGACCTCTCTACAACGACGCCTGCGCCGTTCCCCTCTCTGATACTCGACTTCTCTCGATTCTCCCGTCTAATGGACTCCGCCGCCCCCTCCTCAGGACCTCTTCCGGACAGGAATTCAGTCAGCAACCGATCAGCTGGGCAGTCTGGAGTTGAGAGCGCTCTGGCAGTATGGACGCCTGTTCTTCATGAACGCATGCTCTTTCTGGAATCCTGCTCTGACTAATTTACTAATACTATATTCTATTATACCCTTCTACGCCCATGTACCTCCCCATAATGTTGCTAAAATATGGGACCACTACTTCTGATTGGACAGGGACAGGGGGTGGATTCTCGCACCATATCGATTTGGCCTAAATTGTAAAGTCTATTGTCTTTACGTTCCCTCCCCTTCAAATTAATACATTCGCTTTATTTCCCACCCATCTCATGACAAATGTTATATATTTTACAGGAGAAAAGTAACAATTTGTTCCGCCGGAAACATTGGGTACATCATCTTCGGCCAATAGGTCGTGGCCTTGGGAGACGTCCAAGTTGACTTCACTTGGCAGGCATACAGGACACATGCGCAGAACCCTCTGTCTCTCGAGTTTCAAGACACCAACCCAGGCCCAAGTTTACGAATTACTAAAAGTGCAAGAAGAAAATATTAAAATCACAAATAAAAAGTTTCACTGTATACCCACTTTCCCTACTCTATTCCCATTTAATCATAATACTATCCTGCATTAGTAGCGTTAAGAAAACGACAATTTAATAATGACATAAGAGCAAGCTGAAGCATGTGAAAACATCAAGCAGCCATTTTGTGCACACTGCGCAGAAGCAGAAGTTTCCCACCAAGCAAAGAAAGACGTCACACCATGTGATCAGGTTGCGACATGCGCAAAGAGGTTACCGCGCTTTAGCGGCCATCTTGTATTACAGACAAGCGTTATTCATTAGCAAAACACATATGCAAGCGTCTCTCTCCTTAGTGTAGTGTATGCAAAGGGTAGTAATAACAGTACAAGTTTAATAAATTAATACTATGAGAAGGATTGCGTACAAGCAAGTTTCATTTTTGAAACCTTGCTCCATCAATCCCCTCTCTGATGGCGTTTCTGAGCCATCAAAAATACTACCCTCAATCAGATGCCAACTTCTAGCAATTCGTTTCATTCTCATTTTTACTTTTTCTATTCTTACAGTCTCTTTTTAATTTCTTATATAAATCACTTCTCCATTCTTCTAGTTCAATTTCATCCAGTTTTCTTTTCTTTCCTTTTCCTGTCACTTCATATGTTCCATTCTTTCTACAACATTTGCACCATATTGTTATTGCTAAAATTATTATTGCTATCCCTGCTAAAGGTACTAATATTTGACCTATAAGTCCTTTTCCTACATTAGCAAACCAGGTTCCAATTGACGATATACTATTTGTCAATCTTTCCCATACACTATCAACTTCCAGTGGTTTAAGTTCTTTCTCAAGTTTAGTTATGTTCTGAATATACGTTCCAATTTCTGCACTCTTATCAGGAATATAAGTGCAACAATGTTTCGTCTTCAATAATTTACAGACTCCTCCCTCTTTTGCCAATAGAATGTCAAGAGCAAGTCGATTTTGCATCACCATAGATCTAATCGCAACCATCTCTGTATTAATCATTAGAAAACCTCCAGCAGTATCCGTTGATAAACGATCAACCACTGTAGACAATTTGCATATTTTCCTTGAGTTCAGAATTATTCCCACTGAAGGTATCAATGCACCAAATATATCACCTACAATTTCTGAAAAACTAGCTCTTTTACTACGTATTAATTCATTATTGTTTTCATTGTTTCCAGTGTTTCTTTTTACGTGGTATATCTTTGGAAAAACTATTCCAAAATAACAACTTCCATACCATCTTGCAGGAAGCCTAAAGTAAGCCTTATTCCCACATACATAATAGATTCCAGGAAAAACTGAATCTGTTCCTCCTTTGAGTCCCCAACCTCCAATAATTAAAAAATTGTGTTCACATTCACTGGTACCGATGAAAACATTGTTATAATCAGTCTTTAACCTATGAAGACAAATTTTCCCTTTCTTTACGAAATCCAGAGCCATTGCAGCTTGAGCTTTACCAGGTGTATAACTCCCTTCCTTCTCCGCCCAAGGTGGCAACTGAGCCTTATGCTCTGAAGCTTTCTTTTGAAAATCATGTCTTCTATCTTCTACTAAATTCAAAAATATCTTTTCTTCTTCTAGTAAAGAACATGTTAGATTGTGTCTATGTGCATGTGTTATGTCTATCGATTTCATTGTTAAGAAAAACTCTCCCATAAACTGTGCGTCTTGACTAGTAAGCACTGGGTTCATATTCTTGCGAATCGGAACCTCAGAAAATATCACATCTAAGTTTGAATAATAATACTGAAGTTTCCCTGTTCTATAAAATAAACTAGACAAAACACTACATGATATGCCATATGTCAGTGGTAAGTGATGGTATGTTAATCCTTACGCTACTGATTCAGGTAACTTCATACAAACATAACAATTACTAGCTTCCATTGTGTCTACATACTGAAACAATAACTTTGTGAAAACATTTAAACTAGTGTCGTTATCAGCTATTTCATGATGAATTTCTGCTTCATCTTCTGCCATTAATTCTACTCTATTGCCCTTCATGTTTGCTGTCCTCCCTTTAGTTTCATTATTAATCTTCTTATCTATTATCATAAGGTAAGGAATTGCTACAATCAGGACTAACCATACTATAAGCACCAATACTAGACTACATATGCAGATTGCACAGCATCTCCTACAACAATTTCGTTTTGGTCTCCCAGTAACTCTATCATCAGGCATTTTTCGACAAGGAAGATTGCTCTTCTTATCTTTTCTACTTTTCTTTAGATGATTCTTTTGTTTAGTCAGGGTGGTCTTGTTTCTTCTTCGTATGTTAGTTCTGCACTTGTTCCTTCGCCACCACTATCACTTGACTCTGAGCTTTCAAAATCTTCAAGAATGATATAAGTCCAATTGGGACCCTTGAATTTGTTATTCACAAGTCTCAGTCTTTTACTTTTTCCTGACTTTTTCTCTTGTTCAGTTTGACTTGTCACTTCAGGTACTTGTTCTGGATCTTCACTTCTGGTTGTTATGTGGTATTTTACTCTTTTAATGACACTTGGCCAATGATCTCCTTTTCTTGTTTTCTTTGTTGGCACTGTTTCTCTGTTTACGTCTTCAAAGATCTCGTTATTTTCACTGCTCAATACTGTTTTGTTTTCTTTGATTACTGCCTCTTTTGTTGGTTCTTTTTCAGGTCTGATTGGTTTCTCTTCAGTAGCTCCACAATGACTTCCAAAATGTTGGCTTTGTTCCTTTTTATTTCTTTATGTTCATTTGTATTTACCCCTTTTTTTTAGTGAATTTTTCTTGATCTAACTGCTTCTGATCAGGGCTTATTGCACTGTGAACTTCTGCAGCCTGACCTGATTCTTCTAAACCTGTCTTTCCCTGTGTAAACTCTATTAAATCTTCACTGTTTTTAGTCCAATTTTCTTTCCCTATCTGATTTAGTTCAGGATCTTTTACTATCTTTTCTTCTTGATCCTGAACTTCTTCTTCTTCACCTATCTGATCTTCTTCAATTTCTTCCAATTTCGCTTGACTTCTTGTTCTGTGGTATACTTCAGGAACTTCTACCACTGGTATCCAATCCTGAGTTGTGCTCGGTTGTTCTCCGTCAGCTTCTCTCGAACCTCTAGCCTGAGATTCCTCAGCTGGGCAACCTTCAGCTTCTTCAGTGATTGGCGTTGTCTGTGTATTCTCTTCTTCAGGGTCTGGTACTCTCTTTGTGTGGCTTACGTGAATCCAATTAGGAAATCTTGCACACTTCACTGCTGTATTGTTGGTCAATATGACTTGACAAGGTCTGCTCCACCTGGGTGATAGACACATTTCTCTGGTGTGATTCTTCACTACCACCCAATCACCAGGATTCAGATCATGTTCTAGTTCAGGCTGCCTGGAAACTGCGTCTTCTCCAACCTGATGAGAGACAGAACGCACTAGGTCAGCCAATCCTTTGCAATAATCCAGAACCATATCATCAGATATATTCACTAATTTGTTTGTGGGAACATGTGTTTGTCTCATTGCTCTTCCCATCATTATTTCATGGGGGCTCAATCCTGTTGTTCTGTCAGGTATGCTTCTGAGTCCCATCAGGACAAGTGGCAATGCGTCTGGCCACTCTAATGATGTTGATGCACACATTTTTCCCACTCTTGACTTTATAGTGCCATTCAATTGTTCAACCACTCCAGAAGCCTCTGGGCGATATGCACAGTGCATTTTCTGTTTGATTTGAAACGCTTCACATATTGTCTGGATCACTTCGCTATTAAAGTGTTTTCCTCTATCTGATTCCAAAGATACTGGGAAACCAAACCTAGGTATGAGCTCACGTAACAACAGTTTTGAAACTGTAATACTGTCATTTCTCCTAGTAGGGTAAGCCTCCACCCACTTTGAAAACAGACACACTATGACTAGTACATATTTTAGTCCTCTGCATGGCGGTAACTGTATGAAGTCGAACTGGAGTCTTATAAATGGGCCCTCTGCCTTTCCAATCTTTCCAAACCCAATTATTGTTTTCCTGCCTGGATTATGCATTTGGCAAGTTAGACATCTCTGGCAAAGACTCTCTGCAACAGCTCTGAATTTGGGATTGTACCAATTTTGTCTGAACAGCCTAATCATTGCATCTCTCCCTATGTGTGAGTCTCCATGGTGCATTCTAGCCATTTGTGAGAGTAAACAGTCTGGCATGACTGGTCTGCCATCTGCACTGATCCACACTTCATCTTCTTCTCTTTGGGAGCAACCCACTTTGATCCACAAATTTTTCTCACTTTCATCAACCTCATCTTGCAATTTCTTCACCTCATTCCAAGTTTCAGGTGGCATATACAGCATAAGTTGGCAGCTGATTCCCATTCTTTCCACCCTCTTATTGACTGACGATCTGGTTTTGGCACAATGTTGAGCCACCAAGTCTGCATATCTGTTGCCGACTACCACCCAGTCATCTCCTGACTGGTGTGCGGCACATTTCACCACAGCCAATTCTTTTGGTGATTGTATTGCTTCTAGCAATTCCCTTACAAATTGTCCATTTTTAATGGGGATCCTGAAGAAGTCATGAAATCCCTCTGCATCCACAGTTGGCCAAAATCATGCACGACCCCATAACCATATTGACTATCCGTAAATATGGTCACTCTCTGATTCCTCCCAATTTTGCAAGCTTTTATCAAAGCAATCAATTCAGCTACTTGTGCAGATTTGACTCCTGGTAAATAGGATGCTTCGACTATTCCAGTCAATTCACATACCGCATAGGCAGCAGTTAGTTTACCATCTTCATGTCTTTGACATGATCCATCGACAAATAGCTCCCTGTCTGGCTTTTTAAGAGGCTGTTCCTCTATGTCTAGGCGTGGTTTTGTACATAATTCTGTAATTTGTACACAATCATGTTCATCTTCTTCGTCATCTTTATTTGTTTCATGATATGGGTCCGGCAATAAAGTTGCTGGATTTATTATTGTACACCTTACCATGGTCACATTTTCAGCACCCATTATTATTCTTTCATATTTAGTCAGCCGACTAGGAGTAAGATGCTGAGTTCGTGTTCTTGTCAACAGAATCACAACTGCATGTGGAACATACACTTTTACAGGATGTCCCATCACTATTGACTCGCTTTGTTCAATGCTCAAACAAGTTGCTGCCACTGCTTTTAAGCATCCTGGCAACGCGGCTGCTACTGGGTCTAATGTAGCAGAAAAATATGCTATAGGACGTCTGTCTAGTCCATGTCTCTGAGTTAGGACAGAAAGTGCACAATTTTCTCTTTCTTGACAGAATAATGCGAATTCTCTTTTATAATCAGGCATGCCTAAGGCAGGTGCTGAACAAAGTGCGTTTCTTAATTTTACAAAAGCTTCTACACATTCATCCTCCCACTCAACAGGGTCCTTTGCTTTCTTTTTCGTCATGTTAATTAAGGGCTTAGCTAACATGGAGAAATTTGGTATCCATTGTCGACAGTAGCCTACTATTCCTAGGAACATTCTCACTTGTCTTTGGGTTACAGGCATTTGCATTCTCTTTATTAATTCTACTCTTTCAGAGGTTACTCTTCTTTTTCCCCTCTCAATTTGGTGTCCCAGATATTTAACAGCTGTCCTGCAAAACTGTAACTTTTCAGGTGAAACTTTAGCCCTTCCTCAGCCAAAAGATTTAATAATGCTATGGAATCGACAATACAGTCTTCTCTGGTGGTCGACGCTACTAATATGTCGTCGATATATTGAACTAAAACTGAGCTTCCTGGCATCACTAGTTTTTCAAGGCACTTTTTCAGTATCTGATTGAAAATTGAAGGACTTTCTGTGTACCACTGAGGAACACGATTCCACCCATAGACTTTGTTCTCAAATTTAAATGAGAATAGATACTGGCTGTCTGGATGCAATGGTATTGAAAAGAATGCTTGACACAAATCAATTACTGTGAACCATCCTGCATTCCAAGGGATCTGGTATAGAATTACTGCAGGATTTGGTACTATGGGACAACAAGGTTCCACAATCTTGTTTATTTTACGCAGGTCCTGAACAATCCTATATTTTCCACTAGGTTTCTTTAGTCCCATGATTGGTGAATTACATGGGCTACTCATTACTTCTTTTAGGATGTTTTGTTTTACCATTCGATTGATTTCTTCAATGACTCCTGCTTTTACTTCTGCACTCATTTTGTATTGTTTAGTATTTGGGAAAATCGCACCTTCTTTTACCGTAATTTGAACTGGATCTATTTTTGCCATAAGTCCTACTTCTTTTCCGGTGAAATCCCATACTATTTGGTTTACTGTACCTTTTAATTCTTCTGGCAACTCATCTTTTGTTATCAACGAAAACATTTCATCTACTTCTGTACCTTGTTTTGCAACCATAATTTTATATACATGGTCCTCATCTGGTGTCTGAACTGCCACACCATCCGGCGTGCAGAAAATTGTACAGTTCATTTTGCACAATAAATCTCTACCTAATAAATTCACTGGGCTAGAATCGCACACTACAAATTGGTGCATTTCTCTGAAGTTTCCTATTTTGACTTCCATTGGTTCTGTAAGAGGTGTTCTAATTCTTTGATTAGCTACCCCCACTACTTGGATATCTTCACCAGAGAGAGGAAGGTCTGGGATGTCTGCTGATCTCACAGTAGACCTGGTAGCACCAGTGTCCAAAAGGAAAGTAATATCATTACCTTTCACATTTCCTTCAACATATGGACCAGACTGATCTACCTGTAAGGATGCGCCAAGTATGCACTCCTTCTTCCCTCTCCTAGGCACCGTCATGAGTCGAATTTACAATAATTGTCCTGCAAAAGAAATTGTGATGTCATATAATCATTCTTACCACTCCCTCCTGGGTAACCAATGTCTGTACCATGCTTTGCTCTGCTTACATTACCCTGAACAGGTGGAGGTGGTAATTGACTCTGGGGATTTACACCCTGCTGTGAGTCATTCTGCGTCTGTGGATTTAAGTTTTGATTTGGGCCATTATTATTCCGAATCTTTTTACATTCGTCCTTCCAATGCCCCAATTTTCCGCATCCATGACAAGGAAATTTCTTTTTAGCTTCTTCTCTACTCATTCGTCCTCTACATTTTCCACCATTTCCTGTTTCACCACTCGTTCCAGAATCCTTTCCTTGATTTTCACTCGGATTTTCCAAATTAATTCCCTGTTTCTCAGCCATTTTCACCTGTGCCCACATCACCTTTTCTTGTAATTTCTTGTGTCTATCCTCAATATCGTCTCCACAATATTTTGCATACTTCAGAATCTCATCTATGGGCTTTCCCTGCCAACACAGCATATGTTGTTTAATCATCTGGCAAATCTCTGGCTTCAGACCGTAAACAAACCGATACACAAACTGACTCATGTTTTTGTCTCCAATGTCCTCAAATCCACTATACTGTTTAAACACCTGCAATAAACGCTCATAATAGGAATGTACTGTGTCACTGGCTTCTTGAGTTGTTCGATCTATTTTCACCCAATCTGTTTCTTTCGGGGGTATTTTCCCTTTCAGGTATGTTATCACTTTTTCATCACATCATTTGACGGGGCACCTGTTTTCGGATCTCTAGGATATTCATCACTAGGCCAATCGACTGTGATCTTACAATCTGTCCATAAATCGGCAGGTACCACTATGTCAAACAAACCATCTAAATCCTTCAATAATACCTTTGACACTTTCACAAACCTTTCAACCTGTTTGTACCATTCAATTGGTATTTCTCTCAATTTTGGAAAATCATTCGTAAATGATAAAATATCCTGTCTGCTCCATGGGACATGTACATATCCTCCTCCCGCAACTTCTCGCATTGGATACATCTGGTCTGCTTTTCCTGCTTCCTTCATTACATATTCTGATGCTGTTCTACTTGTTCGTGCTTCTTCCTTTTTCTTGGCCCACCTAGATCTCCATTTATCTAGATCTCCCCATTTTTGTAAAACTAACATTAATTCTCTTATTTGCAGTCTTCTTCCAGATGCATTCATATTTTCTAAATCTTTGTCTGCAAATTCTGCTCTATATGGTTTCTGTAATACTTTTGATCTCCCTATTTCGATTCCCATCTGTAGTGCTAAATTGGACAATTTTTCATGGAATATCTTTACATTTCTAGTGATACTCCTGCACAAGAATAATTATTCTTCTTCATCATAGGTATTCAAGCGTTCTACTCCTACATTTCCTGCTATTATTTCTTCTAATTCAACTTTTAATTTATGGATATCCAATACTTTTGGAGGTGTGCACTGTTTTACTGACCTTTGTACCCATCTTTCTAAATCTTCAGGTGTTACTATGGTAGCACTTTTCGTTCCTGATGAAGTTACTAAACTTACATCTTTTGCACCTCCAGGTACATCTTTTCTTGGAGTACTATTTACAGAACCTCGAATAGGTAAATCCATGAGTGATATTGTGGATTCACAGTCACTAAATTGATCCTCAATTATAACTGGAGCTTCAGGTTTTGGGTTACTCACAGGAGTAGGTGTAAGTATCGGTTGAGGGCAATTTCCCTGAGTACCATATAATGGAACTACTGGACCAATTGTTACAGGTATGGTCAATGAATCAGGATGTACTTTTATCTTAGTTATTTTCTGTATTAATTCTGCTCTGTTCTTTTCTAGGGCTTCTTTTTCCTTGTCATGAAGTATTCTAGTCGGGGTGAATTCATGCATTACCTTTGGTACCATTGGAGTTTGTGGTGGTGCACTAGGAGGGCATCCACTTGTCCCTTCCTGATATGGTGGGGGATTTCTTAACATTTCTTCCATAAATTCGTCTTCTGAATCCTCATTTCTCATTAAATGTTTTGTCTTTTCTGTACATTTGCCTCCTGATTTTTCTCCTTCTGTGAATAATGGATACAGTCCCTCTGTAATCATTGTCCTTCTCCATTGTTTCATCTGACCCTCTCTTGACTCACGTAAATATCTGGGGTAAAATCCTGGGTAACTCCTATTACTTCTAGATCTATCCCGCTCAAATGCCTCGGTTTCCCATTCTTCTAGAGCTTCGTACTGGGTTAATCTAGGTCTGGGTTCTAAATCATTCATCCTCAATCTCCAGTTTTGAAGATTTCTTCCATTGAAGGTACCATTCTCGGGAAATGTTAATACTCCATCATTTTTGGTGTATTCTATCCAATTCTCCATCCATACACAAGTATGATAACCTCTCTCCATCATCATAAATGATGCTGGCGTTTTAGCTGGTGGAATAATAATTCCTTCTCTAGTTTTGATTGGTTTGTCCTTTTTAAAATAATTCTTAATCTTTTGCAAAAATGAAATTTTTCTTCTTTCTCCGTACATTCTATCTAATCTTCTGTGTACAAAATTATATTCTGCAAAACCTAGGAATCTCCTATCCGGACGAGTTCCTGTTAAAGTCGGATCGCGTTTTAACATGCAATCCTTATCCACTAAGAATTTTGCTTCTATATTTTCGACCAATCAAATGTCTGCTATCTTTTATTTCCGAGCCAATCCTTCCGCGGCCTTTTGGTGACGTTTCTCTGTCAACCCCTCCTTTACAATCTGCTCTTTTCTGTACTCGCTGGTTTAACCAATCCCAGCGCGGCACCTGTGACGTCAGTAGTACTCCTGACTACTGACCCCTCCTTTACAAGGGTTTTTCCACACCCGCTGTTTCAACCTACCACAGCGTGGCGTTTTGTGACGTCAGCTCCCTCTCCGGCAACTGACCTTCCCTTTACAAAATCTTACGCAAACTTTATTTTCTCTATAAATCTTAATTAAATTTCAGTAACAACATAAAACATTCGCTATCGTGCCAGTTTCTTCTAAATTCAAAAAAGATAGTTTCTTCCACACTTTAGTAAAACCTTTCCGTTTACTAAACATACACTACGAGTAAAACACTTCCGTCTACTCTTCACACAAGCTCCAGAAGTACCTGTTACTTCTCCAATGTTACCCTTACTAGGTGATATAACATCAAATTTTGATCAGCATACCCTTTTTGCTATTACTCACACGCATAGAGTCCCTAACGAGTACTTGAAGTCCTGCTTAACTTCTCAGTACTATTTCTGCCTGACAGATATCCTCACTGCAGTATGGCTTCCACTTGCCACCCACTATTCTTTTTACCTACCCCGGGGTATTCTGGACAACATATAACAAAACTCAAAAATAAGCGGATGTTAGTTCATAAAAAATACAAATAAAATTCTCATTACCCAATTAACAAAGAGTAACAACAACCGTCCTCTGCTTACCAGAAAACTGATCCAGCGCAATATTAGCCAACAACATACATACACCATCTACTCACTTGGGCCCATACATTCACACTACACTAATACTTACGCTGGGTGTCAGATGTACTCTTTTATCAAATTCCCTGCTACCAATTACCTTCTGATTGAAGAGTAATAACTTACCAATGGATCCTTTGCTAATTGGGAAGTTTAAAATGAGTGACATTCATTATAATACATAATCCTGAAATAACCACTGAGTCAGGAAGTTTTAAAAATGTTTATCTAAAGTTTTAGCAGAGTAAAATACAGAAAACACGGTACTTGATTGAAATACCCAAGAAAAAGCATAGAAACGATTTTGCTAATAAATGACGGTGTTTAAGAAAGAGGAGAAGATAGAGACAGCAGCGCAACTAAAGGTTGCAGTATAGTTACCTAAAATGCGAGAACCAAGCCCCTTAGCCAAGGAGTTGGAAAAGATAGGACCCAGGAAGGATGAAGAGCAAAGACTTCTTCCAGGATCAGGACAGGACCGGTGACCTCTCTACAACGACGCCTGCGCCGTTCCCCTCTATGATACTCGACTTCTGTCGATTCTCCCGTCTAATGGACTCCGCCGCCCCCTCCACAGGACCTCTTCCGGACAGGAATTCAGTCAGCAAACAATCAGCTGGGCAGTCTGGAGTTGAGAGCGCTCTGGCAGTATGGACGCCTGTTCTTCATGAACGCATGCTCTTTCTGGAATCCTGCTCTGACTAATTTACTAATACTATATTCTATTATACCCTTCTACGCCCATGTACCTCCCCATAATGTTGCTAAAATATGGGACCACTACTTCTGATTGGACAGTGACAGGGGGTGGATTCTCGCACCATATCGATTTGGCCTAAATTGTAAAGTCTATTGTCTTTACGTTCCCTCCCCTTCAAATTAATACATTCGCTTTATTTCCCACCCGTCTCATGACAAATGTTATATATTTTACAGGAGAAAAGTAACAATTTGTTCCCACCGGAAACATTGGGTACATCATCTTCGGCCAATAGGTCGTGGCCTTGGGAGACGTCCAAGTTGACTTCACTTGGCAGGCATACAGGACACATGCGCAGAACCCTCTGTCTCTCGAGTTTCAAGACACCAACCCAGGCCCAAGTTTACGAATTACTAAAAGTGCAAGAAGAAAATATTAAAATCACAAATAAAAAGTTTCACTGTATACCCACTTTCCCTACTCTATTCCCATTTAATCATAATACTATCCTGCATTAGTAGCGTTAAGAAAACGACAATTTAATAATGACATAAGAGCAAGCTGAAGCATGTGAAAACATCAAGCAGCCATTTTGTGCACACTGCGCAGAAGCAGAAGTTTCCCACCAAGCAAAGAAAGACGTCACACCATGTGATCAGGTTGTGACATGCGCAAAGAGGTTCCCGCGCTTTAGCGGCCATCTTGTATTACAGACAAGCGTTATTCATTAGCAAAACACATATGCAAGCGTCTCTCTCCTTAGTGTAGTGTATGCAAAGGTTAGTAATAACAGTACATGTTTAATAAATTAATACTATGAGAAGGATTGAGTACAAGCAAGTTTCATTTTTGAAACCTTGCTCCATCAATACGTACAACATTTCTTTCACCTAACAATTCAACAAATCACATATTGAATACCTAGATGTAGTCCTATATGTGGATGGTACAAATATAGCATCCATACTGTACAGAAAACCTACAGCACGCAACTCCATACTACATGCTACCACTGCTACCATAGTGCACACCCAAGCTCACAAATCAGAGCCATACCATTTGGAGAAATGATACAACTGAGACGAAATTGTAGCAATGATCAACAGTTCCACAAGGGGCCTGGAGGAAATGTTTCTAGTCAGGGGACACTCAGAGAAATTGTTAACCAAAGCACAGTGGAAATTATGAGAGTAAAATAGGATACTTTAGTTCTAAACAAGAAACATAAACCAACTGAGAAAAACAGATTTACATTTATTACGCCATATTTTTGCTTGAGTCATTCTGTATAGAATTTTTTTTACAAACACTAGCACCTATTAAAGGTGGACACCACTTTGGCCAATATTGTATCCCAACAAAACACAGTTAACATACAGTTGGGGTAAAATATTATGGAACATGTTATGTCACAGCTTTTTGTACCCACAACCTAGCCTGATCAGGCACACATGGTTACCAGAACGCCCCAAAGGATTTTACAAATGAGGCTATTGTAATGTCTGCCAATTTGCCAAGGACAAAACAACTTGCTTCCAGTATAATACAATGAAGAAGTACAAATTGGAACAATTCATAAATTGCAATATAAGGAATGTAGTGTATTGCATAATCTGTGAATGCCTCAATATTTACATAGGCAGTACCATCAGACCTTTAAAGGACTGAATACAAGCGCATATTAGAGCTGTAAGAAATAAAAACATGAACTATCCAATAGCAGTCCATTACAACATTGAACATGCTCAGACTGAAACAATGAATTTGAAATTTCATGGCATTGCAACTTTACAAACCAATTTGAGGGGTGCTAATAAAACCCTAGCTTTGAGAAGACTTGAGACAAGAATGGATCATTAGACTTAGAGCAGTTGGTATGGGATTGAACATTGGCAGGAAGTAACATGTTTTCCTTGTGGAATGAAATTTTCTTCCAATCCTTTGTAATTATGTAATAGCTATTATACTAATATGTTTACATACACGTACCATGTATTGATCCATATACGATGACAGACCATTAGACTGAATAGCATTTGATAAGGTATTGAACAACCATAGGGAATTACATATCTTCCTTATGGAATCAGTTTTGTTTTCAATCTTATGCAACTATGTAACGATTAATATATTAAGGTGTTTTTATACATATGCCATGCATTGATCTAAATGCGATTTAAGTATTGAATACTCAGCTGGGTTAAATTTTGGACTCCCCATTCATCTGGTGATATTCCAATTCTACTAGTCACGTTCTGTCTGACTAGCAAAATGTCTCTGAATTAATTGTCACTAAGTTTTGTAAGGCCCTCTATTAAAACTAGGGTGGTATTCACACATCACCGATACTTTAGGATCGAACACACAGGCATGTTTCACCACAAATAATACCCTGAAGCTGAGAAATCACACTTCATATTTAGAGGGTCTGTGTATGTATACTTGTGATTGGTCAATTAACATATTGGGTGACACCACTGGCTGTTTTTTCACAAATTTGTTTCACAATTCTTTCTTTTTCTTTATATCTTTTAAAAATTGCAACAAGATATTGAACGGGCCTCACACAACAAGTCCTTTACTACTTTTGTTGAACACACTATGTCAGTGTCCCGAACCGGTTTGCTTGGCTCGACGTTCAAATACATGGATGCTTGCTCCAAACGAGGTCAGTTGTCCTTCCCCTTGCACAGCTAGTCAATTTTACTTCAAAATTATACTGCATCTTAATCATTAATTATACATAAATTTAAAAACCCTTCCGATATGTGTGCTTATTATGAAGCTTGAGGCTTATCATAGCCATTCATTCTCTCACTTGAATTCTCTACGTTTTAAGGATATCAACCCTGTATCGGAAACCACATTACTTCAACATTGGGCCAAATGGGGGCGCAGCACAGACCACAATCACGCTCATTATGTGTGAAGAAGGCTGCTTTATTGAAGACAGGTGCAACTCACAACATTAACCTTGGCCTTTGCCTTACAAATCTAAACCTCACTATACATTTATTCACCTATCTTGCCTCCTCCTCCCACCCCTAAGGTTTCCCCCTTTATCCTTTCCTTGCAACTATTTAAAACCCCTACTCGGTCACTAACTGTTAAACTTTAACCCTGTAACCTCTTACCTACTTCTCTAAACATCTACCTAACTAAGTATCTCCTATCTTAACTTCTCCGTATTGCCTGCTCTTTGCTTGTTGCAGTTTCCTGTCCTTTGTCCTGCTGACCCTCTGATCACCCCCCCTGTGCCGCTTCCTCATCCAACTTTTGTGCGTCTGTTCCCACCCTAGTATCTTTTACATATAAACCTTTCCGCAGACGGACCTCCCCATCTGCTTCACCTCCTCCCACATCAGTCCCTACCAATACCCTGGCATTGTGAAATATATGATGACCACACCCCCCTGTGCTCTTACCTGGCGTCAAGGTCGACATCCACACTGGACCCAGCCACCTAACCAGTCGTGCAGGGGGTCGAACTGCGTTGTACCAGGCCGGTAAAACGTCTCTTGTCTTTGGCTTCTGCAACACACTTGGCACATCATTACAACAGTCCCTCCCATCCTTCCTAGGCTCCCCCTGCTTCTTTTTCAATGATCTCCCCCTCTTTTACACTATCCTCATCATAATCCAACTGTGTAGTATCAATCTCTACCCCTTCAGCACCTGAAATCTCTTTCACACGTGCCTCTGCACTTTCCCGTCTGCTGCAGATTAGGCCCTCTAGGTCTACCACCGGGTACCGACCGGCCACGTGATGCCCTTCGGTCGCAGCCACGTGTTCCTGCCCTGTCCCTCTCACCATTGCCCCAGAGGCCGCATTGACCTAACAGGGTTGTTGCACTGCCGCAATCACTTCCGACAGTTGTGTGGCAGTGTCCTGACCGTCCCACGACGCCCTCCGGCTGGCCACCCCGGACCGTGCCATCGCTTCACCTCGGTGGCGTGGAGCCGCATGGGACTCACCCGAGTCTGCCGCATCCTGCGCCCGCTGATCCTGCAAAGAAAAAGTAAGGTCCCGCAAGCCGGGCTTAATGGCCCTGCCTGCTCCTGCCCTCCCTGAGATTGGACACCACTGCCAATAACCCCCCACCCTGCTCCTCCTCTGGAGTTCCCAACCTCCCCACCCGCTACCGTCACCCCCACCCATTTTTTTCTGTACTACCCTTTTCCTCCCAACCCCTGCTGAATGCCCCCCTTCGCGCAGAGGCCCCGCCCAGCCCCACCCCTGGTGCATTTATACTCTAGCCGGTGTCCCTCCCGCAGACTCCCTTCCTGCTCTTCCCCTTGACTCCACTCCAGCAAAGCTGACACCATGGCTGACGCTGGGCCCCACACCCGTCCCTTCCCCCTGTCCTAGGCACCTTCCCCTTCCCTACCCTTGTGTATCTCCTTGGCCTCCCGCTTCCAACCCCACCTCCTCTGACCACCGCAACTGGAGCCCCCAGGGGGGACTTTCCAACCACCCTCCCAGCTCCAATGATGCTGGGGGCCCCAGCAACTTCTCCCCTTGTGCAGGCCTCCCTCCCAAGCCCCCCTCCCCTTTTATCTCCTGCTGCCCACTGCCTTACGCCGTACTTACACCCCATGGTGTAACCTCCCCTTTCATCCTGCCACCCTTCTTGCTCAACAAGATTTCACCCCCAGCCCTCCCTTCCCTGGCCCGTACCTCCTGTTGGTGTTTCTCACGAGGGGCCACTACTGGCACTATGTCCCCTTTGCCCACCAACTCCATGTCTGTCAACCCCTTTCCTCCCGCCCCCTGCTGGTCCACTGTTCCCTCCCATCTGCACCCAACACAGGCCCGAGCAAAGGCTGTTTCCTCCCTCCCCCCCCCTCTGGCTGCTGAAACCTCATGTTTAGGCCTGCCTTTCTCACCCCTGCCCCTCTCTACAGGAAACTGGAGACCGGAATGCCGTGCTGTGCCCCGCCCCCTGTGCCCCGTCTGCTTTTCTCATGAGACCGATCTTCTTCCGTGGCCCCTCTGACCTACTGCCTTCTTGGCTTTTACACTTCTGGGCCGTGGCGGTGAGCAAGCCCACATGGCCGCAGCCACTCCGCTGGCTGCACTCCATTCTGGCTGCGCCTCCTGCGCCGCCAGCACCACGGGGTCAATACGCCTAGCTTCCTCCAGTAGGCGCATGGCCTCCGCAACATGGGGATCTCCGCTCGCCATACTGAACTGCTCTACCACAGGTAAACAACTTGCTCTAACTCAAAAAACAACTGCCCACTACCTAGCACAAAACCGGTTGCCGTGTCACCTTACCAAAATGGTGACACGGATCGTAAAATGGCTGATTTAATATCCTTGCTCTCCCAGCCCAAAAATAGCCCAACGAGCCCAATTGTGCTCCTGGCCGCACCATTGGCCCAAAAACCCTGAGAGTGCTAGCCTCCCTGTCGGTCTGCTGCCCTCCCAAAGCCCCATTTTCCCACCTGTAACTGTTTTGCTCAGGACTTTTCAGGATTTTTTAATTGCTCTTGGTTGGATATTGTTCTGACTGAGTTTATGGAAGTTTTGATTTTGCTAAACAATACAGTGATCTACAATATATATACTTAGTTTAAGCCTTGAAAAAGTTATTGTTTGATGAAACACGTCGGCTGCCTTTGGTGTGCTAAATGATGCACTATCAAGTGATATGGAAACTGATGGACTGAAACAGAATTAAAGATACTTGGATCTTCTGACACCCTATAGCCTATTGGACTGGTGTATTGGACTTTAAAAGAGTGTGTGCCTCAGTATCATACTTGTTTAATTTTGAGAACAAAAATTGTAATTTCTTTGGTCTCAATACATCCCAAGGTGGCGGGATGCAGATACCATGTGAGCACCAGATATCATACGACTCATCAGTTAATACTTGTCCCCCACACTTTATGTTTCAGCTGTGTGATTGCTAGACCACAGCTACCAATCCATTTCTTTGTTTTAGTTTGCAACAATAGTTTCCCACCTTGTTCTGACCATAGTTCCCTACACTCTCATAGAAACAAGATCACATTCTTGTTAATGCAACCTAACTAAATGTCAAAACCGGATCCAATTAAACTTGCAAATAACATGCACCACCTCATTGGGCTCTTCACCAAAAGTGCAGTCTTGCCTATCTGTCCGTCTTAGAACCACCATGTAACTGACATCTTGGGAAAACTAGTGCTTGTGATGACATCCGCTTGTGAGCTGCATTCCAAAGAATGAATAAAAATCCCACATGTCTTCTACCAATGATAACAAGGCAATCTGCCCAGTGAAAGTAAACCTGTAAGGAGTGTATATAGTTTCTGATCTTCAGTACGATTGATGCTAGGTTCTTTTCCAAACTGGGGAATTTTTAGTCTGATTGACTAATAATAATAATACCTTCTTCCATCCCAGAAGAGAAGGTTCTAAATTAGGCTAATAATTGATATCATCTTGATAAAAATCCCAGATTTCACTTCAGTGGTTTAAAAAACACATAAATTCTTTAGTTGCACATTCATTTAATAGTTTGCCACACATGTCCGAATTCAGAAGCATCAATTTATAAATATCCTGTTTAGTTCTGAATTTCAGGTATCGATATTCATACAAAGAAACCGATTCACAAAATAGTTTGCATATTTAATATTACACAGATGTGAAAAAAGCTGAATTTGTATTTGAAATTCCCAAATCCTGATTCTCAGACTCAGCGTCTACAGATTGTTGAAACAGCAAATTCTCCCTCAAACTGTGGAAAATATGCAAGGTTAATGCATTTTTAGAGCAATAAATTCAAGGGAAGTGCGGGTAAAAAGGGAGAAAGGGATAGTGTCAGCAGGGATAGCTATGGAATGTTCTTGCAACACAGATAAAGTCAGACCTTAATTGGGATTTACCAACATTTTGCATGGCCAGTCAAGCCCTAGAAGCACATGTAAAACTACTCCTAAAGAAGTAGGAAAACAGTTGTTTCTATTGTGGAAAAAAGAGATGATACTCCCTGTAAGCCAAGCCGAGAGGTGAAAAGCCATGCCTTGTGGACTTTTGCACCACTGGGGGAAAAACTACACTTCCCTCATCCTCTGTGCTCCCATAACGCGCATGCAAGTGCAATGCCAACCCGCGGCCCTTTGTAGCCACACCGA
Organism: Calotriton arnoldi; assembly: GCA_963921515.1. Classification (NCBI taxonomy): domain Eukaryota; kingdom Metazoa; phylum Chordata; class Amphibia; order Caudata; family Salamandridae; genus Calotriton; species Calotriton arnoldi. The sequence continues at coordinate 91,941 of CAWUFW010008466.1, read as the reverse complement.
GAGGGGAAAAGCCGTGCCTTGTGGTCTTCTGCACCGCTGGGGGAAGAGCTACACTCCTCATCATCCTCTGTGCTCCTGTAACGTGCATTTAAGCGTGATGCTGACCCCTGGCACGGGACTAGTGCATGGGCACACACGGGCCGCGCCCAGGCCAAGGACGGGTCAGTCTACGCCTGTCTGAGCCCAGAGGAGGCTGTGCCCCCTCTAACTCTTTAGATTCTAAAGTAGTGTCTTGTGGTTTGTGGCCTCCTGGCCTGCCTGGATAAGTTGGCATAGGCCTGGCTGCCATGATGACTTTTGCGCACGTTCCTCTTAGCCGTTGTTCTGTCGCCCTCTGCTCCTGCCAAGTTATTTTACAACTGTCTGCATTTTCTGATTCTCACCTTTTCTCCTGTTCCTTTTGGGCTCAGTTTGAACAACAGTTACAAGGTCGAACAACACGTCCCTGGTTCTTGCTGATATGGCCAGTCCCTCGCACCTAGACATAACACTATGTACAGCTGCCATGGGGAAATTGGTGGGCTTTTATTATTGCGTTTTTCCCTTTTGAGAGGGACTTGAAGAAAACCTTTCCAGAGAGAAGAGCTGTGATTGTCTGCTGATGTAGTTCTAGCATCTAGAGACTGAGGTATGGGGGTTCGCTTGTCAAAGCCCAGAGGTCTTCTATTGTTATAATAAACAAGCTATTAGCACGGGGAGGGTGGTAAGACCATTCAGCCCTCTATCCACTGCTTTGTGAAATGCTTTCCCCGTTAGTATTCTATGGAGTTGTAACTATGCTGATTATATTATTCTTATGCATTATGCTGATAGTACTGTCACGTGTACTGTATCTTAGAGCACGTATGTTGAAATAAACATTTTAACCTATACTGTGTCTCTCCTTACGCCGGTTGTGGACAGGTATGAGTGAGTGACGAAAGGGTGTTCTTGCTACTGCGAGTCCTGAGAGAGAGAGAGAGGTACCGTGTTCTGGGTTGTCTAATCATTGGTACATTGTTGCTAATGGGACGCTAAGGCTAGTTGGGTTGGGGTTTTTAGGTGCTAAGGTTTATGTTTGGCTCACCACTATATTCCGAGGTCCTATTATCCTGTGCATAGCTCTGTGTGTGTGCAGAATCCCTACGACATGGCGCGACCAACGAGGGGGCTGCTTATCTGCGAGACGCTTGAGTAGTGCTTGTCCACAACACCCCTCACAGACGCTTCCGGAAGCGTGTGTGACGGTTATACCTCCTATATTGACGTTTTTATAGGTTCTTTCAAGCTTGAGGTTATTAAAAGGTTTATTAATCGAACCCTCTATTGTGCTGTCTACTGTTAGGTTGTCGAACAAACCCGATCATAATGGCGGGTGTAAACATAGCGGCACATAGCCGCACGGCGCTCCGTGATCACTTAAGGGTGTATGGAGTGCCAGACACGGGAGTCGAACTAATCTTTGTGGTTCAAGCCGATCCGGCTTTCCACTTTGAAGTATTCTACTCTTGGATCACCTTTCCGGCGGTGGATGCGAACGATAATCTGTTCCATGAATATGAACCCACCGTTGTTCCTGCTGCCTATAGACCTTATACTAATCTTGAAGTACCGCTCACGGCTTGGCAGCACCGTGTGTGGTTTGATGGCGCCCTCCCACAACCGGTAACAACGGTCCGTTTAGGCCCCTTGTCTATTGACGGGGCCACTTGGCCTGTTTTGGCCGGGTACACCCCACATCCGCGATATATGCAAATACCAGTCGCTGACCTGCGCAATATGTATTCGGCTTTGGTGCGAGTGCATCGCGCTTTAGTGCAATATGTTACAGGCAACATCCAGGGGCCCCACCTGGAGTTGCGGGCCATCCAGCTGCTGCAGGCGGAGTGACCATAAGTCCCGTCATGGTGAACTCAGTGATGGGCAAACGTCCACAAAATAAGGATGATTTACCTTATTGGCTTGCAGAAAAATTTGACCAGTTGGAGGCAGTTTTTCCAAACACGACACCAGTGGATAAACATAGAATTCTTACAATTAGTTTGCCAAAGACTTAATCCCCGAGTTGACAGCATGCAACAACTGGGGTAGGGTATTCGCAGCAGTTTATTCGAAGTGTTTCGGCACTCCTTCCATGACGGTTCTCCCTCTGTGATTAAAAAGTACAGGATGAACATGGCCCTGAAGCGGCTGTGGAATTAGGGATGAGACTGGTGGGAGTGTTCGAAGTAGTAGCTGAGCTGATCCTTGCGAATGTCAAGGGCGATGCAGTGAACTTTCAAGTAGCTAATGCTTTGGCTTTAGTCCCAGAATTGGACAAGCCGCGCGAATTACCGAAAATTATTACCCAGGCTTACAAAACTATTGGCCGAAATAGCCTGGGCAATAAGCCTTTTGCAAAACAACAAACACAAACACAACAACCACAACCTAAAACTCAATCTGAAAAGATGAGAAACCAGTTTTTACTAAAAAGAGCTGGAGGTTGAAAAAACAGGGTAAGCAACAGAAGAAGCTGGGGTCGCGAGGCGCATCCCCTGTTTCTGTCTCTTCTGAACGCACATATGATTTGCGCGATAGGGCGAGACTTAAATCTCCGGATAGGTTTCAGATCCCTGATACGCGTTCTCCTCGTTCTTCACAGGCACAGACAACTTCGCAAGCCAGTGGAGGGGATCGCCAGGATAGAGGAAGGGGTCGAGAGGCTCCCCAGGGACGAGATCAACCTCAACAACAAATCAGAGGGAAAGCAGAAGACTTTCAACGTTCTCGTCCACAATTTCAGAAGAAGAAAGTTGCCGCTGTAACAGCGAAATATGCCACAGACGGTGAGAACGAGACTCCTGAATTGGACGTGGGCAGTAACCCTCCTAGACAGCGCCGCGGAAGTTACCATAGTGCGGGAGGCGCTACGTCCTCATATGGAGGCGACAGCAACTGAAACATTCATTACTGTTGAAACAGCAGACACCAGAGTGGCACCCCCTGACCGACTATTTAATATTGTCATCCAAATTGAAGGTGATATACAGCGTGTAATTAAAGGGATTTTGGGGGAAAATCTGACCTCTTCATACGACATTATGTAAGCAGAGGCGGATTGGCCACCCCCATTCGTACTTGCTGCACGTAAAGGGGAGGAGGCTATCCTTCCGAGCTTTTCTCGACATGTCCCAAAGGACAAAGCGGAGGCTCTTGCAGCTGAGTGGGCTGTGTCCCTGGCTCCTGCGTTATACCGCAACCACGTGGGTTGGGATGAAGATTCTCCCCCCCATGAGATACCTTTACGGTCCCTACCGCAGCCACAACCCCAATATCCCATTAAACGGGAAGCCAAAGGCCCCGTTTCTGAAATTCTGACGCAGTTAGAATATCAGGGAGTAATAGAAACATGCGTATCACCCATGAATAATCCCCTTTTCGCGGTTTCTAAACCCGATGGATCGTACCGCCTAGTATTGGATTACCGGCATTTGAACTCTCATTGTCGGACCTTTGCGGTGCAAAATACCCACAGTTCTGCGCTTGTAGACTGTCTTGTTCGTAAAAAATATAAAATGACCCTTGACCTATCGAATGGATTTTACACGCACAACCGGCCACGGGGTCCAAGCATGCTTATTCAGCCGCATGTGCTATAGTTGCAGGTACCTTTGTGAACGGAGAGTTCAAGTCCACTGTAGTGCATACTCAAACACTCGGGGACAGTACTGCGCAATTGGCCGAGCTGCGCGCATTGGTGCTTGCGCTTGAATTCGTAAATCCGGATGTGACCACACTTATTGTATGCGATTCTTATTACTGTGTTCAATCATACAATGACAATCTATTCTTTTGGTCACAAAATGACTATAGAGACGCTAAAGGTAGCACAATCAAGCATAAGACGCTTTGGGTTCGGGTGGCAGAATTGAGACAACGTTTGCCACTCACACAAGTGGTTCACACCCTAGGCCATCAGCGGGTGGGCGCACACGCTGTTGGTAACGGTCTGGCAGACGAAGCAGCCAGATCAGCAGTAGTCACGTGTTCAGTAGCAGCAGTTACCAGATCCATGTCAAGAATTGACACCGATATTTTAGCAGCTATTGCTGCGACAAAGGAAGGTGCTAATTACCCTAGGGGTTTTCCTTCCAAATATTCTTATCAGTTAGGTCCCGAACAGGTTCTTTATGTAACAATACCAAACGTTGGTGATCGGTTGATACCCAACGCGGATCGCAGACTTTCCTTGATAACGGCAGCACACGAAGGCATGGCTTCGGCTCATGCTGGAGTGTCTGCGACCGTTTCCATCTTGCAGCAGCGGTACTGGTGGCGTGGTTTATATAAAGACACCCGTACTTATGTGCTTTCTTGTGACGTGTGTCAACAGATTAAGCCTTCTACGGTTACACGACCACCACAGACCCCGCTCTACATTTCTAACAGACCCTTTGGGTGTGTTTACTTGGATCACTGCGGTCCATTTTCCTCAGGCATTGCCTATAAATATATCTTAGTGGCAGTGGACTCGTGCACACGTTTCATCTGGGTCTGGCCACAACGGAGTGCTGACGCTCGAAATGTCATCAGGGATTTGCGTGTCTTTGTGGGAATCTTCGCATGCGGTACCTTCCATTCTGACCAAGGTCCAGCGTTTGCCTCTAAGGCGTACAAGGACGCAATGGGTTCACTGGGGGTACGGGTGAAGTTTTCGTCTCCATACAGACCTGAGGGTAATTCAATTGTGGAGCGAATGAACCGTGATTTAAAGCAATCCTTGACAGCTAGGGTCTTAGGTACTGGCAGGAACTGGCTGGCCCACTTGTATACCGTACAACGTGCACTTAATAATCTCCCTAGAAGATCTCTGGGTGGGCGGACCCCATACGAAATGCTCTTTGGCATAAGAATGTTTGTGCCTGACCTTGATGGTCTAGACATGGCGGCGCAACCCGCCAAGTTTGATGTAGATAACCATTCTACTATGTTACAGGACTTACAAGAAGCCCGAGACAAACTTGCAAACGCACATTTACCTTCAGCCACAGATACTGCCCTGCAGATTCCGGTTGCCGGCTGGCTTCCGAAGATTGGAGACCTGGTTCGAGAGAAGGTGGAGAACAAGAAAGAATTCGGACCCTCTTATCGTGCACCGGTTCCAGTCCTGGGTTTGAAGGGAACACGTACAGTCATCTTACCACCGCTTCCTGGTCGCAAGGAGAACAGATACATCTCAGTGGAAAATGTCAAGCTACAACAACTGGCCGATCCTAAATAGTGTTACACCAGCGGTCTCTTGTCCTGCAATTTACCGAACTTGTGTTCGAGGCCCTCCTGCCCGAACGGTCACTGATGTTACAATTGAGATGATTGATTTGCCTGAAAGTATACTCGAACCTCCAGTTACCCCCTGCATGGACGAGAACGAGTATACCTATCCCGAAACAGAAGCTGTGGCTCATTTACCAACAACGCCACTGAGTCCGACACGTTATTCTTTTGACTCTGATTCCACCACGTCGATTGTCCCGTCCAGGTTCAGTATTTTTGTGTCCTGGTTTAGAGACAATTTTTTGATTCCCCCTTGGACTTACATTTGGTTGGTACTTTTCTTGATCTTTTTGTTCATGTCCATTGGCTTTGTCACAGTGTTTTTTCTACTGATCAATGGCCACTATTTGCCTGAACGCTCTGCTGTGAACAGTGTTGCCGGAACTTTGGCTCCACATTCCTCATCTCACATCATGAAGCGTGACCACACATTGGTGAACATTTCAGCTTTTCCAGTTGCTGATGGCATCGTATGGGATGCGGTAAATTTTCAAATTCATGGACCAACAGAAGTTATTAATGTACCGAATGTCCTTCGAGTTTCCATGGGTGATGTAGTAAAAAGTAATATTCATTCTGATGATTGGGATGTGCATGCAGTTGAGGCATTGTTTGCTGATTTGAAATATTATGCTTCATTTAATGCTGAGGATTTGTATATGAATTCTGCGAATTATGCCGATTTATACTGTTACCAGCTTTGGGGCAACCATTTTATCCATAAACCGAGTGCAATACGTAGCCCTGTGACCTACACTCAATGGGAACATTGCCCAAACCCTTTATCGGGTAGCTCCCGGACTCTTCGAAATAAATTTACTTATTTTACTGATTTTAATAGATCGAACCCTGGGTCCTATTATTTCAAATTACCTGCCCATTTCACACAGAAATTCATGATGACCCACACTAAATTGCTTTATTCGGGTTCCTTTTTAAAGTCCTTGGCTGTGGGTGGTTATGAATACTGGACGGAAACTGTGGATTTGAAGTCAATCTGGGGCTCCAAGCCTTGGCAGGTGCAAGGCACCGAAGCCTTGCACCGTGCCTGCCTAATCCCAGCCCAAATGGTGTTTTTGAATGCTTCGATCTATCAGACTACGTGTTGGGGTCTGGCTACTAAAAAACAAATGAATGCACCATCAATTCCATCCCTGTCTTCCACTCTAAACCACAGCTCGCACTTTAATATGTCCCTTTCGACTTTACAGGTTTTGTTTCAGAACAATTCGTTTAATATGTCTACGCTTGTTCAGTCACCTTGGTTGTCTTGGCCCATATCATCTAACGAGTGCCAGCTGCGTTTTCATGACACAGTTTCTGGCTATACTCAGGACAAGCCCGATCCTAGGTTTTCTAACTCCCGTACTGTCACCACCTATTCTGTTGGTAAATTATGTAAACAATGGTTGCAACATTCTTCCCTAGACTCTGTTAAACAACATTTGTCCCTCCTTTCAGGCAATATTGATCTGTCCGACTTTATATTGGGACCTCGTGGTCCACGACTGAAGAGGTTCATTTATGAAGCTTATAATGAACTCTGGAAGCTATCGCAAATGGAGGCTGCTTCCCGTTTACGGGAAATAGACCAAGCAAATTTGGAAATGGTGCTTGCTGTTGTTGACAATAGTATTAATACCCTGTCTTCCCGCATTTACACATTGGAGAATATTGTGTCCTCTGTTGTTGATATTGTACAAGATGATGTTTCTGTATTGTATCATGGTCAAAATCAATTACGTTCAGTTATGCAATTTGTGTGGACTTTGCAAACGCTTAAGTTGGGTAAGGTTCCTTGGCACTTTTTGAACACCACTGCCTTATTTTTGCCTTTTAATTTAACTGACAAACAGCAGTTCATGTCCATGAAAGATGCAGTTTACACTCTGTTACATATCGAGAAAGTGGAGCCCTTACCATTCTCTGTAGCAGAAATAGATTCTGCTGTGTGGTTAGTTCATGGGGTTATCGCATTGCCTTTTTCCTTGTTTGAATTTAGTTCATGCATGAAACATTATCCTGTAGGCCGCTTCCAGCCTTTGGGTAGTGCCTTCCTGCATGAACTCTGGTCCCTCCCTTTTATGTATAAATGCCTTAGAGAAGACAAGGAAGTTTTTCTCACGGGGGAGTCATGCGATTCTACAGTGGGTCATTCCCTTGTTTGTAAACATATTAAATTGCACGGAGCTTGTAACGTTTCCGCTCCGAATTTGGCTTGTGTGTTGAAGGGCATTCCTGCTCCTACAATTTTTCCTACCTTTACTTTGCTTACAAATGGTAGCTATTTGCTTTTAAATAACGACTATTGCTGTGGTATGCAGGCCGGCATCCCTTATATTGTTACTGTATCGCACAGGGTTGTCTGCTGCAAGAATGTGCTGTTTCCTCCCCCTCACGACATCGTAGATAATTCTATTTGGCCTTCCATTCCTACTATGGAGGCGGATTTCAATAAACTGAGCAGAATAAAGGCGCTATTATTGAACGAGGAGGTTATGCTCACTTCCGCCCGGGAGACGTTTGTTCTCCAGGTGGCAAGTACCCACAGTGAAATACAGGCCCTTTTGAACACTAACCTCCCACAACATTTCGGTGAATTAATTCACTGTATTTTTAACGCATCTAACACTGAAGGTCTAGTGCATTTTTTAAAGTGGTGGGGTCCGGCCTAGTGTCCTCTTTCCAAACTATTTTTGGGGTGATACCGGCGTTTATTCATTCTATTTTTTCCAGTGTCTTTGGTGGCTTTCCATTAATCCTTGCTTTGGCGGCTGGTGTACTGCTGTTGATCTGCTTCCTTCGCAATGGCTGCACCCCATGGGCCCTTCTCGACCCCGGACGCCTACTGCTGCTCCGTGAGCGCATTTTATCCGGTTTCGGGGTTCTGCCATTGGCGACACTGAGTGTGTCCTATACCCTTTCTTTTCGCTTTGCGTGTTTCACTTGCGTGCAACCTGTGATGTCTTGCATTCGCTGCCCTTTCACTTGGGCCATGGATTATTGCCTCTCCAATACGTCGTTGTCTGTTCCGGATTTCGTTCGGTTGATGGGTCCCTTAGAGGCCCATGAACGGGACTGTTCCGTTGCAGGCTGCATGACGCGTGCGGCCGCACTGGGGATTTTGGCACAATGGGATATCTGGGCGGCTGCTCAGAATCTCCTACAACAAAGCTATATTGAATATCACGCAAGCTGTCCCGCATTGCTTTTGGATGCCCCGTCCTCTGAGGAGCATTCCTGCAGCTTTGACCTGTTGGACTGGATGGCGTCTACGTTTTTGACGATTCCAATGATGTCCTCTTGGACGGTATAGCATATTTCTGCACTTTCACGTTTTTGGATTGATTAGCCGTTCACTACCAGTGGACTGCCTCGCTGACTGTCTTTTTGCTACCTTGCCGCGTTCCACTCCTTCCACTGTGGGCGCCTCTGTTCTGCTCAGGTGTTTTGAACTCTGTCTTCGTCCTTAGTCTTGGCCGATGGACTGTCCAGGGGAGGGTGTCTTGTGGTTTGTGGCCTCCTGGCCTGCCTGGATACGTTGGCATAGGCCTGGCTGCCATGATGACTTTTGCGCACGTTCCTCTTAGCCGTTGTTCTGTCGCCCTCTGCTCCTGCCAAGTTATTTTACAACTGTCTGCATTTTCTGATTCTCACCTTTTCTCCTGTTCCTTTTGGGCTCAGTTTGAACAACAGTTACAAGGTCGAACAACACGTCCCTGGTTCTTGCTGATATGGCCAGTCCTCGCACCTAGACATAACACTATGTACAGCTGCCATGGGGAAATTGGTGGGCTTTTATTATTGCGTTTTTCCCTTTTGAGAGGGACTTGAAGAAAACCTTTCCAGAGAGAAGAGCTGTGATTGTCTGCTGATGTAGTTCTAGCATCTAGAGACTGAGGTATGGGGGTTCGCTTGTCAAAGCCCAGAGGTCTTCTATTGTTATAATAAACAAGCTATTAGCACGGGGAGGGTGGTAAGACCATTCAGCCCTCTATCCACTGCTTTGTGAAATGCTTTCCCCGTTAGTATTCTATGGAGTTGTAACTATGCTGATTATATTATTCTTATGCATTATGCTGATAGTACTGTCCCGTGTACTGTATCTTAGAGCACGTATGTTGAAATAAACATTTTAACCTATACTGTGTCTCTCCTTACGCCGGTTGTGGACAGGTATGAGTGAGTGACGAAAGGGTGTTCTTGCTACTGCGAGTCCTGAGAGAGAGAGAGAGAGGTACCGTGTTCTGGGTTGTCTAATCATTGGTACATTGTTGCTAATGGGACGCTAAGGCTAGTTGGGTTGGGGTTTTTAGGTGCTAAGGTTTATGTTTGGCTCACCACTATATTCCGAGGTCCTATTATCCTGTGCATAGCTCTGTGTGTGTGCAGAATCCCTAGGACAGTAGGTGATTTGTGCCAGTATGGGCAAAAAGGAGACCAAACAGCCTGAAACGGACGGGGAAAATATTTCTACGTTAGACTCTTTTCTTGTTAAGGTGACGACTGTAATATCAAAACAAATTGCGCTCACCGAAACGAGACTTTCATTGGGGGGGGAGGGAATGGATTAACTGCTAGTAATACCCCTCAGAGGCCTGTCATATCTGAAACTCAAGGGGGTCTTCCCTTAGATTCAACCCCTTTTTCTCAGGATTTAGACGACAACTTAGTAACATCTCATAAGGAGCCATTAGGAAAGAGAAAAAGAGGATGGACCAGAGAGCCACAACCCTCTAAAGCAAAAAGATCAAGGAAAGCCCCCACACCAAATCCATCAATAGACTCTTAAACTAAACCATTGGCTCCTCTTATTTTCGATCTGGACAATCTCTATGATAAGCTGAAATACCTTCTGTTAAAAATGGTGCCACCTTTACTGGCTCGTTTAGAAAATATAGAACTGCAGGTTTCAGAAATAATCATGAAGGATGGGCAATTCCAAACTGCAGGGCCCCATGTACCAACCCCTAAAACTTCCAATGCTGTGAATATCCCTCAAAAACCACACGAGCAAATCCGGGCGGGGGGAATATTGAGAATACAGGGCCCAGTATGATGGCTATCTATACCCTGCACAGAGTTGTTAGATTTAGGTCTCAACCAGTTAGACAAAACACCTAGAGAGAGAAGACTAGGGGGACCCCCGGCAATGACCCCGGATATGAGGCCTACTTTAAGTCACGAGCATCACAGGGCTGACGAAATAAAATTGAGGTGGGAGAGGGAGAGGGCGAGCAATAGATGCACCTACCAACAAGTGGAAGGGCATACAATCCCATATCCAAACCTCCCACCGGCAATGTGCCCATATATTATTATAATGGTTAACGCCCCAAAGTTAAGGCTTTCACAACAAGAGTCCACAGTGCAATTAATGGACAAAGCATGTACTAGCTGACAAAGTTCACTAGAACGGATTAGCATGTTCAGGGACATCTCATTATGGCAAAAAGAAATCGCAGAGGATTGTATTGTACTTAATTTTGATAACCCATGGTTAGTAGGTGATCTTCTAGATCAACTCCCTATAGCATTTTCCATAGATACTCAGATATATGCTGTACCTTTAGGGTTTTTTAGGTCTCGCCTGAGCCAGCGCATGCGCTGCTCTGGCGAGACATTTAGTGAGTGGGCTTTAAAAAGCAGACCACAGCTTTTTGTCTGGCCTAGAGCGTGCGGTTACGCGCACAGTAACGCGCATTCCTCGCATCGCTCGCGGGCACCCTTACAGCGCGCGATCAGGCACCATCTGGCTTTCGTCTCGCTTGCTCTCCCAAGCACGCGCTTCAACGCTCCTCCCCCTCCCCCACCACAGAGCGCGTCTCGCGGCCGCGCGTCTTTTAAGCTTCTTATCAGCTGTAGCTGGAAAAGACCAGCTGTTGTGCTTCTATCGAAGCTGCTGCGACCGGGGAGCTCTGCTGCTCCGTTTGAGTTTCGTTTCTAACAGACCAGTACTTCTTTGTATGTCAACATCAGTTTCTAATTTATTTGTAATAAAATCATGTAAATAGGGTCAAAAAGCAGTCGCACTATCCCGCTACTTAATTTTACGTGTAACTACTGACATGGGTCTCTCACTCCTCTTCGTCATGCCTGTGGGTATTGAGCTCCAGACTGTGGGCGGCTTAGTTTGCACTGGTATTCACCATGCAAGGGAAAGCTGGATGTGGTCATAGCTGAGGCTGTTAGTGAGTGGTTGTCTTGTCATAATCTGCCTGCTAGCGCCTATATTCCTTTACCCTCAGCCACACCATGCCACCCTAAATGACCCTTGCCACCTTTTGCATGAGTGGGGGCTCAATGTGCAACCCCTACGGATCTCTATCTGAAGCTGGGCAGGCATTTACCTGTATGAATGAATTAAATATTTTATTTTTAGAGGATCAGTGTCGCCAAGGTGAATTTCTTTTTTTTTTGTGCTCCCACCTTCCATGGCAAAGCCTGCCAACCCAGATACTTGACATTTCTGATGTTGAGCAAGCCAGTGGGTATGGGGTCATTTTCTGTGCCCATGAGGATCCTCTTGGCGACCAGGCACTGCTGGCAGGCTAGGGTCTTTCTCTTCTCCCAGGAGAGGGTTATGCCCACTTTTATATGCCCTTCAAATATCCCTAGAGTGTCTTTGGGTCCTGCTTCGCTTGCTGAGGAGTATCTGCCACTGCATTCCATCACTTTACATTCAATTGGGAGGCCAGAGAGCATCTGCTTCTCTGTCCAATCTGTATCTGCAATCCTTACTCCTCCACTTCAACAGTCTGCTCCAAAGAGAGGACTATTTATTTTTCCCACCATGTTAGGAGGCCAGTGGGGAGGTAGAAGACCTATACTAAGACACTTCACCAATGTGACAGGCCATCTGCACTTTGGGATTCCAGTTACTGTTTCCTTTTCCATTTGGACTTTTGGGACATTTCTGCTTGCTTTCCATACGTACACAACTGCCATAGGCTTGTCTACCTACTTTTACCATATTTTAACAAGCATTGGCATAGCCAATAGGTCTCGCCTTTGGGACCTTATAAGTATTTAATTCTGCAGCACAATATCCTTGGTGCAACATCAACTGTTGCATGGCTAAACACTTATAATGTCCCAAAAGCGAGACCTATTGGCTATGCCAATGCTTGTTTTATAAGCCACATGACATTTTAAGAATACAGAATAAGAAAGAAGGGGATGCGGTTCTTTCCCATGTTAAGTTGTCTCTCTTCGAGCGTTGCTCTTGGAATTGAAACTAGTAACCGCTTTGCTCCACTGGAGAGCCTAGAAGGGTGTGATTGACTGCCCAGGTCGGGATGCAAGGGGGGAAATAGGGATATTAGTGAGCAACCAGTGATAGAAGTGAATGGGATAAAGAATGTGGCAAAATCAGAATGGAGGCTGTTATCATGAAACATTGCAGGTTATTCGAGTAAGAAAAATAACAAGGAGTGATTAGATGAAATTACACAATTTGATGTTATAGGTTTTCAGGAAACATGGGAGGAGGGACCTATCTTTTTGGATGGTTACTGCTTGTACCAAACCCTGGCATTGCCATCTAGAGCTGGTGGGACAAAGGGAGGTATATTGCCCTAATAGAAAATACTGTTAGTTTCAATATATTAAAATTTATTAATTGTTCCCCCTATTTTCACATTGTGATCTGTAAGGGGCAAGGTCATTGTGACCTAGCAATTATAAACTATTATAACAATCATTTTAAGTAATATGGTGATAGTGGCAGAAGAAGTCGACAGGATGGTTAATGAAATCAGTCAGCAGCACTCTAAACCCTTGAAAATTATTTGGATGGATGATTTTAATGTTAAGAGCTGTCAGAAAGTGGAAGTTCCGATCTGCGGGGTAACAGATTGCGATGTAGACCCAATTACACACTTTAGTAACAATCCTTATGGGAACGTTTTAAACAGAATATTGATAACATGGAGCCTAGTGATTGGAAATAAAATAAACAGACAGGAATTATGGATAAAACGTTCAAAAGGTCAGGCAGGGGATTGATTATATTATTGTATCAGATAATCTGTTACATAGCATTAAAACATGCAGCTACGGTTCACAGATATAGTTGACCATGCCCCACTTATTTGTGATCTAGGTTGGGAAGGGCATATTAAACCGGTGACAACACGGCCCCAAAGCCTATCCTGAGTAGAAAAAATGGTTACATCGTAAAATGGAATAGAGTCGATGAGATTAATATATTACCCACTATCTGTAAATCTAAAAAGATAGAGATTATGGTGTGTCTAGATGACTCTGCTAACCCGAACCAGGTGTCAGTTGCTTTTGAAAAGATCCTAATTGGTATTAATCAATATCTAACCCGCCCACCACCAGCAAAAGAGCGCCCACAAGTACGCTGGTTTGATAACATATGCTCTAAGACATTGGAAAACCTGCGTAAAGCCCTGGAAAAAGTCCCAAGAGATACTCATCTAGTACGGATTTTACGATTAAGGTATAAAGAAGCCAGAGAAAATAGGTTGAAGCAGCTACGAGATGAAGCATGGGAAAATTTAAGGCAAGTATCGGCAAGAAATTGTAGTAAAGATTTTTAGAAGGTGGTAAATGCCCCATTCTTAAGGGACACAGGGGACCCATCCCTAGATGTGTATATTGGGTTGCACACTATCGCAAGATTTTCCAACTTAACGATGGAGAACCAGCGCAGGTAGCGTGTCAGGCCTCAATAGATCATTCACATCTGACCTTTGATGTGTCAGAGATAGAACTTGCCCCCGAACAGACATCTTCACTGAAGGCCCCTGGACCTGATGGGGTGCCTGTTGACATTTTCTTAATCAATAAGAAATTGTGGGCTCCATTGTTAACAAACGTCTTTAACTCCATAGCTATAGTTGGACCGCCGTCCTCCTGGAAGCATACCAGTTTTTAAGAAAGGGGATGGATCTAATCCGAATAATTATAGAACCATCTCCCCTACCGATTCTACAGCTAAGTTAATGGGCCGTCTATTACTGAACAGGCTTGAAGATTAGGTAGAGGAAAAGAAGATCCTTTCAGAGGCACAGTACGGTTTCAGGAAGGGCAAGGGAACAGTAGACCAATGCCTAAATTTAATGATGGTGGCAGCAAAATATTCGTTGGTAAAGAAAGGCCAATTATGTACGGCCTTCATGGCCCTATCGGCAATTTTTGATAGTGAGGCCCACAGTAAACTGTGGGCCACAATGTAGAATAAGGGAGTAGAACTTCCATTAATTATATTTATAAAGCAACTATATATTGGAGCAATGGCTAGCATACGATATGGAAAGCAAGGTGTAGGCTTGAAATCCTTTAATATTGAAAAGGGGCTAAGACAAGGCTGCGTCCTTGCTCCATTTTTATTTGCCCTCTATACGAATCAACTAGAATATGCATTGGCTGAAAATGCAAAAGACACCCCATATGTTGAGTCACTTCCCCTTCCTATTCTTCTGTATGCAGACGATGCAGTAGTATTGGCCCGAACGCCTCTGGCTCTGCAGAGTCTCATAGAAAAGTATATGTCATTTATGGCCAATCTAGATCTATATGTTATTGAGACCAAAACATTTGTTTTAATTGCGGGGGCAGACACCAAAAAACCAACAAGATTCTCCATAGGTAAGAGAAGAATAGAAGTGGTGAGGAAATTCATATATTTGGGGGTTCTTTTCGAACATAGATTAAATTGGAAGGACATGGTGCTCAACAGAACCAACCTTATGGAAAAAAGTATAGCCACAATATTCAGATTTTCGAAAAAGTTGGGATCAAAATCTATCCAAGAAATGATAAAGATCTACTTAGCCAAGGCCAAATCAATTGCTACTTAATGGGGCAGCAATTTGGGGGACAGTAGACGCTGGGGTGTTGCAGCGTATAGAGGATACATTCTGTAAAAGATTATTATCTGTACCCCACGCTTGCTCAAATTACATTAGCCATTCGGAATTGGGGTTACCATATATTAGTGATTTTATCAAAATGGTCCCCATACTGTTATGGCATTCGATATGGAAGAGGGATACGGTTAAATTGAACCAGCTAGTAGTGAGAGATAGCTTAAAATTAGATTATGCACTCAGAAACCCTTGGTTAACTTATGTAAAGTCTACCCTCATATCCTTGGGCTTAAGCGGACTTTACCACACCCCTCAGCTATGTGCCAGCTTCCCAAAGGTTAAGCTCAAAGAAATCTTCTTGGCTAAGGCAAGATTAGCTTTAAATAAAGATAAAAGTACAATAGTTATATATCAGTCTCTACCTCCTGGGACGCACGGTGCACTTTCCTATTTGTTTTTTGTAGAGAATTCAAAGCATCAGTTTATTTTGTCAAGGTTTCGGCTAAATTACATTCCACTCATGATGGGCCATCCTGCAAATTCTCACTCAATTTATCAGTTGTCCCCTTGCCCATGTGATCGAAAGTCCAGACAGTCTACTTTACATATTTTGTTTTTTTGTTCCCTGTATGGTGAGCTGAGAAAAAAGTTCATGGTTCCCCTATTACATAAATATAATTTTAGGCAGTATCTTCCAGCTTTGTCCTTTATCCAACAACTGGAAAATCCTTTTGTTTGCTACATGCTTGCATCTTTTTTATGGGCAGCACTGAAAATTCGACATTTGGCATGAAAGAGTACGGGCCATGGTTCACATAAGGAGAAGGAAAGCTGGAGGAAAAATAGCTATACTCTGTCTCAAGTAATGCTATCCTTTGGTTTCTTGATTTGTATAATATATATAGAAACTATCTATGGATGGCCTGTCTGCTCATATATCAGCACGTTATGTGATGTAACGTAAAACTGTACAGGGGGCTAGCCTCGGAAGTATGTAAATTATTCATAGTCACAAACCAGATACATAGGAGTCTTTTAAATCTACTTAATTATAAACTTGTAATTATTTATGAATTTTTAGTATTACAGAATGATGAGGGTATCTGGTCCTGTTTATCTGCTTATAAATATTTACCTTTAGTCGGGACTTGCGAACATTTTTAGTGATGAGTTTTAAGATTGATGAATTAGGGGGGGCAATGTGAGGAATATGTAGAAATAGTATAGATGATCATTCAGAAGTTATAGTTTTTAGTCATTTTTATTTAACTAGATAAAATTTGTGATCTTTATATGGGTTTAATTGTATAAAAATTGCATTTAATGATTCTCATTTTTATTGTTCTTATGTACTTTTATGCATTTTAATTAATGCGAAATAAAGTTTGTGATGTGATAGGCCCTGTGGGTAAGGGGCTCTCCTTCTGAACAATATTTCCAATAGAACAAAAAAAGAATAAAAGCTAATATGCATGTGCACCTTTATCATAACTGTACATGGATGGATATTCCTCAAGGCATCAATGCACTAGTTATTTGTTACGTATACATATGTACATTTCTATGCACTGACCTTAGTATAAGCTGAAACTCCTAAGAAATGAGTCACTTTATGAAAATCATGGGTGCAAGCACGTGACTTGGAAAGCTGCTACTTACTTTGTGAATGTGCCTCTTATTGCACGAATTAATCAATTCACGATTCTGCATAATCTCTTCCTCTTTGGAGAAAGGCATTATCGGAGATTTCCCTGTTACAGAAAAATTACTATTCCAGATTTGTTGGTGTTGTTGACAATCAACAACATGCTACTGCCAAAAAATAATTCCTTATTCTATTCCTTTCTTCCCACTTTGATATGATGAAACGTTTATCAAGTGCAGTGTTTTGACAGAATTGTAATTTTATACAACAGTGGATAGAGGAAAGTGTTTTCCTGTTTTGTTCCCTGCTCGATGTGAAAGCCTACAGATTAAATTCCATTGGCTACGAAACATGGTCGAAGCTTCATGCACCACTGTCCCCCATGAACTTTTTGCCAAAGCTTGTTTCTTGCATTGGGTAGAAAAAAACACACCAGCTGAGATTAAGAAATTATTTTCTGCGTCACTTTCTATCACTGTTCTCAGCCCATGTTCTCTTTCTTTGAGACTTTTTTTTATAATAATAGACAAAAGTCAAAAGCAAATGTTTACTTCATAAAGCCAGGGGCATATTTACGAGGAAGTGGCGGAGCGCGGCGTTAGACTGCTTGGCTTAACGCCACGCTCCGCCACTTTTGAAACATAGGGCTGCACCGTATTTACAAGGATACGGTGCAGCCCTGCGTTTCCCCCTGCGCTGGCGCTAATTTAGCAGCCTAGTGCCAACGCAGACACCCTTGCACCATAGTGCAAGGGTGCCTGCGTTGCAGAGGAAGATTGTTTGTGTGCAGGAAGTTGTCCCTTTCTGCACATAAACAATCTGAAATGGCGTTTTGTAACTTCTATGTGTGCTGCTTAATGCAGCACACAAATAAGTTGCAAAACGTCATTTTTTTTAATGATTGTTTATGTGCAGGAAGGGACACCTTCCTGCACTTAAACAATCAATGGCTTTTTGCTGTTTCTATGTGTGCTGCACAATGCAGCACACATGGAAACAGCAAAACAAGGAGAAATTAAACATTTCTCCTCGTTGCGCCAGGGTAAGACCAGGTTTTCCCTGGTCTTAATTTTGGCGCTGCCCCATATTTACACCATCCTTGTAAATATGGGGCAGTGTCAAAATCAATAGGTGTTGCGGTGGAACGCCCACCACAACACCCATTCCCCTCCCTTTCAATCTAAGTATAGCGTGAAAGGGTGCTTTTATCACAAGGCAGCGTTAAGCCACGTTAAGTGGCTTAACGCTGCCTCGTAAATAAGGCAAAGCCCCTATCGCCACCACAACGTCAGAAAAAGTGACGTTGTGGTGGCGGTAGGGGATTGTAAATATGCCCCCCAGTTTAGTAATTTTCTTTGAATTTACCTGCAAATTTAGCTAACCTTGAGACAGACATTTTATACCAGAATTGACAAAAACGTTTGGGTGATCACTGTAGTTTTTGATGGTTTTTGGCTGTTATCATAAAATAACATACCACAGTGCCATTGTTACATAATTTCTGGAGACCAAATGTTGAATAGAACTAAACTGTCTTTAGTAGGCTACAAACTGCTGAAACAAGAAGTTGCTGCTAGTGTAAATGAAAAAAGTTCATTTCTTGGTCTAAGTGAATAAAACATATAGAAAAATTTGTTGGCGAAAACCAAGAGGGCAAGATGGCGGCTGTGTGACTGTTGCGGGAGCCACCCACCCCCGCTCTGTGGTAATGCTCTGTGGTAATGGCACGGTTTAAAAAACTCAGGGAAAATCGAATGCTTACATATATGATTCCCCATCAAGGAGCTGGAGCACGATGGGCTTGTAAGTCGAGACGGATACAGCAAAGGATTTTCGGAGTCAGAGCCAACCAACTCGTGTAGCTGCTGGTCCATGCTGCGCTGAATCTCCTTGGCGGCCGTACAGGAGGCGGACGACTGACCCAGCGGATCGCGATGCCACCCAAGCAACTCAAGGCCCCCAGTGACCGCGCAGAGACTGGAGCTGTCGGAGGATTGCGTGGCGCGCTTCCTACCTGGAAGACGCCGGCCGGACGAAAGGCAGAAGACGCTACTCCCCTCGTGGGACGCAAGGAGGAGGAGACAAGCAGCAAAGCAGACAAGCAGCAAAGCGAAACCCAAGGAGCATCATCCCAATGTGGAAGGCAAGACACCAAAGCAGCCGGTTATTCCTGGTATGTTCTCCAGACACGGACCGGCGGGGAACAAAAAGGTGGCTGTCACGGAGGTGCCTGGTGAGAGACTGCAGAAAACGGCTGCAGGCGCTGGCGACTACCCCCTGCAGAGTAGCGTGAGTACAGATCTGTTGACTCCAGCTCAAGCAGAGCCATCTAAGGAGGAAGAAAATGAATTGGGTACTCTAAGCTTGACACACAACAACAATGAGGAGGGGAACTTGAGGGTGATATCAGAAACAAACATCAGCCAGATACCCTCCAAAGTAGGGGGAACCCCAGAAGGGGAGAAATTCTTTTCCCTCAATGACGACTCAGAGATATCTAGTGCAAGCGAGAATGGCGATACTGATTTGTATAATTCTGGGGTTGACTCAGATAGTTCTATACCTAACCCAGTTACCCAAAAACGGTTGTCCTCCCAAAAAAGGAGGAAGAACACAGGGGGAAAGAGGCCTGAGATTAGGGGATCCGAATCAGATCAAAGCAGGACCAGCCAGATGAAATGGGACTATTCAGCTACGCATTTCTTGGTAGAGGATGATGGGCCAGGAGGAGATGGCATTCCGCAAGAGATAGCAAAATTATTCCCTGAGTCGGAGTAGGAGCAGAACCACCCCCCCTCGATGGGGTCAATATACTCTACATTAAAACAGATGCAAGGGGAAGCACGACAAGAGCATAAGAGGGCCCATTTGGCAACAAATAAACTACAAGGGGCTATCCGAAAAGTCAGCAAGGCTTGCACTGAAATTTCAGAACGTACAGCGGCATTGGAAGAGCAGATTGTAGTACTGGAGCCCGGGGCCGAGGCTACTGGGCGGCAAGTCTCTGCAAATGAGACTGGGATGACGGATGTTATGTGGAAGTTGGAGGACTTCGAGAACCACCAGCGGCAAAATAATCTGAGACTATTGGGCATAGCAGAAAACGCCGAAGGGGATGACATCCGTGGATTCGTGGTACGCTTGCTGAAGGGGGCCCTACCTGAACTGGCTCATTGGGACTGGGACACAGAGGTGCAGAGAGTGCACCGATCCCCACTTATGTTAAAAAAGAGAAGGGGTCAGATTGATCCCAATGAGAAGCCCAGGGCCATTCTGATTTTTTTTGGGAACTTCCTCCTGAGACAGGCAGTATTTGATGAAGTGAGACCCGAGGCCAGACGCTCTGCTGAAGGGCATACCTTCTTTGTTAGGCCGGATTTTTGTCATACAACTGTGGAGAGAAGGTGGAGGTTACTACAATTGATTACACCTTTCCAGAAGCTGGGCTGCGAAGTGTTTTTAATGAGCCCGGCCCGTCTCAAGGTTATTGTGGTGTGCTAATGTATTGCCATGTATCACACACTGTATTTCATGTGTCTTCTCTTACTTTATTTATGATATGGAATGTTGGGATTGTTATGACCTTATACTTAGTGTTATGCTGTAATAATATGTTGGACAACAGTGGATCAGAACATCAGCTTCAGTTGGTGCTGATCCTCTGGGCCTGTTACACCTGTATACTAACTGCTGGAATAAATCTTCCTGTTCTACTCAAACTGTGGTGGAAGTCTTCCCTACAGTTATCTATAAGGGGAATCCAAGGGTGTTCGCCTCAGAAATTCAGGCCCAAGACTCCCTACAGGAAATTTTGGGTGCGGGGAAATAAAAGAAATCTAACGTGGTTACAGCAAGCAGTCTCAAGTACAGGGCTGTTAGTGGGGATTTGTCCTTATTTTGATTTTTCTTTTCTTTTTCCTCTGATTCAGATTGGTTGTGCACTAGAGTTTTCTACTTATGGTTTAGCAGAGGCGGGGTGGGTGGCAGCGGAATGCAGCAGGATGCAGGAGGCATCTCAAGGGTCCTTAGACCTATTTTGCCTGGTTAATGGGGGGAGGGTGGGGGCGGGTTGGGGCAGGGGGGGCTGGTCCAAGGGGGCTTTTATGGGGAGAAGGCAATGTCAGATATGGTGAATCTGCAGAAGCCGGTATTGATCACATGGGTAAATGGGTAAGCTAAGGATTGCATCCATCAACATCTGCGGTTTAAATAATCCCCTTAAAAAACGTAGGGTTAACGAAGACATACAACATTTAAAGGCAGACATAGTGTGTCTTCAGGAGACACACATTGAGGCAAGCAGGTGGGAGGTGGCAGAGTTGGCAGGCTATCATTTGGTCTCCAGCACGTCACAGGGAACACAAACACGGGGGTCGCTATAATGGCAAGTAAGGGGAGAGCCCGGTACCCACGCTCAAGTTTGGACAAAATGGGTAGATGGGTTATTACACAATGCTGTACTGATAACAACTCTTTCACGCTCTGTTCAGTGTATGGTTCTGTGCTGGTTGACACTGCCTTGTTTGATTTGGGTTAATATTGAGCTAGTTGGGTGGTCACTCCCCCTAATAATCTGTGGAGACTTTAATATCAACATTAACCCTGGAAGAGTCAAGCTAGGGGAAAGAGCATATCGAGGCCAGAAACCCAAGGTTTTTAAATCTCTAGCACATTTATGTATGATGCATGGGCTATCTGATGTGTGGGCCATGCAAGAACCTCAGGACCCTGGCTATACCTTTTTCTCCGCCCCACACCAGGTACATGCTAGACTAGACTATTTTTATGTGTCTCAGGAGATGGTGCAGACATGTCGCATCTCTAAGTTTCCTCGAGTCATGTCTGACCATAATCCGCTGGTTTTAGAAATTGCTATACAAGCTAATATGTCCCCGATTTCACGCTGGACCTTTGACAGAGCACTGCTATACGATGAGAAATATATTAAACACATGAGGAACTGGATTCCTAGTTTTATAGCAGAGAACAAAGGAAGTGCCAGACTTGATGTGGTCTGGGATACCCTTAAAGCAGGGATAAGGGGGGAGACATCAAGATACGGCTGGGCGTCTCAGAGGAAGGAAAAAAAACTTGTACAGGAATTGTATGGGGAGCTACTGGTGGCAGAAACGCAGCTAGTGGGGGCAAACACAGGAGGGGGGATATCGATAAGGCACAAGCAAGAGTGGCAGTGGTAAAATCGACAATATTCGATATCTCTGCAAAAAAAGCTGCAGGGAAATACACGGCCTGGCGAAGCAAAATGTACGAATGCAATGAAAGGGTGGGGCATTTGCTTGCGATGCGTATAAGACAGCAGATAGTTCAGGGGGGAATTACCGAAATCAAGGATCCAACTGTTGGTTTAATCTCTGAGCCTACAGCTATACAAGCAGCATTTCAGCGGTTCTACCAGCAGCTGTATACTGAGGAGGCTCATTACGGGGAAAAAGAAATAGAGGAGTATTTGACAGGCTTACCAGGGGAGAGGCTATCTTTAGAGGAGAGGAAGTTGCTAGAGGCCCCAATTACGGAAGAAGAAGTAAGGGGGGCAATTCAATCACTTCCGATAGGGAAGGGGGTCGGATCTGACTCAATTGCTGGGGAACTTTATATGAGGCTAGCCCCCTGCCTTCAGGAACTTATGAGAGAAGTGTTCTTCTCTCATAAGACTCCAGCGCATCCAGAACGCCTCCGCACGACTCATCCTGGACATCCCCCGACACAGCCACATCACCGGACACCTGAAAGACCTGCACTGGCTCCCCGTCAGCAAGAGAATCACGTTCAGACTCCTCACCCACGCACACAAGGCCCTCCACGACCTGGGCCCAAAGTACCTCAACGACCGCATGACCTTCTACACGCCCACCCGCCAGCTACGATCAACCAGCCACGCCCTCGCCACCGTACCACGCATCCGCAGAACCACCGCCGGAGGAAGATCCTTCTCCTACCTGGCAGCCAAGACCTGGAACTCCCTCCCCACTCACCTTCGGCGAACCCAGGACCATCTCTCCTTCAGGAAGCAGCTCAAGACCTGGCTGTTCGAGCAATAACTTACCCCCTCCCCCAGCGCCTTGAGACCCTCCCGGGTGAGTAGCGCGCTCTATAAATGCCGTGATTGATTGATTGATTGATTCTTAGAGGCACAATCAGGCAGGGTGGCTCCAGACTCATGGAGGTCGGCTAATATAGTTGTGTTCCCCAAGAAGGGTAAACAGGTCAGCGAGCTTGGGTCCTATCGCCCGTTCGCGATGGTGAACAGCAATGTCAAGGTCTATGCCAAAATCCTAGCTAGGTGACTCGCGGGGGTAATCAAGAAACTGGTCTCCCCGGTTCAACATGGTTTTGTTTCGGGTCGCAGCACCATTGACCATATTCGGCGGACTATTGTTTGATGCCTCAACGATTGCCAGAGACCCTATGGCGCTAATTCTGTTAGATGCGGAGAAAGCTTTTGATAGGGTCTCATGGCCTTTTTTGTGGGCAATCTTGGATAATAAAGGTTTGGGCAGGGGCTTTATTAATGCTATTGCGATGATGTACATCAATCCAGTCGCCAGAATTTTGGTAATGGGGTGAATGTCTGACTTGGTTACGATCAGCTGGGGGACTCGACAGGGATGCCCCTGCTCCGCCCTAATATTTGCCCTGTATAACGATCCTCTAATTAGGAAGTTCGAAGGGAATAACAATATTTTACTGATGTACAATAAGGGGGGGACACAAAGATTTTGGCCTACGCCGATGACGTAGCGATTATTACTCCCAATCCTTTGGATGCCCTAGTAGAAATTGAAAGAGAAGCCGCCATGTTTGGGCATATCTCAGGGTACCAGCTCACCCAAAATAAGACTCAAATTGTGATTAGCAATTCGGTACAGCTGAACGATAGTCGGGTAGCTTTGAAAGCGGTGTACCTTGGGGTAGAAATTATGGCAGACGTGACTAAAATTGTTGAAGTAAATTTGGGTCCGTTACTTAAAAAGTTTAATGCTGATTTTGCCCGAATGGATAATTTAAAACTCACATTGATCGGGAGAAGTAATGTTAGCAAAATGTTATTTCTCCTTAAAATTTTGTACTTTTTTAGGGCTATCCCCTTGCAGATAGAAAGCTGTTGGTTTAAGTCCTTAAATCAGATGTCTCCAGATTCCCATGGGCCAATTTACGCCCCCGGAGAGTGTTAAAATTTCTGACTCTCCTGAGGGATCGAGGCGGTTGGGCCGTTCCCAATTTCCAGCTATACTATTGGGCTTCGATCTTACAGCAGATGGCTGTGCTACTAAGAGGGGAGAGGACAAGCTCAGAGGGGGAGGTCGCCATCTCAATATATGAATTATTACTAGGAACAGAGGCTAGAGGGTGTCTCCTGCGGCACATCTAGTCCAGCTATTTCAAAAGGGTCAGGTTCAAAATTGCAATCTGTGCATTTAAGGTTTGGGCAGCGGCCTGGAAAAAATTTGGATTAGGCCGTGTGAATACTTACACCCCTATGTATAACAATGGATCTCTCCCAGGCATTTTTAATGATGGATACATGAAATGTTGGGATGAAAGAGGACTGAGGATGGTTGGGGATTTGATGGATGAGGGGGGGATTGTATCATTTGATTCGATCAAGGATAAGTATGGGGTAGAGAACAGGCAGTTCTTCGAGTATCTACAAATAAGAGACTTTTTGGTTAAAAAGGTTGGGGGACGGTGCGGCTTTACAAGGGTAGCACTAATTGAGTTGTTGCTGAAGGGGGTACCACCGCTGGGCACTGTGTATAAATTACTAAATGAGGCAATGCTGGATGACCTAATCAGAAATACTGATCGCTGGCATGTGGTTTTACAAGTTGGGTTTGGGTCAGGGGAATGTGAAGATTCATTACATCTAGCCCAGAATTCATTTATAGCCGCCAACCTACAGATGCAATGTTTTAAAACCTGGTTTAACCTCTACATTACCCCTTCTAAGATTGCAAAGTGGGGAGGCTCTGCTGGCTCACAATGCCCCCGATGCGGCTGCTATGCAGCCGATATTGTCCACATGTTCGCATCCTGCCCCAACCTTGATACTTTTAAAAGAGATATCTGTAGTATGTTGGAATCTCAGTTGGGGTGCCAGATAGATATGTCTCCTCAGCTGATCGTGCTAGGGGTGGGCGACACTAAAGCGCCATGGCAGGTTCAGGCATTCTTATTTATTGCCATGACTGTACTATGACTCTGTCTAGCCACTCACTGGCTAAACCCAGAATATTTGAGAGTGCACTTTGGCTCTGAATCTAACATTACCCCAGAAGCTCTTGCTATGTTGCAATGTTGCCCACCTATTTTGATGCCTCTTTGGATACTGTTGGAAAATGGCACATGTTGGCCCTGTATTTAAGGAAACAGAAACATACGTTCACATCTTATGCTTGTATGACTATCTGCATTCTTAAAGGATTTTTTCAGAGAATTCAGTTGATAATGGATCTAAGCATCGAAAAACAGCACATGCATTTTCTCCTCTCTTTAAGTAACAGCCAGAAGACATACAGAAATCATCTAAAATTAAAAAAAAATTGCAACTGGAATTAGGGATCAATTACTTAAACCTACTTTGTTAGACAAAATCTTGTTACATTACAGAGGTTAACTTCACAAACCTAATGCTAATTTTGAAATTAATTCTTGGAACAATATGCATGAGTTTATAGTTATGGGAACTAATAGGATTACATACAATTTTAAATATGTACTTGTATTTTGATATATACAACACAACTCCTCACTTCTTTCCCTATTATCCATCCTTTCACATATTGTTTTAGGGCCCAATTCACAAAGAGAAATTTAACGGTGGACCAGTCTCTGCACATCTAGATTCCCACCTTTGC
The DNA here is from genome assembly GCA_963921515.1 of Calotriton arnoldi. Taxonomy (NCBI): domain Eukaryota; kingdom Metazoa; phylum Chordata; class Amphibia; order Caudata; family Salamandridae; genus Calotriton; species Calotriton arnoldi. The sequence continues at coordinate 66,286 of CAWUFW010008466.1, read as the reverse complement.
CAGGGCCGAGTTCTCTGTGCAGATGATATTCACCCATTCTGGGCAGACATCTCTGCTCAGTAGTAAGATTTATAAGACTCCACCAGGTGCAGCTGCAGCCTGTGCAGGTAAGAGTGGTGGGGCAGTGGGGCCGGGTTGGGGGGGGGGGGATTCAACAGACGACCACGAAGGAAAATTGAATAAATAATTAATTTTCCCTTGTCGTTGTCCGTCGATATCCCCCCCCCCGCACCCGGCCCCACCGCTCTTACCTGCACGAGCCGCGGCTGACCAGGGCTAGAGACTCTTATGACAGAAATCAAGTCTGATGACTGAATAGTTACTACTAGGAACTTTACAAAAGGATTTCTAGACTACGCCTGTAGGAGGTGATGTCCACTGTGGAGGCAGGAATTGGAAAGCTATGAAAACAGCATTCACCTAACCACAATCACACACACCCGACTAACATTAATACTACAAACACATAAATTCAGACCACACAGTGGGCTCTGCCCTCTTTCCCTTGGACTATATGACCCTGTCGACACTAAGAGCCAAATCCAGCCTTCAGCCTGCAGACCACCACCCCCAAAAGGAAGAGGAACTTTACTTAGGAGGAGATACACTATGTCGTTAACTTTTCTGTACAACACGAAGGGGAACTACATGGTCTGCTTACATACACTCTCAGTGGAGTGGAGAACGTGGTGTTGTGACATTGAGGTGACTGACTCTGTTAATATATTGGGCGTAGAGATCCGCACCTTGGGGGACCGCAAGAAGTGGCAGGATGAGAGAAGGAGAGTGAAGAAATTCTCCAGAATTCAGGTGTCAAAGGTTCTTTCTGGAGGAAGACGTAGATCCTGTCTCCATCTCACCCTCCTGGATGAACATAACCTTCCCACAATGAAACTTGACTTTCTATATGGCCTGCCTGTTCCTGGGAATCCCAACATCAGGCCAGTTAAGAAAATATAACACAAAAAGATGATGGACAGAATGCTGAACATTGTCAAACATTCACCCCCAGTCACTGATCCGGATTTAATCCATTGTTATTTTGCTCGCCACGCCATTCCAGGTTGGACTCAACCATATGCAAATCAGCCTTGACTCTGTTCCCCATGGGAACAGTCCAGCCTGAACTGCCGGCCAGGTCCTCCCTGGACTGGAAAACAAGCATCCTGGGACCAGTTTCGGGGCATCACCCCTCATCAGCCAGGCTAGCTTGAAACCGGTGGCGTAGCGAGCATGGGACCCACGTATGGGCATACCCTTCCCACTTAGGGTGAAAAAGCAACACAAAAAGATGATGGACGGAATGTTGAACATTGTCAAACATTCACCCCCAGTCACAGATCTGGGTTTAATCCATCCATATTTTGCTTGCCACGCCATTCCAGTTTGGACCCAGCCATAAGCAAATCAGCCATGACCCTGTTCCCCATGGGAGCAGTCCAGTCCGAACTGCCAGGCCAGGTCCCTGCCTGGACCGGAAAACCAGCTTCTGAGGACCGGTTTTGGGGTTTCACCCCTCATCAGCCATGATAGCTTGTCTGAACTCCGGAAACCAGTCCCAGGATGCTTGTTTCCTGTCCAGGGAGGACCTGGCCTGGCAGTTTGAACTTGACTGTTCCCATGAGGAACAGGGTCAAGACTGATTTGCATATGGCCGGGTCCAAACAGTTGTTGCATAGTGAGCAAAAGAACGATGGATTAAACCTAGATCTGTGACTGGGGGTGAGTGGTTGAAAAGTTTCATCACTCCGTCCATTCCATCATTCTGTTGTGTTGCTATGCTCACCCTAAGTGGCCAAGGGGATGCCCAAAACGTGGGTCCCTTGCTCGCTGTGCCACTGGATTCAAGCTAGCCTGGCTGATGAGAGGGTGAAACTGGTCCCAGAATGCTTGTTTTCGGTCCAGGGAGGACCTGGCCTGGCAATTTGGGCTGGACTGTTCCCATAAGAAACAGGGTCAAGACTGATTTGCATATGGCTGGGTCCAAACTGGGGTGGCATATTGAGCAAAAGAACGATGGATTAAACCCAGATCTGTGAATGGGGGTTAGTGGTTGAAAAGTTTAATCTCTTCGTCCATCATCTTGTTGTGTTTGCCAGGTAAGAAAATATACCTGAAACACACAAATGGGGCCAGGAAACTGCTTGCAATAAGGCTAAGCACTGGCAAAAGCGCAGGTAGCACTCCAACCCATCGGTCTTTTGCTCACCATGACACCTAAGTTTGGACTCAGGATATGCAATCGGCTTGACCCTACTCCTTCTGTTAATAGTCCAGTCTGAACTGCCAAGCCAGGTCCTCCCTGAACAAGGACACAAACAACCCAGGACCTGTTTCGCCATAGGTATTGGCTTATCAGCCAGATACAGATTGGTTACAGTGTCACAGTGGGCATGGAACCCACATCTGGGCTTTGTATAAAAAAGGCTTAAGGTCAAAATGCATCTGGTACTTGGTGTGCTGCAATTTCCAATAAAAAATAACCCAGAGGTGGTCTGGAGTGCCTCCATCATCTTTCATTCACAATTACATATGAGCCGGTTATCCAAAGAGGAGGCACAGGCAAATGTTGCTGTGCGCTGCGGCGTGGATTATAACTGACTAATGCATTTCATATAAAATGTACTAAACATATGTTATTAGTCTTGTGGCATGTAATATGCTCATTCATTTCACATAAATATTATTTGTTCAAGGTCCTATGTTGTCTACGGATCTGCCAGCTGCCACAAACTCCACTTTTGCTCCAGTCTGGGCCACGAACAGGTGGATGGCATAGACTGGTGCATCTTTAGCAACATAATTTTCAATATGTATCTACATATTTCTCTCTGCATAAGTTTCTGGATACTTTAGTTGTTTTTTAAAGTAAAATAATTCCCTTGTTCTGCATATATTAAGTGAAACATGTAATTTGTTTCATTATATGTGTTAGAAATCGGATTATTAATTTGACAGGGCATGCCCCACACCAACTTAATATACAAAATCCAGTTAGGCTTAAACATATTTTTTTAGAGAATCTCTGCTCATCGCCTAGTAGCTATGACAAAAGCAGAAAGAAATTCCCCAAAAAGTTTTACGTTCAATCGATACTGACAATTTTAAAGCCACACAGTAACATTTCCAAACCACTTCAGAAAAATAAAGACACATTTAATAATCAAAAAAGTCACCAATATCATTAAAATCGAATAAACAGGAATGGGGATATGAAATGTTATCATTTTAAGCCAAATAGCACTTACAAAGGTTAAAGCGCCATCAAAAACAACAGGACTTAGGTGTGTATTCCGGTGGGCTACGATGGAGCATAGGGTAGGTACACCTAGAGGGATTGTCCTGATACAGGTTTTTATCTTTGGAATTAATTCTTGAAATGGAAGTCAAAATTCTGCAGCAAGGAAGGGGTCTAAGGCTGAAGCCATTGAAGATCCACCAATTTTGGATACATTGTCATTGAGCTCCCGCCAAAGCTGTTGGTTTTCCAGGCAAAACTCTGAGCAGGATAAAATTGAAATTCATCGCTAGCATAGATTTGCTTCCTCGCCCCCATCCAAGGTTTTACCTCTAGATGTAGCCTTGTTTTTTGTTTTCAAAATCCTCCACTGGGGCAAGGCTGAAAGCATAGATGGGCAGACTCAATAGAAGAACTTTTCACGCAATGTCTGATAAACATGTTCTGTAAGGTTTCGCAATCCTGGACGCCTTGTGATTTTAAGTGTGTAGTAGTCCTAGAAAAGTTTCTATGTATTATGTTTTTGCAAAGATTTTAATTAATCATGCAAATAAAGATTCTTCTTGTTCATAGCTCAACAGGACTGCACGAGGTCGAATACCTTTAGTGCAAGATTCCAGTGAACATGTTTTCAGTGCAGCAAAAAGCTCTGAATGGGACAAAGCGGGATTATTGCCCACTTTGGGTGTGACCTCCCTGGGCAAACCATTGCACCTTTGCCTGGCCCTCCCACGGCAGAAAATTGACTAAGTCCCTCTATTCATCAATTTCTAGGAAAGTTCTTTTTGGTCAGTCTTGAACCTCCCATGTCCTCTGGCATTGAGGGTCAGCTGTAAAATGGGATTTTGCATTTGCGAGCGTTGTGATTCCTAAAACCTTAGTGTTTGAGACTGCAAAATTACTTTTTCTTTTGTACTAACCACAATTTGAGATTTACAAAAGTTTTCCTATTTGCAAAATGGGGTTAGTGACTTATATTCATTATAATACATATCAATGGTTTGTGAATGCAATTCCGGACGTAAACTATTGATCAGTTACCAACTCCTATGTTGGAGTGGTAACTGATTTGCAATGTGGACAGGGTCCCATTTGTGAATCAAGGTGGCATCTTTGTTGGGAGTAGATAGTGATCCAGAGGACCACTGTCTGCTACCCCTAAAGTTTTTCAAAATGGAAAACGTTTTTCGAATACATCCCCAGTTCCTTTAAGGAACACTAGCTGCTTTAAAAACAAAAAAAAAGGTTTCTGTTTTGGAATGCAATCACAGTGGTGATTGTCTGCTGTCCCTTGTAGGCCAGCAATGCTGTGATTGCAGCCACTTGAATATTAAGCAATAATAATTAGGCAGGCCGTTCATTGCCCTCCTGCGATTCGTTATTTTTTAATTGATCTATTAGTACATAGGTTGGTTTGCAAAATATGATTTGGTTTGCAAAACGCTGGTGCACGCTGGTTCCCCCACGGGTCAGATTCAGATGGTCCCGGGTGAAGGGGGGCATGCTACAGCCCCCCGAAGTCCGATTCCCACAGCTGTTTCGTCTCGGCAAAACCGAGTCGATACGGCTGTCAGAATCGTGCATAGTACTCGCTCATTCGGAAGCCGGCTCCATTGCGCGGCACGATTCGGCTGTGAACGACTCAGACTGCCAGGATCGGGTTCGGAAACGATTCGGTCAAGGCGGACGAGATCTTCGCATCATACTTGGTCGTTTGGAAGGGGGAACGATTCGGTCAGAAACATAGGCTGCAAATCGTATTTGCTCATTCCGGGACCCATCTGGAGGCCTTCCTAACGGGATCAGAATCGGGCCCTAAGTGCTCATTCTTTGTTGGGGAGCTAGGTAGATTCAGAGATCTCAACTAGAGCTCTTAGATAATTTTCTCCATATTGGTTTCTTTTCAATCAGTGCCAATACTTTACGGTGGCAAGAGCAATAACATTTATTTTAGGACAAATACCAAGCTCCAAAAACAGCGGTGTGGCACCAGTTTGGAACAGAGTTCTTAGAAAATTGTTCTAAATTATTTGAAGCTGTCTGAGATTGCTATATCTCCATAATTCAGCGACGTAAATCACTGATGCAGGTGCTTTCTACATGGTGAATAACACTCAGAGAATGACTACCAATTTTATTTTTGAGCCACAGAATGGGGATTTGGGGGTAGCCGACCACAGGGAGTTCTGCCTCACGGGGATTTTGGGGAAGTGGTGCAGTCCAGAGGACTGCACGATGGTCTTGGGCTACGTATGTAGCCCAACATATAAATGGGGATGCCATTTTAGGTACCAGCCACCATTTTATCGTGGTACACAGGCCGGAGCTTTTTGTTGAGTAGTGGGGCGTGTGAGCATAGGTTTAGTTCTGCCTAATTAGTGCAGCTGTAAAGCATACCTTATGTCTGCAGAAGGTGATGGAGGGTGGCTCACGCCATGAAGCTTTTGGGGAAGGCTGGGAAGCTCCACCTCCTCCGAGACGGGGCCCAGCATAGCAGGTGGTGACCCTTCCACAAGGTATCTGGAGGTGTGGCAGCAGCGGTAATGGCCTGCGCGTCTGAGTGCAGGACGAAATCCGCTAAGCTGCAACAGGTGAGCGGTCGGGCCAGGAGAGAGGCCCCAAGCGGGGGGGCACGTGCGGCCGGCCCCGGCATGTCACTGAATGTGTCCATGAGCTCAGCCACGCCCAAGCGCCGGGGCCGCGACACGTGCATGAGGCCAACAGGGGATTGCGAAGCCTCCCAGAGTTTTATGGAGGCCTCACAGGGTTTTCCTGACACAGCACAGCACGAGGCCTCCCACAGGGGCCAAGAGGCCTCACAGATTCAAAAAAGGGGCTGGGCCACCACAGACACGTGGACGGCCTCGCTTAGAGGGCGAGAGAGGGTGGGAGCTTTACGGGGGATGTCTACAGGCTGGATAGGTGCAGGCCAGGTTTCAGGGAGGGAAGCTGTAAGACAAAATACGTGAGCTTTGCAGGGAAAGGCCCCTGCCTGAGGTGGATTCTCGTGAGGTTTATAAACAGTGGGTAGGGGAGGGCGGGGGGTCAGAAGGAGAAGAACAACAGGCAGGGGGACAAATCTCTTTGGTGGGAGACAGACGGGAGGTTGATTGGAGAAGGGACGCTTGGCTGGCATGGGCCCCCACCTGGGTCAGTGCCATTTGAGCTTCTGCGGGCACATGGGGGTCGGCCAGGGGTCCCAGGGACCACTGTGGGGAATGCTCGAGGTCACAAGAGCATGCAAGGGTTGAACCCTGCAAGGCATTGGCATTAGAGAGCCTGGAATGGAGCGAAGAGGAGGGGGAAGGTCAGGGGGAGAAGCGGACAGTGGAGGGGAGGCCCAGATCTGGAAGTACAGCCAGCGTTCAGACTGTGAAGCCTCCTAGAAAGGTCTATGGGAGGGCAGGCACTGTTGGGGTAGGGGGGCGTTACAGAGTGGTGTCATGACGGAGATGGGGACCAGGTCATTAGGCTGGGGTTTTTCCATGGCCCACAGCGCCCCACCACATAGCTGGGCTTGGGAGGGGTACAGTGAGTTCTCAGAAGGGGGGTTCATTTTACCAGCATGCTGGATCACGCTTCTCTTTTTCAGGTTGGCACACGTTTTGGTGAGCCAGACTCGGGAGAGCTAGGTACGGCTCAGAAGACCCAAGGGGAAGAGAAAGCACGGCCCATGCAGCTAGCTGGAATCCGGCGCTGGACAGCAAGATCACCGCACAGAAGGGTACAGCTCGACCTCGGCTGTGCAACCGGTGGAAGAATTCAGTGCATACTCGGCCGCGCTGGATTACAGGACCATGCATCCTGCATCGATATGAAGGTGGGGAGGGCAAGGTATGGCCCCCCTGGATAGACGCTCAAGTGATCATAAGCCTCAAGTGCTTGATTCCCTGCAGTGCTGGTTTGATACAAGTGCGAGTAGAGAGTCAGGGTTGCAGTGCAAGCATTCAGTGCTAGACTATGATGAAGAGAGTCTGGAGGAGGGGGAGATACGGGACGACATCGAAGGACAGACATAAGTATTACAATGGTGCAAAGATGGCGCAGCGGAGTGGTCCTCTAATCCATCTTCACCTAGTATTTTCCAGGAACCAAAGGCCCAACAGCAGTCAGCAGGACAGACTTTGGTGGCCTCAGATGTTGGCGAAGCGCCGGGCCCCCGAGCGGGCACCGACCTTGGCACCAGGTAAGCGGCTGAAATATGAGTTACACGAGTCAGGTAGTGGTCGGCCTAAAGGGAGCAGAGGTAAAGAACAGCAGAGCAGAGAGGAGGCCTGCAAAAATATGGTGTCCATGGGGGTCGAGGCCAGGTAGCCTCTTGAATGTGGGGAGGCCCACATAAAGATGGTATCTGTTCAGGTCGAGGGGGGAGAACCTCACGATAGTGGGGAGGCCCTCTTAAGGAAAGGTCGGTATGTGAGGGACACGTTGTTGGTACAGAGGACCACCCAGTGAGCACAGACAAAGACAGGTCGCTGCAAACGAGGACTGAGCAGGACAAAAAAGACAAGGGGTTGCCAGGGAAGGAGACTGAGGTAACGGACGCAGGGCAGGGCGTAGGACAAGGGGAAGTTCAGTCGAGCGACACAAAAAAGGACTCGGGTGACAAGCTAGAGAGCAAGGAAGTCAAATTCAAATAATTACCTTATATGGGGACATCCAAACCCTTGGGGTAACATCTTATGCAGTCGACTAAGGAGAAGATTTGGAAGGGAGAGTATGTCGAGATTTTGAAACTCTTGCATAGGGAACTGAGGTCCAAAGAGGGTTCGAAGGAAAAAGAGTTAGAATTGTCTATGCGACCGAGAGTGCCTGTGACGATAGAAAACCGGATGGCTGCATTTCTAATTTACGCAAGTGTCTACTGTGAAAAGTACCCAGAGAGGTCAGTGGCGCTCTTCAAATACATAAACGTGATTAGAAAGGCACAATTGAATTACGGGGGTGATGCATGGGCACAGTACAATGAGGAATTCCGGGCCAGGCTAGAGGTGGACCAGGACGCTCAGTGGGGGGAGCTGGACACAGACTTGTGGCAGCACACAATGGGCCAGCGGAATTCTGTAAAACCATTTTTACCGATAGTGTACAAGCCCTTTCAAGGGCACCCCACCTAGGGAGGGGTGGGGGTAGCAACAAAAGTCAGGGGAACCAGGGCGGGCATTTTGGGACTACAACAAAGACCTGAGCAAAAGGGAAGTTTGCAAATTTCAACATGAATGCTCGAAGTGCTCAGGCAGGCATCCATTGGTTGCCTGGTTCAGCATGGGCGGAACCAGCTTTGCCACCGGTTATGGGCAGCAGCAAGGGATACCAGGTGGGCAGCAAGGGGCAAATCAAGGGCAGCAATATGGTCAGACAGTGGGCTTTCGGGAAGGTAGGGGGCACAGGGATCTGGAGGGAAGGGCCCATTAAATTGGACAGACTTGCTTTTTGGCTTTCCCGGTATGACAAGACTGAGGATGCTAGGTTACTGTCAGGGGGCTTTACTGACGGGTTTAGACTTGGTTACGACAGCCCAAGGGTGGGCCGCTAGGCTCCTAACTTGAAATCTGCAACTGAACATTCACAGGTGGTCAAGGAGAAGTTACACAAGGAAATACAAGAGGGTAGGATGGCGTGTCCTTTTGATGACTGGCCAATGGAGCATCTCATGGTTTTCCCTATTGGAGTGGTTCCTAAGAAGGAACCGGGCAAGTATCGTCTGATACAGCACCTATCATGGCCGGAGGGTCAGGCAGTGAATGACTTCATTCTGACAGAGCAAATATCAGTGACATATACATCTGTGGACGTGGCCTTAGCTTTCTTGGAGAAGGTCGGACAGGGTTCACTGATAGCTAGGAGCGACATTAAGTCTGCCTTCTGTTTGTTGCCAGTACTCCCTGCTGACTTTCAGTTGCTGAGCATCCAATTTGAGGGACAATTGTTTGTAGACAAGGCACTCCCAATGGGATTTCATGCACATTGTTTGAGTGCTTTAGCACATTTCTTCAGTGGCTATTCATCTGGCACACAGAGCATGACCTTATGACGCACTACTTGGATGACTTTTTCTTCATTGGGGCCTCAGGTTCCGTTGACCGCCAGCAATCGCTGGATAGCTCTTAGAGTTTGATGATGGACTTAGGTGTTCCCTTGGCTCTGGAGAAGACAGTGGGCCCTAGTATGGTACTATCTTTTTAGGTCTCGCCTACGCAGCGCATGCGCTGCATAGGAGGGGACCTCTTGAAATCGATTCGCTTTTTAGGCCAAAAACGTGCACGCATTACATTGCTTTCAATGGCAACGCGTGCACTGTTGGCGATTCCCTTGCGGGAGCGAGCTTTGGCGACATCTGTTTGTAATTAACTTGCAGATGGTGCCCCTGCTCGCTCTTGCAAGGGAAACGCTGTTTGTGCTCTCGGCCGCACTCCCCCCACCCTTCACTGAAGCCTCACTTTCAGAGGCATGCTCTGCAGAAATCACACCCGCGCTGCTCCCCAAAGTGATTTGTGTCCAGAGCAGCAGATGCCCGAGGTCACGCACCCGCGACACCCAGCCCTGCTCTGCACAGTATCACTCTGTCTCCCGAACACACCCATCCTTTCATGCTCACATGCTCGCTTCTCTTTCTCAACACACACACGCACGCACGAAAAGAGCCACAAGGCCACCTTCCCGCGCTGGGTCACACGTTAACCCGCTCTGCACCACAGCAGCTCTCCGCGCGCTGGCCTGGCATGCGAGGAGTTTCACAGACCCGGGTCACGCAACGCCCCGCTCGCTGCCCAGATGTGCACGTGACTCAGGGCAGTTGGAAGGGGCGCACTCGTTTCTTCTGGGACTTGAAGTTTGGCTTCTGCAGTTAGACATGCAGAACTACCAAAAAAGGGTCTGGTTGGCAGCCCTGTCAGAGTTTCTGAGGTTGCCAGGGAGTTGTAATAACTTTGGTGTATCTCGTCCAGCGCTTCAACGCCTCGTCAGGGGTATTTAGCGCTATATAAATGCAATTACTAAGACTGCCCTGTTTGGAATTTGTCAGTACGTGATATACCGAGTAAATAATTTCAGAAAAAGAAACTACTGCGATGTGCCTCCCACATGCCATTACATTATTGCGCACCCCAGCCCCCTCAAGATGTCTCAGGCGCTGTGTTGCCCTTCCTACCACTACCTGCAACACTCTGGCTGCACTCAGACCGGGGTTGTGGGCGGTCAGGGATGGGAGCTGGCTCTGCGGAGTCCGTGCTATCTCTTACCACCCGGATCTCTCACGTAGGTGAAAACCGACTCTCAACAAACACTGCCCTCCACCCCTGGCGTGCGAGGGGCCCTCAGCACTCAGGGAAGCCGAAACCATCCAGGGACAGGAGTGACAATGCGAGTGAATCACTAATGCCCCCCCATTTGTGGCAGCCCCTGAGGGGGGAGGGGGGGCAGTTTACCCTAGGAAACATCTACGTATGATTATAGCATTCATTTTAACAATGTGATTTAATCTCACAATGAGCACACACAACTTATTCTGTATATCTAGATGTCAATATACATATGTCATGCCCTTATTTTGCAGAGTTCAAGACAAACTTAAGTAAATTACAAAGAGATGGTCCATAAATGCAAACAGAGAAAACATCAATTTTGTGGTGTGCCCCAATATTTAGTGTGCTTCGCCGCGCAGTGTTAGTACGTTTGTCTACGAGGTGAGAATAGAAAAAAAGCACCAGAACTCACAGTTTCTCTTCCAGCTGACACTTAGGTGTGATCGCTTCGGCAGCACATATACTGAAATGGGAGCTTACACTTATGTAATATGAATACATGATAAATATCGACTTCGTCCAAGGTAGACGGTGTGTCCAGATTTCTAAACTACAGCGTAGAAACTGAAACCCGGTTAAGGTTGGAACCCCCATATCCATGTGTGATCCTGAGCAAAACTCTATTGTGAAAATCCACAAAGCTTTTCTGCAAGAGTGGAGCGTGTCTTGGGGAAACTTGGGGTTGACACTCAAGTCAGGAGTACAGGCGTTTTCTGCAAGGATGCCTCGAGCATGAGTGTGCGTCATAGAAAGTAAACACTCAGGAAAATTCCAAAGAGTTAGTGTCCAAGCTAATGTCTGTTTTTTTTTTAGCCCAGTATTGTAATTAAGATTTAAATGAGCAGTCAAACATGGTTATATTGGAGCATGCTTTATCCGAATGGCGGCAAGGTCACCTTTCCCCTCAGAACTTCTCGGTCACAGCTGCACTATTACCTTGGTAATTGTATCATAACGTTGATTAATTATTTTGTGAAAGTTTGGGTATACAACATTAGATTTCAAAATCACGGCACTCTTGGCTTGTTTTATAATTGAATATAAGTTGACATCTTTGGAATTTCCTGTCAAAAACGTGCAACGTGCCTTGTGCGCACTCATAAATGAATGAATGGAAAGCATGCGTTATCAAAGCCTCAAAGTATGCGTTATCAAAGCCTCATGGGCAGGGCGCTCATTCATAATTCTCGTACCGACTACTTCCTCCCCACCCCCATTTGTCTGAAACTATAACAACACCTTCAAAGATTAGATTACTATCATAACTGACAAATTAACCCATGGCAGGCGAGTCCTCTTGACATTTTTTTTGCGGTTTTATAGTGCTCGAACTCGACCCAAAGGTATTTGAGCCGTTTCTGGATCTCCGAACTGCAGCCATATTTCAGTAGAAGAGCCCGTGACTGCTTTACTAAGCAGCGTGCAGGATGCAGCTTTGGAAGGTTGTATGTCGTTACAACGCATTCCGTTGCAACGCATGCCTTTACCACGCATGCGTTACAACGGAATGCTATTTCCACGCATAACCTTTACCACGAATATTCCTTTACCACGCATACTTTTACAATGATTTTCGTTGTAAATTTATGCATGGTAAGGGCATACTCTTGGTAAAGGTTATACCCCTCCCCTGTACCCTTACGTGACCCCCCAGCCCCCAATCCTTCTTATAATTAACCCTGCCCTGAACCCTCAATACTTATATATATATATTTTTTAAACTAAAATTCCCTTTACCTCTTCACGTCGTCTCCTCTCCTTCATCTTCCTTGTTGACGTCGTACGTCGTAAAGAGGAAGCGGAAGTTTCTTTCCGTTTCCTCTCAAACGACGCCGATTGCCTCCACTTCGCGACGTGACATCATGTTCGTTTTTTTTGGGGGGGGGAGACCCCCCCAAGCACCCTTTTTTTTCCCACGCTTTTTTTTTATTTTTGGGGGGAGACCCCCCAAACCCCCTTTTTTTAATTTTAGCCTTTACCACACATGCTTTTACTACGTATCTCGTAGTAAAGGTATGCGTGGTAAAGGCTTTCAGTGTAACCACGCATGCGTTGTAATGCATGCGTGGTTAAGGATTTACGTGGAAACGGCCGCGTTGTAGTGGCCGTTTCCCCTTTGGGTTGTATGTCGTTACAACGCATTCCGTTGCAACGCATGCCTTTACCACGCATGCGTTACAACGGAATGCTATTTCCACGCATAACCTTTACCACGAATATTCCTTTCCCACGCATACATTTACAACGATTTTCGTTGTAAATTTATGCATGGTAAGGGCATACTCTTGGTAAAGGTTATACCCCTCCCCTGTACCCTTACGTGACCCCCTAGCCCCCAATCCTTCTTATAATTACCCCTGCCCTGAACCCTCAATCCTTATATATATATTTTTTTTAAACTAAATTTCCCCTTACCTCTTCACGTCGTCTCCTCTCCTTCATCTTCCTTGTTGACGTCGTACGTCGTACGTCGTAAAGAGGAAACGGAAGTTTCTTTCCGTTTCCTCTCAAACGACGCCGATTGCCTCCACTTCGCGACGTGACATCAGGTTCGGTTTTTTTTTGGGGGGGGGAGACCCCCCCAAATCCCCTTTTTTTTCCCACGCTTTATTTTTTATTTTTGGGGGGAGACCCCCCAACGCCCCTTTTTCTAATTTTAGCCTTTACCACACATGCCTTTACTACGTATCTCGTAGTAAAGGTATGCGTGGTAAAGGCTTTCGTGGTAACCACGCATGCGTTGTAATGCATGCGTGGTTAAGTTTTGCGTGGAAACGGCCGCGTTGTAGTGGCCGTTTCCCCTTTGGAAAGGGTCTCTTTCACTACAGATTTTATGCCACTGGCTCTGCATGTAAGGCGTACCTTCCTCGCTGTGTTAGGTGGCAATAAAAACACGACAGCATGAAAACAGTTACCACATCTAAAGGATGGGCAATGCCTAGAAAAGTAATCATTCACCTGAACACCAGATTTGGATCATTTTGCCCTCCCTCGCTCACTTGTTCCCTCGTTTATCTCCCTCCTTCTGTTTTATGTTCCCTCCTTCACGCATACTTCCATTATGTTTCCTATTCCCTCCCATCTGCCATGACCATACCAATCCTCTTCCCTCCTACCCTCTTTCCTGATCCCTCCGCCTTCTCTCCGGTTCCCCAGCCCCCTCATCTGTTCCATTAATCCCTCTCCTGTTCCCTTCTACCCTCCCACCATCTTTCCAGTTAATTCCTTCCCCGTTCTTAGTCCCTGACTATCCTATTTCCTCCTCCTTTATTTCCTCTACTGGTCATTCCTTTTGTTCTCTCGTTCCTCTGTTCCGCCACTGTTCTCTCTTTTCGCTCTGTTCCCTCCTTGCCTGTCCTATTCCATTTTGCATCTTTTGTCCATTGCTCTATCTTCTGTTCCTCCCTAGTTTCTCTTGATCCCTCATGCCTTCTGTCCTCCCTCCTTGGCTCTAACATTCCCTCCTTTCCTCTCTCCTGTGCCTCCCATTCCCTTTATGCATGTCCTGGTCTCTCTTTTCGTCTCACATTCTCCCGTTTTCACTCTCACATACCCCTTTCCCCATCAACAGTTCCTTCCTTCTCTTTCTTCTCCCTCTTCTTTCTCCTGTTCCCTTCTTCCCTTTCCCGTTTTTTCTTCCCTCCGCTTCTAACCTCTACAGTCCATTCCTTGCTCCTCCGTCTCCTCGTTCCCTGTCATGTTCCCTCCTTCAACACCTGCTGCCTCTCGGTGCTTCCAAGTGTCATTTTGTCGGTATAAGCGATATTCCTCCCATGAGGGGAGAGGATGTGGCGTAACGGCCAGAGCTGCCGACTTTTTAGTTGGAGAAGCAGGTTCGAGTCTCGGCGCCCGCTCAACATACTGTGATTCTGGGCAAATCAATTCATGTCCCCGCGCCTACCAACAACGAATATGCCCTTGTGTAATATAATTGGTGCTAATGTAAAGCGCTTCAATACATTAGGGTTGAGTTCGCGCTATCTAAAACTACAGAAAACAAGCATTGGCATAGCCAATAGGTCTCGCCTTTAGGACCTTATAAGTGTTTAGCCATGCAACAGTTAATGTTGTTGCACCAAGGATATTGTGCTGCATAACTAAATACTTATAAGGTCCCAAAGGCGAGACCTATTGGCTATGCCAATGCTTGTTTGGGTATTGAGATTGATTCCATAGCAATGGAAGCCCGGCTGCCCGAGGACAAAAAGATTAACATGCCGACCCTATTGGATGCAATGCTGGGTAAGCAGAAGGTGACTATTAAGGAAGTACAAGTATTGCTTGGACATCTGAACTTCGCCTGCTGAGTAGTGAGAGCGGGGAGGACTTTCTGTAGATGACTAGGCTTGTCTCTCTTGAGTTTACCATGACCTCACCATCATGTCAGGCTGTCAGCAGGTGTAAAGGAGGATTTGGGGATGTGGAGGGCTTTCTTACAGTCATTTAACGGGATTCCATTGACATCATTAGCAGACATTGAATGGGAGGCACAAATATTTTTAGACGCAGTGGGACGTTGCGGCTTTGGCCTGTATTGGAAAGGGCAGTGGTGCGCTGAGGAATGGCAAAGACATGGAGGAGGGGTAGCATAGCATTGTGTTTTTAGAAATGTTTCCCTTGGTGGTAGCAATGATGCTCTGGGGGAACAGTTGGCTCACAAGAGAATTCTTTTTCATGTTGACAATATGTTGGTGGTACAGGTAGTCAACCGACAGTCCACCAGAGAGCCGCAGTTGTGGCAGCTGCTGCAGGTCTTTGTATTGAGATGTTTGAGACTTGCTATAACTTTTAGAGCCCGAACATCCCCGGGTGGACAATGACATTGCCGATACTTTGTCTTGTTCACAGTGGGAGAGGTTCCAGGGGCTGGCCACTGAGGCGGACCGGGAGAAGACACACATGCTGCAGGAACTGTGGTCAGTAGGAGAGAGAGGATGCTACAATTGGTAGCTGAGTCTTTAGCCCTTTCTACGAGGTGGGCATACCTCCAAGCATGGACGGAATTGATAGCGGGGGGCCATGACGAGACCTCGGGAGTGGGATAGTGTGGAGGACGTTATACAGTTCATACTCTCCCTCATAGAGAAAGGTCAGTCGAGGGTGATCATTTCAGGGATATTGCCGGGCATTGCCTTCATGGGCAAGCTACTAGGGGGTTATGCCCCCTCAGCTGGCGAACTGGGGAAGAGAATTTTGGAAGGCTGGGCGAGAGAATCGGGGCCTGGTTGGCGGATACGTCGACCTCTGACTTTGGAGATTTTGGTTAAAATGATTCAGTCACTTAGGACGTGTGCTCGGGGCATAGAGAGGCAGTGCTGTTTTTGACCATTATGACCTGGATGTTGTTTCTTAAGAGTAGGGTTTTGGATGTACCAGGAAGTATGGTGCCTTGCTTTGTGTGCGTATGATGCGTGTGGTGTATGTATGACACGGTGCTGCCAGGTCAGGGGAATTACCCTATAACCCCTGTATGTGTGTGGGTAGAAACCCACACAAATTTCAGAAAAGCAATGTCCTGGGCACACGTTATAGAGTGAAAATAATGGTTAATACAGTCTCGTGCATTTGGAGAGTTATCAAGTAAGGTCCACTCAAGTAGTATAAAGTCTCTTTTAGTTGTTTAATCTTTATCGTAAAGGGACACAACCAGCCAACACGTGTTTCGTCACAAAGGGATTTATCCCGTGACTTCTTCAGGGCTGGGAAGGATACAAAAAAGTAATGTAAACATATGACCTACAAAATACAAAGTTGCATTGGAGCAGCTCCTGGTGTTGTGGAGAAAAAACAATAGATCACCATTACATTTGGAAACCCTAAAAGAACAGTGTAGAGGCATAAAATAGTGACTTCACACAGAAAAAACAACACAGACCTGGTGAAGACAACGCGTGACAGTACAAGATGGCGTGGGTATTTGTATAAAAACCCAGGAGAGTAAAAAATTGCATTAGGGAGCGGCGCCCGAGCAAAAGCAATAACGTGGTGCGTGGTGATGTGAATAAACATGGTGCCATGAGGTGAATCAAGGCTCATGATTGGAAACATTTAGACATGTGATGCTCCAAACTGTGTACCTGTTTGAGAAATATAGAAACAATACATACAGTACTGTAAAGACATTTTTCAAGTAATGACTGAACCGTAAGGTAAAGGGGTGGTTTCACAGGGCCTGAAAAAAAGGAGTGTAAGCACTTAACAAATAAGGGGCGCATAATTGCAGGGTGCAAGGATGCCATAGAGAAAGAAGGAAGGAGATAAGAAAATAAAGCGGACTACCTGTATGAGAAAACGTAGATGTCTTTGGGAAATCTAATGAAAAAATAATATGAGTAAGGAGAAAACATTTTTTACGAAAAGGTCGACACTTAAAGAGAAAGGAGTAAAAATGAAGCTCCTCACCGCTCCGCCGGTGATAATTCCGACCTGGCTGGTCTGGATTGAGGAAATAACAATTAACGGAGAAGTTCTTGGGAGTGTTAAAATTCCGCAATTCTGTTATTATTATCATCAGCTCTTTTTTGTCTCCTTATTGGATCAATTGTCATTAGACACCCTAATCTCAGTTTACCCTTTCGAATTTCCCACTATCTTTTCCTGAGTTACTGTATTATTCAGGGTGCTTTGCACTCCGTTTTTTCTCATTTTTTTTTTCTTCTCACTTTTTCCTCTTTGCCAATCTTACTCTCGTCCTTACTAACTTTTGGATGGGTCATCATTACCCTCCTAACAATTTTTTTCTATATTCAGTAGAACGCCCAGGCTTCAATGCCTCTTCTCCCCTTCTGACTTTTCATAGATCTTGCTCCAGGTTGCATATCGGCTCCCTGTGTTTTTGTACTTTTATTTTTATTATTTTTTTTATTTTTTATTTTGTTCTCCTTTACTCCTTTTTCTTCCTTTTTACCCCTCTTTTTTCCACACATAGGATTTCAGAATCCTTTTGAATCCTTTTTTACCCAATAGCGGTAACCAATAAAGTTTGTTCTATTAGTTTCCTCCGCTGACAGTTGCGGTCTAGTCTTTCCTTCTAGCTGCCAGTATTTAAAGGCACTTCCGGGTCAGCACTCTGTCCATTTTCCGGAACAGAGGTGAACCAGTGCCTGCATTCTGCATAGCACACCCGCTAGAGGTAAACCAGCTTTTTACTATTTAGTATTAACAATACCCCCGTTTTGCTACTGCCCTTTATTTAGAGTTTTTAACTAGCCCCCTCACACCTTAGCTCATTCTAATTACAGGTCTTGTTGAAGCGGCGGACCCGCCCCTCAACACGAATACAGGCACTTACTTTCTGGGATCTCCGTTACATCGGTAAGATCCTATCGTGCCACATGTCCTATACTTTCATTTGTGTCACACATGCGCGCCCTATACTCAAGAAGTAATTTCCCTTTTTTCTCAGGAGCTTCCCCGTTTCTTTTAACACTCCCAAGAACTTCTCCGTTAATTGTTATTTCCTCAATCCAGACCAGCCGGGTCGGAATTATCACCGGCGGAGCGGTGAGGAGCTTCATTTTTACTCCTTTCTCTTTAAATGTCGACCTTTTCGTAAAAAACGTTTTCCCCTTACTCATATTATTTTTTCATTAGATTTCCCAAAGACATCTACGTTTTCTCATACAGGTAGCCCGCTTTATTTTCTTATCTCCTTCCTTCTTTCTCTATGGCATCCTTGCACCCTGCAATTATGCGCCCCTTATTTGTTAAGTGCTTACACTCCTTTTTTTCAGGCCCTGTGAAACCACCCCTTTACCTTACGGTTCAGTCATTACTTGAAAAATGTCTTTACAGTACTGTATGCATTGTTTCTATATTTCTCAAACAGATACACAGTTTGGAGCATCACATGTCTAAATGTTTCCAATCATGAGCCTTGATTCACCTCATGGCACCATGTTTATTCACATCACCACGCACCACGTTATTGCTTTTGCTCGGGCGCCGCTCCCTAATGCAATTTTTATTCTCCAGGGTTTTTATACAAATACCCACGCCATCTTGTACTGTCACGCGTTGTCTTCACCAGGTCTGTGTTGTTTTTTCTGTGTGAAGTCACTATTTTATGCCTCTACACTGTTCTTTTAGGGTTTCCACATGTAATGGTGATCTATTGTTTTTTCTCCACAACACCAGGAGCTGCTCCAATGCAACTTTGTATTTTGTAGGTCATATGTTTACATTACTTTTTTGTATCCTTCCCAGCCCTGAAGAAGTCACGGGATAAATCCCTTTGTGACGAAACACGTGTTGGCTGGTTGTGTCCCTTTACGATAAAGATTAAACAACTAAAAGAGACTTTATACTACTTGAGTGGACCTTACTTGATAACTCTCCAAATGCACGAGACTGTATTAACCATTATTTTCACTCTATAACGTGTGCCCAGGACATTGCTTTTATGACCTGGATGTTCTTTGGGGCTTTTCGAGTATAGGAGCTGCTAGAGTGTAGGGGTTTGCTCTGGGAGGATGTGCTTTTCAGGAAGGATGGGATACATGTCTGGTTGTACAAATCCAAGACTGGCAAAAGGAGAGAGGGAAAAATTGTGCTATTGAAGTATTACCCATCGGCTAGCATTTGTCCGGTCTGCTGGGCGAAAAGCCAGTTACAGCTTTTCAGTTGTTGGTAGTTTCGTGCAAGGCATTGGGGTCAATTGGCTTTGGCCCAGGCAAGTTTGGGAAGCATTCATTCAGCATTAGGACAGCGACGGAAGCAAGTCGGCGGGGTTGGGGTCCTAGGAGCATCATGGAAATTGGTAGATGGACATCTGATTGCTTTTGTAGATATGTCAGATGGGAGGTAGAGTGGGGTCAATAATGTCCAGGTTGTCAACTTTGTTCCTTTTTCAGGTTCTGTTCCCAATCTGCAGGCGGTGGGGATGAAAATATGGATTGTGGGCCACTCATCTGTGTCAATAAAGCGGCCTTTTTCACCCAACCATGGTGCCAATGGTCTGTGCTGCCCTCTCTACCCCAATTGCGTTTGATGTACGTTTTAAGTTAGTTGATGCCTTGTCAATGTGATCACACCAGCTTAGTTTGTGGTTGCAGCGTATGCCCTAGTAATCATATGGCAGGATGTAATCAAGGGCTTGCCAACCCATAGAGACCTTCTAAGAAAGGATGAGGGGGATGTTGCAATGATATTTGTTTTTGTAAAATTAATTTGAAGATTCTTCTCCCTGCAAAATTTCTCAAAGTTGGCTAACAATTTCTGCATTTCGTTTTGTGTCTGTAATAAAATAACTACATCGTCACACAGAAATAGCATGGTTATTTCTTTTTTTTATTACAGAACTTCGGAGCATCAGGCTTCTCTTTTTTTAGGTGGATTTCAACATCATTCAAGAAGAGAATTAATACAAGCACACACCCCTGACAGACACCAGAGGGGATAGCAAAGGAGCTACTGCATTCCCACCAGGTCTATATCGGATGCAGGCGTTGGTCTTCACATGCAGGTTTTTAATGGTTTACGTGGCAATTTCTCAATCCCCAAAAGTTCAAGAGCTTGCCAAAGTTTTGATCTGTTCACCAGATTAAGGGCAGCTTTAAGATCTATGACAGATAAATAGAGGGAACCTTAAGTGATTCTGTATATTCACCGCAGACCATGTGTAATGTGATTGCTTGGGCGATGGCGCTGATTCCTTTGTGGAACTCTGCCTGGATATCTATAAGGATGGACTTCAGGTCTACCCAGGCCTGCAACCTATTAAGCACAACATGGCTAAAGATTTCTAACACACCATCAAGGAGTGATATGGGCCTGTAATTACTAGGCAGTCATTTGTTGCCCTTTTTGTACAGGAGTATTATCACAGCAGAGCACTATGAGGGTGGGATAAAATTTGTGGCAAATACTGCAGTGAAGACCTTTGTCAGGACCTCCGACCATCGTTTTGGGTCATCGTGAAACATATCCACTGGAATGAAATGGGTCTGGTGCTTTTTTGGGCTTCGGCGCAATGATCGCTCTTTCCATTTCCAGGCAGAATAAAATAAGCCACCTGACCAGTAATGGTTGAACCTGCTTTTTATCACCTTTTGCCTGCACATGTGGAATTTCACCTCTCAAGTTACTAGCATTATATAGGTTCTTATAATGCTCCACTCAGGTGTTTGTGCTAATATGATGCTCTTGTTATTGTTTGTTCCGCCTCAAAAGGCTCTTGTAATTAGACCCCAAAATCGTTTGCTGCACTTTTTTACTGCTGCTTTTTTCAGGTCCTCCCAATTAACTTGTTTTTGGGATAGCATATTGCTCCATAGGAGAACTTTATACTCTCTCCTTAGACTTTTGAAATGCTCTTCATTTGATGGGGAAGTATGACACACACATTGCGCATTTGAAAGTGCAGCTTTCCTATCTCTACAGGTCTTGTTGAACCAACCATCCCACTTCGTATTTCAGGTGGTCTTGCTCCTACGGGGCTCTGATCACCGGAAATATGTGCAAAATAATTTTGGGGTCTTTGCTCTCAAGAGTACAAATGGTAGTTATTTGGTCTTTGAGATTGCACATCAATTCACTCCCTTCCTTGAAGACTCTTTCCTTGTTCCATCTCATAGCTTTTCTGTTATTGGTGGGGGTGATTCCAGGAATTTATGGAGCAGTAGAAGCAGCTTTATGATTAATTTTGCACCTAACGCATGAAGAGTCATGGTCGCTCTCTAGGCGCTGGACTTCCCTCATATCCAGGTATGACCTAATGAATGAATGTTAAGTAATATATATTCGATAAAGCTAGATCTTGTATCGCTCTCGTAAGTGGCCACCGAAAGGTTGTCTGACATAGTTCAACCATTGAGGAAGCTGAGATGGCAGTTGGATCGCAGATTTATGAACAGCTTTCTTTTTCTTGAGTTGCATAACTTGATACCATTGAGAATATCAGGTGCGGGGACAACTCAGCTTGCCTCTTCTTCAATGCTGTAATTGCCCTATATTCCTACCGGCGGAAAGACATTAAAATCTCTGCACATGATCATAACATATTTTTGTTAAAGCTGTTTACGCTTGACTTAATCGTATGGAGTGTTTTGTTCAGTAGTTCTAGTTAGTCAATCATGACAGCTATGGGATAGATAAGCATTAACAATGTCTATTATTTGCATTTGTTGGGATTCCTTAGATAATCCTATATGTATCAAACTTGAGGCCATTTTAAAAGTGGGTATTTGAGTAGCTTTACATTCCAGCTTCACAGAGATCCATGTTGAAAGGTCCCCCATCGCTCTGCCTCTACTATGTTTAATTGCTTTTATTGAAAATTCGAGATATTCAGCAGGTACAGACTCAATCAAGTTACTGCCCGCTACTCACATCTGGAAACAGCAAATTTCATGAGAATTTACAAAATTCAACCAATTGTAATCTTCATACTTTGGTTGTAGGCCGGTGATGTTCTATGAAAGGAATTAGATTTCATTGGCTGGATTTATGCTGATAGTTCCAAAGGTTTTACAGTGAATGTTCCCAGTAGACGTGGCAACTGCAGGGTTAAAACAGAGAAGTGTGAGCTAGCTGACTTTTGTTCTCAGTGTTGGTAGTATTTTTTAAGACAGTGGATAACCAGGCCCAGCTGTTATCTTCATCACCTATGGCAGGCAGGATCAACCCTGCTCTGTGGACTTATCCCAACTGCTCTGCTATTATTTTCCCTAGTCACAGTCATGTTGTTGGACATTGAGATAATGTGCCCATCCAACTCATACGTTTCATCCAGCCAAATGGAAGTATTTGCAAATTTCTGTTTGATACTAGTCTCTAGTCTTGATTCTGTAGGTCCCTTTTACACTGAATGGGATTTCTGATCATTCTGCTGGGCAATCATGTCTAAGCCCATAACATGTAATTAATTCATCCACGTTGTCCATAATAAGTTTGAGAATGGCTGGTATATAGAATTGCACCTTACTATACCAGCTGTTGGATGAAATATTATAGTGAGTACTTGGATTAACATATTTTATTTCTTGTGAGGTGGTTAATCTCAGTGATGGAATTGCATAAAAGAGATCGCATAAGCGGGGCCTAATAAGGGGGGGGGCAGAGAGTCATGAATCGGGGAATAGGCTATGAAAAACTAAGATGCTGAGACAAATATCGGCAGGCAGAGATAGGTTGTTGTATGCTTAGAACATTGTGCATTCCGCAAGACAGGGGAGTTCTGTAATCTAAAAGACTCCGCTATGGGGTTGAGTATATTTGTGGGCCCAGTAGTCGGCAGCGCCTCTGCTGGATTGCCTTTGCCCACCTTATCATGGCACTTCGTCGTTCACTCAGCCATACTTTTCACTGGAAGTTCATAGAACATTTCCTCTTGAGCTCCTCTGAAATCATGTTTTTCTCTTCCTACCATTACATTAATAGGGTTTTTCTTAATCTCTTGCAGGCCCTTTTGAGTCTCCTTTGCCTTTTGACCTTCGTTTAGGCCTTGAGCTCTATTCCATTGATGGGTGCTGAATGTGTAACTTTGGAAGGGCCACCTTTCTCTCTTGGTAGGATTATATAGGTTACACCTTCTTGGTGTCTTCACAATTCTTAGAGGGTTCTTCAAAAAAAACCTTTAGGCAAAACACTTGGTCGTCCGTCGCCACCCCAGCACTGAGACTAATTTGCTTTCTTTTCCCTTTGCCCCCCCCCTTTTGTTCTTCTTCCCCATGGGAGGCGCACTACTTGATGCTTTTTTATGTCTTTTGGGTTTATTCCCTTTCTTTTCCCTTGTTCAGTACTTTCTTGGCCTTTTCCCAATGTGTGGTAGACAAGTTGGACTCTCCAAACTGCTTGTATTGTTTATTAAACTACTTGAATTTGTATAGCCTCCTACAACTCGATTCTTGACACTGCCATTGATGTTGCTAGGAGTATTTACAATAATCAGTTTTGACACTAACAGTTTCTGGACTCGATTTTTAATCATGGTTCGTCAGACGACGGTTCCTTCCTATTATTGTGAATTCTGCCAACACTTCCAGCATTGGTCCCGGTGTCACCCTTTGCCTTTTGAGTTGAGCAGAGAATCCATGCTAATGCTCTGTCTATTTTATGGGATGAATGGAAGCGTGGATAGTAGGTGACTTGGGTTGACCCATCTATTCTGGGAGCTTTCATAGTTAGAGCTTCCAGTACTAGGGTTAGCAAATCTGAGTTATGATTTGTATCCTGTATTGTATTTTCTTGCAATGATAGCGCAGAGCTCAAAATCCTCTCAAGAGCTTGCAAGGATCTTGAAATTACAGTGTCCTGGCCCACTCCATTGGTGGGCGGTGAGTAAACAGACCACTTACCGGGAATTCACATATTTTGGCTGACAAGATGTAACCTTAATCAGTGAATCACTGTCTTGTGTGTGTCTAGCAATTGGTGGCCTCATTGACTTGTGTTTGGTAGAACTATAATTATACGCATTAATCCTGTTATTCATTGATTGGGCACGCATGTCCAGGAGAGTAAAGTCATTAAGCAAGGATGAATTTGCTAATGGACCAGGACTTGATAGATTGGGTATAAGCCCTAACTGGTAGAGGTCATGTCAATTGAAAGAATGGGGTAAGCTAGGGTATTATTGGCTTTGTGAGGCACTTCAGCATCAATAACAGTGTCTATCTTCAGATGATCTGTCATTTTGTTCAATACTTCCTTTCTCACAAGGGATCTGCAGCAGTGCATCATCTCCAGGCTGTCTGCAATTCTGTTCTAGGCTTGCTTTCTCACAGAGCCTCCACTCCAGTGTATCATTAGAGGACTTAGGGACTTCCATATGAACTATATAACTCCCAAGCGCTTTGGTACTATTTGTGCATGCAAACATGTTAAAGCCACAGTGCGTCACAACCATGGGACTAGCCACTGCAGCAGGTACAACAGCAGACACTGAGGAATCCTCTTGGCAGTGAACCTGATGCTCTTTAACACAAATACTCCACGATGGGCCGGCTTGGTGAGGAGAACTTCTATCATGTGTTGCCAGCCATAAAGACTCCTTCATTGGTATTAGTACGGGTCCCTTAAACAGTCATGGTAGTAGTGGCAGGGCTCAGTTGTGTAAAACTCGGTGAATAGCTTTTTATTGTATTTAGCGTTAATATTTTTCCCTGCAGTTGTCTTTCTTTTTGTCTTAGGCTTCGCTTTTGGAGTATTTTTTCTCTCAAGAGCATTGCATGCTTTGGCTGCTAATTCTCCATTACCATTTGGATTCAACCGCTTGCGCCCACTCATGGTGCTCACAGCACTAATGGCCTTTGGCGTTGATGCCAGCAGCTTGTTGTAAATCTGCAGTGATCCCTGTGGGATGATGATACATGAGTGAAGTTTGAGAACAGTCCTTGTCCAGAAATAAACAAAGTGCAAGGGGTATAAGAAGTACAAGGAGTTCAGGTGGTCAGAAATTCCACAAATCAATTAATTGATATGCAGTGGGCTTTGAGAGGTGCCAAAAAGCCACTAGCTCAACATCTCAGCTATCTCAACGTAGATCAAACGAAGAGAATGGTGTGCACTTTGAGCTTGGATGGTGGTCCCAATGAGGCGGGCACTTGACGACTTATCAAGATGAGAGTGGAATAGAGTAGGAACCGTAAGCCACACATGGGCTCCCAACACTGGGAAAGGGGCCTCGCTGTCTCATCACCTCAAGCCACCTTCTGGTGTAAACCAGCCACCTGCAACTGTAATACCAGAGACATCAAGGGGGTGCACCGGCAATAAAGCCCCCCACAACCCAGGGGATCGAGCGCTCCCAGCTGTGTCCCTGGTGCACAACACAACACAATGAGGAGGTGCAGAGCTCCGACCCCCATATTCACCCTCTTGTGGCCCATATAATAACTTGGATAGGCGATGCCTTTACTTGTGCTGTCTTGCCTCATCTTTATTTTTCAGACTGGTGAACAGAGCACACACTCCGGGACTACATTGGGCCCTTTAAGGCACCTTTTAGATTTAAGTTTTAGCAAGGCACAGGTAGCTGGTCTACTGCAATCACTTTCAAACTCCTTGGCTCCACTTTAGCTGGAGCAGACACTTACACCATTATCTTATCTCTCTTCTCTCTGGCCAGTGCTGGAATAGAGGTGCCAGGGTATCCGGGGGTAGCAAAGGCAGTGGCAAAGGTCAAGGGGTGTTAAGGGAAGCAAGTCGCTGTGGGTCGACCAGTTGGCTGGCTCTGACTCCACTGCCACTACTCCCTCCACTACTGTCCCCAGAACTGCCCCCATTTGTGACTCACTCACAGTGCTTGCTCACCCCCTCACTGTTCTCCCTCGGGCTAGTTAGGAATGGCCCATTAGGAATGGCTGGGGTGGCAGGGGTGCTGGGGTGCACGGTTGAGCGGAGCAGGACCCTTACATGTAGTCAGCCACCAGATCCTTGCAGAGCAGTTGCAGTCCCTGGGTGGCAGCAGGAGTACTTGACATCTCAAAGAAGATCTCAAGACTGGCCAGCAGTTTCCTTCATAGGTAACTCCCACAGATTGGAAATCAACAGCAAGCAGCTACAATGCCATGGATGCTTATGTGGGCTGCGTAGAACCCTCATGAACCCACCTCCAGACTCCAGGTTCCCCAGTTGACTCCCCTCCTTCACTTTCCAGTGCAGGTGCAACTCCACTCTACTTCCATCTTCTGAAAGAGAAAAACAACTAAGGTGAGGAGGACTTCTTCCTCATTCAGCAGCCTTCATCCCAGAACCTCCTAGATAGCAACACTCAGCATGATGGACAACCTACTGGCATGGTTAGATGTCCAGGCATGCAGTGGGGGATTGAGGGGTGATATGGTCAAATTCAGTCCTCTTGGAGGATCCGTTTTTGAAGGAATTATTCACTGTGCCTGTGGATATTTAACAAATGAGGGAGATCATATGCAACATCGCAACTTACCAAGAACAGGTACCTAAGTTGAAGGAGAGACAGACCTGTGTCTTGGAAGAGTTTAAAATATCTCTCCAAGACATGGCACATTTGCACTGTGTACATCTTTGTTTGTTTAGGCTGCAGGATGCAAGGCGGCATGCCTGGTCGTGCAGATGATATAGGCCATATTATACATGTGCTTGTGTCAATCTGCAGGTCCAGCGTAAATGTCTCAGACACCTGTGAACAACACCAGACTGCAAGACCCACTCCTTAACTAATGCTAACAACGATCATGGGCACCACCCACAAACCTACCAGTTCCCACTCTACAGCCACAACCTCAACCTAAAGTGGGCCCAATATTACATAGGTGAAAACGTCGAAGACCGTCCTTCCCAAGGGAGAGGACAACAGCCACCAAAGCCATAAACATTTATTTCCAACCTTTCACTGACTCACCTTCATGCAAAGAGGCACAATTTTTACATCCACCCATCCCAAGTCTTATGATGTACTAAAACATTTCCTTTTGTTCTCCTTGAAAATAAACAGCAATTTTACCTACCATCCGCTGGCAATTCTTAGGCACATACAATGTATTTATGTAAAAAAATTCAATGTCTTGTGCAACAGACTCTGTATTGTTTGACATTTTTCAGTACTGCCACACTTTTACATACATTAATAGGCATGCCCACACATTCAAGAAATAGTAGCAGCTCATCCAAGTTAGAGTATAACAATATTTTTATATAGAAATTTGTAATGAAAATATTTTTTTATTTTCTTTTTTTAATATAGGGGACAGTGCTTGGGAATGGACAAATGAGAAAAAGAGTGCCGTAGTTCAGAAGAAAACGTTAACTTGGAGGGCGATGGGCAATGTAAAAAAGGTCACCGGGAACATTAGGGGTCAAGTCTGTTACAAAATCCAATGGGGAACATAGAAAAAAAATTCAAAATGTCTAGCACAAATAATCCAAATAATAGTCCAAATGTCCTGAAATAAAGTGAGTCTTGAAATGAAATATTCAAAGTCCAACAGAAACTTGAAGTCCCCAAATCCAGACGGTGTATCAGAGACGCTGATCTGTGCTGGGGCAAAAGTTCCTGTGCAACTTTCAATTTTGGTTTCATGACCACAACCAATTCTGTTATATCCTAAGTTTTACATTCATATGTAATCAGCCTAGGTCTTTCTAGCTGCTCAGCCAGAGTGAGAGATGGCAACGGAATGTTGGTGTGAATGTGATGAAAGGAATGCCTGGGTACCTGTGTGGATGAGTGGATGACAGTTGGAGATGGGCTGAGCAGCTAGGCAGGCTGCTCCTGGTGGGACTGGTGTAGGAGATGTAGGAGCTGTTACATGGCTGAACCTTGATTGATACCACATGACCTGGAACTAATAAAGAAGACTTAGAAACTTACAACATGGCTACCAGTGTCTTCATGTACAGAATACAACATCTTTTTGGCGACAAGCGGACCTGGACTCATGCGTCTTCAAGGATTGAAACAGAAACAAAGATATTCTAAAGATTACAGAAACCAAGAGACCAAGAGAAACCTGAGAACTTTGACGGAAGAAATCAACATGAAACCAAGTAAAGAGCGTTGTGTATGGAGCAACAGGCAAGCCAGTCCCACCAGTGTCCAAGTCAACGGACGGCCCTCCCACCAGCCTGAACTTGCTCCATGGACTTGACCACAGGTACGGTCTCTTATGTTAGGGTATGTCTGCCCTACCATGTCCTTTTAATGTGCCGCATGGATGTATCTGTAGCGAAAAGGAGTTGTGGCTGTTCAAGTTGTGAGTTAAAACCTAACTCTGTGAAGCTTATTCACAAGTGCAACACAAGAGTGGTGTGGTGTTGCTAAGTCTTATGCTTTGGTTTCAAGTAGAGCACAAGTAAGGACATTTTACAAAGTGGATGACTGGAAGTCCCCTCACAAACGTGCTGCACATGGTCTCAAGAGCTTTCTTCTATAGCGAAATACAGTGATGTGGCGCAGACTGAGCCTTGATGTACAGTATGCATATTTCTTCTCTACTTTTCACCAGCGCCACACAGGGGCAGTGTTGTTTTACCAATATTTCTGCTGTGGACACACGGAAAGCACATTTGCACGTTCAAGGACATTTAACATAGTAGATACTTGTTTGACCCTCTACCTCTGTACAAACTGGATTGGAGTGTTGAACATACATTTGTTATGGACGGCGTGGGACATGTCTTCAAGTTGGTGTTGGACACGTGAAATTCTCACACAGAGTCAAGTGTGGTCTGTGCAAAGTTTGGCTATGGGCACAAGAACTGAGGTGTCTCTCGCGCAGAAAAGGCTATTTCTACCTATGTCAAGCTCTTTCGATCTGCCTTACTGAGGTGAGCTTGGGGACTTGCTTGCATGTTGTGTGGCTGGCTCGTATTCAATTTCACACGAGTGTCGACAGAGGGTCCACTCCTTCGCTGCTGAGGTATTTTTTTTTGTCTCTTATTGTTGGGGTCATTTCAGCCAAGTTTGTATAGTGCCAGTTAAACTGCCATGTTCTTGATTAAAAAACTGTGGCACGAGTCATGAGCTGCGCGAGCACGCTTACCTTCTCCTTTGGTGTCTCGCGCTGTTCCTTCTGTGACGTCCCTCCACTTCTTTCTTCATTCCGAGGAAGTCAAAGCAGCACCATCGTATTCCCATCACGTTTTGATGTATCTGCGTGCCGGGAGCCACCCGGCATGACGCCTATTACGTGCCGCCATCTTGTGGTTGGTTGGCTTTGGCATACAATTCTCTATTGGTGCCTTTCCATCCCGTTGCCAACCACGCTGTTTCGTTTTTTCTTTCCGATAAAGTTTCAACAAAGCCTGACGAAGTCCAGGGACCATGCGGTGCTCGGTTCTTCACAGCAAGTTGAGGAATCGTCAACGGGGGTTTTCTTTTGGTGTGTTGCTCTGCTTTGAGGTAATTTTTACATCGGAAATGTAGGATCCTTGTCTCAGAGTGAGTCGCTACTGCTACCAGTCTTTTCATGTCACAAGTTTGTTTTTGGGATTTCCCCATGTGCTTGTCATCAACCATTCTTATGAACACTGACTTGGGACGATTATGACTAGTTGTTGGAAGCATGCTGTATATCCACGAGCTCTCCTCCATGGTTATGCTACATTTTTCAGACTGTATTTTTGGGGGCATATTGCTGCGGTGCCGGAAGGATTCATGCCCGGTTTTTTTTTTGGGTGTCATTTTTGCAAGGAATATTTAACTCAACTGTATTATATCCATACAATGTGATGTTGCTTGTGTACTTACACTCAACATGTTGAGGATTTATATGTGACAAGTCGGTAACTTGGTACACTTTTGTCATTACGTGTTTTAGTCACTATCTCTGCCATGTTTTGCTCTATGTGTATCATTACTTTAGGCATGTTCTCTATTTAGGCATGTTCTCTATTTAGTTCCCTTACGCAAGGGTGTTTGTTTTCTGGCACAACTCTGGTGAGAGGTCGCTCACCGGCGTGGGGCACTGGCCACTCGTGTTCTACACTACATGGAATTGTATTAGCAATTTTCAAAGTTTGATTAGTTGTGATGCCACAGTTATACAATGTTTAATGGTTGGGACGTCCTAGTCTCATAGTGGGTGGACATCACAGATGATCTCTTTAATGAGGGATGGGTCTGGGTGCTCGCCCCTCACACAGTGTTATGGGTCGTTGTCCCATTTTTTGGCAGTTCCCTTGTTGTTGGGATTGGCGTTGCGGGGTTTTTACCTTTTGCATCACAGTGTATATTTTACAGCTTGTTTCAAAGTATTACAATGTGTAGTTGATTTTCTACAAGTTTACGCTTCTTAATATTTTGTTAATTTGTTATGAGGGAGGATGGGGGATATTGATGCACGTTTTTATGTCGTATTTTGCCCATCTTTTCTTGATTTGCATGTTCATTCTCTTGTGATGTTTTACTTTTAGTTGCATCCCTGAGTTATGTACATTTCAGTTTTTTTTGTGTATAGTTTCTCCTTTAGTATTGTAATTTTTGTTTTTATTTAAAGGGAAGGGATAATGTTATATCCTAAGTTTTACATTCATATGTAATCAGCCTAGGTCTTCCTAGCTGCTCAGCCAGAGTGAGAGATGGCAACGGAATGTTGGTGTGAATGTGATGAATGGAATGCCTGGGTGCCTGTGTGGATGAGTGGATGACAGTTGGAGATGGGCTGAGCAGCTAGGCAGGCTGCTCCTGGTGGGACTGGTGTAGGAGATGTAGGAGCTGTTACATGGCTGAACCTTGATTGATACCACATGACCTGGAACTAATAAAGAAGACTTAGAAACTTACAACATGGCTACCAGTGTCTTCATGTACAGAATACAACAAATTCCTCCTTAGATGCAGACAGTAGGGTTTGCAGAGCATGATTGGATGCCACCTGAGGTACTGAACACAGGTGCGGATTCATCTGGAACAAACATACTGGTAGACACAACACCAGCAGGTGAGAAGAGGTGAGTTACAAGACAAGACAACATGCAGGCTTTCCAGGAGGCCAGAAGCCTGCAAAGTTCCCATTGATGGTCAGTTTGCACTCTTTGAGTTGCCCTCAACTCCCCAATCATTACTTTCTCATCCTGAGAGATCACATACTGACCAGCAATCAGCTGGTCCTTCTGGAAAGCAGCCATTGCAGAGTACTGCATGGTTTGGAGGACTCAAAGTTGTCTGGCAAAAACATTACCATTGGCTGCTGATCTTCCATGAGGGTACTTGTTGGTGAAGAAAGTATAGCACAGTGTGTGGCTTGTGGCCAGGTTGGTGTGGTGGTTTCTGGATTGATGTGTAGGGTGACATCAAACCCTCATAACTCTGGGACCCTCTTCGGGGACACAACATATGCTTCCTGTTCATGGCCATAACAATCATCGTCATTCCACTCATCCTGGCTTGTGGTGTCCAGCTCTACCACTCCCTCAATGGGCTCCACAGACTTTGCCCTGAGTGTTTTAAATTGTGAGCGTTTGACTCTCTGGGCAGCCGCACTCTCCCTACTGGTGGTATTTGCCTCCTCCTCCTTGGTGGTGCTGAAAACGTCCTGTGTCTGCATAGCAGCTGAGGTTCTTCTTGTTCTTTGCTCTGGGTTCTACTCCTCATTGGTTTCACCAGCCCACCAGCATTGTCTTCTGAAAAGGAATGGTGACAAAATAAAGAAATTGTGCGTCCATATGTCCAATAATTAATGTATATATGAAAATGCTTTTTTGAGAAATGCAGCAGTAAACATGCCAAAGAGTGACTTTGTTGAGCTCTCCACCCCTTCTTTGCCGTGCAATATTACTCTTTTCAAATTCCACTTATTACAGTGATTGTCTACTGATAACCAATATGCAGCTGAAGCACATATTATTTCACCCTCAAACATTATCCTTTGTCTATGTTTGGCATGGCCAAGTAAACCATCGTGCATAGAATACCTTGAATTACATGAGCAATGTTGCTTGTACATTCATGTATAATGTCAAATAGGAGCTCAGATATGAATCAATGGTCAAAGTTGATGATGGATGGGTTGAGCATCCATGGCTAGTTTCTGGACATGTGATGGGGTACAATGTATGTACATAAAGTTGTAATGACCATTTTGTGTGTGTAACTATGTCAATGTGGATGAGGTGTGTTGTAAATGATCTCAGATCTTTATCTGACATGATGTAAATGTAATACATCATAAGACTTGTGTGCAATTCACAAAATGATGTCACTCATTTTTCAAATCAGGCCATATGACAATGGAAAATGTTTTCGTTTACGTAAAATATTTTCTTGTTACAAAATTCTTGAGTACCAACATATTTTTTTTTATTCTCAATAAAATAGTTTTAAATACATAAAAATAGATACAAATGGTGTCATTAATTCAACAGCAAATTTTACAGAACAATATAGGATGCAGGCAATATAAACAGATCCAAAACAGATAAAATAGGAGACATGACTGGACAACCCATTCAAAACATATATGCACTTATGCTGTTTGACCACAATCAGGCTTAGTTCCTTTGTGCCGCTCGTGGACAACATCCAACTAAGCTTGGAAAGTCTGCCAAGCTGTTTTCAAAGCCCTACTATTCAAAAGTCATATGCCTTGGGTACTGTATGTTTAGGAGGGAGGATACACCAACACATCCTGTCCCTTGTAGCACACCCAGCACTGAAGGTCCTTGTAGGAAAGTGGGTTTCTGATGCAGTAACCCCCCCACGTTTTGCCAGACTACTGATGCACTTTGACTTGATGTGCCCTGGGTCCCTGCCAATCCGGCTCCCAGAACCTGTGTTCTTTCCCCAAACCTAACCCAATTGGCATCTCTGGCCACAGGTCAGCCCCTGGTAAATGGTACCACAGGTACCCAGGGCTCTGTGACCAGGGAAGACCTCTAAGGGTTGCAGCACTTATTGTGCCACCCTTAGAGGCCCTGTACCTTTACACACACACACTGCCTTTGCAGGCTGGGTGTTTTGGTGCAGAACAAAGTGAAGAGTCGACATGGCACACATCCCTGTGTGCCATGCCTACAACCCACTGCCCTGGCATAGATCAGTCACCCCTCTAGCTGGGTGCCCTATACCAGTGGTGAGGGTACAGGTGCATGAGCCCTGTACCCCTACAGTGTCTAAGTCCATTCTTAGACATTGTAAGTGCAGTGCTGCCAGTAAGAGTATATGGTGCTGGGAGCTTGTCATTACGAACTCCACAGCACCACAATGGCTACACTGAAAACTTAGAAGTTTGGTATCAAACTTCTCAGCACATTAAACCCACACTGATGCCAGTGAGGGATTTAATGAAAAATGCACACAGAGGGCATATTAGAGATGCCCCCTGAAAAATGACCAGCCTCTGGTGGGTTCTCTGACTGGTACACACCAGCCTGCCACCACAAGACATGTTTCTGGACCCCTAGGGTGGGAGCCTTCGCTCCCTGAGCCCAGAAACAAAGCCTTTCCTGGGCGGAGGTGTTCACTCCTCCCCAGGCCAGGAAGAGCCATCTGTGGCAGGGGAGCTTCAAGGCCTGGCAGCCTTTGTAATGCGACCCCCAGCCTCTCCTGCTAGCAGGAGCAGGCCCCCTTCCTGTCTCCCCTCCTTTTCGGCGGGAAGACAGGAGGGAAAAACTAGCCAGTCCAGAAGGTGTGCCCACCTCTGCCAACTCCACCCCTCAGGTGGGGGAGGCGAGGTGAAGCTGCCTTCAACAAAGACCCGATCTCCTGTAAACAGCAGTTCTGTTCAAAAGAAACTCCAAAGCAAGACTTGGAGCCTGCTGAGGACAAAGAAACTCGACGCCTGGAAACACCACTGCACCCGTCGCCTACGGCCCGAGTTCGAGTGGCCCACCGGTTCCAGCGAGGTCCCCCAGCGCTCCAGAGTCTGACTACACCGTGGGTTGACGCCTCCAGGACTCCCCGACGTCGCCTGCAGCCTCTGCACGGAGACTTCCTCCCAGAAATCTTCCTGGACCGAGCCTGCAGCTAAAAACTAAAACCAAAAATCCCCATTGAAAACAACAGGGCACCTGACGCCAAAACAGCACTCTGCACCCGGCCGCCCCAGCGCCGCTGAGGGTGCACCTTTTGTGCTGGCTTGATTCCCCATTTGCCCTGAGCTAAAGTCCAGGAGCTTTGCTCCCACAGCCAAGTGGCCTGCTCATCAGCAGCCACCAACCGGAGGCCCCCTATCCCCCATTGGATAACATTGGGCCTCAGCACTCTGCACCCGGCTGCCCTAGTGCCGCTGAGGGTGTAACAAGAGTGCATCTTTGACCCTGGGGGACCCCTGAGTCTACCCCCAGAACCTCAACTCCCACTACCAAATACTTACCTCAAAACCGATAACCATATTTTCCTCCATAGGATAACATTGACTGTTTTTCTTGGAAAAGTTTCTGTGTGGAGTTTGAAAACCTAAAGAAATTCTTTAAAATTGTACCGATTAACAAAAACGATTTTACTTACCTGTTTGCAGGAAATGTCCCAGAGTAGTATCCAGGCATACTACTCTGAGTAAGAAAAGTAATACAAAAAGTAACTTACCTGGTATTTTACTGAAAATCCCATTCAAGTCTATGTACTGTAATTACAAATCATTGCATTTCTCTGAAACAATACTGTAAGTCAAATCAAAGTACATTTAATATTGCAATCCAAACTGTTTACAAACTGCTTTACTACTGTAAAGTATTTATTGCTTACCTGTGCCAGGCTTGCTTGGTACTAGAAAATAAAATAACTAAAAGAATATTTTTATACAAAAACAATTGGTCTGAAGTTCATTCTTTGAGTGTGTGAATTCATTTGCTGACTGAGTGTGTACAACAAATGCTTAAAACTGTCCTCTGATACTGCCTTACTGCTCGACCACACTACCACAAATAGAGAGTATCTAACTTTGCCTCTACCTACCTTTGGGGTTCCACTGGAATCTGTGCACACTATACCTCACTTTGGTATAGTATATACAGAGCCAGCTTCCTACATTCCTCCCAGTGCTTGCAGAACTGCCTGGCTTTCCCTGTGTGCACACCTACTGCACTGCAAAATGTGACAATGACCCTCTATATCTGGCTCTGTGCTGCATTGCTCAACTGCTTGTCAAGCCGCTGTATAGTTGAGGATAGTTTTGTAGGACCTCCTGCTGATGATCTCTAATTAGTCCTGAGAAAAACTTGGAGCCCTCTCTTCACGAACCTAAGCCATTTTGGCCGAATAGAGGACAAAAGGAGTAATAGGGTGACAAGGTTTGTGTTTTGGCAACGTAGGACTCAAAAACTGCCTTCTTCCTGTTCCTGTAAGTCATTTCCTGTTTGCTGTGGTTGCGGGGGGTCTCCGTCCCAACTGCAGAGTTCTCCACCTACATAGTAGGTGCAGAGAATTCCAGTACAGATGAATAAACTAAATGGCAATGACAAGTCTGTATACATAAAATGAACGGTATTGTTAAATGACAAATTACGTAAATAAAATGTGTTTAAGGCTTTTAAAACAACATGTTTGTGTTAAAATGTATCTATGGAAATAATTTACATTTCAATCTACATTTACATACAATATACAAGAGATAGTAAAGCAGATGACATTGTTTGTGAATGATAAGTGTACTCATAACGTAATATATGAATCAAAGAGTGAGTGATTGAGTGAGTGAGTTAGTGATGTATTTGTCGATGCATGTTACAATAAAACTTGTATTTTTGGTAGTGACTTCATCTTTTTGTGTCAGTGGTGTTACAGGATGGTATATGTGGATGATATCAAAGTCCACCATTCATTATTGACTAAACACTGTCCACCACTGGTGAATAAAAACCAAAGTAGCAGGTCACGTGAAAAATGCGGCAGCAAGTTGGTCACTCACGTGCAGACAGTGTTCTCTGTTATGAGTCCCACTCCAGGGACCTGGATGAGGCTGTAGTTCAGGGTAGGTCTCCATATAAGTTTTGCCACATGTGCAAAGTGCAGCAGGCTACAATAACAATGCCCACAATCTCTGGGGAGCTTTGGAACATCCCCTCTGTATGATCAAAACTTTTGAAGAATCATTAGAGGAAGCAAAATTGCACTCAATGATACCTTGCATATGTGTCTGTTGAAGCTGTATGGCTAGACCTCAGATGGGGGTCAGGAGATGGGGAGAGTGAGCATTCCTGGCATTACCTGCAACAAAGACATGCAATTATTTTTTTAAATGTGGATACATTGCAACAGGTGCAGACATTCTATAAATGCAAATATATAATGTAATTGTCAGGCTACTTTATCGAGCTAAGGTGAACTTATGAATGAACATCTTTGTAATGCCATTCTCCAGGTATTCATGCAGTCCCTGTGTGGGTTAATTACACTTACCTGGGAGCCATATATTATTGAAATTGCCTACAACCAACTGACACGCAAGAGGTGACTGGCAGACTATATAGCTGTCATATGGGTATCCAGAAAGGTCAGATTAGACAACGATGAAGCAGCCTTTGGTATCGCAGACAGCTTGTATGTTGACAGAGTGCCAGTGGTATCTGTTGCAGAAATAGTGTTCCATAATTCGGATTGGCTGGGGTGCCACATGTGTACAGTCAATGGCACCCAGTACCTGAGGGAAGTGGGCAATGGCATAAAATTCCATTGTCACTTGTTGCTTTTGCCAGTGGATGTGGCATGGCAATAAACTGGTGCACTTGGCTGGTGATATATCTCTGTACCTGTTACTAGCATTGTGATTGGCTTGCCTGTGAGATGCCTAAAGTGTCTCCACACTGACCCTCTGGAAATGACTAGTGGCCAGGAACTAAAAAGCAGTCAGCATTTTGACATGTACAGGTATGGTCTGGGAGTGGGATGTTTTTGAATTGAGCTCCTAATCCCAGTCTGCTAGAATGTCAAGGATCACATCAGGTAAGAAGTGGTATCTAGCAATAAATGTTTCCCTGGACAGGCTAAATATGTTGTTTGTCTGCCTGTAAATCCTTTCGCCCCTTCTCAATTAATTGTTGCTCACAATAAGTGGCAAGCCGTCAAAGATATTCACTGACATGGTCGAACAAATTTTTATATTAGTCCTTGCCTCGCTTTCTTATGTTTGCAAGTTGTGTGTAATTAGTGAATGTTGCGGTGAGTTCCACCTATTGATGGGTGTCACATTGTCCTGATATTCACTTCCTCCATGTTGCATTAATGGGTCTATTGAATGTGATTGAAGCTTTGTTGCAATATGTGTTTTTTCTGTAAATTGTACCTAAAGCAAACAGTGTTATTGTTTTAACATCTCATTAATAAAAAAGTTAAAGCAAAAAATAATACACTTTAAAAAAATAAAATCCTTTTCCTATTTTTTCGCTTTGTCGTATTGATGTTATTCCTTGCCTTCACTGAATTCTATGTCATTAAATTCTATAAGAGTGTATTATGGTACCAGTGATTGGCCATATGTGGTGTTTGACCTACTTCAAAGCTTGGCTGGATTTTTATTACTTCTCTTCTCTTTTCACCCATCAATCTTGGAGGTAAAAGAGATTCCACACAAGGGTCAGAGAGAAAAAAAAGGGCAAAACTTATCAACTCTGATGGAAAAGAAAAAAGTTTTAGAGGCATCTGAGGTTTTTTTCTTCATTTTTTCCCACTGCTCCCCACCCTGTGCTCCCCTCATACCTCCCCCCCCCTGGAGAACCCACCCCAACTACTACATGGCTCATAGCCATATGGGTGTTCCCCCCTTGGAACGAACATGTGTAAAAAATAAAATAAAATTAAATTATTATTTTCACTGTAATTAGAGTTTACCTGTAAATATTACTTATTAAAGACCTTACTCAGCATTAGTATATACGCATAAGTTTGGCTATACGAATAGAAATGCTTAAAAACCCGTAAACCCGTAAATAGAAAGGCCTAGCTCCCTGATTGGAGACTTTTAATGAATTCATCTAGTTTTTCTACAGAGTGGAAGATATGCATCTTATTATTTAGCATAACCTTTAAATAAGCGGGGAATCTTAGCTGGACTGACGCGCCCAAACGTTTCAGACTATCGATCCTTTGCCCCATCTCCCATTGCCTATTAGAGGTGGTAGCAGAGACATCCAATCTTATCTCATACCTGACTCCATCCACCTCCATAGATCTCATCCCCAGGGCTTTTGAAAGAATTTTCTCTTTTAATGAATAAATCAGGAAATTTAATAGAATTTTCCTGGGTTTTGGTCTATTTGCGTTGAGTCTAAAAGGATTCTGTGAACTCGCTGTAAGTCTCTTGCTATTTCCTCTTCTGATTCTTCCAGCTGTAATTTATTCTTAATCAGCTTTACAGCATACGATTTAATATCGTCCCCCTCTCTGCCTTCAGGCACCTTCAAGATCTTCAAGTTATTTCGTCTTTGAAAGTTTTCCAACCTTTCCACTCTGTCCAGACCCTCCTTTTCAACAGCCTTTAATTTGTCAATCTCAGCACAGTTTGCCTGCACAGTTTCTCTGAGCTCTGTGACCTCCTTCTCTAAGGTTGATGTTCTACCACTAAGGTCATCAATCTTTTTTTCCATTATTTCGCAAACCTTCTTTATCTCTAACTGGTTAGACTCAGATATTTCAAATCTGTTCTTAATTTCCTTAATAAAAATCCTTTCTTGGAATGTGAATGGTCTTAGGGTACGAGGGAGGAGGGACAAAATCTTACAATATCTAAAAGACTGCCCGGCCCAGATTATGATATTACAGGAGACACATTTACCAGAAAAGGAGGGCTTAGATCTTTTTAGGCGCCAAAGATGGGTCTCCCAAGTAGCTTGTACATCTCACTTGGCTGTGACAAAAGGCGTTGCCATTGTAGCAAAGAAAGGTTCGCAGGTGGTTTTCGAGGCCCATATTTCGGATAAAACTGGAAGATGGTTAGTAGTCAGGGCAAAGGTTTCAGGTCATGCTTTTACCTTAGTGGGATACTATGGTCCTAATCAGGATGATGTTACCCCCTTGGGGGATCTATTAGCGGAATTAGTGGATGCTTCAGGTCCAATTATTATGGCGGGAGATTTTAATGCAGTTTTAGATCACAACTTAGACAGGACTTCACGCTGTAGAGCCCGTGTTAATCCAAAAATGTCAATTCTTATTAAACAAATTATGATCCAGTTGGGCCTTTGTGATGTTTGGAGGCAGAAGGCGGGACAAAGAAAGGGTTTCACTTTCTATAATCAAAAATACAGACATCAGTCTATGATAGACTACTTTCTTACTGATAGCAATCTGACCAAATGGATTGATAAGATTGAACATGTGGGTATTCATTTGTCTGATCACTCGGCAGTAATCCTACATTTAAAACTATATGATAAAGCCTCCCAATCTAGATGGAGCCTAGACCGCACTATTTTACAGGATGAGGAGGTGATAGCGATACTGGCTAGAGAAACAGAAGAGTTTTTTCAGTTTAATCAAGGGTCAGCCTCACGTGGTATTATCTGGGATGCCTATAAAGCCTTTCTTAGAGGTAGATTAGGGACAATAGCGGCTGGAAGAAGGCGAGGTTACTACGAGGACAAGCAGAGAAACAGCTTCGGATTTTAGAGAAAGACCTGACTGACCCTACTATAGATGAAGACGCCAGGGAGAACTTATTGCAAAAATTGCAGGCGGTAAAAGCTAGCCTGGCTACAATATTGCATGAAAGAGTGAGAAAAAAATGGGACGCAAGTAAGTTGGCCCATTTTGAATATAGTGAAGGCTGTAGTAAATTGTTGGCCTGGAAGGCAAAAAAAGAGCAGGTGAAGAACAGAATTGACCAGGTCAAATGTGATAACACAGATGTTCTTACTCGGGATGATGAGGAGATTGAGCAGGCCTTTCACAAATATTACAGTAGGGTGTAACAGGAAGATCAAAATCCCTCTCAGGATGAAATTGGAGCTTGGTTAGAACAGAATTCAAGAAAGTTCCTCAAATGATGAAAAGAACAGGCTTTTGAACCAGAAAATTAAGGAAGGGGAAATTGATTTAGTATTAAGACAAGGAAAGAAAGGGAAAGCTCCAGGCCCTGACGGTCTACCCCTTGAAGTTTATAAAGTCTTGGCTAATACGTTAAAACCCATACTTTTAGAAATCTTTAATGACTTTTTTATTAATGGGGCAGAAATGCCAGCTTCATGGACTGAGGCGAATATTTCCCTAATTTTGAAGCCTGGTAAATGTCCGACTAACTGTGATTCGTATCGGTCGATATCTTTATTAAATTGTGATTATAAGATCTTTGCTAAGGTACTGGCTGATAGATTGAACAGTTCCATAGCAGAGTTGATCCATCCGGACCAAAAAGGCTTTATTCGTGGAAGGTTCTTAAAGGAGCTAACTTTTTCTCTGATAGGATCAATAGATCTTGCTTCTACCTATGGGCTGCCACTCGCGGTCATAGCTTTGGATGCTACTAAAGCTTTTGACCGGGTTAATTGGGTATTTTTGCAGGCGGTGGTAAAAGCAGCCAACCTGGGTCAGAATTTTTGTAGAGTATTGGAAGCAATATATAGCTCACCAAAAGCCAGACTATTGATCAATGGTTCTTTGACGGCCCCGGTTTTTATTGGTAGAGGCACAAGGCAGGGGTGCCCTTTATCACCACTCTTGTTTAATCTATACATAGAGCCCCTGGCCAGCAAAATAAGGGAAGATTTGGAGATTATACCGTTCCAATTTCAGGGATGGAGTAGGAAATTAGGTTTATATGCAGATGACATTCTTATCTATTCAACCAATCTCCAAAACACCCTAAGTCGGACCATGGTATTAACAGCTGATTTTGGAAAAGTATCGGGATATGACATAAATAAAAGCAAGACCGAAATTATGACTTGGACTTTAGACCCAGGGGGATTTGTTAAAAAGGAGCAATGAGATATCTGGGGGTTATGATCCCACAGGATATTTCCAAACTCACAAAAATAAATTTGGAAAAAGCAGAAAAAGAGATTAGTGTGTTTTTAAAAATTTGGGCACATCTTCAACTCACTCTGCTAGGTCGAGTCAATTTAATAAAAATGATGATTCTCCCCAAGCTAACATTCTTGTTCGACACCATCCCTCTTCCCTTTGAAAGTGAAATGCTTAAAAAGCTGCAAGGCCAAATTAGTAGTTTTATTTGGTCAAGCAGAGGTCCAAGAATAGCTTGGAAGAAATTAAGAAGGAGGGTGGAGAAAGGCGGCTTAGCTTTGCCAGACTTACTTTTTTATTCTTGGGCTTTTTTATTAAAGAACGGGAAAATGTTATTAAATACACCCACACTATCTGAAATTGGGAGACTGTTGGGAGGTATGGCAAGTCAGGAGTCAGGAGGCAGCCAAGGTTTTATGTTTAAATACGCTGACCCTAAATACTTCAAGAAAGTTAGGCTGAAGATCCTGAGGGGCCTAGCTGAAACTTGGTATAGGGTCAGAAAAGCGCTTAAAATATCATATTATAGTTCTATGGCCCCTATCTGGGACTCACCAGGTTCACCGGAATGGGCAAAAGATGCTTTGGCCAGACTATTGAGAGAGGCAGGTCTAACGAACTGGAATCATATTACAGTGGATGCGCAACTAATTGCTGGGAGACGTGCAACCTCCTGTCCTGTCAACAAATATCGAGATTTAAATATATACAAATGCAGAGTTGGTTCCATGACTCACGTCTGAGGATAGGAAATACAAATGAGCTGGAGGACAGACTTCTGGATGAGACATCTAATAAAAAAGAGTTGGCGACGATCTACTGGCTGCTGGTTGAGTTGGAAGACGGAGTTTTTACATTACCCGCGGAATTATGGGG
Source organism: Calotriton arnoldi (assembly GCA_963921515.1). NCBI lineage: Eukaryota > Metazoa > Chordata > Amphibia > Caudata > Salamandridae > Calotriton > Calotriton arnoldi. The sequence continues at coordinate 24,555 of CAWUFW010008466.1, read as the reverse complement.
ACGATGCTTGCCGGATTCTTCATTGGAAAATAAGTGGCAAGTATCAATGTCTACGCTTTTAAAATTGTAAAACCTGCGCACCTAAGGAGAAATCACCTTTTCTCCATCCACAGAGCATACTGGTCGCCACAGAGGCTGTCAAAGTTCGGGAGAGGAGGTGACGTGGCTTGCCCAAAGTGCGGTAGCTTGAAAGAAGACGACGTGCACATGTTTGTAGATTGCCCTGAGATCCAGGTTTTCTGGTCTGACGTGAGTAAGGCTCTGTCCTCTATGTTGGGGTCTGACATTAAGGTAAGCGCTCTCTCGATTATTTTTGGCTGTGAAGACTCACTTGCAGGATATACAGAGGATAAGTCAAGGCTGTTTTTTTACTCTATGCTATTAGCACGCAGTGAAATTTGTAAGCAGTGGATATCGGTCTCCCCTCCCAGGTTTTCTGATTGGTTGTCTTCTGTTAAGTATGTGGCCACTCTGGATATGAAGGTTTTTAAAAAGCATAATTTTTGGTCTCCTGTTTTCAAGTGGTGTGAGCAACAAACGAAAGTTGATATCCAATGATTAAGCCCTATCTGCCTAGTACGGCTGGTCGTTTGGATCTCCTTTCTTGCTTCCCAATTTGTGCTTCGGCACACGAGGGATGGCAGAGGAGTCATAGCAAGGGAGTCGAGGCGGTAAGACTAAGCTTCTGTTAACCAGGGTGGATACAACTTTGAAGCAGGTGTCTCCTCTCTCCTCTCCCTTTGCTTCCAGCATAAATGTACAGAAGGGCATGATACTCTTCACTTCACTGGTGCAAGTGGAATGGGTGTTTCCTTTTTCCTGAAGAGGCAAATGAGGACTTTTAAACAAAAGAGAAAAAAAAAAAAAAAAAGAGCTTGGCTGGAGTAGGTTAGAGCCTGTTTTTTTCATTAGCTATAGGAGTAACTTTTGTCTTGGAGTAACAATAGTCTTATTCTTTTGTGCTGTATTTTTGTATTTGCATGTCTCTCTCACTCTAAACCCCTCCTTAATCCCCCCTAACCCTATCCATTTTGCAGTAGATAAACCCCATTACTACTTTGTGCACTCCAAAATACTTTCATAAATAGGCTCCCTGATGTCTTATTTTGTGTGTGATTGTTTAAAACAAGGATGGTAATTTAAATTTCGCACGTATATTATTTCTGTTTTTGTACTCATAGGCAAACACTACTTGTACCTCATATTATGTTATTTGTGAGGTAAAAACCTCTTAACAATGCATGAACTTGGTAAAAGTGTCCCTTGCCTTAGATTTGCTTTAAACGTTATGCAATTAAAATGACTCTATTATGAAACTGAATTGTTAAAAAAGACTTCAACATCTTGGTTCAATTAAAGTAGTCTTTTCATACAATTTCTAGTTAAAGTTGTGAAACGTGGCTGAAATCATTATTTGTATGCTGGCGATGAGACTCATTAAGTTTTATATTAAATTATTTATACTTTCTGTGTCGATTTCAAAGTGGATCTCCTGAAGGCATGGCTGGTTTCAAAAGGCTTAAGTGCATTCTCTAATGTCTCCATTTCCTTCACTTTTGTTCTTTCTTGTTGGCTATGACCGCAATAAATTTATGGTTTTAAAAATAGGTCTTCATGGAAGATCATACCAATGCTACTCTATGACTGAGAGCACTTTTCACTGTGAATGTTCTTACAAATGTTTTTCTTCAATGCATATACCATACTTACTTCTTTAAAAATGTGAGAGTTTCATCCCTGTTTAAAATAAGGTTCCCACTGTTATCCATTAAGAACTCTACTTATCTTGTTTAGTATGGCTCAGAGTTGTATATATACAATAACTATAGGCTACGAGTTAGCCTTACTAGTGTTACTTAGAAATTACAGAAGTGTGCTATTTTGAAGAGTTATTTAAATTACTATTACTAAACTCATCAGTATTATTATTATTAATATTACATAAATTGTAACTTGATTTTACAAGACATGGAAAGGAAAGCACATAGGGTCACTGAGTTAAAGTTGTAACATCTTTACTAGGCCTGAGTGAAATTCTAATTACATCAGGATAATTGGCATAATTCTGCTAATTTTGCCTAAGGAAATTCATGAAGATTATGCCATTATGCTACGTCGCATAACAGTACTCTGTTCATCAAGAAATCATAACCCGGGATGCAGGGATTCAACACAACCGGCACAAACGCGAATGGCATATTCCCAATCCGAGTTGCAGTTCCTTTAACTTTGACAGTCAACAAATATTTTAGGTACACTTTTAACCTGAGCCACCGTTGCATAATTTTTTGAAAGCATAACTACAAATCAACCTTAGCAGCAGTTCTTTCAATGTGAGTGATCGGGAAATCAACTCAAAATTATATTTTTGAGTTTCAGTTTTAAATGGGAAATTTTTTAAGTTCAAAACTAATTTTACCTTTTTTTCAAACAGGAAGAAAGTGCCATAGATACTGGGAGGTTATTGTACACCCAGTAGCAACTCCTTCTTCCTGTCTCGAAGACTCCACCCTCTGTTTTGACCTGCCCTTGGTAATTTTGGAGTTGAATTTTGGAGGAGAAGCATCACTCTCTATTTGTCTGTAATAACAGCTGCATCCACACCCTTGGAATTTTCTTTTTGTGAGAAAAATCAAGCATGTTCTCGCAAAACGTTTACTGTTAGTGGGCAGGCACCACTTTTTTGTTAATTTTATGAGTTCTTTGTTTTTGTTTGTTGTTGGTTGGTCTGGAGTTAGGAGTAGGGGCCCTTCGAGAATTAAGCTGTTTTAAGGGGTAAGGTTTGTGACTTTTTGTGATAAAGGAGGCCTGGTGTTATAAAACCATTTTCTCCATTTCCTTGTGTTTTTGTGAATTTTGTACAGATTTGTTATTAATTTTACTGTGTTGTTGTTTTATTGTTTGGGGCCTAGTCTGCCCAGTAGTAGGCATCGGGTGTATTTTTTTCATGTTTGTTTCAGATTCTCACTGCTGCTGCTGTGTTATATGGTTTTAGGGGATTGTGGATGGCCTTGTACTAAATGCAAGAAGTAGGCAACTTTTTGTCTGCAGGTGGCGGTTTGTGTCTCGGGTCAGGGTGGCTCCTGGATTCCAGGCCCATGCAGCCAGCCATGTTTCTTTGTTCTCAGCTGCCTTCTTCTACATGTGCTTGCCCGCCATTTGTTGTGAAATTATTTATGTCTGACGATTAATAGTGTATTTTTCTTTTTTCAGTAAAGGTAATTTATGTTGTCTTGGGCTGTTTGTGATTGGGGAATTTTTAAACTTTATTTAATTTTCTTTTCTGACATTACTGATTTACAGGAAACAGCCTTTACAATGCAGTCGTTACTAAGCAGAACCTTTAGCACACCATATTTGCCATGCAGGTAAGTACCACACATGTCTGTGGAGCTTTACCACACAGGTAAGAATATTTTGTTAAATAGCACCATTTTTATGTTATTTAGAAAAAGGGTAAAGGGAGAGGTAAAGGGAGGTAAGGGTAATTTTAGGGGTAAGGGATAGGTAAAGGTAAGGATAGGTAAAGTTAATTTTAGGGTTTAAGGGTGTGTAGTGGTAAAGGGAGGTACAGGTAATGTTGGGGATTAGGGTTGGGTAGAGGTAAAGGGAGGTTAGTGTAAGTTTAGGGTTTAGGGGTGGTAGAGGTAAAGGGAGATAAGGGCAATGTTAGGGTTTGGGTTTAGAGATGGGTAGAGGTAAATGGAGATAAGGGTAATTTTAGGGTTCAAGGGAGGGATGATGTAATGGGGGTTAGGAATAAAAAAATAAATATATATTTATAAAAAATACATACATATATGTATTATGTATGCATACATATATGTACATGCGTATATTTCTATGTATAAATATTTAAATAAACATTTATGTGTCTGTATGAGTTTTCATATATATATATATATATATATATATATATATATATATATATATATATATATATCACAAAGAAATCCCAATGTCACGACAGACACTCCGGCGCAACACACGGGCACAGACTCCAAAAAATATATATGTGTGTGTGTGTGTAGCTTCGATAAAGACTGCCATGGTCGAAACGTGTTTGCCAGCTGAGTAAGCTCATTGGAAATTGTATGTCTTGGAGTGTGAGCTTTCTTATGCTGACTGCGACACAGTGTTCTTGTGGTTTATAGAGTGGGACCTGCGCCCGCTGCTCTGCACCGGCCCGAGGTCATTATAGTTAGGAAATAGAATTTAAAAAACCTTAGAAATTCACTGAAAAAACAAAAGGTTTCAGGAACATTATAGTTAGGCTCAGATTTCACTCGCAGAAAACCAGTCAAATTCAGCAGTTATAATTACCTAGGCATTATAACTTACGCCTCAGCAATGCACTGCTTATGACCTCATATATTCCATCACTCATGACATGGTCAGTGACATCACTGATGACATCAATGATGACATCTCTAATGACATCACTGATGACATCACTGATGGCATCATCCAGTGACTGTTAGTGTTTTAAAAACATTTATGAGTGTTAAATATATATACCAAGGTGCATTAGTGAATCAGTGGGTGCATGAGTGCCTGTATGGATGATTCAGTGGGTGCCTGACTGACTGTATAAGTGAGTGATTAGATGTTTCAGTGAATGTATGGGTGAGTGACTGGTTGTGTGAATGTTTGTATCAGTCTGTTAGTTGGTGTCTAAGTGGCTGTATGGGTGATTGATTGGTTGTCGTCTGAGTACCTGTATGAGTGTCTTAGTGTCTTTGTGGGTGGGTGAGGGGGTGTGTGACTGCCTATATGGATGAGTGAGTGGGTGAGTCAGTGGCTGTATGGGTTAGTGAGTGTGTGTGTGAGGGGCTGTATGGGTAAGTTAGTGTGTGTATGGTGGCTGTGTGGGTGATTGAGTGGATGTGTCAGTGGTATATGGATGAGTAACTGGGTATGTGAAAGGCAGTATAGGTGAGTGATGGGGTATATGAGTGACTGTATGGGAGAGTGAGTGAGTGAATGTGAGAGTGGCTGTATGGGTGAGTGTGTGCTTGTGTCAGTGACTGTATAAGTGAGAGAGTACATGTTAGTATATGTATGAGTAAGTAAGTGGGTGTGTGTGTGTAAGATTATGGGTAAGTGGCTGTGTGTTTGACTGTATGGGTGAGTGAGTAGGTGTGTGAGTAGCTTTATGGGTGGCTGACTCAGTGTGTGAGCAGCTGTATGGGTGTATGAGTGGATATGTCAGTGGCTGTATTAGTGAGTGAGTGATTGGGTGTATGAGTGGCTATAAGGGTGAGTGAGTAGATGTGTGTGTAGATCTATGAATCAGTGAGTGGGTATGTAAGTGCTGGTATGGGTCCGTTATGGGTTTGTGAATGGTTGTGTGGGAGTGGGTGTATGAAAGGTTCTATGAGTCGTGAGTGGGTGTGTTAGTGATTTTGTGGATGATGTCATCAGTGATGTCACCAGTGATGTAATTTGAGATGTAATCTGTGATGTCATGAGTGATGTCACTGACCATGTCATGAGTGATGTAATATGGGAGGTCATAAGCAGTGCATTGCGGGGGTGCGAGTTATAGTTAGCTCAGCTAACTATAACAGCTGAATTTCACTAGTTTTGTATGAGTGAAACTTGAGCCTAACTATAACGTCCCTGTAACTTTTGTTTTTTTCAGTACATTTCTAAGGGTCTTTTTATTCCATTACCTCACTATAACATCCCTGTAACCTTTGGTTTTTCAGTGAAATTTGATGGCTTTTTAAGTAGTAATGGAATTTGCAGAATGGTGGAGAAAGATGGCGGGACCTCTGATCAGCTCTCAGGAATCCCGCTGTGTAGGACTTACAGAAAGTACCAGGAGGGCTTCTTGGCCCCCAAGGTCCCTCAGCATCCAAGAGGACTTCAGTGGTGGAAAAAGGGGGCATGGCCTTCGAAGACCTCTTAGCAATCCCACTGTGTGGGACTTACTGGAGGTAACAGGAGGGGTTGTTACCCCCAAGGACCCTCAGCAGCCAAGGGGACTTCATCCCCAACTAGTAGTGCGCCAGGAGGTGGGTTTGCAGAGTAGTAGAGAAAGGGGGTGGGCCATGAAGACCTCTCAGCAATCCTGCAGTGTGGGACTTACTGAACGTAACAGGAGGGATAGTTGGCCCACAAGGATGTCTTTGGGGGCCAACAACTCCACCTGTTACTTCCAGTAAGTCCCACACAACACGATTGCTTAGGGGTCTTTCTTTTCTATGACACTCCACTCTACGCCACTACACTCTACTCCACCTCACCCACTCCAGGGTGAGTTAAAGTTAATGTAGTGTGGCAAGTGAGTTGAAAAGACTGTGTAGGGAGGTGCGAGAGTTATCTGAATTTTAAGGTAGAGCGTAAGTATAAATGTGAGTTATAAGTATGACATAACTTTGTAAGTGGTGCTTAAATGATCAATTAAAGATATAACTATAACAGTAGAATTTCTAATGTATAACTTATCTTTAACCTTTGTTTTTTGTGAATTTCAATGGTGTTTCTAATGTTAGTAAAAAATGTGGAGTATTGGTACAGTTTAGTTGTGTGGAGTTGAGTGTTATTAAGCGGCGTGTGGTAGAATACAGTGGAGGATACTGTTATAAAGTGTACTGTGGCACAGTATATTTTGGTATACTGGAGTAGAATAAAGTGAAATTAGGTATACCGAGTGGTATACACTGGAAAGGCATACAGCGGAATGGCATAGAGTGGAGTTGCATACAGTGGAGTGGCGTACACATGAATGTGGATACAGTAGAGTGGCGTATATTGTAGTGGCATAGAGTGCAGTGGCCTACAGTGCAGTGGTATATAGTGGGATAGCATACAGTGGAGTGTGGTAAAGTGGAATTATGTCCTGTAAATACTATAGAGTGTATTCACGTAGACTGTAGTGGCATACAGTGGAGTGCTAAAGAGTGGAGTGTTGTATAGTAGCGGGGCATATATTGGAATAGCGTCTTCTAAAATAGTGTACAGTCGAGTGGCGTACAGTGGAGTGTGGAACAGTTGAGTGGCGTAAACTGGAATAACACACACTTGTGGGTATGGTGGAGTGTTATACAGTGGAGTGGTGTACAGTTGAGTGGTGTACGGTGGGCTTGCATAAAGTCGAGTGTCATACTGTGTAGTGTTGTAAAATACAATTACGTAAAATGGAGTGACGTATATTGGAGTGCTATACAGTGCAGTGAGGCAGAGCAGAATAGCGTACACTACAGTGGTGTACAATGTAATAGGGTACAGTGCAAGGCCCTATACTGGAGTAGCCTAAAGTGAAGTGTCATTCAGTGGAGTAGTGTAAATTAAGTAGTGTTTACTGTAATAACGTAGAGTTTACTGGGGTTAAGTTTTGAGATGTACGTTGTGGTACACTGCAGTTGTGTATACTGCATTTTAGTAGAATTGAGAGCCGTAGAGTGGCGTAGCGAACACTGGAGTAGCGTACACTCCAGTTGTGTAACATAAAGTGGGGCATAGTGGTATAGCATATAGTGCAGGCTTCTCCAATGAGCAGCTCATATGCTACTGGTAGCTCAGCAACTACCTGTAAGGAGCTCCCCTCTATGCAGCCCACTAAAGTAGAAGCTTTTGCTTGGTTGAATTAACATACGTATACCAAAATTGAGAGTGTATATTTGAGAAGGAAAAACCTTTATTTTCATAACTTATGAACTATTTGTAGAAAAATGGCTGAATTTGCAAAATATATTTAAATCTGATATTTGATTGATAAATCATGTGGCACTGGGGAGACTTTTTACAAATGTTATTACCTTGGGACCAGAGACATTGCTGCTGTGGCGGTTATGTATTACCCATGTAGAAGCACTCCATATTGGTAAAGCTTTTTTTACTGCTGGCAATCCCGCCTGCTGCACTAATGTAATCTTGTCTGATGGGGTCATTATTACAACACTAATAATCCTAGTAGCTCTCAATGAGTTACTTTGAACATAAGAAGCTCTTCTTACAGAAAAGGTTGGAGACCCCTGATATAGTGGAATAGGCTAAAGTGGAGTTGCGTACAGTCGAATAGTATACAGTTGCGATCAGTACAGCGTAGGATCGACCAGTAAAGTGGCATTTACAAAAGTGTAAAAGAATACAGTGGTAGACAGCATAGTAGCATAGAGTATAGTGGTGTAGAATAGTGTCGCATACAGTGAAGTTGGGTGGAGTAGAGTGGAGCAACATTCAGTAGATTAGCGTAGAATTCAGTGATGTCTACTGCTGTATCATAAAGTGAAGTGCCATATTTTAAATAGCATAGAGTGCAGTGGCATAAAGTCAACTCTTATACGCTGGAGTGGTGTAAAGTGGATTGTGTAATTAAAATGAAAGGTACCGTAAAATTACGTGAAAACATGTGAGTGTTATATCTGAAAAATATTAATTTTATTAGCTAAATGTTCAATTTCTGGCTGTACATAAAATAGTGTAAGTAATTGTAAACATATACATTTTATGAAACATACTTATATATTGTGCTATGATATACCATGCAAAGTTCACGGTATACCACAGTACTTGGTACTTAGAACTGGTGATGTGATTGGTTGATAGCTGTGTTTACCAAAGGAAAAAATCAGCCATGTCGTTTTCATGACAAATTTGCATTATTGTACGGCCAGCATTTGGCTGACTTGGGTGTTAGGGTGTTACATTTAGTTAATTATTAAGTTTTATTATTGTTAACAACCTATTACCACTTTCATGCAGTAGTAATAGGCTAACGTTTTTATTCTGAAAATTGTATATATGAACGACCTATGAATTGCACCCGTTTGAGGAATGTCTGCACATGTTAGCAGACTTCTTCCACTGGCTTAATTCAGGAAGGAGTAAAACTTTTGCTGGGTTGGCTGAAGAGGGCGTAAAGAAAAATGGTGGGTCCCAAAACTTGCTTAAATCAAATATATTTAACATACACTTTTATATTTTGCATTGAGCGAAAACCAGGAGTCGTATTTTGTATAAATTTGGCAGTATTACATATTATGGTGTGCACATGTTTATTTTGTGTAGTGCAGTTAAGTAATGTAATAAATTTATAAGTTTTAATATATTTAAAGTTAGTAATATTTGTTATTGCTGTATGTTTGCAAAATGTGTGGGTATTTCGCTGTAGTACCATGGTACTTAGTTATAACAAGTCATTAGCTGATTAGGTAATCATTGACTTTACAAACGTAAAGGCAGACATATTGTTTTAAGGTACACTTTTCCTGTGTTGTACGTTACGCCTTCCGATGTAGATAAGTATTCGGTTTGGTATTTTTGTCCTTACTATTACCACTTTAGTAAAGTTGCAATAGGTAGAGTAAAATATTTTTAAGTTTCTAGATATTTGTTTTAAAAACTACAGAGTAATGTGGGAGTACTGCTGTACCCCCATTTTATTTTTTAAGGTTAACATTTTTGTTTATACATTTTTCCATATTTTTATACCAGAGTACGGTGAACTTAGTTTTTTATTTAACCGTGGTAATTATTACTAATAAACGAGCTACGCTGTTGACTTTTGTGTGAATATTTAAATATGTAAAAAATTGAAGAAACACTTAGCACATTACATTGTTAAAATATAGAGTTTTATAGTGTTTTTCCACATTTTGTTTTTTGTGACGGAGGTACTTTCTATTTTAAAAGAAAAATATATATATATATAAACTTATAAATACTTTTATCCGCCTATTACCACTTTACTAAAGTGGTAAAAGGTATGGGAAAAATACCAAACCTAATACATACTTACATTGAATAGCATAACACAGAACACAGGGAAACTCAAAGTGAAAACAAGATGGCCGCCTTTAACTTTTGTAAATATCTGGGAAAGAACTGGGGCCCCCGTGTACAGGATACATACGCCCTGACAGGGAATAAACAATAACGTGAAAAGACACACCTGGGCAAGGTGAATAACAATTTTTACGGGCAGAACAATTCCAGAACACATCCAGTAATAATCACAATGAATGTCTCAACTATTATCAAAAAGGATATTTATTTTTTATATTTATAATATAATATTGATAATAGTTGAGACATTCATTGTGATTATTACTGAATGTGTTCTGGAATTGTTCTGCCCGTAAAAATTGTTATTCACCTTGCCCAGGTGTGTCTTTTCTCTTTATTATTTAACTTTTGTAAAGGCAGTCATCAGCCAATCAGCTAATGACTTGTCATCGCTATATACCTCGGGAGTACCACGGTACTATCGCGGCCACAGATATACCAAAATTAAAAACACTTAAAATTTATGAAATACTTATCATACCTACCTGAAGTACCCCACAAAATCATCTGTGCACCATAATATATAATCCTTTCACATTTCGTCCAAATCCTTACACATTTTCGCGCTACGCAACATAGAAAAGTCTATGTAAAATGCATTTTCCACCAGTTTTTGGGACCCCCCTTTTTTCTCTCACCTCCGTGACTTAATGCCGCAAAACTTTCAGGACTCCAAGAATGAAACAAGGGCACCAGGCCTGCACAGTTGCGCGGACCTTTGTCAAATGAGTGCAAAGTTATTAAGAGACTAGGGACCAGATGTACGACCTTTTTTACTGGTCGCTAATGGAAAATCGGTCAGTTTGCAACAGCTAAAAAGGGTTGTAGTATGTACAAACCCTATTTTGCGAGTTGGTAACCTATTACTGACTCGCAAAATAGGGATTGCGAGTCGCTATTAAGAAGGGGCGTGCCAAAGGGCGTCCCTTCCTAATAGCAAGTCGCACTGGTATGTACGACTGTTTTGCGACCACAAATGCGGTCGCAATACAATTGCAGTTACCAACTGCTTCAAATAGGTGGTAAGCCAGTCACAAATGGGAAGGGATCACCAGGTTACCCCTACCCCTTTGTAAATGTATGCAAAAATATTTTTTAAGAGCAGGCAGTGGTCACACTGAACACTGCCTGCCCTTAAAAAATGAAAAGAAAACTTTTCATGTTTTTCTTTTAAATGCATCCCATTTTCCTTTAAGGAAAATGGGCTGCATTAAAAAAAAGTTTCTTTATTTAAAAAAGCAAACACAGACATGGTGGTCTGCTGTCCCCAGCAGGCCACCATCCCTGGGATTGTAGCCCATTCCCAATGGGTTGCAAAGTGCAACCTGCCTCATGAATATTGATGAGGCAGGTCATTTGTGACCCCATTGGGAAGCACTAAATGTATCTAAGACACATTAGTACATTCTGTTTTGCGAGTCGCAGATTGTGAGTTGCCCAAAAAAAAAAAATCGCAATTTGCAACTCGCTAAACAGAATGGTCGTACATCTGGCCCAGAAATCCCCAAAATCCCTGTCTCTGGGTATATATATATAGCGCCCTATTCCTGCACTCCTATACACGGACGACGCGGTTTTAATGGCCCGCACGCCGCTTGGTCTCCAAAGGGTTGTTAACTCCTTTTCTAACTTTATGTCAAATCTGGGGCTTAGGATTAATTGCTCCAAAACTTTCACAATGAACTGTGGGGCGGGTTCTAATAAGAAGATTAATACCCTTTTTATAGACTCAAGGCCCATCGAATGTACTAAAACATTTTCCTATCTGGGGATCTTATTTGATAGGTCAGGAAGTTGGACTCAGGCAGTTAAAACCAGACGGCTGTTGTTTACTAAGTCACTGATGGCACTTTCTAATTTTAGTCGCAAATTAGGTAGACGTCCTCCTGTGGAATTGCTACGCATTTATAAGGCAAAGTGTGTGGCAATAGCCACTTATGGAGCTGGAATCTGGGGCTATGCTGAGGTAAATGCTCTATAGATTGCGGAAAATTTGTTTCTTAAGTTCGTTTTGGCAGTCCCGGATAGCACTTCAAATTATATTTGTCATTCGGAACTGGGCATGCCATATCTGGAAGACATGATTAAGATTCAGCCTGTTCTCTTGTGGCACAGAATTTGGACCACAGTTGAAACTGCTTTTAATCATCATATTTTAACTGATGCTTTAGAGATGGATGGGGTCAAACACATTAGATGGCTAGAATATGTTAAAACGTTTTTAATTAAACTTAGACACAGAGAATATTTTAATGAGCCATACACTATGTGTAACGTGTCTAGGAAAAATTTCAAAGCTAGCTGTATACGTTATATGGGTGAAACCAGAGCTATAAATGAAATGAAAAAATCAACGGTCCAAGCCCATCAACTTACACTGTTGACCCCTAGCATACAGCCATATATTTCTTTAATTATTGGCGATTATGACCGATTCTTGTTGACACGATTCAGACTGAACATTTTATATAGATCTCTAAGTTTCCCAGAATTAAACGATTGGTCTAAAGACTTATGTAAATGCCCGTGTGACGATGTCTCTATTCAGTCAACTATCCACATATTATTCTTCTGTAAATATTATATCAGACCGAGAAGGAGATGGATTATCCCGGTATTACAGAAATTTGGTCTGAGACAATGTCGCCCGCATTATTGGCTTTGCAACGTCTGGATGAAGTATATGTCATTGCTGCTGTTACAGCCTTTTTAAAAAATGTTTTTAATTACCGTAAATCCATGATTATGTGATTTTATTTAAGTATTCAATATGTGCATAATGTAGCTATGATATGATCTCGCATTATAGCGGAGTTTTTATAATTTGTCAATTGCACTGTGCTTTTATGGTTATATTTATGATAACCGAATAAAGATCTTTGATTTGATTTTATATATATTCACTGAAAAAACCATAGGTTTTAGGGACAGTTATAGTTAGTTGGACATTTCACTCGTACAAAACCATAGAAATTCCCCGTTATAGTTAGTTCAGCTAACTATAACTCGCGCCCCCGCAATGCACTGCTGATGACGTCACATATTACATAACTCATGACATGGTCAGTGACATCACTGATGACATCTCAAATGACATCACTGATGACATCATCCAGTGACTGTGTGTTTCTGTAAAGTTTAAATATGTTTAATATATATAGGGAAAGGCGTATTGAAGAATGAGTGGGTGTATAAGTGTCTGAATGGATGATTTAGTAGGTGCGTGACTAACTCTATAAGTGAGTGATTAAACGTATCTTACTGAATGCATGGGTTAGTGACTAAACTGTGGGAATGTCTGTATCCGTCTGTCTGTTGGTGTGTAAGCGGCTGCATGGGTTTGTGAATAGCTACATGAGTGTCTACATGGGTTATTGATTGGTTGTCTGAGTATCTGTATGGGTGCCTGAGTGTTTGTGTGTTTGTGTGGGTGGGGTGTGTGTGACTCTGTGCATAGATGTGTGAGTGGGTGATTCACTGGGTGCATGGTTTCAAGAGTGCATCTGTGATGGACTGTATGGGTGGGTGAGTGTGTGTATGGGTGTGTTAGTGAGTGAATGTATATCTCAGTGGTACATGTGTGAGTAACTACATATCTGAAATACTATGTGTGTTGGAGTATATAAATGGCTGTAAGTGAGAGTGTGTGATGTGAGAGTGGCTGTATGGATGAGTTTGTACTTGTATCAGTGATTGTATAAGAGCGTAAGAATGTGCTAGTATTTGTATGAGTAAGTGAGCTGGTGTGTGTATAACTGTATAGGTGAGTAAATGGCAGTGTTATTAATTATTTGCATGACTGACTAGGTGTGTGAGTACCTCTATGGATGAGTGGCGGTGTGTGAGTGTCTATGTAGGTGTATGAGTGCATATGATAGTCCTGTACTGAGTGACTGTAAGTATGAGTGACTGTACGGGTGAGTGAGTGGATGTGTGTGTAGACCTAAGAATCAGTGAGTGGGTATGTAGTTATTGGTGTTGGAGTGTCTATGGCTTTGAGAATGGCAGTCTGTAATTTAGAGTGGGTGTATCAAAGGTTATATTAGTGTGTGAGAAGATGCATCAAATTATCACATGGATGATGTCATCAGTGATGTCATCAGTGATGTCATTTGAGATGTCATCAGTGATGACATCAGTGATGTCACTGACCATGTCATGAGTGATGTAATATGTGACGTCATCAGCAGTGCATTGCGGGGGCGCGAGTTATAGTTAGCTGAACTAACTATAACAGGGGAATTTCTATGGTTTTGTACGAGTGAAATGTCAAACTAACTATAACTGTCCCTAAAACCTATGGTTTTTTCAGTGAATTTCTAAGGTTTTTAAATGCTAATTTCTAAATATAATGTGCCTGAAACCTATGGTTTTTTCAGTGAATTTCAAAGGTTTTTTAAATGCTAATTTCTAACTATAACGTGTCTCAAACCTATGGTTTTTTCAGTGAATTTCAAAGGTTTTTTAAATGCTAATTTCTAACTATAACGTGCCTGAAACCTATGGTTTTTTAAGTGAATTTCAAAGGTTTTTTAAATGCTAGTTTCTAACTATGCCTACAGAGGTAGGACATGTGAAGAAAGAAGAAAAAACGCACAGAAAGAAGCAAAAGAAATGCAGAAGGAAGCAACAGAAGTCCACAAAGACGAAGAAAAGAGCAGGAAGAAGCAAGACATGTGCAGAAAGAACCAACAGAGGAGCAGAAAGAGGCCTTGTTGCAAAATCATCCTGTGCCCACAACTTTTTTTAGACGGGTACTGGTGGTAACTGACTCGGACTAACCAGGCCTAGAGCCAGTGCTATGCTAAAAGACACTTAGAATACAGTGAAAACACCTACATACACTAGGGAACACTATGCGTTGGTGTACCCCTGTCATTAGCATGACCTCCTCTGTAAGGCCCTAGTACATAATAGGGCAGGGGGATTAAAACTTCCTCTTAAAACGCGCACCGGGGCGCGTTTGCACAGTGGTGAAGGGAGGGGGGGGCCTGAGGTGACATGTGTGCAAACAAGCCCTGTGGCCGTTTTAAGTTGGGAGATTAAGTCCCCTTGAATCCTGAGGGTCCCTGGGGTCCAACTAGCCCACTAGGTACCTCCAGTAAGCGCCACACAGCTGCGTTGCACAGAGGTGTAAAAAGGGGCATGGCCTGGACCACCTCTCTGCAACGCAGCCCTGTGGCGCGCACTGGAGGTACCTGGTGGGCTAGTTGGCCCCCAGGGTCCCTCAGGATTCAAGGGGAATTAATTCCCCAACTTAAAACGCGCCACAGGGCGTGTTTGCACACATGTCACCTGAGGCCCCGCCCCCTCCCATCACCACTGTGCAAACGCGCCCTGTGGCGCATTTTAAGTTGGGGTATTAGGTCACCTTGAATCCTGAGGGTCCCTGGGGCCCAACTAGCCCACCAGGTACTTCCAGTAAGTGCCACAGGCCTGCGTTGCAGAGAGGTGGTCCAAGGCCACGCCCTTTTACACCTCTCTGCAACGCAGCTCTGTGGCGCTTACTGGAGGTACCTGGTGGGCTAGTTGGACCCCAGGGACCCTCAGGATTCAAGGGACTTAATCCCCCAACTTAAAACACGCCACAGGGCGTGTTTGCACACATGTCACCTCAGGCCCCGCCCCTCCCTTCACCACTGTGCAAACGCGCCCCGTGGCGCGTTTTAAGTTGTGGGATTAAGTCCCCTTGAATCCTGAGGGTCCCTGGGGTCCAACTAGCCCACCAGGTACCTCCAGTAAGCGCCACAGAGCTGCGTTGCAGAGAGGTGTAAAAAGGGGCGTGGCCTGCACCACCTCTCTGCAACGCAGCCCTGTGGCACGCACTGGAGGTACCTGGTAGGCTAGTTGGCCCCCAGGGACCCCCAGTATTCAAGGGGAATTAATGCCCCAATTTAAAACGCGCCATAGGGCGCGTTTGCAGAGTGGTGAAGGGAGGGGGCGGGCCTGAGGCATGATCGCGTCTTTTTTTTGTTTTGATTTTTTAGAAGGGGGCTGTGTGGCCCCCCTTCTTTTTTCCTTTTTTGGGCCCTGGGGACCCCATCCCGCAGGGCCTGACCCCATTTTTTATAAAAAAATAAAAAAAACTGAACGGGAAGGGGGCCGCGTGGCCCCCCTCCCGTGGCCAACTCTGGCCCCGGGGACCCCATCCCCGGGGCATGGCCACATTTTTACGTTTTTAAGGAGGGGTCTGCGTGGCCCCCTCCTGAGGCCTCTATTGCCCCGGGAACCCCATCCCCCGGGGCCAGCCTTTTTTTGTTTGTTATTTATTTATTTTTTTTAATTTTGGGGAGGGGGGCCGCGTGGCCCCCCTCCAGGGCCACTACTAGCCCCGGGGACCCCATCCCCCAGGGCAGGCCCTATCCGTTGGGGACGGTGGGGGGAGCCCCAATGCCCCCACGGTCCCGCCGGCTCCCCGCGTCCTGCAGGAGCCGGCATTGCTTTTCCACATGGGGAGCTGCTAACATGCAGCTCCCAGTGTGGAAAAGCAATCTGCTTTAGATTTTGGAAGAGAGAGCAGGTTTCCTGCTCTCTCTTCCAAAATCCAAAGCAAGTTTGCTATGGCAGGACGGGAGCCGCGAGGCTCCCGTCCTGCCATAGCAAACAGCAGTGTCCCGGGGTGGGCACCCCAGGACACTGCAGGAGCTGGCCCTGTGGGGTGGCAGTCCCCAGGGCCATCACAGGCTCCAGGAGGGGGGCCGCGCGGCCCCCTCCCTTCACTTGCACATCCCCGGGGAGGTGGTGGTCCCCGGGGCTCGGGGTCCGTTACGGACCCCCAAATTTAAATATCAGTGCCCTGGGGAGGTGGCGATCTCCGGGGCGTGTGGGGGGGCTCGAGCCCTCCCCACACAGGTATATATATATTTTTTAAAAGAAGCCCCGGGGGGTGGCGGTCCCTGGGGCTGCGGGGGGGCAGTGTGCCCCCCGATTATAATTGATGAAAGCCCCAGGGGTAGCGGTCCCTGGGGCTTGGGGGGGCCTTAGAGGCCCCCCAAACTCTAAAAAAACAAGCCCCGGGGGGTGGCGGTCCCCGGGGCTGTGGGGGTGGCCGTGTGCCCCCACAAATATTGTTGCAAAGCCCTGGGGGGTGGCAGTCCCCGGGGCAGTGTGGGGGGGATTGGGGCCCCCCCACACATTTTTTTCCTGCCCCCGGGACCTGGCCCACCCGGGGGCTTCAATTAAACGAAGCGCGGGAGCCCGCGCTTCGTTTTTTAAAATTTTCACGGCCGGATTCCCGCACTCAGCGCGAATTCGGCCGATTGTTTTTTAAAAAAAATGCTTTTATTGGCCCTGGGGGTCCTTGTGGGACCCCCTGAGCAGGCCTAGGGGGTCAGGGTGTTTCTACCCTGCCCCCTTTTCTTTTTTTTCACGTTTCTTTTTCTCTTTTCTTGTGACTCGGTTCTACCGAGTCACAAGATGGCTGCCAGCACTTCCTGGTTTGGAGTGTTGACAGCCAATTAGAATAAAGCTCATGATCGGGAGGGTGCGCGGATCCACCGCGGCCATAGATATCGAAACTTTTATTTTTTGATTTTCTCAGCAACTACTGAACGGATTTACACCATTTAAAAAAAGGACTCTTTCTGAACCAAGGGCTACCTTTTTGCCAAATTTGGTGTTATTCCGTTCAGCGGTTTCGGCTGTAACCGTGTCTAAAGTTTCCTATGGGAAATGCATTTTTCGACCTCTATTTTTTGAATTTCTCAGGAACTACTGAACGGATTTACACCATTTAACAAAAAGGTCTCTTTCTGAACCAAGGGCTACCTTTTTCCAAGTTTGGTGTAATTCCGTTCAGCAGTTCGGGCTGTAGCTTTGTCTAAAGTTTCCTATGGGAATTAACATGGAGAAAACACGTTTTGGGACCCCCATTTTTTCTCGGCCCCCGCTTGCCGAATCACCCCGAAACTTTCAAGACAGGAGCTGACCGGAGCGAGCTACAATTTATGAAAATGTCGCGAAGATTCGTGAACCGGCGCCAAAGATATTGAGAAAACAAAAACCGAGTTTCCTATGGAAACTAGGTCCTAACTATAACTATCTACTGGTGACCGCGATTCACTGAAAAAAACATAGGTTTCAGACACGTTATAGTTAGAAATTAGCATTTAAAAAACCTTAGAAATTCACTGAAAAAACCACAGGTTTCAGGGACGTTATATTTAGTTTGGCATTTCACTCGTACAAAACCAAAGAAATTCCGCCGTTATAGTTAGTTCAGCTAACTATAACTCGCACCCCGCAATGCACTGCTGATGACGTCACATATTACATCATTCATGACATGGTCAGTGATATCACTGATGACATCTCAAATGACATCACTGATGACATCACTGATGACATCATCCAGTAAATGTGCGTTTCTGTAAAGTTTAAATGTGTTATATATATATATATATATATATATATATGACAAGGTGTATTGAGGAATGAGTGGGTGGATAAGTGCCTGAATAGATGATTTAGTAGGTGCATGACTGACTGTATAAGTGAGTGATTAAACGTGTCTTACTGAATGCATGGGTTAGTGACTAAACTGTGTAAATGTCGGTATCAGTCGGTCAGTTGGTGTGTAAGTGGCTGCATGGGTTGGTGAGTAGCTACATGAGTATGTATATGGGTTATTGATTGGTTATCTGAGTATCTGTATGGGTGCCTGAGTGTCCGTGTGGATGGGTGGGAGGTGTGTGACTCTGTGCATAGATATGTGAGTGGTTGATTCACTGGGTGTATGGGTTCAAGAGTGCATGTGGAAACAGCTGTATGGGTGGTTGAGTGTGTGTATGGGTGTGTTGGTGAGTGAATGGATGTCTCAGTGGTACATGTCCAAGTAACTACATATGTAAAAGGCAGTGTATGTGAGAGTTGGAGTATATAAATGACAATACGTGAGAGTGAGTGATTGTGAGAGTGGCTGTATGGATGAGTGTGTACTTGTATCAGTGATTGTATAAGAGAGTAAGTATGTGTTAGTATCTGTATGAATAAGTGAGGTGGTGTGTGTATAACTGTATAGGTGAGTAAATGGGAGTGTGAATGATTCTTTGCATGACTGACTAGGTGTGTGAGTAACTCTATGTATGAGTGGCGATGTGTGAGTGTCTGTATAGGTGTATGAGTGCAAATGATACTGCTGTATTGATCAGTGACTGCATGTATGAGTGACCATATGGGTGAATGAGTGGACGTGTGTGTAGACCTAGGAATCAGTGAGTGGGTATGTAGTAACTGGTATTGGTGTGTCTATGTTTCGAAAATGGTAGTCTGTATTTTAGAGTGGGTGTATCAAAGGTTATATTTGGGTGTGAGGAGGTGCATCACATTATCACGTGGATGATGTCATCAGTGATGTCATCAGTGATGTCATTTGAGATGTCATCAGTGATGTCATCAGTGATGTCACTGACCATGTCATGAATGATGTAATATGTGACGTCATCAGCAGTGCATTGCGGGGCGCGAGTTATAGTTAGCTGAACTAACTATAACGGCGGAATTTCTTTGGTTTTGTACGAGTGAAATGTCCAACTAAATATAACGTCCCTGAAACCTGTGGTTTTTTCAGTGAATTTCTAAGGTTTTTTAAATGCTAATTTCTAACTATAACGTACCTGAAACCTATGGCTTTTTCAGTGAATTTCTAAGGTTTTTTAAATGCTAATTTCTAACTATAACGTCCCTGAAACCTATGGTTTTTTCAGTGAATATATATATAACTCACGCCCCCGCAATGCACTGCTGATGACGTCACATATTACATCACTCATGACATGATCAGTGACATCATTGATGACATTAGTGATGACATCTCAAATGCGAAATGCGATCCACGCGTTTCGGCTCGTCCGAACCTTGATAACGATACAAGACGTCATTGTAGCTTCCTTATTTAAATGTATAAATGCCTCCAGTTGCCAACATTAACAAAGGACTACATATTACTTTAATCCAAAAAGCTGGCGGCCATATTGGCCTGGTCACGATGTGAAAATTCAGGAATTGATAGAATAAAGAAAACAAGTGTTAATATGCACACAATGTCATTTCAGCATATCTTGCCCTGTGACCGCCGTACCTGTATGTTCGTCAACGTGACTTGTTCATAATAAACATACTTAGGATTGCAAACATCAACATAAACAATGGACTACACATTACTTTAAAGTGAAAGGCTATCGGCCATATTGATCTGGGCACGTTGCGTATTATAATGGTTCTTAGACGAAAGAAAAGAAAAAAAGGGGTGTTAATATACACACACTATCCACAAATAAAGTTCTAGCGATTATAGTTCCATTCCATTCACAGCTCATTTGAGATGTCATGAGTGATGTCATGAGTGATGTCACTGACCATGTCATGAATGATGTAATGTCTGAGGTCATAAGCAGTGCATTGCGGGGTGTAAGTTATAGTTAGCTCAGGCAACTATAACTGCTGAATTTCACTGGTTTTGTATGAGTGAAATCTGAGTCTAACTATAACGTCCCTGTAATCTTTGTTTTTTTCAGCGAATTTCTAGTTTTTTTTTAATGTTAAGTAAGATGCCTATCACAATGGATGGGGGGTTGGAAGCAGGGCCTGGCCTGGCATTGTGCTGCCCCCACCCAAGCTTGCTGCTCCTGCCTCCCCTCCTCCTTGCCATCCATTGTCCAAGTCCATGCCCCTGCTCCATCATTACAGCCCTGTGTGGCCGTTGTTCTGCCACTGGCCTTCCCACCTTCTCTGAACAGTTAGCTTGCTGACCCATCCACCTCCTCCCTATCCTCTGTTGTCTGAATCCATGCACTAGCCTTCTCCCTCCTGCCATGCATGGTCTGATGTGCTGCCACTGCCCTCCATTTAGCATGATGTCCCAGTCCACTCCTCCTGCCCTCCATTGCCCAATTCTATGCCCCATCATTGACCTCCTGCTTAGCCTCTGTGCTTAGCTTGCTGCCCTTACTCTCCTTCCCCCTGCCCTCCGATGTCTGTGTGCATGCCCCTGCTCCATCCTTTTTGACCACCATGTTCCATGGACCTGCCCCTCCTATCTACTCTGAGTGTTCTGTTGAGCTGCCACTCCCCTCCCACCTGCCTAGCATTGTCAGATGACTGTAACCTGTCCCTGCCACCTCCACCATGCCTGTCCACAGTTCCATGCCCCTATCCCCTTCCTCCTGTCCTCCATGGTCCATTTTACTGCCACACCCTTCTGCCCTCCCTGGTCTGTTGTGCTGCAACTGCTCCTCCTGCCTGCCCCGCATGGTCTGTTGTGAGGCCCCTTCCCCTGAACTCTCTTGTCTGTGCCCAGCTCCTACCCCTCCCTTCTATCCTCCATGGTCATTTCCTCATGCACCTGCCCCCTCCTTCTCGCCCATCATGGCCATTGTGCTGCCACTAACCCTCCCGCTTGCCATGCATGGTCTTCTGTACTGCCACAGCCCCTCCCACCTTCCCTGTGTGGTCAGCTAGCTACCCCTGACCCCCTCCCACCTTCCCTCCATGATCTGTGTGTATGCCTTTATAGTCTCACTGTTGCTCTCCATGGTGTGTCTTGCTTCTAGTGCCCATCCTGCCTGACCTCCATTGTCAGCTTGCTGCTCCTGCCCTGCCGCCTTGCCCCCTGCTTTCCATGTGCAGACCCCTATTCCCTCCCTCCTGGCTTGTCTGTCCCATTGTAATGCCCCTGATCCCTACCTCCTGCCCTTTATGGTCCGTTATGCTGCAGCTTTCTCTCCTGTCTGTCCATTATGGTCAGCTAGCTGCCTTTGCCTCTTTCCCCTCTGTTCTCTGTTGTCCATGTGCATGGTTCTGTCCCCTCCCTATTGCTTTCCATGGATTGTTGGGCTGCACTCCCGTCCCGCATACCCTGTGTTGTGTATTGTGCTGCTGCAAACCCTGATGCCTGCCCTGTAAGGTCAGTTTGGTGCACCTGTCCATGTCCCTCCTGTCCTCTGTTATCCGAGTCCATGTCCCTACCCCAATTCCTCCTGCCTTCCATGATCCAATGTACCATACTTGCTAACAATTTGAACTTGGCTAAGAGGGAGATTTTGAAAACAAAACTGGGGTATTGATTTCCCCCATTGACTTACATTGAAAAAGAGGAGATTGTAGACAGGAGACAGATCAAATAAAGCCCATTTGGGCTTAAAAACATTGGGCGTTTCCTGGCTGAATCGGGTCTGTTGGCATGTATGGTTGTACTACCACTGCCTCTTCCTTCTGCCCACAATGGTCTATTATATTGCCACAGCCTCTCTTGCCTGTCCTGCATTGTTGGTTTGTTGCCCCTGCCCCCCTTTCCACTGCCCTCCATAGTCTGTTGTGCTGCCACTGCCCTTCCTGCCTACCCAGTGTGGTCAAATTGTTGCCTCTGCACCCTCCTACCTGCCTTCAATTTTCTGAGTCCGTGCCCCTGGCCTCTGCCTCTCAACAGTATCCTAATGAACAACTAGATTGCTAACATTCTATATTTATTACAAAAGTGTGGCACGCCTGACGTCATCTTGATGTAATCAAAACTGTAATACCTAGAGCATTTCCTTTAGAAATTACAGAAATGAGAGGGTCTTATTTGCATCGAAATTATGGTTAGTGCTCTAAAAAACTAAAATGAGGACATATTTTCTGAGTTTTCAAATAGCGACAAAGCACTTTTAAATTATTTGTTATCTTTATGTTTTTTTATCCAGTTGACCACTTGATTAAATGTTGCACTTAGGGGAGAGGATGTGGTATTACTTCCAGAGCTGCAGACTTTGCAACTGGGGAACCAGGTTGGAGTTTCTGCTTCAGCTCAACATTCTGTGATTCTGGTCAAATCACTTAATCTCCCCATGTCTACAACCAACATGAATTTGTCCTTGTGTGATGTAACCAATGCTCATGTAAAGCACTCCAATACCTGACCAGTCTGCACTATATAAAACTGCAAAAAAACAAAAATAAAAAGTGTTTTGCACACTTCTGTCATTGGGCTATACGTGGGCTACATCTGGGTGATATTTGTGCTACATTTGGGCTCTTTTGTCTCTGGTGGCCATCTTGGGAGATTTATTTGTTATGAAGTTTCCTAATTTCCTCATTTACTGCAGTCTCCTCAGTAGGAAATGCTTTCAGTTTTTTACTTTGATTCCATCAAGAAGGCATTCAGATGTGTCACACATTCGCTATAAATTCTGAATGTTAGCACTCTAGTTGCTCATTAGATCACTGTAGTAAAGCTACTGCTCACTAGGGAAGTCTGCTGCTGGTATTGAAAGTGCATGTTTCAGTCTGCATGTCAGAATTTTTTAATGAAATAGAAGAGGATTTGAGAAGTCACTCAAAATGTGCCCTAATTTTTCTTTCTTCAGCACTAATCATAATTTCTATGGCAAAATAAACCCCCTCAGTTTGTTCCTTTTTAAATTAAATGTTTTAAGTGTTACCAGTTTATTCCAATCAAGATGGCTTCAGGTGTGCCATACTTTTGTCATAAGTAAGACTGTTAGCGCTCTAGTTGTTCTTTAGAACACTCTGGGACATTCTGTCATTGGGCTATACGTGGGCTACATCTGGGTGATATTTGTGCTACATTTGGGCTCTTTTGTCTCTGGTGGCCATCTTGGGAGACTTATTTGTTATGAAGTTTCCTAATTTCCTCATTTACTGCAGTCTCCTCAGTAGTAAATCCTTTCAGTTTTTTACTTTGATTCCATCAAGAAGGCATTCAGATGTGTCACACATTTGCCATAAATTCAGAATGTTAGCACTCTAGTTGCTCATTAGATCACTGTAGTAAAGCTACTGCTCACCAGGGAAGTCCGCTGCTGGTATTGAAAGTGCATGTTTCAGTCTGCATGTCAGAATATTTTAATGAAATAGAAGAGGATTTGAGAAGTCACTCAAAATGTGCCCTAATTTTTCTTTCTGCAGCACTAATCATAATTTCTATGGCAAAATGAACCCCCTCATTTTGTTCCTTTTTAAATTAAATGTTTTAAGTGTTACCACTTTATTCCAATCAAGATGGCTTCAGGTGTGCCATACTTTTGTCATAAGTAAGACTGTTAGCGCTCTAGTTGTTCTTTAGAACACTCTGGGAAGCTGCAGTAGAACACAAAGGAATCAACTGACAGTCTCTGCCCTTGTTGGATGTACATGTTTTACTGAGAATGTCAGACTTCATTCTCACATGACTGAGAAAGATAATGTGAATTTACAGAAAATATGCTCTCATTTTAGCTTCTAGATCACCTTCCAAACCTCTATGGGAAAAGTATGAGAAAATAGTTTTCTCTCAAACATGATTCATGATATCCCAGCAGAAGGCTTTTTCACAGGGTAAAATCACCTTAGAACACACCACAATTCCTAAAATTAGTATGGTACCATCAACAAATGATTTATAATGTAACTAAAGTCTTATCACCCTTTATACGTTCTCCTTTTGGTGACCCTCAAAACCTTCCATTCACTACAATGCATTTTAATGGGGTGCTATCATGTATATTGGTCCCAAGATGGCTGCCAACACTTCTTGGATGAAATGTTGACAGCCAATCAGATCTCACGATGAGATGTGTGGTTAGGCTCCGCCCAGATATATAAATTTCTTTTTCCTTTAATATTTAAAAAACTACTGAACGGATTTACACCATTTAAAAAAAAGGTCGCTTTCTGAACCAAGAGCTACCTTTTTGCTAAATTTGGTGTAATTCCGTTCAGCAGTTCGGGCTGTAGCCTTGTCTAAAGTTTCCTATGGAAATTACCATGTGGAAAACGCGTTTT